>CM027407.1:130082556-130099215 GCA_015711505.1 Sylvilagus bachmani
CCTAGCCCTAGCCCTAAACCTAACCCTAGCCCTAGACCTAGCCCTAAACCTAACCCTGCACTAGCCCTAACCCTAACCCTAAACCTAACCCTAGCCATTACATTAACCCTAGCCCTAGGCCTAGCCCTAACCCTGAACCTAACCTTAGCCCTAACCCTAAACCTAAACCTAGCCCTAGCCCTGGCCCTAGGTGTAACCCTAACCATAACTCTAACCCTAACCCTAGCCCTAGCCCTAGACCTAGCACTAACCCTCAACATAGCCCTAGCACTAGCCCTAAAACTAACCCTACACTAGCCCTAACCCTAACCCTAAACCTAACCCTAACTCTACACCTAGCCCTAGCCATAACTGTAACACTAACCCTAAACCAAGCCCTAAATGTAACCCTAACCCTAGCCCTAGCCCTAGCCCTAACCCTAACCTTATCCCTAGCCCTAACCCAAACCCTAGCCCTAGCCATAGCATAGCCCTAACCGTAATAAAAGCCCTAGTCCTAGCCCTGGCCCTAACACTAAACCAAAACCTATCCCTAGACCTTGCCATAGCCCTAGCCCTAACCCTAAACCTAACCCTAACACTAACAATAACCCTAGCCCTAGCCCTAACCCTAACACTAACCCTAGAACTAACACTGACCCTATCCCTAGCCCTAACCCGAACCCGAAACTGAAAACTAACACTAACCCTAACCCTGAACCTAGCCCTAGCTCTAAAGCTAAACCTAACCCTAAACCTAGCCCTAGCCAAAACCCGAACCCTAACACTAACACTAACCATAGCCCCAGCCCTAAACCTAACCCTAGCCCTAGCCATAGCCCTAGCCCTTGCCCTAACCCTAACACTAACCCAAACCTAAACCTGAACCTGAAACTTAACACTAATCCTAACCCTAACCCTAGACCTAATCCTAACCCTAGCCCTAACCCTAACCCTAACCCTAGCCCTAGCCCTAAAACAAACCATAACACTAGCCTTAGCCTTACTCCTAGCCCTAACACTAACCCTAACCCTAACCCTAGCCATAGCACTAGCCCTAGACCTAAACCTACCCCTAACCACAGAACTAACCCTAAACGTAACCCTAACCTTAACCTGAGCCCTAACCGTAACCCTAACCCTAACCCTAGTCCTAGCCCTAACACTAACCATATCCCTAGACCTAACCCTAACCCGAACCCTAGCCCTAGCCCTAGCCCTAGCCCTTGCGACGCCCTAGTCCTAAGCCTAAGACTGACCCTAATCCTAGCCCTAGCCCTAGCTCTAAACCTAAAAACAACACCAAACTCAACTCAAACCCTAACTCTAAGTCCAACTCCAAGTCCACACCAACAACAATCCCAACACCAACACCAACCGTAAAACTAACGCGAACCCGAAACCTAACCATAACCCTAACCCGAAACCGAACCCTAACCCTAAACCTAAGCCTAACCCTAACCCTAGCCCTAACCATAACACTAACCCTAACCCTAGCCCTAGCCCTAGCCCTAACCCTAACCCTAAACCTAACCCTAACCAAACCACTAGCACTAACCCTAACCCTAACCCTAACCCTAACCCTAACATTAACCCTAATTCTAAACCTAACCCTATCCTTAGCCCTTACCCAAAACCTAACCCTAATCCTAACCCTAGCCCTAGCCCTAGCCCTAGCTCTAGACATAAACCTAGGCCTAGCCAGAGCCCTAGCCCTAACTGTAATGCTAACCCTAGCCTTAACGATAACACTAGCCTAGACCTAACTTTAACCGTAACCCTAACCCTAGCCCTAACCCTAACCCTAACCCTAGCCTTAGCCCTAACCCTAACCCTAAACCTAAACCTAGACCTAGCCGTAGCCATAGCACTAGCCCTAACCCTAACCCTAACCCTAGCCCTAGCCCAGGCCCTAACCCTAACCCTAACCCTAACCCTAAGCCTAACCCTAGCCCTAGTCCTAACACTAACACTAACCCTAGACTTAGCCCTAGACCTAGCCCTAACGCTTACCCTAAACCTAAACCTAGACCTATCCCTTACCCTAGACCTAACCCTAACCCAAACGCTAACCCTGACCAAGCCCTGGCCCTAGCCATAGCCCCAACCCTAATCCTAATCCTAACACTGTCTTTAGCCATAATCCTTACCCTAACCCAAACCCTAACACTAGCCCTACCACTAACCCGGACTCTAAGCCTAACCCTAACCCTAACCCTAACCTTTACCCTAACCCTAACACTATCCCTAGCCATCATCCTAAACCTAAACCTAACCCTTAACCTAACCCTGGCCCTAACCCTAACCCTAACTCTAAGCCTAACCCTAACCCTAACCCTAGCCTTAACACTAAACCACAACCTAAACCTAACCTTAGTCCTAGGCCTAGGCCTAGCCCTAGCCCTAGCCCTAGCCCTAGCACTAATCCTAACCATAAGACTAATCCTAGACCTAGCACTAACCCTAACCCTACCCTAAACCTAACCTTAGCTCTAACCCTAGCCCTAGCCCTAGCCCTAAACCTAACTCTAACCCTAGCCTTAACCATAGCCCTAGACATAAAATAAACCTAACCATAAACCGAGCCCTAGCCATAGCCCTAACACTAACACTAACCCTGACGCTAAACCTAGCCCTAAATATAACACTAACCCTAAACATAACTCTGGCCCTAGCCCTAACTCTAGCCCTAACCCAAGCTCTAGCCATAGCCCTGGCCCTAGACACAAACCTAAACCTAACCCTAACCCTAGCCCTAAACGTAACCCTAAACCTAGTCCTAACCCTGGCCCTAGCCCTAACCCTAACCGTAGCTCTAGGCCTGGCCCAAGCCCTAACCTTAACCTTAGCCCTAGCACTAATCCTAACCCTAGCCCTAGCCCTAACCCTAACCCTAACCCTAACTCTTAACCTAGCCCTAAACGTAATCCTAACATAACCATAATTCTGGCCCTAGCCCTACCCTAGCCCTAACCCTAGCCCTAGCCTTAGCCCTAGACTTAACGCTAACCCTAACCCTAACCCTAACGTTAACAATAGCCCTAAACGTAATCCTGACTCTAACCATAACTCTGGCCCTAGCCCTAACCATAGCCGTAACATTAGCCCTAGGCCTAACCCTAACCCTAACACTCAACTGTACCCTAGCCTTGGCACTAGCCCTAGCCCTAAACCTGAACTTAACCCTAGCCCTAACCCTAACCCGAACCCTAAAACTAACCCTAACCCTAACCCTAGCACTAGACTAACCCTAAACCTAACCCTAAGCCTAACCCTAGCCCTAAACCTAACCCTAGCCCTAGCCCTAACCCTAACCCTAACCCTAGCCCTAGCCATAGTCCTAACAATAAACCTAACCCTAGCAATTACATTAAACCTAGCCCTAGCCCGAGCCCTAACCCTAAACCTAACCTTAGCCCTGACCCTAACCCTAAACTTAGCCCTAGCCCTGGCCCTAGGTGTAACCCTAACCATAACTCTAACCCTAACCCTAGCCTAGCCATAGCCCTAAACCTAACCCTGCACTAACCCTAACCCTAAACCTAAAACTAACCCTAACTCTAAACCTAGCCCTAGCCATAACTGTAACACTAACCCTAAACCAAGCCCTAAATGTAACCCTAACGCTAACCTTATCCCTAGCCCTAACCCTAACCCTAGCCCTAGCCCTAGCCTAATCCTAACCATATTCAAAGCCCTGGTCCTAGCTCTGGCCCTAACACTAAACCAAAACCTAACCCTAGCACTTGCCTTAGCCCTAGCCCTAACCCTAAACCTAACCCTAACGCTAACAATAACCCTAGCCCTAGCCCTAACCCTAACACTAACCTTGCCCTAGCTCTAACCCTATCCCTAGCCCTAACCCGAACGCGAACCTGAAACCTAACACTAACCCTAACCCTAAACCTAGCCCTAGCTCTAAAGCTAAACCTAACCCTAACCCTAGCCCTAGCCAAAACCCGAACCCTAACACTAACACTAACCATAGCCCCAGCCCTAACCCTAACCCTAACCCTAGCGCTAGCGCTAGCCCTAGCCCTTGCCCTAACCCTAACCCGAACCTGAAACCTAACACTAACCCTAACCCTAACCCTAACCCTAGCCCTAGCCCTAAAACTAACCATAACACTAGCCTTAGCCCTACTCCTAGCCCTAACACTAACCCTAACCCTAACCCTAGCCCTAGAACTAGCCCTAGACCTAAACCTACCCCTAACCCTAGAACTAACCCTAACCGTAACCCTAACCCTAACCCGAGCCCTAACCGTAACCCTAAACCTAACGCTAGCCCTAGCCCTAACACTAACACTAACCATAGCCCTAACCCTAACCTGAACCCTAGCCCTAGCCCTAGCCCTAGCCCTAGACCTTGCGTCGCCGTAGTCCTAAGCCTAAGACTGACCCTAACCCTAGCCCAAGCCCTAGCTCTAAACCTAATCGCAACCCCAAACCCAACTCAAACCTAACTCTAACTCCAACCCCAAGCCCACCCCAACACCAATCCCACACCAACACCAACCCTAACCGTAAAACTAACGCGAACCAGAAACCTAACCATAACCCTAACCCGAACCCGAACCCTAACCCTAAACCTAAGCCTAACCCTAGCCCTAGCCCTAACCATAACACTAAACCTAACCCTAGCCCTAGCCCTAGCCCTAACCCTAACCCTAACCCTAACCCTAGCCCTACCCTAACCCTAACCCTAACCGTAACCCTATCGCTAACATTAACAGTAATCCTAAACCTAACCGTATCCTCAGCCCTAACCCAAACCCTAAACATATTCCTACCCTAGCACTAGCCTTAGCCCTAGCTCTAGCTCTAAACATAAACCTAGGCCTAGCCATAGCCGTAGCACTAACCGTAATGCTAACCCTAGCCTTAAAGATAATCCTAGCCCTAGCCCTAACCTTAACCATAACCCTAACCCTAGCCCTTACCCTAACCCTAACCCTAGCCTTAGCCCTAACCCTAACCCTAAACCTAAACCTAGACCTAGCCGTAGCCCTAGCACTAGCCCTAACCCTAACCCTAACCCGAACCCTAGCCCTAGCCCTGGCCCCAGGCCTAACCCTAACCCTAACCCTAACACTATCTTTAGCCATAACCCTTCCCCTAACCCAAGCCCTAACCCTAACCCTACCCCTAACCCTAACCCTAAGCCTAACCCTAGCCCTACTCCTAACACTAACACTAACCCTAACCCTAGCCCTAGACCTAGCCATTATCCTAACCCTAGCCCTAGCCCTAACGCTTAGCCTGAACATAAACATAGACCTAGCCCTTGCCCTAGACCTAACCCTAACCCGAATGCTAACCCTAGACCAAGCCCTGGCCCTAGCCATAACCCTAACCCTAATCCTAATCCTAACACTATCTTTAGCAATAAACCCTAGCCTAATCCAAACCCTAACACTAGCCCTACCACTAACCCTGACTCTAAGCCTAACCCTAACCCTAACCCTAACCCTAACACTATCCCTAGCCCTCACCCTAACCCTAAACCTAACCCTTAACCTAACCCTGGCCCTAACCCTAACCCTAACTCTAAGCCTAACCCTAACCCTAACCCTAGCCTTAACACTAAACCACAACCTAAACCTAACCTTAGCCCTAGCCCTAGCCCTAGGCCTAACCTAGCCCTAGTACTAATCCTAATCACAAGACTAACCCTAGACCAAGCCCTGGCGCTAGCCCTAACCCTAACCCTAATCCTAATCCTAACACTATCTTTAGCCATAACACTTACCATAACCCAAACACTAACATTAGCCCTACCCCTAACTCTGACTCTAAGCCTAACCCTAAACCTAACCCTAACATTAACCCTAACACTATTCGTAGCCCTCATCCTAAACCTAAACCTAACCCTTACCTAACCCTAGACCTAACCCTAACCCTAACTCTAAGCCTAACCCTAACCCAAACCCTAGCCCTAAACGTAACCCTAACCCTAGTCCTAACTTGGCCCTAGCCCTAACCCTAACCGTAGCTCTAGGCCTGGACCAAGCCCTAACGCTAAACATAGCCCTAGCACTAACCCTAACCCAAGGCCTAGCCCTAGCCCTAACCCTAATCCTAACCCTAACCCTAAATCTAGCACTAAATGTAATCATAACCCTAACCATAATTCTGGCCCTAGCCATACCCTAGCCTTAACCCTAAACCTAGCCTTAGCCCTAGCCTTAACGCTAACCCTAACCCTAACCCTAACCTTAACACTAGCCCTAAATGTAATCCTGACCCTAACCCTAACTCTGGCCCTAGCCCTAACCCTAGCCGTAACACTGGCCCTAGGCCTAACACTAACCCTAACGCTCACACGTGCCCTAGCGCTGGCGCTAGCCCTAGCCCTAAACCTAACCCTAACCCTAGCCCTAACCCTAACCCTAACCCTAAAACTGACCCTAACCCTAACCCTAACACTAGACTAGCCCTAACCTTAACCGTAGCCCTAGCCGTAGCCCTGCCCTAAAACTAACTGTAGCCATAACATTAACCCTAGCCCTAGCCCTAGCCCTAACCTTATCCCTAGCCCTACCCCTAACCCTAACCCTAACCCTAGCCCTAGCCCTAACTCTAACCCTATCCCTAGCCCAAACCCGAACCCGTACCTGAAACCTAACACTAACCCTAACCGTAAACCTAGCCCTAGCTCTAAAGATAAACCTAACCCTAACCCTGTCCCTAGCCAAACCCTACCACTAACACTAACACTAACCATAACCCCAGCCCTAACCCTAACCCTAACCCTAACCCTAGCCCTAGCCCTAGCCCTTGCCCTAACCCTAATCCGAACCTGAACCCGAACCTGAAACCTAACACTAACCCTAACCCTAACCCTAGCCCTAATCCTAACCATAGCCCTAACCCTAACCCTAACACTAGCCCTAGCCCTAAAACTAACCATAACACTAGCCTTAGCCCTACTCCTAGCCCTAACACTAACCCTAACCCTAACCCTAGCCCTAGCACTAGCCCTAGCCCTAAACCTACCCCTAACCCTAGAACTAACCGTAAACTTAACCCTAACCCTAACCCTAGCCCTAGCCCTAACCCTAACCCGAACCCTAGCCCTAGCCCTAGCCCTAATCTTGCGTCGCCCTAGTCCTAAGCCTAAGACAGACCCTAACCCTAGCCCAAGCCCTAGCTCTAACGCTAATCACAACCCCAAACGCAACTCAAACCCTAACTCTAACTCCAACCCCAAGCACACGCCAACACCAATCCCAACACCAACCACAACCCTAACCGTAAAACTAACGCGAACCCGAAACCTAACCATAACCCTAACCCGAAACCGAACCCTAACCCTAAACCTAAGCCTAACCTTAGCCCTAGCCCTAACCATAACACTACCCCTAACCCTAGCCCTAGCCCTAGCCCTAACCCTAACCCTAATCCTAACCCTAGCCCTAGCCTAGCCCTAGCCCAAACCCTAACCCTAACCCTATCCCTAACATTAACCCTAATCCTAAACCTAACCCTATCCTTAGCCCTAACCCTAATCCTAACCCTACCCTAGCCCTAGCCCTAGCCCTAGCCCTAGCTCTAGACATAAACCTAGGCCTAGCCAGAGCCCTAGCCCTAACCGTAATGCTAACCCTAGCCTTAACGATAACCCTAGCCCTAGCCCTAACCTTAGCCGTAACCCTAACCCTAGCCCTAACCCTAACCCTAACCCTAATCCTAGCCTTAGCCCTAACCCTAACCCTAAACCTAAACCTACACCTAGCCCTAGCCCTACCCCTAGCCCTAACCCTACCCTAAAGCTAGCCATAGCCCTAGCCATAGTCCTAGCCCTACTCCTAACACTAACACAAACCCTATCCCTAGCGCTAGACCTAGCCATTATCCTAAACCTAGCCCTAGCCCTAATGCTTACCCTAAACCTAAACCTAGACATAGCCCTTGCCCTAGATATAACCCTAACCCGAACGCTAACCCTTGACCAAGCCCTGGCCCTAGCCCTAACCCTAACCCTAATCCTAATCCTAAAACTATCTTTAGCCATAACACTTACCATAACCCAAACCCTAACACTAGCCCTACACCTAACCCTAACTCTAAGCCTAACCCTAACCCTAACACTAACCCTAACCCTACACTATCCCTAGCCCTCAACCTAAACATAAACCTAAACCTTAACCTAACCCTGGCCCTAACCCTAACCCTAACTCTAAGCCTAACCCTAACCCTAACCCTAGCCTTAACATTAAACCACAACCTAAAACTAACCTTAGCCCTAGCCCTAGCCCTAGGCCTACCCTAGCCCTAGCACTAATCCTAATCACAAGACTAACCCTAGACCAAGCCCTGGCGCTAGCCCTAACCGTAACCCTAATCCTAATCCTAACACTATCTTTAGCCATAACACTTACGCTAACCAAAACCCTAACACTAGCCCTAACCCTAACCCTGACTCTAAGCCTAACCCTAACCCTAACCCTACCCTAACACTATCCCTAGTCCTCATCCTAAACCTAAACCTAACCCTTACCTAACCCTGGCCCTAACACTAACTCTAACTCTAAGCCTAACCCTAACCCTAACCCTAGCCTTAAACGTAACCCTAACCCTAGTCCTAACTCTGGCCCTAGCGCTAACCCTAACCGTAGCTCGGGGCCTGGCCCAAGGCCTAACTCTAAACATAGTCCTAGCCCTAACCCTAACACTAACACTAACCATAGCCCTAGCCCTAACCCGAACGCAAACCCTAGCCCTAGCCCTAGCCCTAGCCCTAGACCTTGTGTCGCCCTAGTCCTAAGCCTAAGACTGACCCTAACCCTAGCCCAAGCCCTAGCTCTAAACATAATCACAACCCCAAACCCAACTCAAACCCTAACTCTAACTCCAACCCCAAGACCACCCCAACACCAATCCCAACACCAACCACAACCCCAACCGTAAAACTAACGCGAACCCGAAACTAACCATAACCTGAACCAGAACCCGAACCCTAACCCTAAACCTAAGCCTAACCCTAGCCCTAGCCATAACCATAACACTAACCCTAATCCTAACCCTACCCCTAGCCCTAACCCTAACCCTAACCCTAGCCCTAGCCCTAGCCCTAACCCTAGCCCTAACCCTATCCCTAAAATTAACCCTAATCCTAAACCTAACCCTATCCTTAGCCCTAACCCAAAACCTAAACCTAATCCTAACCCTAGCCCTAGCCCTAGGCCTACCTCTAGACATAAACCTAGGCCTAGCCATAGCCCTAGCCCTAAAGTAATGCTAACCCTAGCCTTAACGATAACCCTAGCCCTAGCCCTAACCTTAACTGTAACCATAACCCTAGCCCTGACCCTAACCCTAACACTAGCCTTAGCCCTAACCCTAACCCTAAACCTAAACCTAGACCTAGACCTAGCCATAGGACTAGCCCTAGCCCTAACCCTAACCCTAACCCTAGCCCTAGCCCTGGCCCTAGCCCTAACCCTAACCCTAACCCTAACACTATCTTTAGCCATAACCCTTACCCTAAACCAAGGCCCAACCCAAACCATACCCCTAACCCTAACCCTAAGCCTAACCCTAGCCCTAGTCCTAACACTAACACTAAACCTAACCCTAGCCCTAGCCCTAACGCTTACCCTAAACCTAAACCTAGACCTAGCCCTTGCCCTAGACCTAACCTTAACCCAAACGCTAACCCTAGACCAAGCCCTGGCCCTAGCCCTAACCCTAACCCTAATCCTAATCCTAACACTATCTTTAGCCATAACCCTTACCCTAACCCAAACCCTAACACTAGCCCTACCCCTAACACTAACTCTAAGCCTAACTCTAATCCTAACCCTAACCCTAACCCTAACTCTATCCCTAGCCCTCACCCTAACCCTAAACCTAACCCTTAACCTAACCCTGGCCCTAACCCTAACCCTAACTCGAAGCCTACCCCAGCCCTAGTCCTAACACTAACAGTAACCCTAACCCTAGCCCTAGACCTAGCCATTATCCTAACCCTAGCCCTGGCCCCAACACTTACACTAAACCTAAACCTAGACGTAGAACTCGCCCTAGACCTAACCCTAACCCTAATCCTAATCCTAACACTATCTTTAGCCATAACCCTTACCCTAAACCAAACCCTAACACTAGCCCTACCCCTTACCCTGACTCTAAGCCTAACCCTAACCCTAACACTATCCCTAGCCCTCATCCTAAACCTAAACCTAACCCTTAACCTAACCCTGGCCCTAACCCTAACCCTAACTCTAAGCCTAAACCTAACCCTACCCCTAGCCTTAGCACTAAACCACAACCTAAACCTAACCTTAACCCTAGCCCTAGCCCTAGCCCTAGGCCTAGCCCTAGCACAGCACTAATCCTAACCATAAGACTAATCCTAGACCTAGCCCTAAACCTAACCCTAACCCTAGCCCTAACCATAGCCTTAGCCCTACCCCTAACCCTAACTCTAACCCTAGCCCTAACCATAGCCCTAGATATAAAGATAAACCTAACCATAAACTGAGAACTAGCCATAGCCCTAACACTAACACTAACCCTAACGCTAAACCTAGCCCTAAATATAACACTAACCCTAAAAATAACTCTGGCCCTAGCCCTAACACCAGCCCTAACACAAGCCCTAGCCCTAGCCCTGGCCCTAGCCCCAAACCTAACCCTAACCCTAACCCTAACCCTAACCCTAGCCCAACACATAACCCTAACCCTAGTCCTAACCCTGGCCCTAGCCCTAACCCTAACCATAGCTCTAGGCCTGGCCCAAGCCCTAACGCTAACCTTAGCCCTAGCACTAACCCTAACCCTAGCCCTAGCCCTAGCCCTAGCCCTGACCCTAACCCTAACCCTAACCCTAACACTAAACCTAGCCCTACACCTAATCCTAACCCTAACCATAATTCTGGCCCTAGCCATACCCTAGCCCTAACCCTAGCCCTAGCCTTAGCCATAGCCTTAACGCTAACCCTAACCCTAACCCTAACCTTAACACTAGCCCTAAAAGTAATCCTGACCCTAACCCTAACTCTGGCCCATGGCCTACCACTACCCGTAACACTAGCCCTAGGCCTAACACTAACCCAAAACGCTCACCCGTAACCTAGCCCTGGCGCTAGCCCTAGCCCTAAACCTAACCCTACACCTAGCCCTAACCCTAACCCTAACCCTAAAACTAACACTAACCCTAGCACTAGACTAACCCTAACCCTAACCCTTGCCCTAGCCGTAGACCTAGCCCTAAACCTAACCCTAACGCTAGCCCTAAATTTAACCCTAACCCTACCCCTAGCCGTAGCCCTAACCCTAAACCTAACCCTAGCCATTGCATTAACCCTATCCCTAGCCCGAGCCCTAACCCTAATCCTAACCTTAGCCCTAACCCTAACCCTAACCCTAATCCTAGCCCTAGCACTAGCACTAACCCTAAACCTAGCCCTAGCACTAGCCCTAAACCTAACCCTAAGCCTAGCCCTAGCCCTAACCCTAACCCTAACCCTAACACTATCTTTAGCCATAACCCTTACCCTAACCCAAGCCCTAACCCTAACCCTACCACTAACCCTAACCCTAAGCCCAACCCTAGCCCTAGTCCTAACACTAACACTAAACCTAACCCTAGCCCTAGACCTAGCCATTATCCTAACCCTAGCCCTAGCCCTAACGCTTACCCTAAACCTAAACCTAGACCTAGCCCTTGCCCTAGACCTAACCCTAACCCAAACGCTAACCCTAGACCAAGCCCTGGCCCTAGCCCTTACCCTACCCCTAATCCTAATCCTAACACTATCTTTAGCCATAACCCTTACCCTAACCCAAACCCTAACACTAGCCCTACCTCTACACTAACTCTAAGCCTAACTCTAACCCTAACCCTAACCCTAACTCTATCCCTAGCCCTAGCCACAATCCTACCCATAAACCTAAACCTAAACCTAGCCCTAAACGTAACCCTAACCCTAACCCTAGCCCTAGTCTAAACCTAACCCTAGCCCTAGCCCTAACACTAACCCTAGCCCTAGCACTAACCTAGCCCTAACCAAACCAAAGCCCTAGACCTAGCCCTGGCCCTAACACTAGACCAAAACCTAACCCTAGCCCTAGCCATAGCACTAGCCCAACCCTAAACCTAACCCAAACCCTAACCCTAGCCCTAAGCCTAACGCTGACCCTAGAACTAGTGCTAGCCCTAGCCCTAAATCTAACCCTATCTCAAGGCCAAACCCAAACCTAGCCCTAAAGATAAACCTAACCCAAACCCAAACCCGGACCTACCCTAGCCCTAAACCTAACCCTAACCCTAGCCAGAACCCTAACCCTAACCCTAACACTAACACTAACCATAGCCCCAGCCCTAACCCTAACCCTAACCCAAGCCCTAGCCCTAGCCCTAACCCTAGCGCTAGACCTAACCCTAAACCTAGCCATAGCCGTAGCAATAACTTTAAACCTAAACCTAGCCATAACATTAACCCTAAACCTAGCCCTAGACTTAGCCCTAGCCGTAACACTAAACCTAACTTTAGCCCTAAACCTAACCCTAGCCCTGGCCCTAGGTGTAACCCTAACCCTAACCCTAACTCTAACCCTAGCTCTAGGCCTAGCCCTAACCTTAACCCTAACCCTAGCACTAGCACTAGCCCTAAACCTAACCCTACACAAGCCCTAACCCTAACCCTAACCTAACCCTAACTCTACACATAGCCCTAGCCATAACCATAACCCTAACCCTAAACCAAGCCAAAATGTAACCCTAACCCTAACCCTAGTCCTAGCCAGAACCCTAACCTTTCCCTAGCCCTAACCCTAACCCTAAGCCTAGTCCTAGCCCTAGCCTAGCCCTAACCGTAATCAAAACCCTAGTCCTAGCCCTGGCTCTAACACTAAACAAAACCTAACCCTAGCCCTAGCCATAGCCCTAGCCCTAACCCTAACCCTAACCCTAAAACGAACCCTAACCCTAACAATAACCCTAGCCCTAACCCTAACCCAAACCCTAGCCCTAGTGCAATCCCTAGCCCTAACTCTAAACTTATCCCTAGCCCTAGCCCTTGCCCTAACCCTAACCCGAACCTGAACCCAAACCTGAAACCTAACCCTAACTCTAACCCTAACCCTAGACATAATCCTAACCCTAGCCCTAACCCTAATCCTAACCGTAGCCCTAGCCCTAAAACTAACGATAACACTAGCCTTAGCCCGACTCCTAGCCCTAACACTAACCCTAACGCTAGCCCTAGCACTAGCCCCAGCCCTAAACCTACACCTAAACCTAGAACTAACCCTAACCGTAACCCTAACCCTAACCCTAGCCCTAGCCCTAACCCTAACCCTAACACTAACCATAGCCCTAGCCCTAAATGTAACACTAACCATAGCCCTAGCCCTAACCCTAACCCAAACCCTAGCCCTAGACATAGCCCTAGCCATAGCCCTAGCCCTAGCCCTAGACCTTCCGTTGCCCTAGTCCTAAGCCTAAGACTGACCCTAACCCTAGCCCTAGCCCTAACCATAACACTAACCCTCACCCTAGCCCTAGAACTAGCCATTATCCTAATCCTAGCCCTAGCCCCAAAGCTTAACTAAACCTAAACCTAGACCTAGAACTCGCCCAAGACCTAACCCTAACCCTAGCGTTAGCCTAGACCAAGCCATGACCCTAGCTCTAACCCTAACCCTACACTAATCCTAACACTATTTTTAGCCATAACCCTTACCCTAACCCAAAACCTAACACTATCCCTACCCCTAAACCTAACTCAAAGCCTAACCCTAACCCTAACCCTAACCCTAACCCTAACCCTAAATCTAGCCCTAGCCCTCACCCTAAACCTAAACCTAACCCTTAACCTAAACCTGGCCCTAACCCTAACCCTAACTCTAAGCCTAACCCTAACCCTAACCCTAGCCTTAACACTAAACCACAACCTAAACCTAACCTAAGACCAAGTCCTAGCCCTAGGCTTGGCCTAGCCCTAGCACTAATCCTAACCATAAGACTAATCCTAGACCTTGCCCTAACCCTAACACTACCCTAACCCTAACCCTAGCCCTAACCCTAACCCTAACCCTAGGCCTAGCCCTAGCCCTAGCCCTAGCCCTAGCCCTAGCCGTAAACCTAACCCTAAACCTAGCCCTAACCATAGCCCTAGACCTAAAGATAAACCTATCCATAAACCAAGCCCTAGCCATAGCCCAAACACTAACCCTAACCCTAACCCTAAACCTAGCCCTAGCCCTAACCCTAGCCCTAGCCCTAGGCCTAGACCTAGCCCTAAACCTAAACCTAACCTTAGCCCTAACCCTAACCCTATACCTAGCCCTAGTCCTAGCCCTAACCCTAGGTCTAACCCTAAGCCTAACCCTAAACCTAGCCCTAGCCCTAGCGCTAACACTAACGCTAACCCTCGCCCTAACACTAACCCACAACCTAACCCTAACACTATCCCTAGCCCTTAACCTAACGCTAAACCTAACCCTTAACCTAACCCTGGCCCTAACCGTAACCCTAACTCTAAGCCTAAACCTAACCCTAACCCTAGCCTTAACATTAAACCACAACCTAAACCTAACCTTAACCCTAGCCCTAGCCCAAGGCCTAGCCCTAGCCCTAGCAATAATCCTAACCATAAGACTAATCCTAGACCTTGCCCTAACCCTAACCCTACCCTAACCCTAGCCCTAGACCTAAACCTAACTCTAACCCTAGCCCTAGTCCAACCCTAACCCTAACCCTAACCCTAACACTAGCCCTAACTATAACCCTAGACCTAAAGATAAACCTAACCATAAACGGAGCCCTAGCCACAGCCCGAACACTAAACCTAACCCTAACCCTAAACCTAGTCCTAAACGTAACACTAACCCTAAACATTACTCTGGCCTTGCCCTAACCCTAACCCTAACCCAAGCCCTAGCCCTAGCCCTAACACTAACCCTAACCCTAACCCAAACCCTAATTCTAGCCCTAAACGTAACCCTAACCCAAACCCTAAATCTGGCCCTAGCCCTAACCCTAGCCCTAACCCTACCATAGTCCTAATGCTAAAGTTAACACTCACTCGATCCCTAGCCCTGGCCCTAGCCCTAGCCTTAAACCTAACCCTAGCGCTAGCCCTAGCCCAAAACCTAACCCTAGCCCTAACTCTCACCCTAAAATTTAGCCTAAGCCTAGCCCAAGCCCTAGCCATAATCCTAACCATAAGCCTAACCCTAACCCTAGCCTTAACATTAAACCACAACCTAAACCTAACCTTAACCCTAGCCCTAGCCCAAGGCCTAGGCCAGGCCTAGCAATAATCCTAACCATAAGACTAATCCTAGACCTAGCCCTAACCCTAACCCTACCCTAACCCTAGCCCTAGACCTAACCCTAACCCTAACCCTAACCCTAGCCCTAGTCCAACCCTAACCCTAAACCGAACCCTATCCCTAGCCCTAACCATAGCCCTAGACCAAAAGATAAAACTAACCATAAACGGAGCCCTAGCCACAGCCCGAACACTAAACCTAACCCTAAACCTAAACCTAGCCCTAAACGTAATACTAACCATAAACATAACTCTGGCCCTAGCCCTAACCCTAGCCCTAACCCAAGCCATAGCCCTAGCCCTAACACTAACCCTAACCCTAACCCAAACCCTAATTCTAGCCCTAAACGTAACCCTAACCCAAACCCTAAATCTGGCCCTAGCCCTAACCCTAGCCGTTACCCTACCATAGTCCTAACGCTAAAGCTAACATTCACCCAATCCCTAGCCCTGGACCTAGCCCTAGCATTAAACCTAACCCTAGCCATAGCCCTAGCCCAAAACCAAACCCTAGCCCTAACTCTCACCCTAATACGAAGCCTAAGCCTTGCCCTAGCCCTAGCCATAATACTAGCCATAAGCCTAAGCCTAAGCAGAACCCTCATCCTAGCCCTAGCCCTAACCCTAAAATTAACCCTAACCCTAACCCTAGCACTAACACTAACACAAACCCTAACATTAGACCTAGCACTTACCCTAACCCTAACCCTAAACCTAAACTTAGCCCTAAACCTAACACTAACCTAGACCTAGTCCTAGACATAGCCTTAACCATAAACGTAACCCTAGCACTAGCCCTAGCCCTAAACCTACCCCTAACCCTAGAACTAACCCTGAAAGTAAACCTAACACTAACCCGAGCCCTAACCGTAACCCTAACCCTAAACCTAGTCCTAGCCCTAACCATAACACTAACCATGGCCCTACCCTAACCCTAAACCTAACACTAGCCCTAGCCCTAGCCCTAACCGTAACCCTAACCCTAACGCTAGCCCTAGCCCTAGCACTAACCCCAACACTAACCATAGCCCTAGCCCTAACCCTAACCCGAACCCTAGCCCTAGCCCTAGCCCTAGACCTTCCGTCGCCCTAGTCCTAAGCCTAAGACTGACCCTAACCCTAGCCCAAGCCCTAGCTCTAAACATAATCACAACCCCAAACCCAACTCAAACCCTAACTCCAACCCCAAGCCCAACCCAACACCAATCCCAACACCAACCACAACCCCAACCGTAAAACTAACGCGAACCCGAAACTAACCATAACCTGAACCCGAACCCGAACCCTAACCCTAAACCTAAGCCTAACCCTAGCCCTAGCCATAAACATAACACTAACCCTAATCCTAACCCTACCCCTAGCCTTAACCCTAACCCTAACCCTAGCCCTAGCCCTA
>CM027407.1:130099715-130123134 GCA_015711505.1 Sylvilagus bachmani
GGTTTCGGGTTCGCGTTAGTTTTACGGTTAGGGTTGTGGTTGGTGTTGGGATTGGTGTTGGGGTGGGCTTGGGGTTGGAGTTAGAGTTAGGGTTTGAGTTGGGTTTGGGGTTGTGATTAGGTTTAGAGCTAGGGCTTGGGCTAGGGTTAGGGTCAGTCTTAGGCTTAGGACTAGGGCGACGCAAGGTCTAGGGCTAGGGTTCGGGTTAGGGTTAGGGCTAGGGCTATGATTAGTGTTAGGTTTAGGGCTAGGGCTAGGGTATAGTGTTTGGGTTAGGGTTAGGATTAGGGCTAGGGTTAGGTTTAGGGTTAGTGTTAGGTTTCATGTTCGGGTTCAGGTTCGGGTTCAGGTTAGGGCTAGGGATAGGGTTAGAGTTAAGGCTACGGCTATCACTAGGGCTAGGGCTAGGGTTAGGGTAGGGTTAGAGCTAGGGTTAGTGTTAGGGTTAGGGCTAGGTTGATTTTAAGAGTTAGGTTTAGGTTTAGGGTTAGGGCTAGAACTAGGGCAAGGGCTAGTGTTAGGTTTCCGTTTAGTGTTAGGGCCAGGGCTAGGACTAGGGCTTTGATTATGGTTAGGTCTAGGCTAGGGCTAGGGCTAGGGTTAGGGTTAGGGTTAGGGATAGGGATAAGGTTAGGGTTAGGGCTAGGGCTAGGGTTAGGGTTAGGGTTACATTTAGGGCTTGGTTTAGGGTTAGGGTTACAGTTGTGGCCTATGCTAGGTGTAGAGTTAGGGTTAGGTTTAGGGATAGTGTTAGCGCTAGTGTAGGGTTAGGTTTAGGGCTAGTTCTAGGGCTAGGGTTAGTGTTAGGGCTAGGGCAAGGGCTAGGGCTAGGGCTAGGGTTAGGGTTAGGGTTAGCGTTAGGTTTACACCTAGGGCCAGGGCTAGGGCTAGGTTTAGGGTTAGGGTTAGGTCTAAGGTTATGTTTAGGGTTAGGGCTAGGGCTAGAGCTAGGGTTAGGGTTAATGTTATGGCTAGGGTTAGGTTTAGGTTTAGGGTTAGGGCTATGGCTAGGGCTAGGGTTAGGGTTAGGGTTAATCTAGTGCTAGGGTTAGGGTTAGGGTTAGTTTTAGGGTTAGGGCTAGGGTTAGGGTTACGGTTAGGGCTATGGTTAGGGTTAGGGTTAGGTTTAGAGCTAGGGCTAGCGCCAGGGCTAGGGTACGGGTGAGCGTTAGGTTTTTGGTTAGACCTAGGTCTAGTGTTATGGTTAGGGTTAGGGCTAGGGCCAGAGTTAGGGTTAGGGTTACAATTATGGCTTGGTTTAGGGTTAGGGTTACGGTTATGTCTAGGTCTATGTGTAGAGTTAGGGTTAGGTTTAGGGTTAGGCTTAGGGCTAGTGTAGGGTTAGGTTTAGGGCTAGTGCTAGTGGTAGGTTTATGGTTAGGGTTAGGGCTAGGGCTAGGGCTAGGCCTAGGGCTAGGTTTAGGGTTAGGGTTAGGGTGACACCTAGGGCCAGGGCTACGGCTAGGTTTCGGGTTAGGTTTAGGGCTAAGGTTAGGTTAAGGCTTAGGGTTAGGGCTAGGTCTAGGGCTAGGTTTATGTTTAATGTTATGGCTAGGGTTAGGTTTAGGGTTCGGGCTAGGGCCAGGTTTAGGGCTAGAGGTAGGGATACGTTTAGGGCTAGAGTTAGGGTTAGAGTTAGGGTTAGGGTTAGGGTTTGGGTTAGGTTTAGGTTTGGGGCTAGGGCCATGGCTAGGTCTAGGGCTTGATTAGGGCTAGCGTTAGGGCTAGGGCCAGAGTTATGTTTAGGGTTTGTGTTACATTTAGGGCTATGTTTAGGGTTAGGGTTAGGGTTAGGGTTAGTGTTAGGGCTATGGCTAGGGCTCATTTTATGCTTAGGTTTATCTTTATGTCTAGGGCTATGGTTAGGGCTAGTGTTAGAGTTAGGGTTAGGGCTAGGGTTAGGGTTAGGGTAGGGTTAGGGTTAGGGCTAGGTCTAGGATTAGTCTTATGGTTAGGATTAGTTCTAGGGCTAGGGCTAGGCCTAGGGCTAGGGCTAGGGCTAAGGTTAGGTTTAGGTTGTGTTTTAGTGTTAAGGCTAGTGTTAGAGTTATGGTTAGGCTTAGAGTTAGGGTTAGGGTTAGGGCCAGGGTTAGGTTAAGGGTTAGGTTTAGGGTTAGGGTCAGGACTAGGGATAGTGTTAGGGTTAGGGTTAGGGTTAGGGTTAGGCTTAGAGTTAGTGTTAGGGGTAGGGCTAGTGTTAGGGTTTGAGTTAGGATAAGGGTTATGGCTAAAGATAGTGTTAGGATTAGGATTAGGGTTAGGGTTAGTGCTGGGGCCAGGGCTTGGCTAGGTTTAGCGTTCGGGTTAGGCTTATGTCTAGGGCGAGGGCTAGATCTAGGTTTAGGTTCAGAGTAATCTTTAGGGCTAGGTCTAGGGTTAGGATAATGGCTAGGTCTAGGGCTAGGGTTAGGGTTAGTGTTAGTGTTAGGACTAGGGCTAGGGTTAGGCTTAGGGTTAGGGTTAGGGGTAGGGTTAGGGTTAGGGCTTGGCTTAGGGTAAGGGTTATGGCTAAAGATAGTGTTAGGGTTAGGGTTAGGCTTAGGGTTAGGGTTAGAGCTAGGGCCAGGGCTAGTGCTAGGGTTAGGGTTAGGGTTAGGGCTAGTGTAAGGGCTACGGCTAGGTCTAGGTTTAGGTTTAGGGTTAGGGTTAGGGCTAAGGCTAGGGTTAGGGTTAGGGCTAGGGCTAGGGCTAGGGCTAGGGTTAGGGTTAAGGTTAGGGATAGGGCTAGGGTTATCATTAAGGCTAGTGTTAGAATCACGGTTAGGGCTAGGGCTATGGCTAGGCCTAGGTTTATGTCTAGAGCTAGGACAGGGCTAGGGCTAGGGTTAGGATTATGGTTAGGGTTTGGGTTAGGGCTAAGGATAGCGTTAGGTTTAGGATTAGGGTTAATTTTAGGGATAGGGTTAGGGTTAGGGATAGGGCTAGGGCTTGGGCTAGGGCTAGGGTTAGGGTTAGTATTAGGGTTAGGGTTAGGGCTAGGGCTAGGCCTAGGGCTAGGGCTAGGGTTAGGATTATGTTTAGGGGTAGTGTTAGGATTAGTTCTAGGCTTAGGGTTAGGGTTCATGTTATGTTTCAGGTTCAGGTTCAGGTTTGGGTTAGTGTTAGGGCAAGGGCTAGGGCTAGGGCTAGTGCTAGGGCTAGGGTTGGGGTTAGGGCTCTGTCTACAGTTAGTGTTAGTGTTAGTGTTAGGGGTAGGGGTAGGGGTAGGGTTTTTCTAGGGACAGGGTTAGGGTTAGGTTTAGCTTTAGAGGTAGGGCTAAATTTATGGTTAGGGTTAGTGTTAGGTTTCAGATTCAGGTTCAGGTTAGGGCTAGGGATAGGGTTAGACTTAGGGCTAGGGCTAGGGCTAGAGCTAGGGCTAGGGTTAGGGTTAGGGTTAGGGTTAGGGCTAGGATTAGAGTTAGGGTTAGGGCTAGGGTTATTGTTAGCGTTAGGGTTAGGTTTATGGTTAGGGGTAGGGCTATGTCAAGGGCTAGGGTTAGGTTTTGGTTTAGTGTTATGGCCAGGGCTAGGACTAGGGCTTTGATTAAGGTTAGGGCTAGGCTGGCTAGGGCTAGGGTTAGGGTTAGGGTTAGGGCTAGGAATAAGGTTAGGGTTAGGGCTAGGGCTAGGGTTAGGGTTAGGGTTACATTTAGGGCTTGGTTTAGGGTTAGGGTTACAGTTATGGCTAGGGCTAGGTGTAGAGTTAGGGTTAGGTTTAGGGTTAGGGTAAGGGCTAGTGTAGGGTTAGGTTTAGGGCTAGTACTAGGTCTAGGTTTTGGTTTCGTGTTAGGGTTATGGTTACACCTAGGGCCAGGGCTAGGGCTAGGTTTAGGTTTAGGGCTAGTCCTAGGGCTAGGGTTAATCTTAGGGCTAGGGTTACGTTTAGGGTTAGGGCTACGGCTAGGGCTAGGGTTAGGGTTAGGGTTAGTGCTAGTGCTAGGGTTAGGGTTAGGGTTAGGGTTCGTTTTAGGGTTAGGTCTAGTGTTAGGGTTAGGTTTAGGGCTAGGGCTAGCATCAGGGCTAGGGAACGGGTGAGCGTTAGGGTTAGGGTTAGGCCTAGGGCTAGTGTTACAGCTAGGGTTAGGGCTAGGGCCAGAGTTAGTGTTAGGGTCAGGGTTACGTTTAGGGCTTGTGTTAGGGTTAGGATTAGGGCTAGGGCCAGGGCTAGGGCTAGGGTTAGCGTTAGGGTTAGGGCTAGGGCCAGGGCTAGGGCTAGGATTAGGGTTAGCGTTAGGGTTAGGGCTAGTGCTATGGCTACGGCTAGGTCTAGGTTTAGGTTTAGGGTTAGGGTTATGGTTAAGGTTAGGGCTAGGGCTAGGGTTATCATTAAGACTAGGGTTAGCATTACGGTTAGGGCTAGGGCTATGGCTATGGCTAGGCCTAGTTTTTTGTCTAGAGCTAGGGCTAGGGTTAGGATTAGGGTTAGGGTTTGGGTTAGGGCTAATGATAGGGTTAGGTTTAGCGTTAGGGCAAGGGTTAGGGTTAGGGTTAGGGCTAGGGTTAGTGTTAGGTTTAGGGCTAGGGCTAGCGCCAGGGCTAGGGACCGGGTGAGCGTTAGGGTTAGGGTTAGGCCTAGGGCTAGTGTTACGGCTAGGGTTAGGGCTGGGGATAGGGTTAGAGTTAGGGCTAGGGCTAGAGCTAGGGCTAGGGCTAGGTTGAGGTTTAGGGTTAGGGCTAGGTTTAGAGTTAGGGAGAGGGCTAGGGTTATTGTTAGCGTTAGGGTTAGGTTTAGCGTTAGGGCTAGGGCTATGGAAAGGGCTAGGGTTAGGTTTTCGTTTAGTGTTAGGGCCAGGGCTAGGACTAGGGCTTTGATTACGGTTAGGGCTAGGCTAGGGCTAGGGCTAGGGTTAGGGTTAGCGTTAGGGCTAGGGATAAGGCTAGGGTTAGGGCTAGTGCTAGGGTTAGTGTCATTGTTAAATTTAGGGCTTGGTTTAGGGTTAGGGTTACAGTTATGACTAGTGCTAGGTGTAGAGTTAGGGTTAGGTTTAGGGTTAGTGTTAGGGCTAGTGTAGGGTTAGGTTTAGGGCTAGTGCTAGGGCTATGGTTAGGGTTAGGGTTAGGGCTAGGGTTAGGGTTAGGTTTAGGGCTAGGGCTAGCGCCAGGGCAAGGGTACGGGTGAGCGTTAGGGTTAGGGTTAGGCCTAGTGCTTGTTACGGCTAGGGTTAGGGCTGGGGCCAGAGTTAGGGTTAGGGTCAGGGTTACGTTTAGGGCTAGTTAGGGTTAGGGTTAGGGTTAGGGTTAGCATTAAGGCTAGTGCTAAGGCTAGGGCTAGGGTAGGGCTAGGGCCAGAGTTATGGTTATGGTTAGGGTTACGTTTAGGGCTAGGTTTAGGGTTAGGGTTAGGGTTAGGGTTAGGTTTAGGGCTAGTGCTAGGGCTAGGGTTAGGGTTAGTGCTAGGGCTAAGGTTAGGGTTAGGGCTTGGGCCAGGGCTAGAGCTACGGTTAGGTTTAGGGCTAGGGCCAGGGTTAGGCCTAGGGTTAGGGTTACGTTTAGGGCTAAGATTAGGGTTAGGGTTAGGGTTAGGTTTGGGGCTGGGGCCGGGGCTAGGGCTAGGGTTGGATTAGGGCTAGGGTTAGGGCTAAGGATAGGGTTAGGTTTAGGATTAGGGTTAGGGTCAGGGCTAGGCCTAGGGCTAGGGCTAGTGCTAGGGCTAGGTTTAGGGTTTGGGGTAGGGAAAGGGCTACGGCTAGGTCTAGGTTTAGGTTTAGGTTTAGGGTTAGGGCTAAGGCTAGGGTTAGGGTTAGTATTAGGGCTAGGGTTAGGGTTATGTTTAAGGTTAGGGCTAGGGCTAGGGTTATCATTAAGGCTAGGTTTAACATTACGGTTAGGGCTAGGGGTATGGCAGGCCTAGGTTTAGGTCTAGAGCTAGGGCTAGGGCTAGGGCTAGGTTTAGGATTATGGTTAGGGTTTGGGTTAGGGCTAAAGATAGAGTTAGGTTTAGCATTAGGGTTAATGTTAGGGATAGGATTAGGGTTAGGGTTAGGGTTAGGGCTAGGGCTGGGGCTAGGGCTAGGGCTAGGGCTATGGTTAGGGTTAGGTTTAGGGTTAGGGCTAGGGCTAGGGCTAGGGTTAGGGTTAGTGTTAGGGTTAGGGCTAGGGCTAGGGTTAGGCTTAGGTTTGCAGTTCGGGTTCGCGTTCGGGTTTTGGTTAGGTTTCGGGTTCGCGTTAGTTTCACGGTTAGGGTTGGGGTTGGTGTTGGGATTGGTGTTGGGGTGGGCTTGGGGTTGGAGTTAGAGTTAGGGTTTGAGTTGGGTTTGGGGTTTTGATTAGGTTTAGAGCTAGGGCTTGGGCTAGGGTTAGGGTCAGTCTTAGGCTTAGGACTAGGGCGACGCAAGGTCTAGGGCTAGGGCTAGGGCTAGGGTTAGGGTTAGGGTTACGGTTAGGGCTAGGGTTAGGGTTACGGTTACGGTTAGGGTTAGTTCTAGGGTTAGGGGTAGGTTTAGGGCTTGGGCTAGTGCTAGGGCTAGGGCTAGGGTTAGGGTTAGGGTTAGGGTTAGTGTTAGGGCTAGGAATAGGGCTAAGGCTAGTGTTATGGTTAGTTTTAGGGCTAGGGCTAGGGTTAGGATTAGGGTTAGGGCTAGGGTTAGTATAAGGGCTCGGGTTAGGGTTAGGTCTAGTGTTAGGTTTTAGGTTGGGTTCAGGTTCGGGTTAGGTTTAAGGCAAGGGCTAGGGCTAGGGAACGGGTGAGCGTTAGGGTTAGGTTAAGGCCTAGGGCTAGTGTTACGGCTAGGGTTATGGCTGGGGATAGGGTTAGAGTTAGGGCTAGGGCTAGAGCTAGGCCTAGGGCCTGGGTTAGGTTTAGGGTTAGGGCTAGGGTTAGAGTTAGGGCTAGGGCTAGGTTTATTGTTAGCGTTAGGGTTAGGTTTAGCGTTAGGGCTAGGGTTTATGGCAAGGGCTAGGGTTAGGTTTTGGTTTAGTGTTAGGGCCAGGGCTAGGACTAGGTCTTTGATTATGGTTAGGGCTAGGCTAGGGCTAGGGCTAGGGTTAGGGTTACGGTTAGGGCTAGGGTTAGGGTTAGGATTACGGTTAATGTTAGGGCTAGGGCTAGGGTTATCATTAAGGCTAGGGTTAGCATTAGGGTTAGGGCTAGGGCTATGGCTAGGTCTAGGTTTATCTCTAGAGGTAGGGCTAGTGCTAGGGTTAGGATTAGGGTTAGGGTTAGGGCTAGTGCTAGGGCTACGGCTAGGTCTAGGTTTAGGTTTAGAGTTAGGTTTAGGGCTAGGGCTAGGGTTAGGGTTAGGTTTAGGGTTAGGGTTAGGGTTAGGGTTACGGTTAAGGTTAGGGCTAGGGCTAGGGTTATCATTAAGGCTAGGGTTAGCATTAGGGTTAGGGCTAGGGCTATGGCTAGGCCTAGGTTTATGTCTAGAGGTAGGGCTAGGGCTAGGGTTAGGATCAGGATTAGGGTTTGGGTTAGGGCTAAGGATAGGGTTAGGTTTAACGTTAGGGATAGGGTTAGGGTTAGGTTTAGGGCTAGGGTTAGTGCTAGGGCTAGGTTTAGGGTTAGGGCTAGGGCTAGGGCTAGGGCTAGCAATACGATTAGGGTTAGGGTTTGGGTTAGGGGTAAGTATAGGGTTAGGTTTAGCTTTAGGGCTCGGGTTAGCTTTAGGGTTAGGGCAGGTGTTAGTGTTAGGTTTAGGGCTAGGGCTAGTGCTAGAGCTAGGGAACAGGTGAGCGTTAGTGTTAGCGTTTGGCCTAGGGCTAGTGTTATGGCTAGGGTTAGGGCTGGGGATAGGGTTAGAGTTAGGGCTAGGGCTAGTGCTATGGCTAGGGCTAGGGTTAGGGTTAGGGTTAGGGCTAGGGTTAGAGTTACGGTTAGGGCTAGGGTTATTGTTAGCGTTAGGGTTAGGTTTAGCGCTAGGGCTAGGGCTATGGCAAGGGCTAGGGTTAGGTTTTGGTTTAGTGTTAGGGCCAGGGCTACATCTAGGGCTTTGATTATTGTTAGGGCTAGGCTAGGGCTAGGGGTAAGGTTAGGGTTAGGGTTAGGGCTAGGGATAAGGCTAGGGTTAGGGCTAGGGCTTCGGTTAGTGTTATTGTTACATTTAGGGCCTGGTTTAGGGTTAGTGTTACAGTTATGTTTAGGGTTAGGTGTAGAGTTAGGGTTAGGTTTAGGGTTAGGGTTAGGGCTAGTGTAGGGTTAGGTTTAGGGCTAGTGCTAGGGCTAGGGTTAGGGTTAGGGCTAGGGCTAGGGCTAGGGCTAGGATTAGGGTTAGGTTTAGCGTTAGGGGTACACCTAGGGCCAGGGCTAGGGCTAGGTTTAGGGTTAGGGTTAGGGCTAAGGTTAGGTTTAGGTTTAGGGCTAGGGCTAGGGCTAGGGTTAATGTTATGGCTAGGGTTAGGTTTAGGGTTAGGGCTATGGCTAGGGCTAGCGTTAGGCTTAGGGTTAGTCTAGTGCTAGGGTTATGTTTAGGGCTAGGGTTAGGGTTAGGTTTAGGGCTAGGGCTAGCGCCAGGGCTAGGGTACGGGTGAGCGTTAGGGTTAGGGTTAGGCCTAGGGCTTGTTACGGCTAGGGTTAGGGCTGGGGCCAGAGTTAGGGTTAGGGTCAGGGTTACGTTTAGGGCTAGTGTTAGGGTTAGGGTTAGGGTTAGGGTTAGCATTAAGGCTAGGGCTAAGGCTAGGGATAGGGTTAGGGCTATGGTTAGGGCTAGGTATGGCTAGGGCCAGATTTATGGTTAGTGTTAGGGTTACGTTTAGGGCTAGGTTTAGGGTTAGGGTGAGGGTTAGTGTTAGGTTTAGGGCTAGGGCTAGGGCTAGGGTTAGGGTTAGTGCTAGTGCTAAGGTTAGGGTTAGGGCTTGGGCCAGGGCTAGAGCTACGGTTAGGGTTAGGGCTAGGGCCAGGGTTAGGCCCAGTGTTAGGGTTACGTTTAGGGCTAGGGTTAGGCTTAGGGTTAGGGTTAAGGTTAGGGTTTGGTTTTGGGATAGGGCCAGGGCTAGGGCTAGGGCTTGGATTAGGGCTAGGGTTATGGCTAGGGCCAGAGTTATGTTTAGGGTTAGGGTTAGGGTTAGGGTTAGGGTTAGGGCTAGGGTTAGGGTTAGGTTTAGGGTTAAGGTTAGGGTTTGGTTTTGGGCTAGGGCCAGGGCTAGGGCTAGGGCTTGGATTAGGGCTAGGATTAGGGCTAGGGCCAGAGTTATGTTTAGGGTTACTGTTTCATTTAGGGCTAGGTTCAGGGTTAGGGTTGGGTTTAGTGTTAGGGCTATGGCTAGGGCTCGGTTTATGGTTAGGTTTATCTTTATGTCTAGGGCTATGGTTAGGGCTAGGGTTAGAGTTAGGGTTAGGGCCAGGGCAGGGGCTAGGAGTAGGGCTTGGGTTAGGGCTAGGGTTAGGGTTAGGTTAGGGTTAGGGTTAAGGCCAGGTCTAGGATTAGTCTTATGGTTAGGATTAGTTCTAGGGCTAGGGCTAGGCCTAGGGCTAGGGCTAGGGCTAAGTTTAGGTTTAGGTTGTGGTTTAGTGTTTAAATCCAGGGTTAAGGTTAGGGTTAGGCTTAGAGTTAGGGTTAGCGTTAGGGCCAGGGTTAGGTTAAGGGTTAGGTTTAGGGTTAGTGTGAGGGATAGTGTTAGGGTTAGGGTTAGGGTTAGGGTTAGGGTTAGTGTTAGGGCTACGGCTAGGTCTAGGTTTAGGTTTAGGGTTAGTGTTAGTGTTAGGACTAGGGCTAGGGTTAGGCTTAGGGTTAGGGTTAGGGGTAGGCTTAGGGTTAGGGCTTTGCTTAGGGTAGGGTTATGGCTACAGGTAGTGTTAGGGTTAGGGTTAGGGTTAGAGCTAGGGCCAGGGTTAGGGCTAGGGTTAGGGTTAGGGTTAGGGCTAGTGCTAGGGCTACGGCTAGGTCTAGGTTTAGGTTTAGGGTTAGGGTTAGGGCTAAGGCTAGGTTTAGGGTTAGGATTAGGGCTAGGGTTAGGGTTAGGGTTACGGTTAAGGTTAGGGCTAGGGTTAGGGTTATCATTAAGGCTAGGGTTATCATTAGGGTTATGGCTAGGTCTATGGCTAGGCCTAGGTTTATGTCTAGATGTAGGGTTAGGATAAGGGTTAGGGTTTGGGTTAGGGCTAAGGATAGTGTTAGGTTTAGGATTAGGTTTAATGTTAGGGATAGGATTAGGGTTAGGGTTAGGGTTAGGGCTAGGGCTAGGGCTAGGGCTAGGGCTAGGGCTAGGGCCAGGGCTAGGGTAGGGTTAGGGTTAGGGTTATTGCTATTGCTGAGGTTAGGTTTAGGGCTTGGGCCAGGGCTAGAGCTACGGTTAGGGTTAGGGCTAGGGCCAGGGTTGGGCCTAGGGTTAGGGTTACGTTTAGGGCTAGGGTTAGGGTTAGGATTAGGGTTAGGGTTAGGGTTAGGTTTGGGGCTGGGGCCGGGGCTAGGTCTAGGGCTGGATTAGGGCTAGGGTTAGGGCTAGGGCCAAAGTTATGTTTATGGTTAGTGTTACATTTAGGGCTAGGATCAGGGTTAGGGTTAATGTTAGTGTTAGGGCTATGGCTAGGGCTCAGTTTATGGTTAGGATTATCTTTATGTCTAGGGCTATGGTTAGGGCTAGGGTTAGAGTTAGGGTTAGGGCCAGGGCAGGGGCTAGGAGTAGGGCTAGGTTTAGGGCTAGGGTTAGGGTTAGGGTAGGGTTAGGGTTAGGGACAGGTCTAGGATTAGTCTTATGGTTAGGATTATTTCTAGGGCTAGGGCTAGGCCTAGGGCTAGGGCTAGGGCTATGGTTAGGTTTAGGTTGTGGTTTAGTGTGAAGGCTAAGGTTAGGGTTAGGGTTAGGCTTAGAGTTAGGGTTAGGGTTAGGGCCAGGGTTAGGTTATGGGTTAGGTTTAGGGTTAGGGTGAGGGCTAGGGATAGTGTTAGGGTTAGGGTTAGGGTTAGGGTTAGGTTTAGGGTTAGGGTTAGGCTTAGAGTTAGTGTTAGGTGTAGGGCTAGTGTTAGGGTTTGGGTTAGGGTAAGGGTTATGGCTAAAGATACTGTTAGGATTAGAATTAAGGTTAGGGTTAGGGCTAGGGCCAGGGCTTGGTCTAGGGTTAGCGTTCGGGTTAGGGTTAGGTCTAGGGCGAGGTCTAGGTCTAGGTTTAGGTTCAGGGTAAGCGTTAGGACTAGGGCTAGGGTTAGGATAATGGCTAGTTCTAGGGCTTGGGTTAGGGTTAGGGTTAGTGTTAGTGTTAGGACTAGGGCTAGGGTTAGGCTTAGTGTTAGGGTTAGGGGTAGGGTTAGGGTTAGGGCTTGGCTTAGGGTAAGGGTTATGGCTAAACATAGTGTTAGGTTAGGGTTAGGGTTAGAGCTAGGGCCAGGGTTATGGCTAGGGTTAGGGTTAGGGTTAGGGTTAGGGCTAGTGCTAGGGCTACATCTAGGTCTAGGTTTAGGTTTAGGTTTAGGGTTAGGGCTAAGGCTAGGGTTAGGGTTAGGGTTAGGACTAAGGCTAGGGTTAGGGTTAGGGCTAGGGTTAGGGTTAGGGTTACGGTTAAGGTTAGGGCTAGGGCTAGGGTTATCATTAAGGCTAGGGTTAGGGCTAGGGCTATGGCAAGGGCTAGGGTTAGGTTTTCGTTTAGTGTTAGGGCCAGGGCTAAGACTAGGGTTTTGATTACGGTTAGGGCTCGGCTAGGGCTAGGGCTAGGGTTAGGGTTAAGGTTAGGGCTCGGGATAATGTTAGGGATAGGGCTAGCGCCAGGTCTAGGGAACGTGTGAGCGTTAGGGTTAGGGTTAGGCCTAGGGCTAGTGTTACGGCTAGATTTACGGCTAGGGCCAGAGTTAGGGATATGGTCAGGGTTACATTTAGGGCTAGTCTTAGGGTTAGGGTTAGGGTTAGGGTTAGCGTTAAACTAGGACTAAGGCTGGGGCTAGGGTTAGGTCTAGGGTAGGGCTAGGGCCAGAGTTATGGTTAGGGTTAGGGTTGCGTTTAGGGCTAGGTTTAGGGTTAGGGTTAGGTTTAGTGTTAGGGCTAGGGCTAGGTCTAGGGTTAGGGTTAGTGCTAGGGCTAAGGTTAGGGTTAGGGCTTGGGCCAGGCTAGAGCTATGGTTAGGGTTAGGGCTAGGGCCAGGGTTAGGGCTAGGGTTAGGGTTACGTTTAGGGCTAGGGTTAGCGTTAGGGTTGGGTTTGGGCTAGGGCCAGGGCTAGGGCTAGGGCTTGGGTTAGAGCTAGGGTTAGGGCTAGGGATAAGGTTAGGTTTAGGGCTAGGGCTTGGGTTAGGGTAAGGGTTATGACTGAAGATAGTGTTAGGTTTAAGTTTAGGGTTAGGGCTAGGGCCAGGGCTAGGGCTAGGGTTAGGGTTAGGGTTAGGGCTAGTGCTAGGGCTACGGCTAAGTCTAGGTTTAGGTTTAGGGTTAGGGTTAGGGCTAAGGCTAGGGTTAGGGTTAGGGTTAGGTTTAGTGCTAGGGTTACGGTTAAGGTTAGGGCTAGGGCTAAGGTTATCGTTAAGGCTAGGGTTAGCATTAGGGTTAGGGCTAGGGCTATGGCTAGGCCTAGGTTTATGTCTAGAGGTAGGGCTATGGCTAGGGCTAGGGTTAGAATTAGGGTTAGGGTTAGGGTTAGGTTTACGGTTAAGGTTAGGGCTAGGGCTAGGGTTAGGCTTAGGTTTAGGGTTAGGGTTCGGGTTCGGGTTAGGGTTATGGTTATGGTTAAGTTTCGGGTTAGCCTTAGTTTTACAGTTAGGGCTGGGGTTGGTGTTGGGATTGGTGTTGGGGTGGGCTTTGGGTTGGTGTTAGAGTTAGGGTTTGAGTTGGGTTTGGGGTTGTGATTAGGGTTAGAGCTAGGGCTTGGGCTAGGGTTAGGGTCAGTCATAGGCTTAGGACTAGGGCGACGCAAGGTCTAGGGCTAGGGCTAGGGCTAGGGCTAGGGCTAGGGTTCGGGTTAGGGTTAGGGCTAGGGCTATGGTTAGTGTTAGTGTTAGAGCTAGGGATAGGGTTAGGGTTAGGGTTACAGTTAGGGTTAGTTCTTGGGTTAGGGGTAGGTTTAGGGCTAGGGCTAGGGTTAGTGTTAGGGCTAGGAGTAGGGCTAAGGCTAGTGTTATGGTTAGTTTTAGGGCTAAGGCTAGTGTTAGGGTTAGGGTTAGGGCTAGGGTTAGGATTAGGGCTAGGGTTAGGTTTAGGGTTAGTTTTAGTTTTCAGGTTCGGGTTCAGGTTCGGGTTAGGGTTAGGGCAAGGGCTAGGGCTAGGGCTAGGGCTAGGGTTAGGGTTAGGGCTGGGACTGTGGTTAGTGTTAGTGTTAGGGGTAGGGTTTTGGCTAGGAACAGGGTTAGGGTTATGTTTAGATTTAGAGC
The DNA here is from genome assembly GCA_015711505.1 of Sylvilagus bachmani. Classification (NCBI taxonomy): domain Eukaryota; kingdom Metazoa; phylum Chordata; class Mammalia; order Lagomorpha; family Leporidae; genus Sylvilagus; species Sylvilagus bachmani. Next base: position 130,112,922 of record CM027407.1, read on the forward strand.
TAGGGCTAGGTTTAGGGTTAGGGTTAGTGTTAGGTTTCAGGTTTGGGTTTGGGTTATCGCTAGGGATAGGGTTTGAGTTAGGGCTAGCTCTAGGGCTAGGGCTAGGGCTAGGTTTAGGGTTAGGGTTAGGGCTGGGGCTATGGTTAGTGTTAGTGTTAGGGGTAGGGTTTTGGCTAGGGCTAGGGATAGGGTTAGGTTTAGCTTTAGAGCTAGGGCTAGGTTTAGGGTTAGGGTTTGTGTTAGGTTTCAGGTTCGGGTTCAGGTTAGGGCTATGGATAGGTTTAGGGATAGGGCTAGGGTTATTGTTAGGGTTAGGGCTAGGGCTAGGGTTATTGTTAGCATTAGGGTTAGGTTTAGGGTTATGGCTAGGGCTATGGCACGGGCTAGGGTTAGGTTTTGGTTTAGTGTTAGGGCCAGGGCTAGGACTAGGGCTTTGATTACAGTTAGGGCTAGGCTAGGGCTAGGGCTAGGGTTAGGGTTAGGGCTAGGGATAAGGTTAGGGTTAGGGCTAGGGCTAGGGTTAGCGTTAGGTTTAGGGTTAGGGTTAGGGCTAGGGTTAGGGTTAGGTTTAGGGTTAGGGTTAGCTCCAGGGCTAGGGTACGGGTGAGCGTTAGGGTTAGGGTTAGGGTTAGGTTTAGGGTTAGGCCTAGGGTTAGTGTTAGGGCTAGTGTTAGGGCTAGGCCCAGATTTAGGGTTAGGGTCAGGGTTACGTTTAGGGCTAGTGTTATGGTTAGGTTTAGGTTTAGGGTTAGCGTTAAGGCTAGGGCTAAGGCTAGGGGTAGGGTTAGGGCTAGGTTATGGCTAGGGCCAGAATTATGGTAGGGTTAGGATACGTTTAGGGATAGTTTTACGTTGAGGGTTAGGGTTAGGGTTAGGCTTAGGGCTAGGGCTAGGGCTAGGGCTAGGGCTAGGGCTAGGGCTAGGGTTAGGGTTAGTGCTAGGGCTACGGTTAGGGTTAGGGCTTGGGCCGGCCTAGAGCTACGGTTAGGGTTAGGGCTAGGGCCAGGGTTAGGGCTAGGTTTAGGGTTACGTTTAGGGCTAGAGTTAGGGTAAGGGTTAGGGTTACGGTTAGGGTTAGGTTTGGGGCAAGGGCCAGGGCTAGGGCTAGGGCTTGGGTTAGGGCTAGGGTAGGGTTAGGGATAAGGTTAGTGTTAAAGCTAGGGCTTGGGTTAGGGTAAGGGTTATGGCTAAAGATAGTGTTAGGGTTAGGGTTAGGGTTAGTGCTAGGTCCAGGGCTAGGGCTAGGGTTATGGTTAGGGTTAGGGCTAGTGCTAGGGCTACGGCTATGTCTAGGTTTAGGTTTAGGGTTAGGGTTAGGGCTAAGGCTAGTGTTAGGGTTAGGGTTAGGGCTAGGGCCAGGGCTAGGGCTAGGGTTAGCGTAAGTGTTAGGGCTAGTGCTAGGGCTATGGCTAGGTCTAGGTTTAGGTTTAGGGTTAGGGTTTGGGCTAAGGCTTGGTTTAGGGTTAGGGTTAGGTCTAGGGTTAGGGTTACGGTTAAGGTTAGGGCTAGGGCTAGGGTTATCGTTAAGGCTAGGGTTAGCATTACGGTTAGGGCTAGGGCTATGGCTAGGCCTAGGTTTATGTCTAGAGCTAGGGCTAGGGCTAGGGCTAAGGTAGGATTAGGGTTAGGGTTTGGGTTAGGGCCAAGGTTAGGGTTAGGTTTAGGATTAGGTTTAATGTTAGGGATAAAGTTAGGGTTAGGGTTAGGGCTAGGGCTAGGGCTAGGGCTAGGCTTAGGGTTAGGGTTAGGTTTAGGGTTAGTGCTAGGACTATGGCTAGGGTTATGGTTAGTGTTATGCTTAGGGCTAGAACTTGCGTTAGGCTTAGGTTTAGGGTTAGGGTTCGGGTTCGGGTTAGGGTTATGGTTAGGTTTCGGGTTCGTGTTAGTTTTATGGTTAGGGTTGTGGTTGGTGTTGGAATTGGTGTTGGGGTGGGCTTGGGGTTGGAGTTAGAGTTAGGGTTTGAGGTGGGTTTGGGGTTGTGATTAGGTTTAGAGCTAGGGCTTGGGCTAGGGTTAGGGTCAGTCTTAGGCTTAGGACTAGGGTGACGCAAGGTCTAGGGCCAGGGCTAGGGCTAGGGTTCGGGTTAGGGTTAGGGCTAGGGCTATGGTTAGTGTTAGGGTTAGGGCTAGGGCTAGGGTTAGGGTTAGGGTTACGGTTAGGGTAAGTTCTAGTGTTAGGGTTAGTTTTAGGGCTAGTGCTAGTGCTAGGGCTAGAGTTAGGGTTAGTGATAGGGCTAGGTGTACGGCTAAGTCTAGTGTTATGGTTAGTTTTAAGGCTAGGGCTAGGGTTAGGGTTAGGGTTAGGGCTACGGTTAGGATTAGGGCTAGGATTAGGGTTAGGGTTAGTGTTAGGTTTCAGGTTCGGGTTCAGGTTCGGGTTAGGTTTAGGGCAAGGTCTAGTGCTAGGCTAGGGCTAGGGTTAGGCTTAGGGTTAGGGCTGGGGCTATGGTTAGTGTTAGCGTTAGGGGTAGGGTTTTGCTAGGGACAGGGTTAGGGTTAGGTTTAGCTTTAGACCTAGGGCTAGATTTAAGGTTAGGTTTAGTGTTAGGTTTAGGTTTGGGTTCGGGTTATCGCTAGGGATAGGGTTAGAGTTAGGGCTAGGGCTAGCGCTAGGGCTAGGGCTAGGGTTGGGTTAGGGTTATGGTTAGGGTTAGGGCTAGGGTTAGTGTTAGGGTTAGGGCTAGGGTTATTGTTAGCATTAGGGTTAGGTTTAGGGTTAGGGCTAGGGCTATGGCAAGGGCTAGGGTTAGGTTTTGGTTTAGTGTTAGGGCCAGGGTAGGACTAGGGCATTGATTACGGTTAGGGCTAGGCTAGGGCTAGGGCTAGGGCTATGGTTAGGGTTAGGGCTAGGGATAAGGTTAGGGCTAGGGCTAGGGCTAGGGTTAATGTTATGGCTAGGGTTAGTTTTAGGGTTAGGGCTACGGTTAGGGCTAGGTTTAGGGTAAGGGTTAGTCTAGTGCTAGGATTAAGGTTAGCGTTAGTTTTAGGGTTAGGGTTAGGGTTAGGATTAGGGCTAGGGTTAGGGCAGGTTTAGGGCTAGGGCTAGGGCTAGCGCCAGGGCTAGGTTACGGGATAGCGTTAGGGTTAGGGTTAGGCCTAGGGCTAGTGTTACGACTAGGGTTAGGGCTAGGGCCAGAGTTAGGGTTAGGGTCAGGATTACGTTTAGGGCTAGTCTTAGCTTTAGGGTTAGGGTTAGGGTTAGCGTTAAGGCTAGAACTAATGCTAGGGCTAGGGTTAGGCCTAAGGTATGGCTAGGGCCAGAAATATGGTTAGGGTTCGGAATATGTTTAGGGCTTGGTTTAGGGTTAGGGATAGGGTTAGGGTTAGGGTTAGGGTTAGGACTAGGGCTAGGGCTAGGGTTAGGGTTAGTGCTAGGGCTAAGGTTAGGTTTAGGGCTTGGGCCAGGCCTAGAGCTATGGTTAGGGTTAGGTCTAGGGCCAGGGTTAGGACTAGGGTTAGGGTTACGTTTTGGGCTAGGTTTAGGGTTAGGGTTAGGCTTAGAGTTAGGGTTAGGGTTAGGGCCTGGGATAAGTGAAGGGTTAAGTTTAGGATTAGGATGAGGGCTTGGGATAGTGTTAGGGTTAGGGTTAGGGTTAGGGTTAGGCTTAGAGTCAGGGTTAGGTGTAGGTCTAGTGTTAGAGTTTGGGTTAGGATAAGGGTTATGGCTAAGACAGTGTTAGGATTAGGATTAGGGTTAGGGTTAGGGCTAGGGCCAGGGCTTGGTCTAGGGTTAGTCTTATGGTTAGGATTAGTGCTAGGGCTAGGTTAGGCATAGGGCTAGGGCTAGGGCTAAGTTAGTTTTAGGTTGTGGTTTAGTGTTAAGGCTAGGGTTAGTGTTAGGGTTAGGCTTTTAGTTAGGGTTAGGGTTGGGGCCAGGGTTAGGTTAAGGGTTAGGTTTAGGGTTAGTGTTAGATTTAGAGCTAGGGCTAGGGTTAGGGTTAGGTTTAGGCTTAGAGTTAGGGTGAGGGTTGGGGCCAGGGTTAGGTTAAGGGTTAGGTTTAGGTTTAGGGTGAGGGTTAGGGATAGGGTTAGGGTTAGGGTTAGGGTTAGGGTTAGGGTTATGGCTAAAGATAGTGTTAGAATTAGGATTAGGGTTAGGGTTAAGGCTAGGGCCAGGGCTTGGTCTAGGGTTAGCGTTTGGGTTAGGGTTAGGTCTAGGGCAAGGGCTAGGTCTAGGTTTAGGTTTAGGGAAAGCGTTAGGGCTAGGGTTAGGGTTACGATAATGGCTAGGTCTAGGGCTAGGGTTAGGGTTAGTGTTAGTGTTAGGACTAGGGCTAGGGTTAGGCTTAGGGTTAGGGTTAGGGGTAGGGTTAGGGCTTGGGTGAGTGTAAGGGTTATGGCTAAAGATAGTGTTAGGGTTAGGTTAGGGCTAGTGCTAGGGCTACGGCTAGGTCTAGGTTTAGTTTTAGGGTTAGGGTTAGGGCTAAGGCTAGGGTTAGGGTAGGTTTAGGGCTAGGGTTAGGGTTACGGTTAAGGTTAGGGCTAGGGCTAGGGTTATCGTTAAGGCTAGGGTTAGCATTACGGTTAGGGCTAGGGCTATGGCTAGGCCTAGGTTTTTGTCTAGAACTAGGGCTAGGGTAGGATTTGGGTTAGGGTTTGGTAAGGGCTAAGGATAGGGTTAGGTTTAGGATTAGGGTCAATATTAGGGCTAGGGTTAGGGTTAGGGTTAGGATTAGGGCTAGGGTTAGTGTTAGAGTTAGGGGTAGGGTTTTGCTAGGGTTAGGGTTAGCGTTAGGTTTAGCTTTAGAGCCTGGGCTAGGTTTAGGATTAGGGTTAGTGTTAGGTTTCAGCTTCGGGTTCGGGCTATGGCTAGGGATAGGGTTAGAGTTAGGGCTAGGGCTAGTGCTAGGGCTAGGGCTAGGGTTAGGGTTAGGGTTAGGTCTAGGGTTAGGGTTAGGGTTAGGTCTATGCTTAGGGTTAGGTTAAGGGCTAGGGTTATTTTTAGCGTTAGGTTTAGGTTTAGGGTTATGGCTAGGGCTATGGCAAGGGCTAGGGTTAGGTTTTAGTTTAGTGTTAGGGCCAGGGCTAGGACTAGGGCTTTGATTACGGTTAGGGCTAGGCTAGGGCTAGGGCTAGGGCTAGGGTTAGGGTTTGGGTTAGGGTTAGGGCTAGGGATAAGGTTAGGGTTAGGGCTAGGGCTAGGGTTACGGTTAGGGTTACATTTAGGGCTTGGTTTATGGTTAGGGTTGCATTTATGGCTAGGGCTAGCTGTAGAGTCAGGGTTAGGTTTAGGATTAGGGTTAGGGCTAGTGTAGGGTTAGGTTTAGGGCTAGGGCTATGGCTAGGGTTAGGGTTAGGTCTAGGGCTAGGGCTATTGCTAGGGCAAGGTTAGGGTTAGGGTTAGGGTTATACCTAGGGCCAGGGATAGGGCTAGGTTTAGGGTTTGTGTTAGGCCTAAGGTTAGGTATAGGGTTAGGGCTTGGGCAAGGTGTAGCGTTAATGTTATGGCTAGGGTTAGTTTTAGGGTTAGGGCTACGGCTAGGGCTAGGGTTACGGTCAGGTTTAGTCTAGTGCTAGGGTTAGGGTTAGGGTTAGTTTTAGGGTTAGGGCTACGGTTAGGGTTATGGTAAGGGCTAGGGTTAGGGTTAGGTTTAGGGCTAGGGCTAGTGCCAGGGCTAGGGAACGGGTGAGCATTAGGGTTAGGGTTAGGCCTAGGGCTAGTGTTACAGCAAGGTTAGGGCTAGGGCCAGAGTTAGGGTTTGGGTCAGGGTTACATTTAGGGCTAGTGTTAGGGTTAGGGTTAGGGTTAAGGTTAGCATTAAGGCTAGGGCCAAGGCTAGGGCTAGGGTTAGGGCTAGGGTAGGGCTAGGGCCAGGGTTAGGGCTAGGGTTAGGGTTACGTTTAGGGCTAGGTTTAGGGTTTGGGTTAGGGTTAGGGTTAGGGTTAGGTTTGGGCCTAGGGCCAGGGCTAGGGCTAAGGCTTGGGTTAGGGCTAGGGTAAGTTTAGGGATAAGGTTAGGGTTAAGGCTAGGGCTTGGGTTAGGGTAAGGGTTATGGCTAAAGGTAGTGTTAGGGTTAGGGTTAGGGTTAGTGCTAGGGCCAGGGCTAGGGCTAGGGTTATGGTTAGGATTAGGGCTAGTGCTAGGGCTACGGCTAGGTCTAGGTTTAGGTTTAGGGTTAGGGTTAGGGCTAAGGCTAGGGTTAGGGTTAGGGTTAGGGCTAGGGCCATGGCTAGGGCTAGGGTTAGGGTAAGTGTTAGGGCTAGTGCTAGGGCTACGGCTAGGTCTAGGTTTAGGTTTAGTTTTAGGTTTAGGTTTAGGTTTAGGGCTAAGGCTAGGGTTAGGGTTATGTTTAGGGCTAGGGTTAGGTTTATGGTTAGGGCTAGGGTTAGGGTTATGGTTAAGGTTAGGGCTAGGGCTAGGGTTATCGTTAAGGCTAGGGTTAGCATTACGTTTAGGGCTAGGGCTATGGCTAGGCATAGGTTTAGGTCTAGAGCTAGGCTAGGGCTAGGGCTAGGGTTAGGATTAGGGTTAGGGTTTTGGTTAGGTCTAAGGTTAGGGTTAGGTTTAGGATTAGGGTTAATGTTAGGGATAAGGTTTGGGTTAGGGTTACGGCTAGGGCTAGGGCTAGGGCTATGGTTAGGGTTAGGGTTAGGGCTAGGGCTAGGGCTAGTGTTAGGGTTATTGTTATGGTTAGGGCTAGGGCTGTGGCTAGGGTGAGGCTTAGGTTTAGGATTAGGGTTCGGGTTCGAGTTAGGGTTATGGTTAGGTTTCGGGTTCGCATTAGTTTTATGGTTAGGTTTGTGGTTGGTGTTGGGTTTGTCTTGGGGTGCTCTTGGGGTTGGAGTTAGAGTTAGGGTTTGAGTTGGGTTTGGGGTTGTGATTAGGTTTAGAGCTAGGGCTTGGGCTAGGGTTAGGGTCAGTCTTAGGCTTAGGACTAGAGCGACGCAAGGTCTAGGGCTAGTGCTAGGGCTAGGGCTAGAGTTCGGGTTAGGGTTAGGGCTAGGGCTATGGTTTGTGTTTAGGTTAGGGCTAGGGCTATGGTTAGGGTTAGGGTAACGGTTAGGGTAAGTTCTAGTGTTAGGGGTAGGTTTAGGGCTAGGGCTAGTGCTAGGGCTAGGGTTAGGTTTAGGGTTAGTGTTAGGACTAGGTGTAGGGCTAAGGCTAGTGTTATGGTTAGTTTTAGGGCTAGGGCTAGGGTTAGGGTTAGGGTTAGGGCTACGGTTAGGATTAGGGCTAGGATTAGGGTTAGGGTTAGTGTTAGGTTTCAGGTTCGGGTTCAGTTTCGGGTTAGGGTTAGGGCAAGGACTAGGGTTAGGGCTAGGGTTAGGGTTAGGTTTAGGGTTAGGGCTGGTCCTTTGGTTAGTGTTAGTGTTAGGGGTAGGGTTTTGGCAAGGGACAGGTTTAGGTTTAGCTTTAGCTTTAGAGCTAGGACTAGATTTAAGGTTAGGTTTAGTGTTAGGTTTCAGGTTTGGGTTCGGGTTATCGCTAGGGATAGGGTTTGAGTTAGGGCTAGCTCTAGGGCTAGGGCTAGGGTTAGGGTTAGGGCTAGGGTTAGTGTTAGGGTTAGGGCTAGGGTTATTGTTAGCATTAGGGTTAGGTTTAGGGTTAGGACTAGGCCTATGGCAAGGGCTAGGGTTAGGTTTTGGTTTAGTGTTAGGGCCAGGGATAGGACTAGGGCTTTGATTACGGTTAGGGCTATGCTAGGGATAGGGCTAGGGTTAGGGTTAGGGTTAGGGTTAGGGCTAGGGATAAGGTTAGGGCTAGGGCTAGGGCTAGGGTTAATGTTATGGCTAGGGTTAGTTGTAGGGTTAGGGCTACGGCTAGGGCTAGGGTTAGGGTTAGGGTTAGTCTAGTGCTAGGTTTAGGTTTAGGGTTAGGTTTAGTGTTAGGGTTAGGGTTAGGGTTAGGGTTAGTGTTAGGCTTAGAGTTAGGGTTTGGGGTAGGGCTAGTGTTAAGGTTTGGGTTAGTTTAAGGGTTATGGCTAAAGATAGTGTTAGGGTTAGGATTAGGGTTAGGGTTAAGGCTAGGGCCAGGGCTTGGTCTAGGGTTAGCGTTCGGGTTAGGGTTTTCTAGGGCAAGGGCTAGGTCTAGGTTTAGGTTTAGGGTAAGCGTTAGGGCTAGGGCTAGGGTTAGGATTATAGCTATGTCTAGGGCTAGGTTTAGGGTTAGGGTTAATGTTAGGACTAGGGCTAGGGTTAGGCTTAGGTTAGGGTTAGGGGTAGGGTTAGTGTTAGGGCTTGGCTTAGGGTAAGGGTTATGGCTAAAGATAGTGTTAGGGTTAGGGTTAGGGCTAGTGCTAGGGTTAGGGTTAGGGTTAGGGCTAGGGTTAGGGTTACGGTTAAAGTTAGGGCTAGGGCTAGGGTTATCGTTAAGGCTAGGGTTAGCATTACGGTTAGGGCTAGTGCTATGGCTAGGCCTAGGTTTATGGCTAGAGCTAGGGCTAGGGCTAGGGCTAGTGTTAGGGTTAGGGTTAGGGCTGGGTCTATGGTTAGTGTTATTGTTAGGGTTAGGGTTTTGTCTAGGGTTAGATTTAGGGTTAGGTTAAGGGATAGGGCTAGGGATAGGGTTACGGTTATCTTCATGGCTAGGGTAGGGTTTGGGCTTGAGATAGGGTTAGATTTAGGGTAGGGCTAGCACTAGTTCTAGGGTTAGGGTTAGGCTTAGGGCTAGGGTTAGGGTTACGGTTCGGGCTAGGGTTAGGGTTAGGGTTAGGTTTAGGGTTAGGGCTAGGGCTATGGCTAGGGCTAGGGTTAGTTTTTGGTCTAGTGTTAGGGCCAGGGCTATGTCTAGGGCTTTGGTTATGGTTAGGGCTAGGCTTGGGCTAGGGCTAGGGTTAGCGTTAGGGCTAGGGCTAATGTTAGGATTAGGGCTAGTGCTATGGTTAGTGTTAGGGTTACGTTTAGGGCTAGGTTTAGGTTTAGGGTTAGGGTTATGCCTAGGGCTAGGGCTAGAGTTAGGGTTAGGTTTAGGATTAGGCTGAGGGTTAGACCTAGGGCTAGGGCTAGGGATAGGTATAGGGTGGGGTTAGGGCTAAGGTTAGGTTTAGGGTTAGGGTTAGGTCTAGGGTTAGGTTTAGGGTTAGGTCTAGGGGTAGTGTTAGGTTTAGGTTTAGGGCTAGGGTTAGGGTTAGAGTTAGGGCTAGTGCTAGGCTTAGGGTTAGGGTTAGTGCTAGTGCTAGGGTTAGGGTTAGTTTTAGTGTTAGGGCTAGTGCTAGGATTAGGTTTAGGGTTAGGGTTAGTGTTAAGGTTAGGGTTAGGTTTAGGGTTAAGTCTAGGATTAGGGCTAGGGCTAGGGCTTGTGTTAGGCTTAGGGTTAGGGTGAGGTTTAGGGATAGGGTTATGGTTAGGGCTAGGTCTAGGGCTAGGGTTAGGTTTAGGGCTAGGGCTAGGGCCAGGGCTAGTGATCGGGTGAGTGTTAGGGTTAGCCTTAGGGCTAGGGCCAGAGTTAGGGTTACAGTTAGGGTTACGTTTAGTAGGGTTAGGGTTAGGGTTAGGGCTAGGGCTAGGGCTAGGGTTAGGGTTAGGGCCAGAGTTATGGTAGGGTTAGGATTAAGTTTAGGGCTAGGTTTAGGGTTAGGGTTAGGTTTAGGGCTAGGTCTAGGGCTAGGTTTAGGGTTAGGTTTAGTTTCATGTCTAGTGCTATTGTTAGGGCTATGGTTAGGGTTAGTGTTAGGGCTCAGGCTAGGTCTATTGCTAGGGTTATGGTTACGGTTAGGGCTAGGTTTAGGGTTAGGATTAGGGTAGGGTTAGGGTTACGCTAGGTCTACGATTAGTCTTAGGGTTAGGATTAGTGCTATGCTAGGGCTAGGCCTTGGGCTAGTGTTATGGTTAAGGTTAGGTTTAGGTTGTGGTTTAATGTTAAGGCTAGAGTTAGGGTTAGTGTTAGGGTTAGGGTTAGGGCCAGGGTTAGGTTGAGGGTTAGGTTTAGGTTTAAGTTGAGGGCTAGTGATAGAGTTAGTGTTAGGGTTAGGTTGTGGGTTAGTGTTAGGGCTAGGGTTAGCGTTAGGGTTAGCACTAGGGCTAGGGCTAGGTTTAGGGTTAGGCTTAGTGTTAGGGTTAGGTTTAGGGTTAGGTCTAGGGCTAGGGTTTTGGCTAATGTTAGGCTTAGGGTAAGGGTTAGGGTTAGGGCCAGGGCTAGGGTTAGGGTTAGGGTTAGGATGAGGTCTAGGGCTTGGGCTAGGGCTAGGGCTAGGGTTAGGGTTAGGGCTAGGTCTAGGTCTAGCGCTAGGGTTAGGGTTAGGGTTAGGCTTAGGGTTAGACCTAAGGCTAGTGC
>CM027407.1:130123634-130149346 GCA_015711505.1 Sylvilagus bachmani
GGTTAGGGTTAGGGTTAGGATGAGGTCTAGGGCTTGGGCTAGTGCTAGGGCTAGGGTTAGGTTTAGGGCTAGGTCTAGGGCTAGCGCTAGGGTTAGGGTTAGGTTTAGGCTTAGGCTTAGGGTTAGACCTACGGCTAGGGCTAGGATTAGGGCTAGGTATAGGGTTAGGGTTAGGGCTAAGGTTAGGTTTAGGTAGTGCAAGGGCTAGGGCTAGGGCTAGGGCTTGGGTTAGGGCTAGGGTTAGGGTTAGTGTTCAGGCTATGGCTAGGGCTCGGTTTATGGTTAGGTTTATCTTTAGGTCTAGGGCTATGGTAGGGCTAGTGTTAGAGTTAGGGTTAGGGCTATGGCTAGGGCTAGGGCTAGGGCTAGGATTAGGGTTAGGGTTAGGGTTAGGGCTAGGATTAGGGTTAGGGTAATGTTAGGGTTACGGCTAGGTCTAGGATTAGTCTTCTGGTTAGGATAAGTGCTAGGGCTAGGTCTATGCCTAAGGCTAGGGCTAGGGCTAAGATTAGGTTTAGGTTGTGGTTTAGTGTTAAGGCTAGGGTTATGGTTAGGGTTAGGCTTAGAGTTAGGGTTAGGGTTAGGGCCAGGGTTAGGTTAAGGGTTAGGTTTAGGGTAGGGTGAGGGCTAGGGATAGTGTTAGGTATAGGGTTAGGGTTAGGGTTAGGGTTAGGGTTAGGGTTAGGGTGAGGGCTAGGGTTAGGGGTAGGGCTAGTGTTAGGGTTTGGGTTAGGGTAATGGTTATGGCTAAAAATAGTGTTAGGATTACGGTTACAGCTAGGTTCATGGCTTGGTCTAGGGCTAACGCTAGGGTTAGAGTTATGTCTTTGGCGAGGGCTAGGGCTAGGGTTAGGATTAGGGTATGTGAGAGGGCTAGGGCTAGGGTTAGGATAATGGCTAGGTCTAGGGTTAGTGTTAGTCTTAGGACTAGGGCTAGGGTTAGGCTTAGGGTTAGGGTTAGGGGTAGGGTTAGGGTTAGGGCTTGGCTTAGGGTAAGGGTTATGGCTAAAGATAGTGTTAGGGTTAGGATTAAGGTTAGGGCTAGGGCCAGGACTAGGGCTAGGGTTAGGTTTAGGGTTAGGGCTAGTGCTAGGGCTACGGCTTGGTCTAGGTTTAGGTTTAGGATTAGGGTTAGGGTTAGGGTTAGGGTTACGGTTAAAATTAGGGCTAGGGCTAGGGTTATCGTTAAGGCTAGGGTTAGCATTAGCGTTAGGGCTAGGGCTATGGCTAGGCCTAGGTTTAGGTCTAGAGCTAGGGCTAGTGCTAGGGCTAGGGTTAGGATTAGGATTAGGGTTTGGGTTAGGGGTAAGGATAGGGTTAGGTTTAGAATTAGGTTTAATGTTAGGGATAGGGTTAGGGTTAGGGTTAGAGCTAGGGCTAGGGCTTCAGTTAGGGTTAGGTTTAGGGTTAGGCTTATTGTTAGACTTAGGGCTAGGGCTAGGGCTAGGTATATGGTGGGGTTAGGGCTAAGGTTAGGTTTAGGGTTAGGGTTAGGGTTAGGGCTAGTGTTAGGTTTAGGGTTAGGTCTAGGGCTAGTGTTAGGTTTAGGTTTAGGGCTAGGGTTAGGGTTAGAGTTAGGGCTAGTGCTAGGCTTAGGGTTAGGGTTAGTGCTAGTGTTAAGGTTAGTTTTATTGTTAGGGCTAGGGCTAGGATTATTGTTAGGGTTAGGGTTAGGGTTAGGGTTAAGGTTAGGGTTAGGGTTAAGGCAAAGGATTAGGGCTAGGGCTAGGGCTTGGGTTAGGCTTAGGGTTAGACTGAGGGCTAGGTCTAGGTATAGGGTGGGGTTAGGGCTAAGGTTAGGTTTAGGGTTAGGGTTAGGGCTAACGTTAGGTCTAGGGCTAGTGTTCGGTTTAGGTTTATAGATAGGGTTATGGTTAGGGCTAGTTCTAGGGCTAGGGTTAGGTTTAGTGCTAGGGCTAGGGCCAGGGCCAGTATCGGGTGAGCGTTAGGGTTAGCCTTAGGCCTAGGGCTAGTTTTAGGTCTAGTGTTAGGGCTAGGGCCAGAGTTAGGGTTACGGTTAGGGTTACATTTAGGAGTAGGGTAAGGGTTAGGTTTAGGTTTCGGGTTAGGGCTAGGGCTAGGGCTAGGGTTAGGGCTAGGTTTAGGGATTGGGCCAGAGTTATGATTAGGTTAGGATTACGTTTAGGGCTAGGTTTAGGTTTAGCGTTAGGTTTAGGGCTAGGGCTAGGGCTAGGGCTAGGTTTAGGGTTAGTTTTAGCTTCAGGTCTAGTGCTATTGTTAGGGCTGTGGTTAGGGTTAGGGTTAGGGCTAGCGCTAGGTCTAGGGCTTGGTTTATGGTTACGGTTAGGGCTAGGGTTAGGGTTAGGGTTAGGGTAGGGTTAGGGTTTTCTAGGTCTACGATTAGTCTTAGGGTTAGGATTAGTGCTAGGGCTAGGGCTAGGCCTTGGGCTAGGGCTAGGGTTAAGGTTAGGTTTAGGTTGTGGTTTAATGTTAAGGCTAGGGTTAGGGTTAGTGTTAGGGTTAGGGTTAGGGTTAGGGCCAGGGTTAGGTTGAGGGTTAGGTTTAGGTTTAGGGTGAGGGCTAGTGATAGAGTTAGTGTTAGGGTTAGGTTGTGGGTTAGTGTTAGGGCTAGGGTTAACATTAGGGTTAGCGCTAGGGCTAGGGCTAGGTTTAGGTTTAGGCTTAGGGTTATGGTTAGGTTTAGGGTTAGGGCTAGGGCTAGGGTTTTGGCTAATGTTAGGCTTACGGTTAGGGTTAGGGTTAGGGCCAGGGCTAGGGTTAGGTTTAGGGTTAGGATGAGGTCTAGGGCTTGGGCTAGGGCTAGGGATAGGGTTAGCGTTAGGGCTAGATCTAGGGCTAGCGCTAGGGTTAGGGTTAGGGTTAGGCTTAGGGTTAGACCTAAGGCTAGTTCTCGGACTAGGGCTATTCATAGGGTTAGGGTTAGGGCTAAGGTTAGGTTTAGGTTTAGGGCTAGGTCTAGGGCCAGTGTTAGGCTAGGTTTAGGGTTAGGGTTCGGGTTAGGGTTAGTGTTCGGTCTATGGCTAGGGCTCGGTTTATGGTTAGGTTTATCTTTAGGTCTAGGGCTATGGTTAGGGCTAGTGTTAGAGTTAGGTTTAGGGCTATGGCTAGGGCTATGGCTAGGGCTAGGTTTAGGGTCAGGGTTAGGGTTAGGTTTAGGGCTAGTATTAGGGTTAGGGTAGGGTTAGGGTAGGGCTAGGTCTAGGATTAGTCTTATGGTTAGGATTAGTGCTAGGGCTAGGGCTATGCCTAGGGCTAGTTCTAGGGCTAAGGTTAGTTCTAGGTTGTGGTTTAGTGTTAAGGCTAGGGTTATTGTTAGGGATAGGGCTAGGGCTAGGGTTAGTGTTAGGGTTAGGGCTAGGGCTAGGGCAAGGGCTACAGCTAAGTTTAGGATTAGGGTTAGGGCTAGGGCGAAGGCTAGGGCTAGCATTAGGGTTAGGGTTAGGTTTACCATTAGTGTTAGTGCTAGGGTTATCCTTAGATTTAGTGTTGTTTCAATGTTAGGAGTATGACTAAGTCTAAGGCTATGGTTAGGGTTAGGTGTAGGACTGGTGTTAGGGTTAGGGTGAAGGTTCGGTTTCGGAATCGGGTTAGGGTAAGGGTTAGTGTTTGGGTTTGGGTTAGGGCTAGGGCTAGGGTTAGGGTTAGCGTTAGGGCTAGGTTTAGGGTTAGGGCTAGGGCTAGATTTAGGGTTAGCGTTAGGGTTATGGCTAGGGCCAGGGCTAGGGCTAGGGTTAGGTTTAGGCTTAGCATTAGAGCTAGGGCTAGGGCTAGGGCTAGTTTTAGGGTTAGGGTTACGGCTAAGGCTATGGGTTAGGGTTAGGGTTAGGGTTAGGGTTAGGTCTAGTGCTAGAGTTAGGGTTAGGGCTAGTTTTAGGTTTAGGTTTAGGTCTAGGGCTAGGTTTAGGGTTAGGTTTAGGGCTAGTGCTAGCATTAGGGTTCGGTGTAGGGTTACGTTTAGGGCTAGGGTTAGCGTTAGGGTTAGGGTTAGGTCTAGGGTTAGGGCTAAGATTAGGGTTAGTGCTAGGGTTAGGGTTAGATTTAGGGTTACGTTTAGGGCTAGGGTTAGTTTTAGGGTTATGGTTAACTTGGGTTGGGTTAGGGTTAGGGTTAGGGCTAGTGCAATGGCTAGGGTTTGGGTTAGGGTTAGGGCTAGGGCTAGGGCTAGGTCTAGGGCTAGGGTTAGCATTAGGGGTAGGGCTTGGGTTATGGTTAGGGTTAGGGCTAAGGCTAGGGTTAGGGTTAGGTTTAGGGCTAGGGTTCAGGTTCTGGTTCTGGTTAGGGTTATGGTTAGGTTGAGGGCTAGGGCTAGGGCTAGGGCTCTGGCTAGAGCTAGGACTATGGCTAGGGTTAGGGTTAGCGTTAGGGCTGGCACAATGTTTTGTGTTAGGGTTAGGGTTTTGGCTAGGGCTATGTTTAGGGTTAGGGTTAGGGATACGGTTAGTGTTAGGGCTAGTGTTAGGGTTAGGTTTAGGGCTAGCACTAGTGCTGGCGTTGGCGTTAGGTTTAGCTTTAGCGCTTGGGCTGGGTTTAGGGCTAGGGTTAGGGTAAGGGTTAGTGATAGGGATAGGGCTAGGCCTAGGGTGAGGGCTAGGGTTAGGGTTAGGGTGAGTTGTAGGGTTAGTGTTAGTGTTAGGGTTATGGCTAGGGCTAGGGTTAGGGTAGGGTTAGGGTTAGGGCTAGGTCTAGGATTAGTCTTACGGTTAGGATTAGTGCAAGGGCTAGGGCTAGGCCTTGGGCTAGGGCTAGGGTTAAGGTTAGGTTTAGGTTGTGGTTTAATGTTAAGGCTAGGGTTAGGGTTAGTGTTAGGGTTAGGGTTAGGGTTAGGGCCAGGGTTAGGTTAAGGGTTAGGTTTAGGTTTTGGATGAGGGCTAGGGATAGTGTTAGGGTTAGGGTTAGGTTGTAGGTTAGTGTTAGGGCTAGGGTTAGCGTTAGGGTTAGCGATAGGGCTAGGGCTAGGTTTAGGGTTAGGCTTAGGGTTAGGGTTAGGTTTAGGGTTAGGGCTAGGGCTAGGGTTTGGGCTAATGTTAGGCTTAGGGTTAGGGTGAGGGCCAGGGCTAGGGTTAGGGTTAGGGTTAGGGTTAGGATGAGGTCTAGGGCTTGGGCTAGTGCTAGGGCTAGGGTTAGGGTTAGGGCTAGGTCTAGGGCTAGCGCTAGGGTTAGGGTTAGGGTTAGGCTTAGGGTTAGACCTAGGGCTAGGGCTAGGTCTAGGGCTAGGTATAGGGTTAGGGTTAGGGCTAAGGTTAGGTTTAGGTAGTGCTAGGGCTAGGGCTAGGGCAAGGGCTAGGGCTTGGATTAGGGCTAGGGTTAGTGTTAGTGTTCAGGCTATGGCTAGGGCTCGGTTTATGGTTAGGTTTATCTTTAGGTCTAGGGCTATGGTTAGGGCTAGTGTTAGAGTTAGGGTTAGGGCTATGGGTATGGCTAGGGCTAGGGTTAGGATTAGGGTTAGTGTTAGGTTTAGGGCTAGCATTAGGGTTAGGGTAGGGTTAGGGTTAGGGCTAGGTCTAGGATTAGTCATATGGTTAGGATTAGTGCTAATGCTAGGGCTATGCCTAGGGCTCGGGCTAGGGCTAAGGTTAGGTTTAGGTTGTGGTTTAGTGTTAAGGCTAGTGTTAGCGTTAGGGTTAGGCTTAGAGTTATGGTTAGGGTTAGGGCCAGGGTTAGGTTAAGGGTTAGGTTTAGGGTAGGGTGAGGGCTAGGGATAGGGTTAGGGTTAGGGTTAGGGTTAGGGTTAGGGTTAGGCTTAGAGCTAGGGTTAGGGGTAGGGCTAGTGTTAGGGTTTGGGTTATGGTAAGGGTTATGACTAAAAATAGTGTTAGGATTAGGGTTAGGTCTAGGATCATGGCTTGTTCTAGGGCTAAGGCTAGGGTCAGAGTTAGGTCTAGGGCAATGGCTAGGTCTAGTTTTAGGTTTAGGGTATGTGTTAGGGTTAGGGCTAGGGTTAGGATAATGGCTAGGTCTAGGGCTAGGGTTAGGGTTAGTGTTAGTGTTAGGACTAGGGCTAGGGTTAGGCTTAGGGTTAGGGTTAGGGGTAGGGTTAGGGTTAGGGTTAGGGCTAGTGCTAGGGTTATGGTTAGGGCTAGCGCATGGGCTAGGGTTAAGGTTAGGTTTATCTTTAGTTCTAGGGCTAGGGTTAGGCCTAGGGCTAAGGATAGGGTTAGGGTTAGGGCTACGTCTAGGGATAGCGCTACATAGGGCTAGGGTTAGGGATAGGGTTAGGGTTAGGGCCAGGAGTATGGCTAGGGCTAGGGTTAGGGTGAGGGCTAGGGCTAGGGCTAGGCCTAGGGTTAGGGTTAGGGCTAGGGCTAAGAATAGGGTTAGGGCTAGGGTCATGGCTAGAGCTAGGGTTAGGGTTAAGGCTAGGGTCAGGTCTAGGGCTAGGGTTAGGGTTATGTATAGTGCTGGGGCTAGGGCCAGGGCTAGGTCTCCAGTGAGCCTTAGGGTTAGCGTTAGGGCTAGGGCTAGGGTGAGGGATAGGGTTAGGGCTAGGGCTAGGGTTTCAGTTAGTGTTAGGGTTATGTTTAGGGCTAGGGTTTGTGTTAGGGTTAGGGATAGGGTTAGGGCTAGGGCTAGTGCTAAGGTTAGGGTTAGGTTTTGGGCTACGTTTGACTATGGTTAGTGCTAGGGTTAGGGTTAGGGTTAGGGTTAGGGTTAGGGCTATGGTTCGGGTTAGGGTTAGGGCTAGGGCTAGTGCTAGGGTTAGGGTTAGGGTTAGGTTTAGCTTTAGGGCCTGGGCTAGGGTTAGGGCTATGGATAGGGTTAGGTTTAGGGTAGGGTTACGGTTAGGGTTAGGGTTACAGTTAGGGTTAGGGTTATGGTTAGGGTTACGGTTAGGGCTAGTGCTATGGCTAGGTCTCGGGTTAGGTTTAGGTTTAGGGTTAGCACCAGGATTGTGGCTAGGGCTTTGGTTACGGTTAGGGCTAGTGCTAGGGCTAGGGCTAGGATTATGATTAGTGCTAGGGCTAAGGTTAGGGTTAGGGATAGGGCTAGGTTTAGGGTTAGGGTTATGGCTAGGGCTAGGGTTATGTTTAGGGTTATGGTTATGGCTAGGTCTAGGGCTAGGGTTAAGTTTAGGTTTAGGGTTAGGGTTAGGGATAGGGTTAGGGTTAGGGCTAGGGCTAGGGCTAGGGCTACGGTTAGGTTTAGGGTTAGGGCTAGGGCTAGGGCTAGGGCTATGGCTAATTTTAGGATTAGGGTTAGGACTAGGCCGAAGGCTAGGGCTAGCATTAGGGTTAGGGTTAGGGTTAGGTTTACCATTAGGGTTAGTGCTAGGGTTAGCCTTAGAGCTAGTGTTGTTTCAATGGTTAGGATTATGACTAAGTCTAAGGCTATGGTTAAGGTTAGGTGTACGATTGGTGTTAGGGTTAGGGTGAAGGTTCGGTTTTGGGATCGGTTTAGGGTAAGGGTTAGTGTTTGGGTTTGGGTTAGGGCTAGGGCTAGGGTTAGGGTTAGCGTTAGGGCTAGGTTTAGGGTTAGGGCTAGGGCTAGGGTTACGGTTAGCGTTAGGGTTATGGCTAGGGCCAGGGCTAGGGCTAGGGTTAGGTTTAGGCTTAGCATTAGATTAGGGCTAGGGCTAGGGCTAGTTTTAGGGTTAGGGTTACGGCTAAGGCTATGGGTTAGTGTTTGGGTTAGGGTTAGGTCTAGTGCTAGAGTTAGGGTTAGGGCTAGTTTTAGGGTTAGGTCTAGGGTTAGGTTTAGGGTTACGTTTAGGACTAGGGTTAGCATTAGGGTTAGGGTTAGGGCTTGGGCTAGGGCTAAGGATAGGGTTAGTACTAGGGTTAGGGTTAGAGTTAGGGTTACGTTTAGGGCTAGGGTTAGCTTTAGGGTTAGGGTTATGACTAGGGTTGGGTTAGTGTTAGGGTTAGGGCTAGTGCTATGGCTAGGGTTAGGGTTAGGGTTAGGGCCAGGGCTAGGCCTAGGGCTAGGGCTAGGGTTAGCATTAGGGGTAGGGCTATGGTTAGGGTTAAGGTTAGGGCTAGGTTTATGGTTAGGGTTAGTGTTAGGGTTAGGGTTAGTGTTAGGGTTAGGGTTAGGGTTAGGGCTGGGGCTAGGGCTAGAGCTACTGTTGGGTTAGAGTTAGGGTTAATACTGGGGCAATGGTTAGTGTTAGGGTTAGGGTTTTGTCTAGGGCTAGGTTTAGGGTTAGAGTTAGGGTTACGGTTAGGGTTAGGGCTAGTGTTAGGGTTATGGTTAGGGCTAGCGCATGGGCTAGGGTTAAGGTTAGGTTTATCTTTAGTTCTAGGGCTAGGGTTAGGTCTAGGGCTAAGTATAGGGTTAGGGTTAGGGCTACTTCTAGGGATAGGGCTACATAGGGCTAGGGTTAGGGATTGGGTTAGGGATAGGGCCAGGAGTATGGCTAGGGCTAGGGTTATGGTGAGGGCTAGGGCTAGGGCTAGGCCTAGGGTTAGTGTTAGGGCTAGGGCTAGGGCTACGAATAGGGTTAGGGCTAGGGTCATGGCTAGAGCTAGGGTTAGGGTTAAGGCTAGTGCCAGGTCTAGGGCTAGGGTTAGGGTCATGTTTAGTGCTAGGGCTAGCGCAGGGGTAGGGCTCCAGTGAGCGTTAGGGTTACCGTTAGGGCTAGGGCTAGGGTTAGGGATAGGGTTAGGGCTAGGGCTAGGGTTAGGGTTAGGGTTAGGGTTACGTTTAGGGCTAGTGTTTGTGTTAGGGTTAGGGATAGTGTTAGGGCTAGAGCTAGAGCTAGGGTTAGGTTTAGGTTTAGGGTTCGGGCCAAGGGTAGGTCTAGGGCTTTGGTTACGGATAGGACTAGGGCTAGGGCTGGTGCTAGGGTTAGGGTTAGGGCTAGGTTTAAGGATAGTGTTAGATCTAGGGCCAGGGCTAGTGCTAGGTTTAGTATTAGGTTTATGGCTAGGGCTAGGGCCAGGGCTAGATTTAGGGTTAGGGTTAGGGTTAGCGTTAGGGCTAATGCTAGGTTTAGGGCTAGCTTTAGGGCTAAGGGTAGGGCTAGGGTTAGGGTTAGGGTTAGGTTTAGGGTTAGGGGTAGGGGATGGCTTAGGTTTAGGCTTAGGGTTAGGGTTATCTTTAGGGCTAGGGCTAGGCTTAGGGTGAGGTTTAGGTCTAGAGGCAGGTCTAGGGCTAGGGCTAGGTTTAGGGTTAGGGTTAGGGCTAGGGTTAGGTTTAGGGTTATGGTTGGGTTAGGCGCAGGGTCAGGGTTAGGGTTAGGGCTATTTTAGGGCTAGGGTTAAGTTTAGGTTTATTGTTAGGGCTAGGGCTAGGGCTACGGCTTTGGTTACAGTTAGGGCTAGTGCTAGGGCTAGGGCTAGGATTATGGTTAGGGCTAGGGCTAAGGTTAGGGTTAGGCATAGGGCTAGGTTTAGGGTTATGGTTATGGCTAGGTCTAGGGCTAGGGCTAGTTTTAGCGTTAGAGTTACGTCTAGGGCTATGGTTAGGGGTATTGTTAGGGTTAGGGTTAGGGCTAGTGCTAGAGTTAGGTTTAGGGCTAGTTTTAGGGCAGGGTCTAGGGCTAGGATTAGGGTTAGGTTTAGGGCTAGGGCTAGGGTTAGGGTTAGGTAGGGTTACGTTTAGGGCTAGGGTTAGTGTTAGGTTTAGTGTTAGTGTTAGGGGTAGTGCTAGGGCTAGGGTTAGGTTTAGGTTTAGCTTTAGGGCTAGGGCTAGGGTTAGGGCTATGGATAGGTTAGGGTTTTGGCTAGGGTCAGCATTAGGTTTAGGGTTAGGGTTCAGGTTAGGGTAAGGGTTAGGTTTAGGTTGAGGGCTAGGTTTAGGGTGGGGGTTAGGGCTATGGCTAGGGCTAGGATTAGGTTTAGGTTTATTGTTATCCCCAAGGCTAGGGCAGGGCTTTGGTTACGGTTAGGGCTAGGGCTAGGGCTAGGGCTAGAGTTAGGGTTAGGATTTGTTTAGGGCTATGGTTACGGTAAGTGTTATGGTTATGGCTAGGGCTAGGGCTAAGGTTAGGGTTAGGTTTAGGACTAGGGCTATGGCCAGAACTAGGGCTAGGTTTAGGGTTAGGTTTAGGTCTAGGGCTATGGCCAGGGCTAGGGCTCAGTTTAGGGTTAGGGTTAGGGCTAGGGCTAGGGTTAGGGTTAGGGTTAGGTTTAGATTTAGGGCCTGGGCTAGGGTTAGGGCTATGGATAGGGTTAGGGTTAGTGTAGGGTTACGGTTAGGGTTAGGGTTAGGGTTACAGTTAGGGTTAGGGTTATTGTTAGGGCTATGGCTAGGTCTAGGGTTAGGTTTAGGTTTAGGGTTAGAGCTAGGTCTAGTGCTAGGGCCAGGATTCGGGCTAGGGCTTTGGTTACGGTTAGGGCTAGTGCTAGGGCTAGTGCTAGGATTATGGTTAGGGCTAGGGCTAAGGTTAGGTTTAGGGATAGGGCTAGGTTTAGTGTTAGGGTTACGGCTAGGGTTAGGGTTAGGTTTAGGGTTATGGTTATGGCTAGGTCTAGGGCTAGGGTTAGGTTTAGGTTTAGGGTTAGGGTTAGGGCTAGGGTTAGGGTTAGGGCTAGGGCTGGGGCTAGGCTAGGGCTAGGGCTAGGGCTATGGCTAAGTTTAGGATTAGGGTTAGGGTTAGGGCTAGGGTTAGGGTTAGGGCTAGGGCTAGGGCTAGGGCTAGGGCTAGGGTTAGGGCTAGGGCTAGGGCTATGGCTAAGTTTAGGATTAGGGTTAGCGAAGGCTAGGGCTAGCATTAGGGTTAGGGTTAGGTTTACCGTTAGCGTTAGTGCTAGGGTTAGCCTTAGAGCTAGTGTTGTTTCAATGGTTAGGACTATGACTAAGTCTAAGGCTATGGTTAAGGTTAGGTGTAGGATTGGTGTTAGGGTTAGGGTCAGGGTTCTGTTTCGGGATTGGGTTAGGGTAAGTGTTAGTTTTTGAGTTAGGGTTACAGCTAGGGCTAGGGTTAGGACTAGGGTTAGGTTTAGTCTTAGGGTTAGAGCTAGGTCTAGGGCCAGGGCTAGTTTTAGTGCTAGGGTTAAGTTTAGGGCTATGGTTAGGGTTAGGGTTAGGGTTAGGGCTAGTGCTAGAGTTAGGGCTAGGATTATGGTTAGGGCTAGCTAAGGTTAGGGTTAGGGATAGGGCTAGGGTTAGGTCTACGGCTAGGGCTAGGGCTAGGGCTAGGTTTAGGGTTAGGCTTAGGGCTAGGGGTAGGGCCACCGCTAAGTTTAGGATTAGGGTTAGGGCTAGGGCGAAGGCTAGGGCTAGCATTAGGGTTAGGGTTAGGTTTACCGTTAGGGTTAGTGCTAGGGTTAGCCTTAGAGCTAGTGTTGTTTCATTGGTTAGGACTATGACTAAGTCTAGGGCAATGGTTAAGGTTAGGTGTAGGATTGGTGTTAGGGTTAGGGTCAGGGTTCGGTTTCGATATCAGGTTAGGTTAAGTGTTAGTTTTTGGGTTAGGGTTAGAGCTAGGGCTAGGTTTAGGACTAGGGTTAGGTTTAGGCTTAGGGTTAGAGCTAGGGCTAGGGCTAGGGCTAGGGCTAGTTTTAGGGCTAGGGTTACGTTTAGGGCTATGGTTAGGGTTAGGGTTACGGTTAGTTGTAGTGCTAGAGGTAGGGTTAGGGCTAGTTTTAGGGTCAGGTCTAGGGCTAGGATTAGGGTAGGGTTAGGGCTAGAGGTAGGTTTAGGGTTAGTTTTAGGGTTACGTTTAGGGCTAGGGTTAGGGTTAGGGTTAGGGCTAGGGCTAGGTCTAGCGTTAGGGTTAGGTTTAGGGTTAGGTTTAGGACTAGGGTTGTGTTAGGGTGAGGGTTAGGGCTAGTGCTATGGCTAGGGTTAGGGTTAGGGCTTGGGCTAGGTCTAGGTTTAGTGTTAGGGTTTGGGCTAGGGTTAGGGTTACGGTTAGGGCTAGGGCTAGGGTTAGGTTTAGGGTTAGGGCTAGGGTTCAGGTTCGGGTTCGGGTTTGGGTTAGGGCTAGGGCGAGGGCTAGGGCTAGGGCTAGGGCTAGGGCTATCGTTAGGGTTAGGGCTACGGATAGGTTTAGGGCTAGGGCCAGTGTTAGTGCTAGGGTTAGGATTAGGTTTAGGGCTAGGACTTGGGCCAGGGCTAGGGCTCGGGTGAAGGTTAGGGTTAGCGTTAGGGCTAGTGCTAGGTTTAGGTCTAGGTTTAGGGCTAAGATTAGGGCTAGGGTTAGGGTTAGGGTTAGCGGTAGGGTTATGGTTAGGCTTAGGTTTAGAGTTAGGTTTAGTGTTAGGGCTAGGGCTAGGGCTAGGGCTAGGGTTAGGGTTAGGTTTAGCTTTAGGGCTAGGGCTAGGCTTAGGGCGAGGTTTATGTCTAGATGTAGGGCTAGGGCTAGGGCTAGGTTTAGGGTTATGGTTAGGGCCAGGGTTATGTTTAGGGTTATTTTAGGGTTAGGGGCAGGGTCAGGGTTAGGGGTAGGGTTAGGTTTAGTGTTAGGGCTAGGGCTATGGCCATGGCTAGGTTTAGTTTTTGGTTTAGCGTTAGGGCCAGGGCCATGTCTAGGGCTTTGGTTACAGTTAAGTCCAGGGCTAGGTCTAGGGCTAGGTTTAGGGTTAGGTTTAGGGCTAAGATTAGGGTTAGGGTTAGGGTTAGGGTTATGGCTAGGGCTAGGGCTAGGTTTAGGGTTAGATTCAGTGTTAGGGTTAGGTTTTGGGTAGGTTTAGGGTTAGGGCTAATGCTAGGGCTAGGATAATGTTTAGGGTTAGAGCTAGGGTTAGGGCTAGGGTTAGGGCTAGGGCTAGGGCTAGGGCTAGGGTTAGGGTTAGGTTTAGCTTTAGGGCTAGGGCTAGGCTTAGGGCGAGGTTTATGTCTAGATGTAGGGCTAGGGCTAGGGCTAGGTTTAGGGTTATGGTTAGGGCCAGTGTTATGTTTAGGGTTATTTTAGGGTTAGGGGCAGTTTCAGGGTTAGGGTTATTGTTAAGTTTAGGGTTCGGGCTAGGGCTATGGCTAGGGCTAGGGTTAGGTTTTGGTTTAGGGTTAGGGCCAGGGCTATGTCTAGGTCTTTGTTTACGGTTAAGGCTAGGGCTAGGGCTAGGGCTAGGGTTAGGGTTAGGGCTAGGGCTAAGGTTAGGGTTAGGGTTAGGTTTAGGGTTAGGATTATGGCTAGGGCAAGTCTAGGTTTAGGGTTAGGTTCAGGGTTAGGGTTAGGTTTAGGGTAGGTTTAGGGTTAGTGCTAATGCTAGGGCTAGGATAATGTTTAGGGTTAGAGCTAGGGTTAGGGCTATGCTAGGGTTATGGTTAGGGTTAGGCTTATGGTTAGAGCTAGGGCTTGGTCTAGCGCTAGGTTTAGTGTTAGGGTTAGGACCAGGGTTAGGTTTAGGGTTAGGGCTAGGGTAGGGTTAGGGCTAGGGTTAGGATTAGGTTTAGGGTTAGGGTTAGGGCTAGGGTTAGGGCTAGGGCTAGGGTTAGGGTTAGGGTTAGGTTTACGTTTAGGGCTAGGGTTCGGGTTAGGGTTAGGGCTAGGGCTAGAGCTAGGTTTTGGGTTAGGTTTAGCGTTAGGGCTAGGTTTAGGGTTAGGTTTAATGTTACTGCTAGTGCTAGGACTAGGTTTAGGTTTTGTGCTAGGGCTAGGGCTAGGCTAGGGCTAGGGCTAGGGCTAGGGTTAGGGTTAGGGCTAGGGCTAGGGCTAGGGTTAGGGGTAGGATTTGTTTTCGGGCTAGGGTGAGGGCTAGGGCTAGGTATAGTGTTAGTGCTAGGTTTAAGGTTAGGGTTAGTGCTAGTGTTAGCCTTAGAGCTAGTGTTGTTTCAATGGTTAGGACTATGACTAAGTCTAAGGCTATGGTTAAGGTTAAGTGTAGGATTGGTGTTAGGGTTAGGGTCAAGGTTCGGTTTCTGGATCGGGTTAGTGTTTGGGTCGGTTTCGGGGTAGGGTTAGGGTTATGGTTGGGGTTCGTGTTAGGGCTAGGTTTAGGCTTAGCGTTAGGGGTAGGTTTATGCTAGGGCTAGGGTTAGGGTTAGGGATAGGGTTAGGTTTAGGGTTAGGGCTAGGGCCAGGGCTAGGGTTAGGTTTAGGCTTAGGGTTAGAGATAGGGTTAGGGCTAGGATAGGTCTAAGGTTAGGGTTAGGGCTAGGGTTAGGATTAGGGTTAGGTTTAGGGTTTCTGTTAGGAATAGGGTCAGGTTTAGGCTTAAGGTTTGTGCTAGTGCTAGGGTTAGTGTTAGAGTTAGTTTTAGGTTTAGGGCTAGGGCTAGGTTTAGGGTTAAGGTCCGGGTTAGGCTTATGGCAAGGATTAGGGCTAGGGCCAGGGCTAGGGCTAGGTTTAGGGTTAGTGTTAGGGCTCGAGTTAGGGTTAGGGTTCGGGTTCGGGTTCAGGTTAGGGCTAGGGCTTGGGCTAGAGCTATGGCTAGGGCTAGGTTTAGGATTAGGGCTAGGGCTAGGGCTAGGTTTAGGGTTACTGCTAGGGTTAGTGCTAGTGCTAGGGTTGGGCTTAAGTTAGGTTTAGGGGTAGGGATAGGGTTAGGGTTTTGTTTAGAGTAAGGGTTATGGCTAAAGATAGTGTTAGGGTTAGGGTTAGGGTTAGGGCTAGGGCTAGGGTTCGGGTTAGGGTTAGGGTAAGTTTTATGTTTAGGGAGGGTTCGGGTTAGGGTTAGGTTTAGACTAGGGCTAGGGCTAGGTTTAGTTTTAGGTTTAGGGTTAGGTTTAGGGTTAGGGCTAGGGTTAGGGTTAGGTTTATGGTTACTGCTAGTTCTCGGACTAGGGTTAGGGTTAGGGTTAGGGCTAGGGTTGGGTTAGGGTTAGGGTTAGCGCTAGGGCTAGGGTAGCGTTAGGGCTAGGGTTAGGGTTAGGGTTAGTGTTACTGTTAGGAATAGGGTTAGGTTTAGGCTTAAGGTTAGGTCTAGTGCTTGGGTTAGGGTTTTAATTAGTTTTAGGTTTAGGGCTAGGTTTAGGGTTAAGATTCGAGCTAGGGCTAGGACTAGCGCTAGGGCAAGGGTTAGGGTTACTGCTAGGGTTAGTGCTAGGGCTAAGATTGGGCTTAGGGTTAGGGTAGGGCTAGTGTTAGTGTTTGGGAAGGTTAAGGGTTATGGCTAAAGATAGTTGTAGGGATAGGGTTAGGGTTAGGGCTAGGGCGAGTGCTAGTACTTGGGTTATGGTTAGGTTTAGGGCTACGGCTAGGGTTATGGTTAAGGCTAGGGTTAGGATTAGAGTTAGGGCTAGGGCTAGGGCTAGTGTTAGGGTTAGGTTTAGGGTTAAGGTTAGGTTTAGGGTTAGTTTTAGGGCTAGGACTAGGGCTAGTTCTAGGGTTAGGGTTAGGGCTAAGGTTAGGGTTAGGGTTCGGGCTAGGGCTAGGGTTAGGGTTAGGGCTAGGACTCGGGCTAGGGCTAGATTTAGGTCTAGAGGTAGGGCTAGGGCTACAGCTAGGGTTAGGGTTCGGGCTAGGGCTAGGGTTACGGTTAGAGCTAGGGCTAGGTCTGGGGGTAGTGCTAGGGCTAGGGTTAGGGTTAGGGTTAGGGCTATGGATAGGTTTAGTGTTATGGTTAGTGTTAGGGTTACGGCTAGGGCTAGTGTTAGTCTTAGGGTTAGGGTTAGGGTTATGGCTAGGGCTAGGGTTAGGGCTAGGGTGAAGGTTAGGGTTAGGGTTATGGCTAGGGCTAGGGTTAGGGTTACGTTTAGTGCTAGGGTTAGGTTTAGGGTTAGGGCTACGGCTAGGGCTACGTTTAGGATTAGGTTTAGGGTTGGGTAGCGCTAGGGTTAGGTTTAGGGTTAGGTTTAGGGTTAGGGCTAGTGCTAGGGCTAGGGTTAGGGTTAGGATTCGGGCTATGGCTAGGGCTATGTCTAGGGCTAGGGTTATGGTTAGCACTAGGGCTAGGGCTAGGTGTAGGGTTAGGATTTGTCTTAGGGCTAGGGCTTGGGCTAAGGTTAGGATTAGGGTTAGGGCTAGGTTTAAGGTTAGGGTTGGGCTAGGGTTAGCCTCAGAGCTAGGGTTGTTTCAACGGTTAGGACGATAAGTAAGGGTATCTTTAAGTTTTGTTGTAGGATTCGTGTTAGGGTTAGGGTCAAGGTTTGGCTTCGGGATTGGGTTAGGGTAAGGGTTTGTGTTTAGGTTCGGGTTCGGGTTAGGGTTAGGGTTAGGGTTAGGGTTCGGGTTTGGGTTAGGCCTAGGGTTTGTGTTAGCATTAGGTCTAGGTTTAGGGCTAGGGCTAGGGTTAGGGTTATGGTTCGTGTTAAAGCTAGGGCCAGGGCCAGGGCTAGGGTTAGTTTTAGGCTTAGGTTTAGAGATAGGGCTAGGGCTATGGCTAGGTTTCGGGTTAAGGTTAGGGCTAGGGTTAGGGTTAGGGTTAGTGTTAGGAATAGGGTTAGGGTTAGGCTAAGTTTTAGGGCTAGTGCTAGCGTTAGGGTTAGGGTTAGTTTTTGGGTTAGGGTTAGTGCTAGGTTTAGGGCTAGGGTTAGGGTTAGGGTTATTGCTAGGATTAGGGCTAGATCTAGCGCTAGGGCTAGGGTTAGGTTTAGGTTTAGGGTTAGGGGTAGGGTTAGGTTTAGCGTTAAGTCTAGGGCTAGGGCTAGGGCTAGGTTTAGGGTTAGGGCTAGGGCTAGAGCTAGGGCTAGGGCTAGGTTTAGGATTTGGGCTAGTGCTAGGGCTAGGGTTAGGGTTACTGATAGTGTTAGTGCTAGGGCTAGGGTTGGGCTTAGGTTAGGTTTAGGGGTAGGGCTAGGGCTAGGGTTTGTTTTAGGGTAAGGGTTATGGCTAAAGGCAGTGTTAGGGTTAGGGTTAGGGTTAGGGTTAGGGTTAGGGCTAAGTTTAGGGTTAGGGTTAGGGTTAGGGTTACGTTTAGAGCTAGGTTTAGTTTTAGGGTTAGGGCTAGGGCTAGGGTAGGGTTAGGGTTAGGGTTGCTGCTAGTGCTCGGGCTAGGGTTAGGGTTAGGGTTAGGTCTAGGGCTAGGGCTAGGGCTAGGGTCAGGTTTAGGGTTAGGTCTAGAGCTAGGGCTAGAGGTAGGATTTGGGTTAGGGCTTTGGCGAGGGCTAGGGCTAGCAATAGTGTAGGTCTAGGTTTAAGGTTAGGGTTAGGTCTAGGGTTAGCCTTAGAGCTAGTGTTGTTTCAATGGTACGGAGTATGACTAAGTCGAAGGCTATTGTTAAGGTTAGGTGTAGGATTGGTGTTATGATTAGGGTCAAGGTTCGGTTTCGGGATCAGATTAGGGTAAGGGTTAGTGTTTGGGTTCGGGTTCGGGTTAGGGTTAGGGTTATGGTTCGGGTTCGGTTTAGGGCTAGGGTTAGGGTTAGCGTTATGGCCAGGTTTATGCTAGGGCTAGGGTTAGGGTTATGGTTATTGTTAGGGTTAGGGCTGGGGCCAGGGCTAGGGTTAGGATTAGGCTTAGGGTTAGAGATCAGGCTACGGCTAGGGCTAGGGTTAGGGTTAGGGTCAGGGCTAGGGTTATGGCTAGGATTAGGGCTAGGTTTAGGGTTCGTGTTAGGGTTAGGGCTAGGGCTAGGGTTTGGCTTAGGATTAAGGTTAGGGGTAGGGCTAGGGTTAGGAGTAGGGTTAGGGTAATGGTTATGACAAAGATATTGTTAGTGTTAGGGTTAGGGTTAGGGTTAGGGTTAGGGCTAGGGCTATGGTTAGGGTTAGGGTTAGGTTTTGGGCTAGGGCTAGGGTTGGGTCGAGGGCTAGGGTTAGGGTTAGGGTTAGGGTTAGGGTTAGCGTTAGGGCTAAGGCTAGGTTTATTGCTAGCCTTAGGGCTAAGGCTCGGGTTAGGACTTGGTTTAGGGCTAGGGCGAGGGCTAGGGCTAGGAATAGTGTTAGGGCTAGGTTTAAGGTTAGGGTTAGTGCTAGGGTTAGCCTTAGAGCTAGTGTTGTTTCAATGGTTAGCACTATGAATAAGTCTAAGGTTATGGTTAAGGTTAGGTGTAGGATTGGTGTTAGGGTTAGGGTCAGGGTTCGGTTTAGCGATCGGGTTAGGGTAAGGGTTAATGTTTGGGTTCGGGTTCGGGTTAGGTTTAGGGTTATGGTTCGGGTTAGGGTTAGGACTAGCGTTAGGATTAGTTTTAGGGTTAGGGCTAGGGCTCAGGTTTGTGTTAGGGTTCGGGTTACGTTTACGTCTAGGGTTAGTGTTAGGGTTAGGGCTAGGGCTAGTGCTAGGGCTAGGGCTAGGGTTAGGATTTGGGTTAGGGCTAGGTCGAAGGCTAGGTCTAGGATTAGGGTTAGGGCTAGGTTTAAGGTTAGGGTTAGGGCTAGGGTTAGCCTTAGAGCTAGTGTTGTTTCAAGGGTTATTACTATGACTAAGTCTAAGGCTATGGTTAATGTTAGGTGTAGGACTGGTGTTAGGGTTAGAGTCAGCGTTCGGTTTCGGGATCGGGTTTGGGTAAGGGTTAGTGTTTGAGTTCGGGTTCTGGTTAGCATTAGGGTTACATTTCGGGTTCAGGTTAGGGCTAGCATTAGGGTTAGGGTTAGGGTTAGGGCTAGGGCCAGGACCATGGCTAGGGATAAGTTTAGGCTTAGGGTTAGATCTAGGGCAAGGGGTAGGACTAGGTATATGGTTAGAGTTATGGCTAGGGTTAGGGTTAGGTTTAGGGCTGAGGCTAGGGCTAGGGTTAGGGTTAGGGTTAGGGCTTGTGTTAGGGATAGGGTTAGGGCTAAGGCTAGGCCAAGGGTAAGCATTAGGGTTAGTGTTAGTTTTAGGTTTAGGGCTAGGGCTAAGTTTAGGTCTAGGGTTAGGGTTAGGGTTAGTGTTAGGGTTAGGGCTAGGGCTAGGGTTTGGTTTAGGGTTACGGTTAGGGGTAGGTCTAGGGTTAGGGTTTGGGTTAGGGTTAGGGTTAGGGCTAGGATTAGGGTTTGTTTTATGTTAAGGGTTATTTCTGGGTTAGTGTTATTGTTTTGGCTAGGGCTAGGGCTAGTGTTAGGCTTAGGTTTAGTGTTAGGGCTAGGGCTAGGGCTAGGTTTAGGATCAGGGTTTTGGTTAGGGTTAGGGCTAGGGCAAGGGCTAGGCCTAAGGCTAGGGTTAGGTTTAAGGTTTGGTTTAGGGCTAGGGTTAGGGTTAGGGATAGTGTTAGGGATCTAGCTAGGGCTAGGTTTAGGGTTATGGTTAGGGTTAGGACTAGGGTTAGGGTTAGGGTTAGGGTTAGGGCTAGGGCTATGGTTAGGGTTAGGGCTAGGGCCAGGGCTAGAGTTAGCATTAGGGTTAGGGCCAGGGTCAGGGCTAGGGCTAGGGTTAGGTTTAGGTTTAGGTCTAGCTCTAGGATCAGGGCTAGGGCTAGGTTTAGTGTTAGGGTTAGCATTAAGGCTAGGGCTAGGGTTAGGGCTAGGCTTAGGGCCTGGGTTAGGTCTAGGGTTACGGTTATGACTAGGGTTAGGGTTAGGGTTATGTTTACCTTTAGGGCTAGGGTTCGGGTTAGGGTTAGGGTTAGGTTTACGTTTAGGGCTAGGGTTCAGGTTAGTTTAGGGTTAGGTTTACGTTTAGGGCTAGGGTTCGGGTTCTGGTTAGGGTTAGGGTTAGGGTTAGGGCTAGGGTTAGAGTTCGGTTTAAAGTTACTGCTAGTGCTAGGACTAGGTTTAGGTTTTGTGCTAGGGCTTGGGCTACGCTAGGGCTAGGGCTAGGGTTAGGGTTAGGGCTAGGGTTAGGGGTAGGATTTGTTTTCGGGCTAGGGTGAGGGCTAGGGCTAGGTATAGTGTTAGTGCTAGGTTTAAGGTTCGGGTTAGTGCTAGGGTTAGCCTTAGAGCTAGTGTTGTTTCAATGGTTAGGACTATGACTAAGTCTAAGGCTATGGTTAAGGTTAAGTGTAGGATTGGTATTAGGGTTAGAGTCAAGGTTCGGTTTCGGTATCGGGTTAGGGTAAGAGTTTGTGTTTGGGTCGGTTTCGGGTTAGGGTTAGGGTTATGGTTGGGGTTCGTGTTAAGGCTAGGGTTAGGGTTAGCGTTAGGGGTAGGTTTATGCTAGGGCTAGGGTTAGGGTTAGGGATAGGGATAGGGTTAGGGTTAGGGCTAGGGCCAGGGCTAGGGTTATGTTTAGGCTTAGGGTTAGAGATAGGGTTAGGGCTAGGGCTAGGTTTAGGGTTAGGGTTAGGTTTAGGGTTACTGTTAGGAATAGGGTTAGATTTAGTCTTAAGGTTTGTGCTAGTGCTAGGGTTAGTGTTAGAGTTAGTTTTAGGTTTAGGGCTAGGGCTAGGTTTAGGGTTAGGGTCAGGGTTAGGGTTATGGCAAGGATTAGGGCTAGGGCTAGGGCTAGGTTTAGGGTTAGTGTTAGGGCTCGAGTTAGGGTCAGGGTTCGGGTTCGGGTTCAGGTTAGGGCTAGGGCTTGGGCTAGAGCTATGGCTAGGGCTAGGTTTAGGATTAGGGCTAGGGCTAGGGCTAGGTTTAGGGTTACTGCTAGGGTTAGTGCTGGTGCTAGGGTTGGGCTTAAGTTAGGGTTAGGGGTAGGGATAGGGTTAAGGTTTTGTTTAGGGCAAGGGTTATGGCTAAAGATAGTGTTAGGGTTAGGGTTAGGGTTAGGGCTAGGTCTAGAGTTAGGGTTAGGGTTAGGTTTAGTTTTATGTTTAGGTAGGGTTCGGGATAGGGTAGGGCTAGGGTTTGGTTTAGGTTTAAGGTTACTGCTAGTTCTAGGACTAGGGTTAGGGTTAGGGTAGGGTTGGGTTAGGGTTAGGGTTAGGGCTAGGCCTAGGGCTAGGGTAGGGTTAGGGTTAGGGTTAGGGTTAGGGTTAGTGTTACTGTTAGGAATAGGGTTAGGTTTAGTCTTAAGGTTAGGGCTAGTGCTAGGGTTAGGGTTAGAGTTAGTTTTAGGTTTAGGGCTATGTTTAGGGTTAGGATTCGTGCTAGGGCTAGGGCTAGGGCAAGGGTTAGGGTTACTGCTAGGGTTAGTGCTAGGGCTAGGATTGGCCTTCGGGTTAGGGTTAGGGGTAGGTCTAGTGTTAGGGTTTGTGTTAGGTTAAGGGTTATATCTAAAGATAGTGTTAGGGTTAGGGTTAGGGCTAGGGCTAGGACGAGTGCTAG
The DNA here is from genome assembly GCA_015711505.1 of Sylvilagus bachmani. NCBI lineage: Eukaryota > Metazoa > Chordata > Mammalia > Lagomorpha > Leporidae > Sylvilagus > Sylvilagus bachmani. Next base: position 130,144,447 of record CM027407.1, read on the forward strand.
GGCTAGGGTTAGGGTTAGGTTTAGGGCTACGATAGGGTTATGGTTAAGGCTAGGGTTAGGATTAGGGTTAGGGCTAGGGCTAGTGTTACGGTTAGGTTTAGGGTTAAGGTTAGTTTTAGGGCTAGGACTAGGGCTAGTTCTAGGGTTAGGGTTAAGGCTAAGGTTAGGGTTAGGGTTCGGGCTAGGGCTAGGGTTAGGGTTAGGGCTAGGACTCGGGCTAGGGCTAGGTTAGGTCTAGAGGTAGTGCTAGGGCTACGGCAAGGGTTAGGGTCCGGGCTAGGGTTAGGTCTATGGGTAGGGCTAGGGCTGGGGCTAGGGTTAGAGTTAGGGTTATGGCTAGGTTTAGGGTTAGGGTTAGTGTTAGGGTTACGGCTAGGGCTAGTGTTAGGCTTAGGTTTAGGGTTAGGGTTATGGCTAGGGCTAGGGTTAGGGTTTGGTTTAGTGTTAGGCCTAGGTCTAGGGCTAGGGCTAAGGTTAGGGTTAGGGTTATGGCTAGGGATAGCGTTAGGGTTATGTTTAGGGCTAGGGTTAGGGTTAGGGCTAGGTCTAGGGCTAGGGTTGGGATTAGGTTTAGGGTTGGTTAACGCTAGGGTTAGGGTTATGGTTAGTTTTAGGGTTAGGGCTAGTGCTAGGGCTAGGTCTAGGGTTAGTGCTAGGGCTAGGGCTAGGGCTAGAGCTAGTGCTAGGGTTAGGGTTAGGTGTAGGGTTATTTTTAGGGTTAGGTCTATTGCTAGGTCTAGGGTTAGGTTTAGGGTTACGGTTAGGGCTAGGGTTAGTGCTAGGGCTAGGGCTAGGGCTAGAGCTAGTGCTAGGGTTAGGGTTAGGTTTAGGGTTATTTTTAGGGTTAGGTCTAGTGCTAGGTCTAGGGTTAGGTTTAGGGTTACGCTTAGGGCTAGGGCTAGGGCTAGGGCCTGGGCTAGGGCTAGGTTTAGGCTTAGGGCTAGAGTTAGGTTTAGGTTTAGGGTTGGGCTTAGGGTTAGTGTTGGGGTTAGCGCTTCTGCTAGTGTTAAGGTTTGGGTTTGGGTTATTGTTTGGGCTTTGGTTTGGGTTAGGGTTAAGTTTAGTGCTAGGGCTAGGGTTAGGGTTAAGGTTAGGGTTAGGGTTAGGATAAGGTTTAGTGTTAGGGTTCGGGTTATGGTTAGGTGTAGTGTTAGCTTTAGGCCTAGGGCCAGGGCTAGGGTTAGGGTTAAGGTTAGGGTTAGGGTTAGGATAAGGTTTAGTGTTAGGGTTCGGGCTATGGTTAGGTGTAGTGTTAGCTTTAGGCCTAGGGCCAGGGCTAGGTATAGGGTTAGGGTTAGGATTAGAGTTAGGGTTAGGGTTAGCTTTAGGCCTTGGGCCAGGGCTAGGTTTAGGTTTTGGGCTAGAGCTAGGGCTAGGGCTTCGGCTATGGTTAGGGTTATGGCTATGGCTAGGGCTCGGGTTAGGGTTAGTGTTAGGGTTTTGGCTCATGCTTGGGTAAGTGTTTGGGTTAGGGTTAGGGCTAGGGCTATGGATAGGGTTAGAGGTAGTGTTAGCTTTAGGGCTAGGGCTAGGGCTAGGGCTAGGGCTAGGACTATGTTTAGGGTTCAGGCTAGACCTAAGGCTAGGGCTAGGTTTAGGTTTAGGATTAGGATTATTGTTAGGGTTAGGGTTAGGGGTAGGGCTAGGGCTAGGGTTAGGTTTAGGGTTAGTGCTAGCGCCAGGGCTAGGGCTAGTGTTAGGGTTAGGGTTAGGATTAGGGCTAGGGCTAGGGCTAGGGCTATGTTTAGGGTTAGGGTTAGGGGTAGGGCTAGGGCTAGGGCTAGGGCTAGGGCTAGGACTAGGGCTAGGGTTATGGTTAGTGTTAGGGTTAGGTCTAGTGCTATGGTCAGGGTTTGGGTTTGGATTAGTGCTAGGGCTATGTTTAGGGTTAGGGTTAGGTTTAGAGCTAGGGCTAGGGTTAGGGTTAGGGTTAGGGTTAGGTTTAGGGTTAGTGCTATTGCCAGGGCTAGGGTTGGGATTAGGGTTAGGGTTAGGGCTAGGGCTAGGGCTAGGGCTAGGGTTAGGGTTTAGTTTAGTGTTAGGTTTAGGGCTATTGCTAGGGTCAGCGTTTGGGTTTGGTTTAGTGCTAGGGCTATGGTTAGCGTTAGGGTTAGGGTTAGAGCCAGGGCTAGGGTTAGGGCTAGGGTTACTGTTATGGTTAGGTTTAGGGCTAGGGTTAGGTTTAGGTTTAGTGCTAGTGCCAGGGCTAGGCCTAGGGTTAGGGTTAGGGTTAGGCTTAGGGGTAGGGCTAGGTCTAGTGTTACTGTTATGGTTAGTTTTAGGTCTAGGGTTAGGGTTAGGTTTAGGGCTAGTGCCAGTGCTAGGGCTAGGGTTAGGGTTAGGTTTAGGGTTATTTTTAGGGTTAGGGCTAGTGCTAGGTCTAGGGTTAGGTTTAGGGTTAGGGTTAGGGCTAGGGCTAGGGCTAGGGCTTGGGCTAGGGCTAGGGCTAGGTTTAGGCTTAGGGCTAGAGTTAGGTTTAGGTTTAGGGTTAGGGTTAGGGCTAGTGTTGGGTTTAGCGCTTCTGCTAGTGTTAAGGTTTTGGTTTGGGTTAGTGTTTGGGCTTTGGTTTGGGTTAGGGTTAAGTTTAGTGCTAAGGCTAGGGTTAGGGTTAAGGTTAGGGTTAGGGTTAGGGTTAGGTTTAGTGTTAGGGTTCGGGCTACAGTTAGGTGTAGTGTTAGCTTTAGGCCTAGGGCCAGGGCTAGGTCTAGGGTTAGGGTTAGGGTTAGGGTTAGGGTTAGGGTTAGAGTTAAGGTTAGGGTTAGCTTTAGGCCTAGGTCCAGGGCTAGGTTTAGGTTTTGGGCTAGAGCTAGGGCTAGGGCTTCGGCTATGGTTAGGGTTATGGCTATGGCTAGGGCTCGGGTTAGGGTTAGTGTTAGGGTTTTGGCTCATGCTTGGGTAAGTGTTTGGGTTAGGGTTAGGGCTAGGGCTCGGGACAGGGTTAGAGGTAGTGTTAGCTTTAGGGCTAGGGCTAGGGCTAGGGCTAGGACTATGTTTAGGGTTCGGGCTAGACCTATGGCTAGGGCTAGGTTTAGGTTTAGGATTAGGATTATTGTTAGGGTTAGGGTTAGGGGTAGGGCTAGGGCTAGGGTTAGGTTTAGGGTTAGTGCTAGCGCCAGGGCTAGGGCTAGGGTTAGGGTTAGGGTTAGGATTAGGGCTAGGGCTAGGGCTATGTTAGGGTTAGGGTTAGGGGTAGGGCTAGGGCTAGGCTTAGGTTTAGGGTCAGTGCTAGCGCCAGGGCTAGGGCTAGTGTTAGGGTTAGGGTTAGTGTTAGGGTTAGGTCTAGTGCTATGGTCAGGGTTTGGGTTTGGATTAGTGCTAGGGCTATGTTTAGGGTTAGGTTTAGGGTTAGAGCTAGGGATAGGGTTAGGGTTAGGGTAGGGTTAGGTTTAGGGTTAGTGCTATTGCCAGGGTTAGGGCTGGGGTAGGGTTAGCGTTAGGGCTAGTGTTAGGGCTAGGATTTAGGGTTTGTGTTAGGGTTAGCGCTTCTGCTAGTGTCAGGGTTTCGGTTTGTATTAGTTGTAGGGTTATGTTTAGGGTTAGGGTTAGGGTTAGAGCTATGGCTAGGGTTAGTGTTAGGGTTATGGTTAGGGTTAGTGTTAGGGTTAGTGCTAGTACCAGGGTTAGGGCTAGGATTAGGGTTAGGGTTAAGGTTAGGGTTAGGGCTAGGGCTAGGGCTAGCTTTAGGGTTATGTTTAGGTTTGGGGCTAAGGCTAGGGCTTGGGTTAGGGTTCGGGCTAGAACTAGGGTTAGGGCTTGGGCTAGGGTTACGGTTAGGCCTAGGTTCAGTCTAGGGTTATGGTTAGTGTTAGGGTTAGGGCTATTTCTATAGTCAGGGTTTGGGTTTGGATTAGGGCTAGGGCTATTGTTAGGGTTAGGGTTAGGGTTAGAGCAAGGGCTAGGTTTATGGTTAGGTTTAGGTTTAGGGTTAGGTTTAGTGTTAGTGCCAGGTCTAGGGCTACATTTCGGGTTCAGGTTAGGGTTAGGGCGAAGGCTAGGGCTAGTGTTAGGTTTAGGGTTAGGGTTCTGACTGGGGCTAGGAATAGGGTTAGGGTTAAGTCTAGGGCGGGGCTAGGGCTAGAGCTATGGTTTGCGTTAGGGTTAGGGCTAGGTTTAGAGTTAGGTTTAGGGTTAGGGCTAGGGCTAGGTTTAGGATTAGGGTTAATTCTAGGGTTAGGGCTAGGGTTAGGGTTAGCATTAGGGCTAGAGCTAGGGCTAGGGCGATTGTTAGAGCTAGGGCTAGGGTTAGGTTTAGGGTTAAGTCTAGTGATATGGCTAGGTTTAGGGTTAGGGTTAGGGTTAGGGCTAGGGTTAGGGTTAGTGTTAGTGCTAGTGCCAGTCCTAGGGCTAGGTTTGGGTTTAGGGTTAGGGTTAGGGCTAGGGCTAGGGCTTGGGCTAGGGTTAGTGTTAGGGTTAGTGCTTGTTCTAGGGTCAGGGTTTGGGTTTGGGTTAGTGTTAGGGCTAGGGTTAGGGATAGTGTTAGGGTTTGGGCTAGTGCTTGGTTTAGTGTTAGGGTTAGTGTTAGTGTTAGGGTTAGGGTTAGGTTTAGTGTTAGGGCTAGGGTTAGGGTTAGTGCTAGTGCCAGGGCTCGGGCTAGGGTTAGGTTTAGGGTTAGGGTTAGGGCAAGGGCTAGGGTTAGGTTTAGCATTAGGGTTAGGGTTAGTGTTGGGGCTGGGGCTAGGTCTTGGGCTAGGGTTAGGGATAGGGTTAGGGTTAGGGCTAGACATAAGGTTAGAGCTAGAGCAGGGCTAGTGCTTTGGCTAGGGTTAGGGTTAGGGCTAGGGCTAGGGCTAGGTTTAGGGTTAGTGTTAGGGTTAAGGCTAGTGCTAGGGTCTGGGTTTGGGTTTTGATTAGGGCTAGGGCTATGGTTATTGGTTCGGTTAGGGTTAGAGCAAGAGCTAGT
>CM027407.1:130149846-130168526 GCA_015711505.1 Sylvilagus bachmani
TATTGTTAGAGTTAGGGTTAGTGCTAGTGTTAGAGTTAGGGTTAGGGCTAGTTTTAGGGTTAGGTCTAGGGCTAGGTTTAAGGTTAGGTTTAGTGCTAGGGGTAGGGTTACGTTTAGGGGTAGTGTTAGGATTATGTTTAGGGTTAGGGTTAGGGCTAGGGCTAGTGCTAGGGTTATGGTTAGGTTTAGCTTTAGGGCCTGGGCTAGGGTTAGGGCTAGGTTTAGGTTTAGGGTTAGGGTTAGGGCAAGTGTTAGGTTTAGGTTTAGGGAAGGTTTTGGGTGAGGGTTAGGGTTAGGCTTAGTGTTAGGGTTAGGGTTAGGGTTAGGGTTAGGCCTGGGGCTAGGGCTAGAGCTAGTGTTGGGTTATAGTTAGGGTTAGGACTGTGGCTATGGTTAGTGTTAGGTTTAGGGTTAGGGTTTTGGCTAGGGCTAGGTTTAGGGTTAGAGTTAGGGTTACGGTTAGGGTTAGGGCTAGTATTAGGGTTAGGTTTAGGGCTAGCGCATGGGCTAGGTTTAGGGTTAGGTTTATCTTTAGGTCTAGGGCTAGGGTTAGGGCTAGGGTTAGGGTTAGGGTTAGGGCTACGTCTAGGTCTAGTGCTACCTAGGGCTAGGGTTAGGTTTAGGGTTAAGGTTAGTGCCAGGAGTATGGCTAGGGCTTTGGGTACGGTTAGGTGTAAGGCTAGGGCTAGGGCTAGGTTTAGGGTTAGGGCTAGGTCTAAGGATAGGGTTAGGGCTGGAGCCAGGGCTAGAGCTAGTGTTAGGGTAAGGGCTAGGGTTAGGGTTAGGGTTAGGTTTAGGGTTAGGTCTAGCGCTAGGGGTAGGGCTAAGGCTAGGTTTAGGTTTAGGGTTAGGGTTAGGGCCAGGAGTAGGGCTAGGGCTTTGGTTACGGTTAGGATTAGGGCTAGGGCAAGTGCTAGGGTTAGGGTTAGGGCTAGGGCTAAGGATAGGGTTAGGGCTAGGGCCAGGGTTAGTACTAGGGTTAGGATTAGGTTTATGGCTAGGGCTAGGGCCAGGGCTAGGGCTCGGGTGAGGGTTAGGGTTAGCGTTAGGGCTAGTGCTAGGTTTAGGGCTATGTTTAGGGCTAAGGGTAGGGCTAGGGTTAGGGTTAGGGTTATGGTTATGTTTAGGGTTAGGGGTAGGGGTAGGGTTAGGGTAGGCTTAGTTTTAGAGTTAGGTTTAGTGTTAGGGCTAGGGCTAAGGCTATGGTTAGGGTTAGGTTTAGCTTTAGGGCTAGGGCTAGGCTTAGGGCGAGGTTTAGTTCTAGAGGTAGGGCTAGGGCTAGTGCTAGGTTTAGGGTTAGGGTTAGGGCTAGGGTTATGTTTAGGGTTATTTTAGGTTTAGGGGCAGGGTCAGGGTTAGTGTTAGGGTTAGGGCTATTTTAGGGCTAGGGTAAAGTTTAGGTTTATTGTTCGGTCCAGGGCTAGGGCTAGGGCTTTGGTTATGGTTAGTTCTAGTGCTAGTGCTAGGACTAGGATTATGGTTAGGGCTAGGGCTAAGGTTAGGGTTAGGGATAGTGCTAGGTTTAGGGTTATGTTTATGGCTATGTCTAGGGCTGGGGCTAGGGCTAGTTATAGGGTTAGAGTTATGGCTAGGGCTATCGTTAGGGTTATTGTTAGGGTTAGGGTTAGGGCTAGTGCTAGAGTTAGGGTTAGGGTCAGTTTTAGGATTAGGTCCAGGGCTAGGTTTAGGGTTAGGTTTAGGGCTAGGGCTAGGGTTAGATTTAGGTTTAGGGTTACGTACAGGGCTAGGGTTAGTGCTAGGTTTAGGGTTAGTTTTAGGGCTAGTGCTAGGGCTAGGGTTAGGTTTAGGTTTAGCTTTAGGGCTAGAATAGGGTTAGGGCTATGGATAGGTTTAGGATTAGGGTTAGGGTTAGCATTAGGGTTAGGGTAAGGGTTCAGGTTACGGTAAGGTTTAGGCTTATGTTGAGGGCTATGTTTAGGGTGAGGGTTAGGGCTATGGCTAGGGCTAGGATTAGGTTTAGGTTTATTGTTAGCCACAGGGCTATGGCTACGGCTTTGGTTACAATTTGGGCTAGGGCTAGGGCTAGTGCTAGGGTTAGGGTTAGGGTATGTTTAGGGCTAGGGTTAGGGTTAGGGTTATGGTTATGGCTAGGGCTAGGACTAGGGCTAGCGTTAGGTTTAGGTCTAGGGTTATGGCCAGGGCTATGGCTAGTTTTAGGGTTAGGTTTAGGTCTAGGGCTATGGCCAGGGCTAGGGCTCAGGTGAGGGTTAGGGTTAGCGTTAGGGCTAGGGCTAGGGTTAGGGATAGGGTTAGGGCTAGGGCTAGGGTTAGGGTTAGGCTTTGGGTTACGTTTGGCTAGGTTTAATGTTAGGGTTAGTGTTAGGGTTAGCGTTAGGGCTAGTTTTAGGGTTAGGGTTAGGGTTAGTGTTAGGGTTAGGGCTAGGGCTAGTGTTAGAGTTAGGGTTAGGTTTAGGTGTAGGGCCTGGGCTTGGGTTAGGGCTATGGATAATGTTAGGGTTAGGGTAGGGTTAGGGTTTATTGTTAGGGTTACGGTTAGGGTTAGGGCTAGGGTTAGGGTTACTGCTAGGGTTAGGGTTAGGGCTAGGGCTATGGCGAGGTCTAGGGTTAGGTTTAGTTTTAGGGTTAGGGCCAGGATTGGGGCTAGGGCTTTGGGTACTGTTAGGGCTAGTGCTAGGCCTAGGGCTAGGATTATGGTTAGTGCTAGGGCTAAGGTTAGGGTTAGGGATAGGGCTAGGTTTAGGGTTAGGGTTAGGGCTAGGGCTAGGGTTAGATTTAGGGTTATGGTTATGGCTAGGTCTAGGGTTAGGGTTAGGGTTAGGTTTATGGTTAGGGTTAGGGCTAGGGTTAGGGTTAGGGCTAGGGCTAGGGCTAGGGTTAGGGTTAGTGTTAGGGCTAGGACTCGGGCTAGGGCTAGGGCTATAGCTAATTTAGGATTACGGTTAGGGCTAGGGCGAAGTCTAGGGCTAGCATTAGGTTTAGTGTTTGGTTTGCCATTAGGGTTAGTGCTAGGGTTAGCCTTAGAGCTAGTGTTGTTTCAATGTTAGGACTATGACTAAGTCTAAGTCTCTGGTTAATGTTAGGTGTAGGATTGGTGTTAGGGTTAGTGTGAAGGTTCGGTTTTGCGATCGGTTTAGGGTAAGTGTTAGTTTTGGGTTTGGGTTAGGGCTAGGGCTAGGGTTAGGGTTAGCATTAGGGCTAGGTTTAGGGCTAGGGCTAGGGTTATGATTAGGGTTAGCGTTAGGGTTATGGCTAGGGCCAGGGCTAGGGCTAGGGTTAGGTTTAGGCTTAGCATTAGAGCTAGGGCTAGTGCTAGGGCTAGTTTTAGGGTTAGGGTTACGGCTAAGGCTATGGGTTAGGGTTTGGGTTAGGGTTAGGTCTAGTGCTAGAGTTAGGGTTAGGGCTAGTTTTAGGGTTAGGTCTAGGGCTAGGTTTAGGGTTAGGTTTAGGGCTAGTGCTAGCATTAGGGTTAGGTGTAGGGTTACGTTTAGGGCTAGGGTTAGCATTAGGGTTCGGTTTAGGGCTAGGGCTAGGGCTAAGATTAGGGTTAGTACTAGGGTTAGGGTTAGATTTAGGGTTACTTTTAGGGCTAGGGTTAGCTTTAAGGTTAGGGTTAGGACTAGGGTTGGGTTAGTGTTAGGGTTAGGGCTAGTGCTATGGCTAGGGTTAGGGTTAGGGTTAGGGCTAGGGCTAGGGCTAGGGCTAGGGCTAGGGTTAGCATTAGGGGTAGGGCTAGGTTTAGGGTTAGGGTTAGGGCTGGGGCTATATTTCGTGTTAGGTTTAGGGTTTTGGCTAGGGCTATGTTTAGGGTTAGGGTTAGGGATACGGTTAGGGTTAGGGCTAGTGTTAGGGTTAGGTTTAGGGCTAGCACTAGTGCTGGGGTTAGCATTAGGTTTAGCTTTAGCACTTGGGCTAGGTTTAGGGCTAGGGTTAGGGTAAGGTTTAGTGATAGGGATAGGGCTAGGGCTAGGGTGAGGGCTAGGGTTAGGGTTAGGGTGAGTGTTAGGGTTAGTGTTAGGGTTAGGGTTAGGGCTAGGGGTAAGTTTAGTTTTAGGTTGTGGGTTAGTGTTAGGGAGGTTTAGGGTTAGGGTTAGGTCCATGGTTAGGTTTAGGGTTATGTTTAGGGTTAGGGTTAGGGCTAGGGTTAGGCTTAGGGTTAGAGTTAGGTTTAGGGTTAGGGCTAGGGCTAGGGTTACGGCTAGAGCTAGTGTTAGGTTTAGGGTTAGGGTTAGGTTTAGGGGTAGGGCTAGGTCTTTGGTTATGTTTAGGGCTAGGGCCAGGGTTAGTGCTAGGGTTAGGATTAGGTTTATGGCTAGGGCTAGGGCCAGGGCTAGGGCTCGGGTGAGGGTTAGAGTTCGCGTTAGGGCTAGGGCTAGGTTTAGGGCTAGGGGTAGGGCTAGGGTTAGGGTTATTGTTAGGGTTACGTTTAGGGCTAGGGTTATTGTTAGAGTTAGGGTTAGTGTTAGGGCTAGGGCCAGGGCTAGGGTTAGGGTTAGGTTCAGTTTTACGGCTAGGGCTAGTGTTAGGGCGAGGTTTAGGCCTAGAGGTAAGGCTAGGGCTAGGGCTAGGTTTAGGGTTCGGGTTAGGGCTAGGGTTAGGGTTAGGGTTATGTTTATGTTTATGGTTAGGGTTAGGGGCAGGGTCCGGGTGAGGGTTAGGGTTAGGGTTAGGGCTATGGCTAGGGCTAGGTTTAGGGTTAGGTTCAGGGTTTGGATTATGTTTAGGGTAGGTTTAAGTTTAGGGCTAATGCTAGGGCTAGGGTTACGGTTAGGGTTAGGGCTAACGCTAGGGCTAGGGCTAGGGCTAGGGTTATGGTTAGGTTTAGGTTTAGGGTTAGAGCTTGGGCTTGGTCTAGGGCTAGGTTTAGCGTTAGGTTTAGGGTTAGGGTTAGGGTTAGGGCTAGGGTAGGGTTAAGGCTAGGGTTAGGTTAGTGTTAAGTCTAGGGTTATGATTAGGGTTAGTGTTAGGGTTAGGATTAGGGTTAGGGTTAGGGCTGGGGCTAGGGCCAGAGATACTGTTTGGTTAGAGTTAGGGTTAGTACTGGGGCAATGGTTAGTGTTAGGGTTAGGGTTAGGGTTTTGGCTAGGGCTAGGTTTACTGTTTGAGTTAGGGTTACGGTTAGGGTTAGGGCTAGTGCTAGGGTTATGGTTAGGGCTAGCGCATGGGTTAGGGTTAGGGTTAGGTTTATCTTTAGTTCTAGGGCTAGGGTTAGGGCTAGGGCTAAGGATAGGGTTAGGGTTAGGGCTACGTCTAGGGATAGGGCTACATAGGGCTAGGGTTAGTGATAGGGTTAGGGATAGGGCCAGGAGTATGGCTAAGGCTAGGGTTAGGGTGAAGGCTAGGGCTAGGCCTAGGCCTAGGGTTAGTGTTAGGGCTAGGGCTAGGGCTAAGAATAGGGTTAGGGCTAGGGTCATGGCTAGAGCTAGGGTTAGGGTTAAGGCTAGGGCCAGGTCTAGGGCTAGGGTTAGGGTTATGTTTAGGTCTAGGGCTAGGGCCAGGGCTAGGGCTCCAGTGAGCGTTAGGGTTAGCGTTAGGGCTAGGGCTAGAGTTAGGGATAGGGTTAGGGCTAGGGCTAGGTTTAGGGTTAGGGTTAGGGTTAGGGTTACGTTTAGGGCGATGGTTTGTGTTAGGGTTACGGATAGTGTTAGGGCTAGGGCTAGATCTAGGGTTAGGTTTAGGTTTAGTTTTGGGGCCAGGGGTAGGGCTAGGGCTTTGGTTACGGTTAGGACTAGTGCTAGGGCTAGTGCTAGGGTTAGGGTTAGGGCTAGGGTTAAGGATAGGGCTAGGGCTAGGGCCAGTGCTAGTGCTAGGTTTAGGATTAGGTTTAAGGCTAGGACTAGGGCAAGGGCTAGTGTTAGGGTTAGGGTTAGCGTTAGGGCTAGTGCTCGGTTTAGGGCTAGGTTTAGGGCTAAGGGTAGGGTTAGGGTTAGGGTTAGGGTTAGGTTTAGGGTTAGGGTTAGGGGAAGGGTTAGGGTTAGGGTTAGAGTTAGGTTTAGTGTTAGGGCTAGGGCTTGGGCTAGGTTAGGGTTAGGTTTAGGGTTATGGTTATGGCGAGGTCTAGGGCTAGGTTTAGGTTTAGGTTTAGGGTTAGGGTTAGGGTTAGGGCTAGGGTTAGGGCTAGGGCTACGGCTAGGTTTCGGCTTATGGTTAGGGCTAGGGCGAAGGCTAGGGCTAGCATTAGGGTTAGGGTTAGGTTTACTGTTAGGGTTAATGCTAGGGTTAGCCTTAGAGCTAGTGTTGTTTCATTTGTTAGGACTATGACTAAGTCTAAGTCTATGGTTATGGTTAGGTGTAGGATTGGTGTTAGGGTTAGGGTCAGGGTTCGGTTTCGGGATTGGGTTAGGGTAAGTGTTAGTTTTTGGTTTAGGGTTACAGCTAGGGCTAGGGTTAGGACTAGGGTTAGGTTTAGGCTTAGCGTTAGAGCTAGGTCTAGGGCTAGGGCTAGGACTAGTTTTACGGCTAGGGTTACGTTTAGGGCTATGGTTAGGGTTAGGGTTAGGGTTAGGGCTAGTGCTAGAGTTAGGGCTAGGGTTATGGTTAGGGCTAGTGCTAAGGTTAGGGTTAGGGATAGGGTTAGGGCTAGGGCTAGGGCTAGGGCTAAGGCTAGGGTTAGGGTTAGGCTTAGGGCTAGGGCTAGGGCCACGGCTAAGTTTAGGATTAGGGATAGGGCTAGGGCGAAGGCTAGGGCTAGCATTAGGGTTAGGATTAGGTTTACCGTTAGGGTTAGTGCTAGGGCTAGGGCTAGGGCTAGGTTTAGGGTTAGGGCTAGGGCTAAGGATAGGGTTAGGGCTAGGGCCAGGGCTAGAGTTAGGGTTAGGGTTAGGGCTATGGCCAGGGCTAGGGCTAGGGTTAGGGTTATGTTTAGTGCTAGGGCTAGGGCAGGGCTACGGCTCGGGTGAGGGTTAGGATTAACGTTTAAGGCTAGGGCAAGGGTTAGGTTTAGGGTTAGGGTTAAGGTAAGGGTTAGAGATAGGGTAAGGGTTAGGTTTAGGTTTAGGGCTAGGTTTATGGTGAGGGTTAAGGTTAGGATTAGGGCTATGGCTAGGGCTAGGGTTAGGTTTAGATTTATTGTTAGGGCCAGGGCTAGGGCTAGGGCTTTGGTTACAGTTAGGTCTAGGGCTAGGGATAGTGCTAGGGTTATGGTTAGGGCTAGGCCTAAGGTTAGGGTTAGTGATAGGGCTAGGGTTAGGTATTAGGCTAGGGTTAGGGTTAGGGTTAAGTTTAGGGCTAGGAATAGGGTTAGGGTTAGTGTTATGGTTATGGCTAGGGCTAGAGCTAGGGTTAGGGTTAGGGTTACGTTTAGGGATAGGGATAGGGTTAGGGTTAGGGTGAAGGCTAGGGCCAGGGCTAGGGCTAGGGTTAGGATTAGGTTTAGGTCTAGGGCTATGGCCAGGGCTAGGGCTCGGGTGAGGGTTAGGGTTAGCGTTAGGGCTAGGGCTAAGTTTAGGGATAGGTTTAGGGCTAGGGATAGTGTTAGGGTTAGGATTTGGGTTAGGGTTACGTTTAGGGCTAGGGTTAGGGTTAGGGTTAGGGTTAGGTTTAGGGATAGAGTTTGGTCTGGGGCTAGTGCTAGGGTTAGGGTTAGGTTTAGCTTTAGGTCCTGGGCTGGGGTTAGGGCTATGGATAGGTTTAGGGTTAGGGTAACGTGAGGGTTAGCGTTAGGGTTAGGGTAGTTTAGGTTTAGGTTGTGGGTTAGTGTTAGGGCTAACTTTAGAGATAGGATTAAGGTTAGGTCCACGGTTAGGCTTAGGGTTAGGGCTAGGGTTTTGGTTAGTCTTAGGGTTAGAGTTAGAGTTAGGTTTAGGGTTAGGGCTAGGGCTATGGCTAGGGCTAGAGCTAGGGTTAGGTTTAGGGTTAGGGTTAGGGCCAGGGGTAGGGCTAGGGATTTGGTTACGGTTAGGACTAGGGCTAGGGCTAGTGCTATGGTTAGGGTTAGGGCTAGGTCTAAGGATAGATTTATGGCTAGGGCCAGGGTTAGTGCTAGGTTTAAGATTAGGTTTAGGGCTAGAGCTAGGGCCAGGACTAGGGCTTGGGTGAGGGTTAGGGTTCGCGTTAGGGCTAGTGCTAGGTTTAGGATTAGGTTTAGGGCTAGGGCTAGGGCCAGGGCTCGGGCTCGGGTGAGGGTTAGGCTTCGCGTTAGGGCTAGTGCTAGGTTTAGGATTAGGTTTAGGGCTAGGGCTAGGGCCAGGGCTCGGGCTCGGGTGAGGGTTAGGGTTAGCGTTAGGGCTAGTGCTAGGTTTAGGATTAGGTTTAGGGCTAGGGCTAGGGCCAGGGCTAGGGCTCGGGTGAGGGTTAGGGTTAGCATTAGCGCTAGTGCTATGTTTAGGGCTAGGTTTAGGGCTAAGGGTAGGGGTAGCGTTAGGGTTAGGGTTAGGTTTAGGGTTAGGGTTATGGTTAGGGTTAGGGTTAGGGTTAGGCTTAGGGTTAGAGTTAGGTTTAGTGTTAGGGCTAGGGCTAGTGCTATGGTTAGGGTTAGGGCTTAGGATAGGTTTAGTTTTAGGGCCAGGGTTAGTGCTAGGGTTTGGATTTCGGTTAGGGCTAGGAGGAGGGCCAGGGGTAGGGCTCAGGTGAGGGTTAGGGTTAGCTTTAGGGCTAGTTCTAGGTTTAGGTCTAGGTTTAGGGCTAAGTTTAGGGTTAGGGTTAGTGTTAGGGTTAGCGGTAGGGTTATGGTTAGGCTTAGGGTTAGAGTTAGGTTTCATGTTAGGGCTAGGGCTAGGGCTAGGGTTAGGGTTAGGTTTACCTTTAGGGCTAGGGCTAGGCTTAGGGCGAGGTTTAGGTCTAGAGGTAGGGCTAGGGCTAGGGCTAGGTTTAGGGTTAGGGTTAGGGCTAGGGTTATGTTTAGGGTTATTTTAGGGTTAGGGGCAGGGTCAGGGTTAGGGTTAGGGTTAAGTTTAGGGTTAGGTCTAGGGCTATGGCTAGGGCTAGGGTTAGGTTTTGGTTTAGGGTTAGGGCCAGGGCTATGTTTAGGGCTTTGGTTACGGTTAAGGCTAGGGCTAGGGTTAGGGCTATGGTTAGGGTTAGGGCTAGGGCTAAGGTTAGGGTTAGGGTTAGGGTTAGGGTTATGGCTAGGGCAAGTCTAGGTTTAGGGTTAGGTTCAGGGTTAGGGTTAGGTTTAGGGTAGGTTTAGGGTTAGGGCTAATGCTAGGGCTAGGGTTATGGTTAGGGTTAGAGCTAGGGTTAGGGCTATGCTAGGGTTAGGGTTAGGGTTAGGCTTAGGGTTAGAGCTAGGGCTTGGTCTAGGGCTAGGTTTAGCGTTAGGGTTAGGACTAGGTTTAGATTTAGGGTTAGGGCTAGGGTAGGGTTAGGGCTAGGGTTAGGGTAGGGTCAGGTTTAGGGCTAGGGTTAGGGCTAGGGCTAGGTTTAGGGTTAGGGTTAGGTTTAAGTTTAGGGCTAGGGTTCGGGTTAGGGTTTGGGCTAGGGCTAGGGCTAGGTTTTGGGTTACGTTTAGGGTTAGGGTTAGGGCTAGGTTTAAGGTTAGGTTTAAGGTTACTGCTAGTGCTAGGACTAGTTTTAGGTTTTGGGCTAGGGTAGGGCTAGGGCTAGGGCTAGGGCTAGGGTTAGGGCTAGGGCTAGGGCTAGGGCTAGGGCTAGGGCTAGGATTTGTTTTCGGGCTAGGGCGAGGGCTAGGGCTAGGTATAGTGTTAGGGCTAGGTTTAAGGTTAGGGTTAGTGCTAGGGTTAGCCTTAGAGCTAGTGTTTTTTCAATGGTTAGGACTATGACTATGTCTAAGGCTATGGTTAAGGTTAGGTGTAGGATTGGTGTTAGGGTTAGGGTCAAGGTTCGGTTTCAGGATCGGGTTAGTGTAAGGGTTAGTGTTTGGGTCGGTTTCAGGTTATGGTTAGGGTTATGGTGGGGGTTTGTGTTAAGGCTAGGCTTAGGCTTAGCGTTAGGGCTAGGTTTATGCTAGGGCTAGGGTTAGGGTTAGGGATAGGGTTAGGGTTAGGGCTAGGGCCAGGGCTAGGGTTAGGTTTAGGCTTTGGGTTATAGCTAGTGTTAGGGCTAGGATAGGTCTAGGGTTAGGGTTAGTGCTAGGGTTAGGGTTAGGGTTAGGTTTAGGGTTACTGTTAGGAATAGGGTTACGTTTAGGCTTAAGGTTTGTGCTAGTGCTAGGGTTACTATTAGAGTTAGTTTTAGGTTTAGGGCTGGGGCTAGGTTTATGGTTAGGGTCAGAGTTCGGCTTATGGCAAGGATTAGGGCTAGGGCTAGGGCTTGGGCTAGGTTTAGGGTTAGTGTTGGGGCGCGAGTTAGGGTTAGGGTTCGGGTTCGGGTTCGGTTTAGGGCTAGGACTTGGGCTAGAGCTATGGCTAGGGCTAGGTTTAGGATTAGGGCTAGGGCTAGGGCTAGGGTTAGGGTTACTGCTAGGGTTAGTGCTAGTGCTAGGGTTGGGCTTAAGTTAGGGTTAGGGGTAGGGATAGGGTTAGGGTTTTGTTTAGATTAAGGGTTATTGCTAAGATAGTGTTAGGGTTAGGGTTAGGGTTAGGGATAGGGTTAGGGCTAGGGCTAGGGTTAGGGTTAGGGTTAGGGTTAGTTTTATGTTTAGGTAGCGTTCGGGTTAGTGTTAGGGCTAGACTAGGGCTAGGGCTAGGTTTAGGTTTAGGTTTAGGGTTAGTGTTAGGGTTAGGGCTAGGGTTAGTTTAGGTTTAAGGTTACTGCTAGTTCTAGGACTAGGGTTAGGGTTAGGGTTAGTGTAGGGTTGGGTTAGGGTTAGGGTTAGGGCTAGGGTTAGGTTTAGGGTTAGTGTTACTGTTAGGAATAGGGTTAGGTTTAGGCTTAAGTTTAGGGCTAGTGCTAGGGTTAGGGTTAGAGTTAGTTTTAGGTTTACAGCTAGGTTTAGGGTTAAGATTCGAGCTAGGGCTAGGGCTAGGGCAAGGGTTAGGGTTACTGCTAGGGTTAGTGCTAGGGCTAGGATTGGGATTAGGGTTAGGGCTATGGCTAGGTTTAGTGTTAGGGTTAGTGTTATTGTTACGGCTAGGGCTAGTGTTATTCTTAGTGTTAGGGTTAGGGTTATGGCTAGGGATAGGGTTAGGGTTTGGGTTAGGGTTAGGGCTAGGTCTAGGGTTAGGGCTAGGGCGAAGGTTACGGTTAGGGTTACGGCTAGGGCTAGGGTTAGGGTTACGTTTAGGGCTAGGGTTAGGGTTAGGGTTAGGGCTAGGGCCAGGGCTAGGGTTAGGGTTAGGTTTAGGGTTGGTTAGCGCTAGGGTTAGTGTTAGGGTTAGATTTAGGGTTAGGGCTAGTGCTGGCCCAGGGTTAGGGTTAGGACTAGGACTACGGCTAGGGCTAGGGCCATGTCTATGGCTAGGGTTAGGGTTAGCAGTAGGGCTAGGGCTAGGTGTAGGGTTAGGATTTTTCTTAGGGCTAGGGCTTGGGCTAGGGCTAGGATTAGGGTTAGGGCTAGGTTTAAGGTTAGGGTTGGGCTAGGTTTAGCCTCAGAACTAGGGTTGTTTCAACGGTTAGGACGATAAGTAAGGGTATCTTTAAGTTTTGTTGTAGGATTCGTGTTAGGGTTAGGGTCAAGGTTTGGCTTCGGGATTGGGTTAGGGTAAGGGTTTGTGTTTAGGTTCGGGTTTGGGTTAGGGTTAGGGTTAGGGTTATGATTCGGGTTTGGGTTAGGCCTAGGGTTTGGGTTAGCATTAGGTCTAGGTTTAGGGCTAGGGCTAGGGTTAGGGTTAGGGTTAGGGTTAAGGCTAGGGCCAGGACCAGGGCTAGGGTTAGGTTTAGGCTTAGGTTTAGAGATAGGGCTAGAGCTCTGGCTAGGTTTCGGGTTAAGACTAGGGCTAAGGTTAGGGTTAGGGTTAGTGTTAGGAATAGGGTTAGGTTTAGGCTAAGGTTTAGGGCTAGTGCTAGCGTTAGGGTTAGGGTTAGTTTTTGGGTTAGGGTTAGTGCTAGGTTTAGGGCTAGGGTTAGGGTTAGGGTTATTGCTAGGATTAGGGCTAGATCTAGCGCTAGGGCTAGGGTTAGGTTTAGGGTTAGGGTTAGGGCTAGCGTTAGGTTTAGCGTTAAGTCTAGGGCTAGGGCTAGGTCCAGGTTTAGGGTTAGGGCTAGGGCTAGGGCTAGAGGTAGGGCTAGGGCTAGGTTTAGGATTTGGGCTAGGGCTAGGGCTAGGGTTAGGGTTACTGATAGTGTTAGTGCTAGGGCTAGGGTTGGGCTTAGGTTAGGTTTAGGGGTAGGGCTAGGGCTAGGGTTTGGTTTAGGGTAAGGGTTATGGCTAAAGATAGTGTTAGGGTTAGGGTTAGGGTTAGGGTTAGGGTTAGGGTTAGGGCTAGGGCTAGGGTTAGGGTTAGGGTTAGGGTTAGGGTTAGGGTTAGTGTTACGTTTAGAGCTAGGGTTAGGTTTAGGGTTAGGGCTAGGGCTAGGGTAGGGTTAGGGTTAGGGTTAGGGTTAGGGTTAGGGTTAGGATTGCTGCTAGTGCTCGGGCTAGGGTTACGGTTAGGGTTAGGTCTAGGGCTAGGGCTAGGGCTAGGGTCAGGTTTAGGGTTAGGTCTAGAGCTAGGGCTAGAGGTAGGATTTGGGTTAGGGCTTTGGCGAGGGCTAGGGCTAGCAATAGTGTAGGGCTAGGTTTAAGGTTAGGGTTAGGGCTAGGGTTAGCCTTAGAGCTAGTGTTGTTTCAATGGTTCGGAGTATGACTAAGTCAAAGGCTATTGTTAAGGTTAGGTGTAGAATTGGTGTTAGGGTTAGTGTCAAGGTTCGGTTTCGGGATCAGATTAGGGTAAGGGTTAGTGTTTGGGTTCGGGTTCGTGTTAGGGTTAGGGTTATGGTTCGGGTTCGGTTTAGGGTTAGCGTTAGGGCCAGGTTTATGCTAGGGCTAGGGTTAGGGTTATGGTTATTGTTAGGTTTAGGGCTGGGGCCATGACTAGGGTTAGAATTAGGCTTAGGGTTAGAAATCAGGCTATGGCTAGGGCTAGGTTTAGGGTTAGGGTCAGGGCTAGGGTTATGCTAGGATCAGGGCTAGGTTTAGGGTTCGTGTTAGGGTTAGGGCTAGGGCTAGGGTTTGGCTTAGGATTAGGGTTAGGGGTAGGGCTAGGGTTAGGAGTAGGGTTAGGGTAATGGTTATGGCTAAAGATATTGTTAGTGTTAGGGTTAGGGTTAGGGTTAGGGCTAGGGCTATGGTTAGGGTTAGGGTTAGGTTTTGGGCTAGGGCTAGGGTTGTGTCGAGGGCTAGGTTTAGGGTTAGGGTTAGGGTTAGCGTTAGGGCTAAGGCTAGGTTTAGTGCTAGCCTTAGGGCTAAGGCTCGGGTTAGGATTTGGTTTAGGGCTAGGGCGAGGACTAGGGCTAGGAATAGTGTTAGGGCTAGGTTTAAGGTTAGGGTTAGGGCTAGGGTTAGCCTTAGAGCTATTGTTGTTTCAACGGTTAGCACTATGAATAAGTCTAATGTTATGGTTAAGGTTAGGTGTAGGATTGGTGTTAGGGTTAGGGTCAGGGTTCGGTTTAGCGATCGGGTTAGGGTAAGGGTTAATGTTTGGGTTTGGGTTCAGGTTAGGTTTAGGGTTATGGTTCGGGTTAGGGTTAGGTCTAGCGTTAGGATTAGTGTTAGGGTTAGGGCTAGGGCTCAGGTTTGTGTTAGGGTTCGGGTTACGTTTAGGTCTAGGGTTAGTGTTAGGGTTAGGGCTAGGGCTAGGGCTAGGGCTAGGGCTATGGTTAGGATTTGGGTTAGGGCTAGGTCGAAGGCTAGGTCTAGGATTAGGGTTAGGGCTAGGGTTAGCCTTAAAGCTAGTGTTGTTTCAAGGGTTAGGACTATGACTAAGTCTAAAGCTATGGTTAATGTTAGGTGTAGGATTGGTGTTAGGGTTAGAGTCAGGGTTCGGTTTCGGGATCGGGTTTGGGTAAGGGTTAGTGTTTGTGTTCGGGTTCTGGTTAGCATTAGGGTTACGTTTCGGGTTCGGGTTAGGGCTAGCGTTAGGGTTAGGGTTAGGGTTAGGGCTAGGGCCAGGACCATGGCTAGGGATAAGTTTAGGCTTAGGGTTAGATCTAGGGCAAGAGGTAGGACTAGGTATATGGTTAGAGTTATGGCTAGGGTTAGGGTTAGGTTTAGGGCCGAGGCTAGGGCTAGGGTTAGGGTTAGGGTTAGGGTTAGGGCTTATGTTAGGGATAGGGTTAGGGCTAAGGCTAGGCCTAGGGTAAGCATTAAGTTAGTGTTTGTTTAGGTTTAGGGTAGGGCTAAGTTTAGGTCTAGGGTTAGGGTTAGGGTTAGTGTTAGGGTTAGGGCTAGGGCTAGGGTTAGGCTTAGGGTTACGGTTAGGGGTAGGTCTAGGGTCAGGGTTTGGGTTAGGGTTAGGGTTAGGGCTAGGATTAGGGTTTGTTTTATGTTAAGGGTTATTGCTGGGTTAGTGTTATTGTTAGGGCTAGGGCTAGGGCTAGTGTTAGGCTTAGGTTTAGTGTTAGGGCTAGGGCTAGGGCTAGGTTTAGGATTAGGGTTAGGGTTAGGGTTAGGGTTACTGATAGTGTTAGTGCTAGGGCTAGGGTTGGGCTTAGGTTAGGTTTAGGGGTAGGGCTAGGGCTAGGGTTTGGTTTAGGGTAAGGGTTATGGCTAAAGGTAGTGTTAGGGTTAGTGTTAGGGTTAGGGTTAGGGTTAGGGCTAGGGCCAGGCTAGGGTTAGTTTTAGGCTTAGGGTTAGAGATAGGCTTAGGCCTAGGGCTAGGTTTAGGGTTAGGGTTAGGGCTAGGGTTAGGGTTAAGGTTAGGGTTAGGGTTACTGTTAGAAATAGTGTTAGGTTTAGGCTTAAGGTTTGTGCTAGTGCTAGTGTTAGTGCTAGAGTTAGTTTTAGGTTTAGGGCTAGGGCCAGGTTTAGGGTCAGGGTCAGGGTTAAGGTTATGGCAAGGATTAGGGCTTTGGCTAGGGCTAGGGTTATGGTTAGGTTTAGGGTTTCGGTTAGGGCTAGGGTTCGTGTTAGGTCTAGGGCTAGGGCTATGGTTCGGGTTAGGGCTAGGGCTAGGGCCAGGGCTAGGGCTAGGTTTAGGATTAGGATTAGAGCTAGGGCTAGGGCTACGGCAAGGGTTAGGGTTACTGCTATGGTTTTTTACAGGGCTAGGTTTAGGCTTAGGGTTAGGGTTAGGGGTATGGCTATTGTCAGGGTTTGGATTAGGGTAAGGGTTATGACTAAAGATAGGGATTGGGTTAGGGTTAGGGCTGGGGCGAGTGTAGGGCTAGGGCTAGGGTTACGGTTAGATTTAGGGCTACGGCTAGGGTTATGGTTAAGGCTATGGTTAGGATTAGGGTTAGGGCTAGGGCTAGGACTAGGGTTAGGTTTATGGTTAAAGTTAGGGTTAGGGTTAGGGTTAGGGTTAGGGTTAGGGTTAGGGTTAGGGCTAGGGGTAGTTCTAGGGTTAGGGTTAGGGCTAAGGTTAGGGTTAGGGTTAGGGCTAGTTCTAGGGTTAGGGTTAGGGCTAGGGCTCGGGCTAGGGCTAGGTTTATGTCTAGAAGTAGGGCTAGGGATAGGACTAGAGTTAGGGTTAGGTCTAGGGCTAGGTTTAGGGTTAGGGCTAGAGCTAGGTCTAGGGGTAAGTCTAGGGCTAGGGTTAGGGTTAGGGCTAGCACTATGGTTAGGGTTAGGGTTAGGTTTAGGGCTAGGGCCAGGGCTAAGTCTAGTGTTAGGGTTAGGATTAGTGTTAGGGCTATGGCTAGTGCTAGGGCTAGGGTTAGGCTTAGGACTAGGGCTAGGGATAGTTGTAGAGTTAGGTTTAGTGTTATGGCTAGGGCTAGGGCTAGGGTTAGGGCTAGGGCTAGGGCTAGGGCTAGGGCCAGGGCTAGTGTTATGGTTAGGGTTATGTGTAGGCCCAGGACTAGAGATAGGTCTAGTTTTAGGATTAGGTTAGGGTTAGGGCTAGGCCTAGGGCTAGGGCTAGGGTTATGGTTAGGTTTAGGGCTAGCCCTAGGGCTAGGGCTAGGGTTATGTTTAGGGTTAGGGCTAGGGCTACGTTTAGGAATACGGTTAAGGTTAGGGTTATGGTTAGAGCTAGGCTATTGCTAGGGTTAGGGTTAGGTTTAGGGCTAGGGTTAGGGCTAGGGCTAGGGCGAGGGTTAGGATTATGGCTAGGGCTATCGCTAGGGCTAGGGTTAGGGTTATGTTTAGGGTTAGGGCTAGTTTAGGGTTAGGGTTAGGCCTAGAGCTAGTTCTCGGTTTAGGGTTAGGCTTAGGCTTACGGCTAGTGGTATGGCTAGTGCTATGTCTAGGGTTAGGTTTAGAGTTAGGGTTAGAGCTAGTTTTATGGTTAGTCTTAGTCTTAGGGCTTGGTCTAGGGCTAGGGCTAGGGTTAGGGTTAGGGTTAGGACTAGAGCTAGTTCTAGCGTTAGGGTTAGGGTTAGGCTTATTGCTAGGGCTAGGGCTAGGGCTAGGTTTAGGGTTAGTGTTAGGCAAGGTTATGATTAGGGTTAGGCCTAGGGCTATGGCTAGGCGTATGTTTAGAGTTAGTTCTAGGGCTAGGGTTAGGCTTAGGGTTAGGGCTAGGGTTAGCTTTAGGGTTAGGGCTAGTGCTAGGGTTAGGTTTATGGGTAGGCCTAGGGCTAGGGTTAGGTTTATGGGTAGGACTAGGGCTAGTGCTAGGGTTAGGGTTAGGGCTACAGCTAGGGCTAGGACTAGGGCTAGGGGTAGGGTTTTGTTAGGGTTAGGCTAGTGCTACGGTCAGTGTTTGGTGTTGGGTTAGGCCTAGGACTATGGTTAGGGTTAGGGTTAGGGTTAGAGCTAGGTCTAGGACTAGGGTTAGGGTTAGGGTTAGGGTTAGGGTTAGGGCTAGGGCTTGGGCTTGGATAGTGTTAGCATTAGGGCTAGAGCTAGCGCTAGCGCTAGGGCTAGGGTTACGGTTAGGGCTAGAGCTAGGTCTAGTGCTAGGGTGAGATCTAGGTCTAGGGTTAGGGTTAGGTTTAGGGTTAGGGTTAGGGTTAGGGCTAGTGTTCATATCAGGTTCGGGTTCGGGTTCGGGATAGGGTTAGGGTTAGGGTTAGGGTTCATATTTGGGTTTGGGTTCGGGTTAGGGTTAGGTTCGTGTTCGGTTTCGGGTTCGGGTTAGGGTTAGGGTTAGGGTTTGTCTTCCGGTTAGGGTTACGGTTGGGGTTGGGGTTGTGGTTTTGTAGGGTTGTGCTTGGAGGTAGAGTTAGGGTTGGGTTTGGAGTTGGGGTTGGGTTTAGGGTTAGGGTTAGGGCTAGGGTACAGCTAGGGTTAGTTTTAATGTTATGGTTAGGTATAGGGTTAAGGTTAGTGTCTGGTGTTAGCGCTTCTGCTAGTGTTAGAGTTTGGGTTTGGGTTAGTGTTTGGGCTATGGTTTGAGTTAGGGATAGGGTTAGTGCTAGGGCTAGGGTTAGAGTTAGGGTTAGGGTTAGGTTTAGTGTTAGGGTTAGCGCTACGGTTAGGTGTAGGGTTAGCTTTAGGCCTAGGGCCAGGGCTAGGTCTAGGGTTAGGGTTAGAGTTAGAGTTTGGGCTAGTGCTTGGGTTAGGGTTAGGGTTACGGTTAGGGTTAGGGTTAGCGTTAGGTTTAGTGTTAGGGCTAGGTTTAGGTTTAGGGCTAGAGCTAGGGCTAGGGCTTCGACTATGGTTAGGGTTATGGCTATGGCTAGGGCTCGGGTTAGGTTTAGTGTTAGTGTTTTGTCTAGTGCTTGGGTTAGGGTTTGGGTTAAGGTTAGCGCTAGGGCTAGGGTTAGGGTTAGAGGTAGGGTTAGCTTTAGGGCTAGGGCTAGGGCTAGGGCTAGGACTATGTTTAGGGTTCGGGCTAGATCTATGGCTGGGGCTAGGTTTAGGTTTAGGATTAGGATTAGGGTTAGTGTTATGGTTAGGGTTAGGGGTAGGTTTAGGCCTAGGGTTAGGGTTAGGGTTAGTGCTAGCGCTAGGGCTAGGGCTAGGGTTACGTTTAGGGTTAGGATTATGGCTAGGACTAGGGCTATGTTTAGGGTTAGGATTAAGGCTAGGGCTATGGCTATGTTTAGGGTTAGGGGTAGGGCTAGGGCCAGTGCTATGGTTAGTGTTAGTGTTAGGGCTAGAGCTAGGGCTAGGGCTAGGGTTAGGATTATGGTTAGTGTTAGTGTTAGGTCTAGTGCTAGGGTCAGGGTTTTGGTTTGGATTAGTGCTAGGGCTATGTTTAGGGTTAGGGTTAGGGTTAGAGCTAGGACTAGGGTTAGGGTTAGGGTTAGGTTTAGGGTTAGTGCAAGTTCCAGGGCTAGGGCTGGGATTAGGGTTAGTGTTAGGCCTAGTGTTAGGGCTAGGGTTTAGGGTTAGTGTTAGGGTTAGCGCTTCTGCTAGTGTCAGGGTTTGGGTTTGTATTAGTGCTAGGGTTATGTTTAGGGTTAGGGTTAGGGTTAGAGCTATGTCTATGGCTAGGTTTGGTGTTAGGGTTAGGGTTAGGGTTAGGGTTATGGTTATTACTAGTGCCAGGGCAAGGGCTAGGGTTAGGGTTAGGGTTAGGGTTAGGGCTAGGGCTAGGGCTAGCTTTAGGGTTAGGTTTAGGGTTGGGGCTAAGGCTAGCGCTTGGGCTAGGGTTAGGACTAGAGGTAGGGCTAGGGCTTGGGCTAGGGTTAGGGTTAGGGCTAGGGCTAGGGCTAGGGTTAGGGTTAAGTTTAGTGTTAGGTTTAGGGCTATTGCTAGGGTCAGCCTTTGGGTTTGGTTTAGTGCTAGGGCTATGGATAGCGTTAGGGTTAGGGTTAGAGCTTGGGCTAGGGTTAGGGCTAGGGTTACTGTTATGGTTAGGTTTAGGGCTAGGGTTAGGTTTAGGTTTAGTGCT
>CM027407.1:130168626-130197674 GCA_015711505.1 Sylvilagus bachmani
TAGGGCTAGGGCTTGGGCTAGGGCTAGATTTAGGCTTAGGTTTAGGTTTAGGGTTAGGGTTAGGGTTAGGGCTAGTGTTGGGGTTAGCGCTTCTGCTAGTGTTAAGGTTTGGGTTTGGGTTAGTGTTTGGGCTTTGGTTTGGGTTAGGGTTAAGTTTAGTGCTAGGGCTAGGGTTAGGGTTAAGGTTAGGGTTAGGGTTAGGGTTAAGTTTAGTGTTAGGGTTCAGGTTACGGTTAGGTGTAGTGTTAGCTTTAGGCCTAGGGCCAGGGCTAGGTCTAGGGTTAGGGTTAGGGTTAGGGTTAGGTTTAGGGTTAGGGTTAGCTTTAGGCCTAGGGCCAGGGCTAGGTTTAGGTTTTGGGCTAGAGCTAGGGCTAGGGCTTCGGCTATGGTTAGGGTTATGGCTATGGCTAGGGCTCGGGTTAGGGTTAGTGTTAGGGTTTTGGCTAGTGCTTGGGTAAGTGTTTGGGTTAGGGTTAGGGCTAGGGCTCGGGATAGGGTTAGAGGTAGTGTTAGCTTTAGGGCTAGGGCTAGGGCTAGGGCTAGAACTATGTTTAGGGTTCATGCTAGACCTATGGCTAGTGCTAGGTTTAGGTTTAGGATTAGGATTATTGTTAGGGTTAGGGTTAGGGTTAGGGGTAGGGCTAGGTCTAGGGTTAGGTTTAGGGTTAGTGCTAGCGCCAGGGCTATGGCTAGGGTTAGGGTTAGGGTCAGGATTAGGTCTAGGACTAGGGCTATGTTTAGGGTTAGGGTTAGGTGTCGGGCTAGGGCTAGGGTTAGTGTTATGGTTAGGGCTAGAGCTAGGGCTAGGGCTAGGGCTAGGGTTATGGTTAGTGTCAGGGTTAGGTCTAGTGCTATGGTCAGGATTTGGGTTTGGATTAGTGCTAGGGCTATGTTTAGGGTTAGGTTTAGGGTTAGAGCTAGGGCTAGGTTTAGGGTTAGGGTTAGGTTTAGGGTTAGTGCTATTGCCAGGGCTAGGGCTGGGATTAGGGTTAGCGTTAGGGCTAGTTTTAGGGCTAGGATTTAGGGTTAGTGTTAGGGTTAGCGCTTCTGCTAGTGTCAGGGTTTGGGTTTGTATTAGTGCTAGGGTTATGTTTAGGGTTAGGGTTAGGGTTAGAGCTATGGCTAGGGTTAGTGTTAGGGTTAGAGTTAGTGCTAGTACCAGGGTTAGGGCTAGGGTTAGGTTTAGGGTTAGGGTTAGGGTTAGGGCTAGGGCTAGGTCTAGCTTTAGGGTTAGGTTTAGGTTTGGGCTAAGGCTAGGGCTTGGGCTAGGGTTAGGGCTAAACCTAGGGTTAGGGCTTGGGCTAGGGTTACGGTTAGGGCTAGGTTTAGTCTAGGGTTATGGTTAGTGTTAGGGTTAATGCTATTGCTATAGTCAGGGTTTTGGTTTGGATTAGGGCTAGGGCTATTGTTAGGGTTAGGGTTAGGGTTAGAGCAAGGGCTAGGTTTATGGTTTTGTTTAGGTTTAGGGTTAGGTTTAGTGTTAGTGCCAGGTCTAGGGCTAGGATTCGGGTTCGGGTTAGGGTTAGGGCGAAGGCTAGGGCTAGGGTTGGGTTTAGGGTTAGGGTTCTGACTGGGGCTAGGAATAGGGTTAGGGTTAAGGCTAGGGCGGAGCTAGGGCTAGAGCTACGGTTTGCGTTTGGGTTAGGGCTAGGTTTAGAGTTAGGGTTAGGGCTAGGGCTAGGGCTAGTGCTAGGGCTAGGTTTAGGATTAGGGTTATTGCTAGGGCTAGGTCTAGGGTTAGGGTTAGCATTAGGGCTAGAGCTAGGGCTAGGGCGATGGTTAGAGCTAGGGCTAGGGTTAGGTTTAGGGTTAGGTTTAGGGTTAGGTCTAGTGCTAGGGCTAGGTTTAGGGTTAGGGTTAGGGTTGTGTCTGGGCCTAGGGTTAGGGTTAGTGTTAGGGTTAGGGCTAGGGCTGGGGCTAGGGTTAGGGTTAGTGTTAGCATTAGGGCTAGTGCTAGGGTTAGGGTTTAGTTTAGGTTTAGGGCTAGGGCTAGGGCTAGGTTTAGGGTTAGGGTTAAGGCTAGGGCTAGGGCTAGGTTTACGATTTTGTTCGGGCTAGAGCTAGGGCGAGGTTTGGGCTAGGGTCATGGTTAGGGCTCGGCTAGGGCTATTTTTATGTTTAGGGTTAGGGTAATGGCTTGTGCTAGGGTTATGTTTAGGGTTAGGTTTAGGGCTAGGGATAGGGCTAGTGTTAGAGTTAGGGTTAGAGCTAGGCCTAGGGTTAGGGTTAGGGTTAGGGTTAGCACTAGGTCTAGGGTTAAGTTTAGGGTTAGTTCTAGTGCCAGGGCTAGGGCTAGGGTTAGTGTTAGGGTTAGGGTTAGGGTTAGGGCTAGGGTTAGGGCTAGGTTTAGGGTTAGGTATAGGTTTGGGGCTGGGGCTAAGTTTAGGGTTAGGGCTAGGGTTAGGGCTAGGCCTAGGGCTAGGTCTAGGGCTAGGGTTAGGGTTACGGTTAGGGTGAGGCTTAGTGCTAGGGCTAGGGTAAGGGCTAGTGCTTGGGCTAGTGTTAGTGTTAAGATTAGGGTTAGGGCTAGGGCTAATGCTAGGGCTAGGTCTGTGTCTAGGTTTAGGTTTAGCGTAGGGCTAGGGCTAGGGCTAGGTCTAGGTTTAGGGTTAGGCTAGGATTATGGTTAGGGTTAGGGATAGGGTTTGCTTTAGGGCTAGTGTTTTGACAACTGTTAGGAGTATGACTAAGTCTAAGGCTATGGTTAAGGTTAGGTGTAGAATTGGGATTATGGTTAGGGTTAGGGTTAGGTTTCGGGTTCGGGTTTGGGTTATGGTTAGGTTTCATGGTCGGGTTCAGGTTCGGGTTAATGTTAGGGTTTGGGTTAGGGTTAGGGTTCGTCTTCCGGTCAAGGTTACGTTTAGGGTTGGCGTTGTTGTTGTGTGGGGTTGTGGTTGGAGGTAGAGTTAGGGTTGGGGTTGGGGTTGGGGTTGGGGTTAGTGTTAGGGTTAGTGCTAGGGCTACGCCTAGGGTTAGGGGTAGTGTTAGGGTTAGGGATAGGGCTAGGGCTAGGGCTAGTGTTATGGTAAGGGTTAGGGCTAGGGCTAGGGCTAGTGCTAGGGCTAGGTCAAGGGTTAGGCCTAGGGTAGGGGTAGGGCTAGGGCTAGGGCTAGGGCTAGGTTTAGGGCTAGGGTGAGGGCTAGGGCTAGGGTTAGGGTTAGGGCTAGGAATTGCGTTAGGGTCAGTGCTAGGGTTTGCTTTAGGGCTAGTGTTGTGTCAACAGTTAGGACTATGACTAAGTCTAAGGCTATGGTTAAGGTTAGATGTAGGATTAGGGTTAGGGTCAGCGTTAGGGTTAGGGTTAGGATAAGGTTTCTTGTTCGGGTTCGGGTTACGGTTAGGGTTCATGTTCGGGTTAGGGTTAGGTTAGGGTTCGGGTTCGGGTTAGCGTTAGGGTTCGGCTTCCGGTTAGGGTTACGGTTAGGTTTGGGGTTGTGGTTGTGTGGGGTTGTGGTTGGAGGTAGAGTTAGGGTTGGGGTTGGGGTTGGGGTTGGGGTTGGGGTTAGTGTTAGGGTTAGGGCTAGGGCTATGCCTAGGTTTAGGGGTAGTGTAAGAGTTAGGGCTAGGGCTAGGGCTAGAGCTAGGGTTAGGTTTAAGGTTTGGGTTAGGCGTAGGGCTAGGTGTTTGGTTACGGTTAGGACTAGGGCTAGGGCTAGTGGTAGCATTAGGGTTAGGGCCAGGGATAGGGCTAGGTTTAGGGCTAGGGCCATTGCTATTGCTAGGTTTAGTATTAGGTTTTGGGTAGGGCTAGGGTCAGGGCTAGGGCTCGGGTGAGGGTTATGGTTAGCGTTAGGGCTAGGGCTAGGTTTAGGGCTAGGTTTAGGGCTAAGGGTAGGGCTAGGGGTAGGGCTTGGCTTAGGGCGAGGTTTAGGTCTAGAGGTAGGGCTAGGGCTAGGGCTAGGGTTAGGGTTACGTTTCTGGCTAGGGTTAGTGTTAGGGATAGGTTTAGGTTTAGTGTTAGTGTTAGGGTTAGGGCTAGGGCTAGTGCTAGTGCTAGAGTTAGAGTTAGGTTTAGCTTTTGGGCCTGGGCTAGGGTTAGGGCTATCGATAGGTTTAGGGTTAGGGTGGGGTTAGGGTTAGGTTTAGGGTTAGGGTTAGGTTTAGGTCTAGCGTTAGGGTTAGGGTTAGGGTTAGGGCTATGGCTAGGGCTAGGATTAGGTTTAGGTTTAGGGTTAGGGCCAGGTTTAGGGCTAGGACTTTGGTAACGGATAGGGCTAATGCTAGGGCTAGGGCTAGGATTATGGTTAGGGCTAGGTCTAAGGTTCGCTTTAGGGATAGGGCTAGGGTTAGGGTTAGTGTTAGGTTAGGGTTAGGGTTAGGGTTAGGGTTAGGGCTATTGCTAGGGCTAGGGTTAGGTTTAGGTTTATTGTTAGGGCCAGAGCTAGGGCTCGGGCTTTGGTTACGGTTAGGGCTAGTACTGGGGCTAGGGCTAGGATTATGGTTATGGCTAGGTCTAGGGTTAGGATTAGGGATAGGGATAGGGATAGCGTTATGGTTATGGCTACCTCTAGGGCTGGGACTAGGGGTAGTTTTAGGGTTAGAGTTACGGCTAGGGCTATGGTTAGGGTTATTGTTAGAGTTAGGGTTAGTGCTAGTGTTAGAGTTAGTGTTAGGGCTAGTTTTAGTGTCAGGTCTATGGCTAGGTTTAGAGTTAGTGTTAGGGCTAGGGCTAGGGTTAGGGTTAGGTTTAGGGTTACGTTTAGGGCTAGAGTTAGTGTTAGGTTTAGGGTTAATGTTAGGGCTAGTGCTAGGGCTAGGGTTAGGTTTAGGTTTAGCTTTAGGGCTAGGTCTAGTGTTAGGGCTATGGATAGGTTTAGGGTTAGGGCTAGGGTTAGGGTTAGTGTTAGGGTTAGGGTTAGGGTAAGGGTTCAGGTTAGGGTAAGGGTTATGTTTAGGTTGAGGGCTAGGTTTAGGGTGAGGGTTAGGGCTATGGCTAGGGCTAGGATTAGGTTTAGGTTTATTGTTAGGCCCAGGGCTAGGACTAGAACTTTGGTTACGGTTAGGGCTAGGGATAGCGATAGGGCTAGGTTTAGGGTTAGGGTTAGTGTTAGGGTTACGTTTAGGGCTAGGGTTAGTGTTAGGTTTAGGGCTATGGCTAGTGCTAGGTTTAGTGTTAGGTTTAGCTTTAGGGCCTGGGCTAGGTTAGGGCTATGGATAGGGTTAGGCTAAGGCCGGGGTAGTGTTAGGATTAGGGTTAGGTTTAGGGCCAGGATTAGGGTTAGGGCTAGTGCTAGGGCTAAGGCTAGGATTATAGTTAGGCCTAGGGCTAAGGTTAGTGTTAAGGATAGGGCTAGGTTTACGGTTAGGGTTAGGGCTAGGGCTAGCGTTAGGGTTACAGTTATGGCTAGGATTAGTGCTACAGTTAGGTTAGGTTTAGGATTCGGGTTATGGCTGGGGTTAGTGTTAGGACTAGGGCTAGGGCTAGGGCTAGGGCTAGGGCTAGGGCTAGTTTTAGGACTCGGGTTACAGTTAGGGCTATGGTTAGGGTTAGGGTTAGGGTTAGGGCTAGTGCTAGAGTTAGGGTTAGGGCTAGTTTTAGGGTTAGGTCTAGGGCTAGGATTAGGGTTAGGTTTAGGGCTAGGGCTAGGGTTAGGGTTAGGTTAGGGTTATGTTTATGTCTGGGGTTAGTGTTAGTTTAGGGTTAGGGCTAGGGCTAGGGCTAGTATTAGGGTTAGGTTTATGGTTAGGATTAGGAGTAGGGTTGTGTTAGGCTTAGGGTTAGGGTTAGTGCTATGGCTAGGTTTAGGGTTAAGTCTTGGGCTAGGTCTAGGATTAGCTTTAGGGGTTGGGCTAGGGTTAGGGTTAGGGTTAGGGTTAGAGCTAGGGCTAGGGTTAGGGTTAGGGTTAGGGTTAGGGTTAGGGTTAAGGTTTGGGTTCGGGCTCGGGTTAGGGTTAGGGCGAGGTCTAGGGTTAGGGCTAGGGCTAGGGCTAGGGTTAGGGTTAGGGCTAAGGATAGGTTTAGGGTTAGGGCCAGTGTTAGTGCTAGGATTAGGATTAGGTTTAGGGTTAGGGCTAGGGCCAGGGCTTGAGTTCGGGTGAGGGTAAGGGTTAGCGTTAGGGCTAGTGCTAGGATTAGGGCTAGGTTTACGGCTAAGGTTTGGGCTAGGGTTAGGGTTAGGCTTAGGGTTAGAGTTAGGTTTAGTTTAAGGGCTAGGTCTAGGGCTAGGGCTAGGGTTAGGGTTAGGTTTATCTTTAGGGCTAGGACTAGGCTTAGGGAGAGGTTTAGGTCTAGAGGTAGGGCTAGGGATATGTTTAGGGTTAGGGTTAGGGCTAGGGTTAGGTTTAGGGTTATGGGTAGGGTTAGGGCCAGGGTCAGGGTTAGGGTTAGGGTTAGGTTTAGGGTTAGGGCTAGGTCTATGGCTAGGGCTAGGGTTAGGTTTTGGTTTAGGGTTAGGGCCAGGGCTACGTCTACGGGTTTTGGTTACGGTTAAGGCTAGGTCTAGGTCTAGGCCTGGGCTAGGGCTAGGGTTAGGGTTAGGGCTAGGGCTAAGGTTAGGGTTATTGTTAGGGTTACGTTTAGGGCTAGGTTTAGGGTTAGGGTTAGGGTTATGGCTAGGGCTAGGGCTAGGTTTAGGATTAGGTTCAGGATTAGTGCTAATCCTAGGGCTAGGGTTATGGTTAGGTTTAGGGCTAGGGTAAGGGCTAGGGTTAGGGCTATGCTAGGGTTAGGGTTGGGTTAGGCTTTGGGTTAGAGCTAGGGCTTGGTCTTGAGCTAGGTTTAGCGTTAGGTTTAGGACTAGTGTTAGGTTTAGGGTTAGGGCTAGGGTAGGGCTAGGGCTAGGGTTAGGGTCAGGGTTAGGGCTAGGGTTAGGGTTAGGTTTAGTGTTAGGGTAAGGGTTAGGGTTTTGGCTAGGGCTAGGTTTAGGGTTCGTGTTAGGGTTACGGTTAGGGTTAGGGCTAGTGCTAGGGTTAGGTTTAGTGCTAGTGTATGGGATAGGTTTAGGGTTAGGTTTATCTTTAAGTCTAGGGCTAGAGTTAGGGTTAGGGTTATGGTTAGGGTTAGGGTTAGTGCTAGGAGTATGGTTAGGGCTTTGGTTATGGTTAGGTTTAATGTTAGGGCTAGGACTAGGTTTAGGGTTAGTGCTAGGGTTATGGATAGGGTTATGGCTAGGGCCAGAGCTAGAGCTAGGTTTAGGGTTAGGGCTATGGCCAGGGCTAGGGCTAGGGTCAGGGTTAGGGCTATGGCCAGGGCTAGGGCTAGGGTAGGGTTATGTTTAGTGCTAGGGCTAGGGCCAGGGCTAGGGCTCGGGTGAGGGTTAGGATTAACGTTAAGGCTAGGGCAAGGGTTAGGGCTAGGGTTAGGGTTAGGGTAAGGGTTAGGTTTAGGTTTAGGGCTAGGTTTAGGGTGATGGTTAGGGTTAGGGTTAGGGCTATGGCTAGGGCTAGGGTTAGGTTTAGATTTATAGTTAGGGCCAGGGCTAGGGCTAGGGCTTTTTTTACAGTTAGGGCTAGGGCTAGGGATAGTGTTAGGGTTATTTTTAGGGCTAGGGCTAAGGTTAGGGTTAGGGATAGGGCTAGGGTTAGGGATAAGGCTAGGGTTAGGGTTAGGGTTAGGGTTAGGGTTAGGTTTAGGTCTAGGTCTATGGCCAGGGCTAGGGCTCGGGTGAGGGTTAGGGTTAGCGTTAAGGCTAGGGCTAGGGTTAGGGCTAGGGCTAGGGCTAGGGCTAGAGCTACGGTTAGGTTTAGGGTTAGGGTTAGGGCCAGGGGTAGGGCTAGGGCTTTGGTTACTGTTAGGAATAGGGCTAGGGCTAGTGCTAGCGTTAGGGTTTTGGCTAGGGCTAAGAATACGGTTAGGGCTAGGGCCTGGGTTAGTGCTAGGTTTAGGATTAGGTTTAGGGCTAGGGCTAGGGCCATGGCTTGGGCTCGGGTGAGTGTTAGGGTTAGCGTTAGTGCTGGTGCTAGGTTTAGGGCTAGGTTTAGGCCTAAGGGTACGGCTAATTTAGGGTTAGGGTTAGGTTTAGGGTTAGGGTTAGGGGTAGGGTTAGGGTTAGGCTTAGGGTTAGAGTTAGGTTTAGTGTTAGGGCTAGGGCGAGGGCTAGGGTTAGGGTTAGGTTTAGCTTTAGGGCTAGGGTTAGGCTTAGTGCGAGGTTTAGGTCTAGAGGTAGGGCTAGGGCTAGGTTTAGGGTTAGGGTTAGGGCTAGAGTTAGGTTTAGGGTTATGGGTAGTGTTAGGGGCAGGGGCAGGGTTAGGATTAGGGCTAGGGTTAAGTTTAGGTTTATTGTTAGGGCCAGGGCTAGGGCTAGGGCTTTGGTTATGGTTAGGGCTAGTGCTAGGGCTAGGGCTAGGATTATGGTTAGTGCTAGGGCTAAGGTTAGGTTTAGGGATAGGGCAAGGGTTAGGGTTATGGTTTGGCTATGTCTAGGGCTGGGGCGAGGGTTAGTTTAAGCGTTAGTGTTACGGCTAGGGCTATGGTTAGGGTTATTTTTAGGGTTAGGGTTAGGGCTAGTGCTAGAGTTAGCGTTAGGGCTAGTTTTAGGGTTAGGTCTAGGGCTAGGTTTAGGGTTAGGTTTAGGGCTAGGGCTAGGGTTAGGGTTAGGTTTAGGGTTACGTTTAGGTCTAGGGTTAGTGTTAGGTTTAGGGTTAGTGTTAGGGCTAGTGCTAGGGCTACGGTTAGGTTTAGGTTTAGCTTTAGGGCTAGGGCTATGGATAGGTTTAGGGTTTGGGCTTGGGTTAGCATTGGTTTTATTGTAAGGGTTCAAGTTAAGGTAAGGGTTACGTTTAGGTTGAGGGCTAGGTTTAGGGTGAAGGTTAGGGCTATCGCTAGGGCTAGGATTAGGTTTAGGTTTATTGTTAGCCCCAGGGCTAGGGCTAGGTCTTTGGTTACGGTTAGGGCTAGGGCTAGGGCTAGGGCTAGGTTTAGGTTTAGGTTATGTTTAGGGCTAGAGTTAGGGTTTTGGTTATGGTTATGGCTAGTGCTAGGGCTAGGGTTAGGGTTAGGTTTAGGTCTAGGACTATGGGCAGGACTAGGGCTCGGGTGAGGGTTGGGGTTAGCGTTAGGGCTAGGGCTAGGGTTTGGGCTAGGGTTAGGGCTAGGGCTAGGGATAAGGTTAGGCTTTGGTTTAAGTTTAAGGCTAAGGTTAGGTTTAGGGTTAGGGTTAGGTTTAGGGCTAGGGCTAGTGCTAGGGTTAGGGTTAGGTTTAGCTTTAGGGCCTGGGCTAGGGTTAGGGCTAGGGCTAGGGTTAGGGTTAGGGTAGGGTTAGGGTTAGGGTTAGGGTTAGGGTTACGGTTAGGGTTAGGGCTATGGCTAGGTCTAGGGTTAGGTTTAGGTTAAGTGTTAGGGCCAGGATTGGGACTAGGGCTTTGTTTACGGTAGGGCTAGTGCTAGGGCTAGGACTAGGATTATGGTTAGCGCTAGGGCTAAGGTTCGGGTTAGGGATAGGGCTAGATTTAGTGTTAGGGTTAGGGCTAGGGCTAGGGTTAAGGTTAGGATTATGGTTATGGCTAGGTCTAGGTATAGGGTTAGGGTTAGTGTTAAGGTTAGGGTTAGGGTTAGTTTTAGTGTTAGTGTTAGGTCTAGGGCTAGTGCTAGTGCTAGGGTTAGAGTTAGGTTTAGCTTTATGCCTTGGCTAGGGTTAGGGCTATGGATAGGGTTAGGGTTAGGGTAGGGTTAGGTTTAGGGTTAGGGTTAGGTTTAGGTCTAGCGTTAGGGTTAGGGTTAGGGTTAGTCCTATGGCTAGGGCTAGGATTAGGTTTAGGTTTAGGGTAGAGCAGGTTTAGGGCTAGGTCTTTGGTAACAGTTCGGGCTACTGCTAGGGCTAGGGCTAGGATTAATATTAGGGCTAGCGCTAAGGTTCGGGTTAGGGTTAGGGCTAGGATTAGGGTTAGGGTTAGGGTTCGTGTTAGGGCTATGGCTAGGGCTAGGTTTATGTTTAGGTTTATTGTTAGGGCCAGGGCTAGGGCTAGGGCTTTTGTTACGGTTAGGGCTAGTGCTAGGGCTAGGGCTAGGATTATGTTTAGTGCTAGGGCTAAGGTTAGGGTTAGGGATAGGGCTAGGGTTAGGTTTATGGTTATGGCTACGTCTAGGGCTGGGGCTAGGGGTAGGGCTAGGGTTAGAGTTACAGCTAGAGCTATGGTTAGGGTTAGGGTTAGAGTTAGGTTTAGGGCTAGTGTTAAATTTAGGGTTAGGGCTAGTTTTAGCGTTAGGTCTAGGGCTAGGTTTAAGGTTAGGTTTTGTGCTAGGGCTAGGGGTAGGGTTACATTTAGGGCTAGGGTTAGTGTTAGGTTTAAGGTTAGTGTTAGGGCTAGGGCTAGTGCTAGGGTTATGGTTAGGTTTAGCTTTAGGGCCTGGACTAGGGTTAGGGCTAGGGTTAGTTTCAGGTTTAGGGTTTGTGTAAGGGTTAGGTTTAGGTTTAGGGCTAGGTTTTGGGTGAGGGTTAGGGTTAGGGTTAGTGTTAGTGTTAGGGTTAGGGTTAGGGCTGGGGCTAGGGCTAGAGCTAGTGTTGGGTTAGAGTTAGGGTTAGGACTGTGGCTATGGTTAGTGTTAGGGTTAGGGTTAGGGTTTGGCTAGGGCTAGGTTTAGGGTTAGTGTTAGGGTTACGGTTAGTGTAAGGACTAGTGTTAGGGTTAGGTTTAGGGCTAGCGCATGGGCTAGGTTTAGGGTTAGGTTTATCTTTAGGTCTAGGGCTAGGGTTAGGGTTAGGGTTAGGGTTAGGGCTATGTCTAGGTCTAGGGCTACCTAGTTCTAGGGTTAGGTTTAGGGTTAGGGTTAGGGCCAGGGGTATGGCTAGGGCTTTGGTTACAGTTAGGTCTAGGGCTAGGATTAGGGCTAGGTTTAGGGTTAGGGCTAGGGCTAAGCATAGGTTTAGAGCTAGAGCCAGGGCTAGAGCTAGGTTTAGGGTTAGGGCTATGGCCAGGGCTAGTGCTAGGGTTAGGGTTATGTTTAGTGCTAGGGGTAGGGCCAGGGCTAGGCTCGGGTGAG
The DNA here is from genome assembly GCA_015711505.1 of Sylvilagus bachmani. NCBI lineage: Eukaryota > Metazoa > Chordata > Mammalia > Lagomorpha > Leporidae > Sylvilagus > Sylvilagus bachmani. The sequence continues at coordinate 130,179,545 of CM027407.1, forward strand.
GGTTAGTATTAACGTTAAGGCTCGGGCAAGTGTTAGGGTTAGGGTTAGGTTTAGGGTTAGGGTTAGGGTAAGGGTTAGGTTTAGGTTTAGGGCTAGGTTTAGGGTGAGGGTTAGGGTTAGGGTTAGGGCTAGGGCTAGGGCTAGCGTTAGGTTTAGATTTATTGTTACAGCCAGGGCTAGGGCTAGGGCTTTGGTTACAGTTAGGACTAGGGCTAGGGCTAGGGCTACGGTTAGGGTTAGGGCTAGGCCTAAGGTTAGGGTTAGGAATTGGGCTAGGGTTAGGGTTAGGGTTAGGGTTATTGTTATGGCTAGGGCTAGGGCTAGGGTTATGGTTAGGTTTAGGATTAGGGTTAGCGCTATGGTTAGTGTTAGGGCTAGGGCTAGTGCTAGGGCTAGGGTTAGGGTTAGGGCTAGGACTAGGGCTAGGCCTAGGGATATGGTTAGGGCTAGGGCTAAGAATACGGTTAGGGCTAGGGCCATGACTAGAGCTAGGGTTAGGGTTAAGGCTAGGGCCAGGGCTAGGGCTAGCATAGGGTTAGGTTTAGGTCTAGGGCTATGGCCAGGGCTAGGGCTCGGGTGAGGGTTAGGGTTAGCGTTAGGGCTAGGGCTAGGGTTAGGAATAGGGTTAGGGCTAGGGCTAGGGTTAGGATTAGGGTTAGGACTAGTGCTAGGGTTAGGGTTATGTTTAGCTTTAGGGCCTGGGCTAGGGTTAGGGCTTTGGATAGGGTTATGGATAGGGTAGGGTTATGGTTATCGTTAGGGTTAGGGCTAAGTTTAGATTTTAGGGCTAGGTTTAGGGTTAGTGTTAAGGTTAGGTCCACGGTTAGGGTTATTGTTAGCGCCAGGGTTAGGGTTAGGCTTAGGGTTAGTGTTAGGTTTAGGGATAGGGATAGGGCTAGGGCTAGGGGTAGGGCTAGGGCTAGGGCTAGGTTTAGGTTTAGGGTTAGGGTTAGGGTTAGGGTTAGTGCATGGGGTGGGGCTAGGGCTTTGGTTACGTTTAGGACTAGGGCCAGGGTTAGTGCTAGGCTTAGGATTAGGTTTAGGGCTAGGGCTGGGCCAGAGCTAGGGCTCGGGTAAGGGTTAGGGTTAGCATTAGGGCTTGTGCTAGGTTTAGTGCTAAGGTTAGGGCTAGGGTTAGGGTTAGGGTTAGGGTTATGGTTAGGGGTAGGGATAGGGTTAGTGTTAGGCTTATTGTTAGAGTTAGGTTTAGTGTTAGGGCTAGGGCTTGGGCTAGGGTTAGGGTTAGATTTAGCTTTAGGGCTATGGCTAGGCTTAGTGCAAGGTTTAGGTCTAGAGGTAGGGCTAGGGCTAGGGCTAGGTTTAGGGTTAGGGTTAGGGCTAGGGTTAGGTTTAGGGTTACGGTTAGAATTAGGGTTAGTGTTAGGGCTAGTGCTAGGGCTAGGGTTAGGTTTAGGTTAAGCTTTAGGGCTAGTGCTAGTGTTAGGGCTATGGATAGGTTTAGGGTTAGGGTTAGGGCTAGGGTTAGGGTTAGGGTTAGGGTAAGGGTTCAGGTTAGGGTTACGTTTAGGTTGAGGGCTTGGTTTTGGGTGAGGGTTAGGGCTAGGGCTAGGGTTAGGTTTTGGGTTATGGTTATGGCTAGGTCTAGGGCTAGGGTTAGGGTTAGTTTTAGGGTTAGGGTTAGGGCTAGGGCTAGGGCTAGGGTTAGGGTTATGGTTAGGGCTAGGGCTTGGACTAGGGCTACGGCTAAGTTTAGGATTAGGGTTAGGGCTAGGGCGAAGGCTAGGGCTAGCATACGGTAGGGTTAGGTTTACCATTAAGGTTAGTGCTAGTGTTAGCCTTAGAGCTAGTGTTGTTTCAATGTTAGGACTATGACTAAGTCTAAGGCTATGGTTACGGTTAGGTGTAGGATTGGTGTTAGGGTTAGGGTGAAGGTTCGGGTTCAGAATCGGGTTAGTTTAAGGGTTAGTGTTTGGGTTTGGGTTAGGGCTAGGGCTAGGGTTAGGGATAGCGTTAGGGCTAGGTTTAGGGTTAGGGCTAGGGCTAGGGTTAGGGTTAGCGTTAGGGTTATGGCTAGGGCCAGGGCTAGGGCTAGGGTTAGGTTTAGGCTTAGCATTAGAGCTAGGGCTAGGGCTAGGGCTAGTTTTAGGGTTAGGGTTACGGCTAAGGCTATGGGTTAGGGTTAGGGCTAGGGCTAGGGCTAAGATTAGGGTTAGTGCTAGGGTTAGGGTTAGATTTAGGGTTATGTTTAGGGCTAGAGTTAGTTTTAGGGTTAGGGTTAGGACTAGGGTTGGGTTAGGGTTAGGGTAAGGGCTAGTGCTATTGCTAGGGTTAGGGTTAGGGTTAGGGCTAGGGCTAGGGCTAGGGCTAGGGCTAGGGTTAGCATTAGGGATAGGGCTAGGGTTAGGGTTAGGGTTAGGGCTAAGGCTAGGGTTAGGGTTAGGTTTAGGGCTAGGGTTCAGGTTCGGGTTCTGGTTCGGGTTATGGTTAGGTTGAGGGCTAGGGCTAGGGCTAGGGCTAGGGCTAGGGTTAGGGTTAGCATTAGGGCTGGCACAATGTTTCGTGATAGGGTTAGGGTTTTGGCTAGAGCTATGTTTAGGGTTAGGGTTAGGGATACGGTTAGGGTTAGGGCTAGTGTTAGGGTTGGTTTTAGGGCTAGCACTAAGCTGGGGTTGGCGTTAGGTTTAGCTTTAGCGCTTGGGCTAGGTTTAGGGCTAGTGTTAGGGTAAGGGTTAGTGATAGGGATAGGGCTAGGGCTAGGGTGAGGGCTAGGGTTAGGGTTAGGGTGAGTGCTAGGGTTAGTGTTATGGTTAGGTTTATGGCTAGGGCTAGGGTTAGGGTTAGGTTTAGGTCTAGGGCTAGGGTTAGGTTAGGGTTAGGGTTAGGGCTAGGTCTAGGATTAGTCTTACGGTTAGGATTATTGCTAGGGCTAGGGCTAAGCCTTGGGCTAGGGCTAGGGTTTAGGTTAGGTTTAGGTTGTGGTTTAATGTTAAGGCTAGGGTTAGGGTTAGTTATAGGGTTAGGGTTAGGGTTAGGGCCAGGGTTAGGTTAAGGGTTAGGTTTAGGTTTAGGATGAGGGCTAGGGATAGAGTTAGGGTTAGGGTTAGCTGGTGGGTTAGTGTTTGGGCTAGGGTTAGCGTTAGGGTTAGCGCTAGGGCTAGGGCTAGGTTTAGGGTTAGGGTTAGGGTTAGGGCTAGGGCTAGGTTTTTGGCTAATGTTCGGCTTAGGGTTAGGGTTAGGGCCAGGACTAGAGTTAGGGTTAGGGTTAGGATGAGGTCTAGGGCTTGGGCTAGTGCTAGGGCTAAGGTTAGTTTTAGGGTTGGTCTAGGGCTAGCGCTAGGGTTAGGGTTAGGGTTAGGCTTAGGGTTAGACCTAGGACTAGGGCTAGGACTAGGGCAAGGTATAGGGTTAGGGTTAGGGCTAAGGTTAGGTTTAGGTAGTGCTAGGGCTAGGGCTAGGGCTAGGGCTTGGATTAGGGCTAGGGTTAGGGTTAGTGTTCGGGCTATGGCTAGGGCTCGGTTTATGGTTAGGTTTACCATAGTCTAGGGCTATGGTTAGGGCTAGTGTTACAGTTAGGGTTAGGGCTAGGGCTAGGGCTAAGGCTAGGGTTATGATTAGGGTTAGGGTTAGGGTTAGGTTTAGGGCTAGGATTAGGGTTAGGGTAGGGTTAGGGTTAGGGCTAGGTCTAGGATTAGTCTTATGGTTAGGATTAGTGCTAGGGCTAGGCCTAGGGCTACGCCTAGGGCTAAGGTTAGGTTTAGGTTGTGGTTTAGTGTTAAGACTAGGGTTAGGGTTAGGGTTAGGCTTAGAGTTAGGGTTAGGGTTAGGGCCAGGGTTAGGTTAAGGTTTAGGTTTAGGGTAGGTTGAGGGCTAGGGATAGTGTTAGGGTTAGGGTTACGGTTAGGGTTAGGGTTAGAGCTAGGGTTAGGTGTAGGGCTAGTGTTAGGGTTTGGGTTAGGGTAAGGGTTATGGCTAAAGATAGTGTTAGGATTAGGGTTAGGGCTAGGGTCATGGCTTGGGCTAGGGCTAACGCTAGGGTTAGAGTTAGGTCTAGGGCAAGGGCTAGGTCTAGTTTTAGGTTTAGGGTATGTGTTAGGGCTAGGGCTAGGGTTAGGATAATGGCTAGGTCTAGGGCTAGGGTTAGGGTTAGTGTTAATGTTAGGACCAGGGCTAGGGTTAAGCTTAGGGTTAGGGTTAGGGGTAGGGTTAGGGTTAGGGCTTGGCTTAGGGTAAGGGTTATGGCTAAAGATAGTGTTAGGGTTAGGGTTAGGTTTAGGGCTAGGGCCAGGGCTAGGGCTAGGGTTAGGGTTAGGGTTAGGGTTAGGGCTAGTGCTAGGGCTACGGCTAGGTCTAGGTTTAGGTTTAGGTTTAGGGTTAGGGTTAGGGTTAGGGTTAGGGTTACAGTTAAGGTTAGGGCTAGGGCTAGGGTTATCCTTAAGACTAGGGTTAGCATTACGGTTAGGGCTAGGGCTATGGCTAGGCCTAAGTTTAGGTCTAGAGCTAGGGCTAGGGTTAGGATTAGGGTTAGGGTTTGGGTTAGGGCTAAGGATAGGGTTAGGTTTAGGATTAGGTTTAATGTTAGGGATAGGGTTAGGGTTAGGGTTAGGGCTAGGGCTAGGATAGGGTTAGGGTTAGGGTTAGGGCTAGGGCTAGGGCTAGGGTTAGGGTTAGTGTTATGGTTAGGGCTAGGGTTAGGGTTAGGCTTAGGTTTACGGTTAGGGTTAGGTTTCAAGTTCGGGTTAGGGTTATGGTTAGGTTTCGGGTTCGCGTTAGTTTTATGGTTAGGGTTGTGGTTGGTGTTGGGATTGGTGTTGGGGTGGGCTTGGGGTTGGAGTTAGAGTTAGGGTTTGAGTTGGTTTTGGGGTTGTGATTATGTTTAGAGCTAGGGCTTGGGCTAGGGTTAGGGTCAGTCTTAGGCTTAGGACTAGGGCGACGCAAGGTCTAGGGCTAGGGCTAGGGCTAGGGCTAGGGTTCGGGTTAGGGTTAGGGCTAGGGCTATATTTGTGTTAGGTTTAGGGCTAGGGCTAGGGCTATGGTTAGTTTTAGGGTTAGTGCTAGGGCTAGGGTTAGGGTTAGGGTTACGGTTAGGGTTAGTTCTAGGGTTAGGGTTAGGTTTAGGGCTAAGGCTAGTGCTAGGGCTAGGGTTAGGGTTAGGGTTTGTGTTAGAGCTAGGAGTAGTGCTAAGGCTAGTGTTATGGTTAGTTTTAGGGCTAGGGCTAGGGTTACGTTTAGGGTTAGGGTTTGGGCTAGGTTTAGGATTAGGGCTAGGGTAAGGGTTGAGGTTAGTGTTAGGTTTCAGGTTCGGGTTCAGGTTCGGGTTAGGGTTAGGGCAAGGGCTAGGACTAGGGCTAGTGCTATGGCTAGGGTTAGGGCTAGGTTTAGGGTTAGGGTTAGGGTTAGGGTTAGTGTTCAGCTATGGCTAGGGCTCGGTTTATGGTTAGGTTTATCTTTAGGTCTAGGGCTATGGTTAGGGCTAGTGTTAGAGTTAGGTTTAGGGCTATGGCTATGGCTAGGGCTAGGGCTAGGGTTAGGGTTAGGGTTAGGGTTAGGTATAGGGCTAGGATTAGGGTTAGGGAAGAGTTAGTGTTAGGGTTATGGCTAGGTCTAGGATTAGTCTTATGGTTAGTATTAGTGCTAGGGCTAGGGCTAGGCCTAGGGCTAGGTCTAGGGCTAAGGTTAGGTTTAGGTTGTGGTTTAGTGTTAAGGCTAGGGTTATTGTTAGGTTTAGGGCTAGGGTTAGGTTTTGGGTTATGGTTATGTTTAGGTCTAGGGCTAGGGTTAGGGTTAGGTTTAGGGTTAGGGTTAGGGCTAGGGCTAGGGCTAGGGCTAGGGTTATTTTAGGGTTAGGGCTTGGGCTTGGGCTAGGGCTATGGCTAAGTTTAGGATTAGGGTTAGGGCTAGGGCGAAGTCTAGGGCTAGCATTAGGGTTAGGGTTAGGTTTACCATTAGGGTTAGTGCTAGTGTTAGTCTTAGAGCTAGTGTTGTTTCAATGTTAGGAGTATGACTAAGTCTAAGGCTATGATTAGTGTTAGGTGTAGGATTGGTGTTAGTGTTAGGGTGAAGGTTCGGTTTCGGAATCGGGTTAGGGTAAGGGTTAGTGTTTGGGTTTGGGTTAGGGCTAGGGCTAGGGTTAGGGTTAGCGTTAGGGCTAGGTTTAGGGTTAGGGCTAGGGCTAGGGTTAGGGTTAGGTTTAGGTTTAGGGTTGGGGCTATGGTTAGTGTTAGGGTTAGGTTTCGGGTTTTGGCTAGGGCTCGGGTTAGGGTTAGGTTTTGATTTAGGTCTAGGGCTAGGTTTAGGGTTAGGGTTAGTGTTAGGTTTCAGGTTCGCGTTCGGGTTAGGTTTAGGGCTAGGGTTAGAGTTAGGGCTAGGGCTATGGTTAGAGTTAGGGCTAGGGCTAGCGCTAGGGCTAGGGTTAGGTTTAGGGTTAGGGCTAGGGTTAGGGTTAGGGTTAGGGCTAGGGTTATTGTGTGTGTTAGGGTTAGGGTTAAGACTAGGGCTATGTCTAGGGCTAGGGTTAGGTTTTGGTTTAGTGTTAGGTCCAGGGCTAGGACTAGGGCTTTGATTACGGTTAGGGCTAGGCTAAGGCTAGGACTAGGGTTAGGGTTAGGGTTAGCGCTAGGGATAAGGTTAGGGTTAGGTCTAGGACTAGGGTTAGGGTTAGGGTTACAATTATGGCTTGGTTTAGGGTTAGGGTTACGGTTATGGCTAGGGCTATGTGTAGAGTTAGGGTTAGGTTTAGGGTTAGGTTTAAGGCTAGTGTAGGTTTAGGTTTATGGCTAGTGCTAGTGCTAGGGTTAGGGTTAGGGCTAGGGGTAGGGCTAGGGCTAGGTTTAGGGTTAGGGTTAGGGTTACACCTAGGGCCAGGGCTAGGGCTAAGTTTAGGGTTAGGTTTAGGGCTAAGGTTAGGTTTAGGGTTAGGGCTAGGGCTAGGTCTAGGGCTAGGTTTAGGTTTAATGTTATGGCTAAGGTTAGGTTTAGGGTTAGGGCTACGGCTAGAGCTAGGTTTAGGGTCAGGGTTAGGGCTATGGTTATGGTTAGGGTTAGGGTTAGGGCTAGGGCTAGGGTTAGGGCTAGGGCTAGGGTTAGTGGTAGGGTTAGTGCTAGTGCTAGGGTTAGGGTTAGGGCTAGGTCTAGGGTTAGGGCTACGGCAAGGGCTAGTGTTAGGGTTAGGGTTAGGGCTGGGGCTATGGTTCATGTTAGTGTTAGGGTTAGGGTTTTGGCTAGGGTTAGATTTAGGGTTAGGTTTAGGGATAGGGCTAGGAATAGGGTTACGGTTAGGTTTATCTTTAGGGCTAGGGCTAGGGTTTTGGCTTGAGATAGGGTTAGATTTAGGGCTAGGGCTAGCACTAGTTCTAGGGTTAAGGTTAGGCTTAGAGCTAGTGTTAGGGTTAGGGTTCGGGTTAGGCATGAGTTAGGGTTAGGTTTAGGGTTAGGTTTAGGGTTAGGGCTAGGCTATGGCTAGGGCTAGGGTTAGGTTTTGGTCTAGTGTTAGGACCAGGGCTAGGTCTAGAAATTTGGTTACAGTTAGGGCTAGGCTAGGGCTAGGGCTAGGGTTAGGGTTAGGGTTAGGGTTAGGGTTAGGGCTAGGGCTAATGTTAGGGTTAGGGCTAGTGCTAGGGTTAGTGTTAGGGTTACGTTTAGGGCTAGGTTTAGGTTTAGGGTTAGGGTTATGGTTAGGGCTAGGGCTATAGTTAGGGTTAGGGTTAGGGTTAGGTTTAGTGCTAGGATTAGGCTTAGGGTTAGACCTAGGGCTAGGGCTAGGGCTAGGTATAGGGTGGGGTTAGGGCTAAGGTTAGGTTAAGGGTCAGGGCTAGTTCCAGGGCTAGGGCTAGGTTTCAGGGTAGGGTTAGGGCTAGGGTTAGGTTTAGGGTTAGGTCTAGGGCTAGTGTTAGGTTTATGTTTAGGGCTAGGGTTAGGGTTAGGTTTAGAGTTAGGGCTAGTGCTAGGCTTAGGGTTAGGGTTAGTGCTAGTGCTAGGGTTAGGGTTAGTTTTAGTGTTAGGGCTAGGCTAGGATTAGGGTTAGGTTTAGGGTAGGGTTAGGGTTCTGGCTAGGGCTAATTTGGGGTTAAGGTTAGGTTTAGGGCTAGGGCTAGGGCTAGGTTTAGGGTTAGGTTTAGCTTCAGGTCTAGTGCTATTGTTAGGGCTAGGGTTAGGGTTAGGGTTAGGGCTAAAGCTAGGTCTAGGGCTAGGGTTATGGTTACGGTTAGGGCTAGGTTTAGGGTTAGGGTTAGGTTCGGGTTAGGGTTACGCTAGGTCTACGATTAGTCTTAGGGTTTGGATTAGTGCTAGGGCTAGGGCTAGGCCTTGGGCTAGTGCTAGGGTTAAGGTTAGGTTTAGGTTGTGGTTTAATGTTAAGGCTAAGGTTAGGCTTAGAGTTAGGTTTAGGGTTAGGGCCAGGGTTAGGTTGAGGGTAAGGTTTGGGTTTAGGGTGAGGGCTAGTGATAGAGTTAGTGTTAGTGTTAGGTTGTGGGTTAGTGTTAGGGCTAAGGTTAGCCTTAGGGTTAGGGCTAGGGCTAGGGCTAGGGCTAGGTTTAGGGTTAGGCTTAGGGTTAGGGTTAGGGTTAGGTTTAGGGTTAGGGCTAGGGCTAGGATTTTGGCTAATGTTAGGCTTAGTGTTAGGGTTATTGTTAGGGCCAGGGCTAGGGTTAGGGTTAGGGTTAGGATGAGGTCTAGGGCTTGACTAGTGCTAAGGCTAGGGTTAGGGTTAGAGCTAGGTCTAGGGCTAGCGCTGGGGTTAGGGTTAGGTTTATGCTTAGGGTTAGACCTAAGGCTAGGGCTAGGACTAGGGCTATTTATAGGGTTAGGGTTAGGGCTAAGGTTAGGTTTAGGTTTAGGGCTAGGGCTAGGGCTAGGGCTAGGGCTAGGGTAAGGGCTAGGGTTAGGGTTAGGGTTAGGGTTTGGGTTAGGGTTCGGGTTAGTGTTCGGCTATGGCTAGGTCTGTTTATGGTTAGGTTTATCTTTAGGTCTAGGGCTATGGTTAGGGCTAGGTTTAGAGTTAGGGTTAGGGCTATGGCTATGGCTAGGGCTAGGGATAGGGTTAGGGTTAGGGTTAGGGTTAGGGTTAGGGCTGGGATTAGGGTTAGGGTAGGGTTAGTGTTAGGGCTAGGTCTAGGATTAGTCTTATGGTTAGGATTAGTGCTAGGGCTTGGGCTAGGGCTAAGGTAGGGCTAGGGCTAAGGTTAGGTTTAGGTTGTGGTTTAGTGTTAAGGCTAGGGTTAGGGTTAGGACTAGGCTTAGAGTTAGGATTAGGGTTAGGGCCAGGGTTAGGTTAAGGTTTAGTTTTAGGTTTAGGGTGATGGCTAGGGATAGTGTTAGGGTTAGGGTTAGGCTTTGAGTTAGGGTTAGGGGTAGGGCTATTGTTAGGGTTTGGGTTAGGGTAAGTATTATGGCTATAAATCGTGTTAGGATTCGGGTTATGGTTAGGGTTATGGCTAGGGCCATGCCTTGGTCTAGGGTTAGTGCTAAGGTTAGGGTTAGGTCAGGGGCGAGTGCTAGGTCTATGTTTAGGTTTAGGGTAAGCGTTAGGGCTAGGTCTAGGTTTAGGATAATGGCTAGGTCTAGGGCTAGTGTTAGGGTTAGTGTTAGCGTCAGTGTTAGGACTAGGGCTAGGGTTAGGCTGAGGGTTAGTGTTAGGGGTAGGGTTAGGGTTAGGGCTTGGGTTAGGGTAAGGGTTATGGCTAAAGATAGTGTTAGGGTTAGGGTTAGGGTTAGGGCTAGTGCTAGGGCTACGGCTAGGTCTAGGTTTAGATTTAGGGTTAGGGTTAGGGCTAAGGTTAGGATTACGGTTAAGGTTAGTTCTAGGGCTAGGGTTATGGTTAAGGCTAGGGTTAGCATTAGGATTAGGGCTAGGGCTAGGGCTAGGGAGAGTGTTAGGGTTAGGGCTAGGGCTAGGGTTAGTGTTAGGTTTAGGACTAGGCCTAGGGTTAGGTTTAGGGTTACGGTTAGGGTTAGTTCTAGGGTTAGGGTTTAGGTTTAGGGCTAGGGCTAGGGCTAGGGCTAGGGTTAGGGTTAGGGTTATTGTTAGGGCTAGGAGTAGGGCTAAGGCTAATGTTATGGTTAGTTTTAGGGCTAGGGCTAGGGTTAGGATTAGGGTTAGGGCTAGGGTTAGGATTAGGGCTAGGGTTAGAGTTAGGGTTAGGGTTAGTGTTAGGTTTCAGGTTCGGGTTCAGGTTCGCGTTATGGTTAGGGCAAGTGCTAGGGCTAGGGCTAGGGCTAGGGTTAGGGTTAGGGCTGGGGCTATGGTTAGTGTTAGTATGAGGGGTAGGGTTTTGGCTAGGGACAGGGTAAGGGTTAGGTTTAGCTTTAGAGCTAGGTCTAGGTTTATGGTTAGGGTTAGTGTTAGGTTTCAGGTTCGGGTTCGGGTTAGGGCTAGGGATAGGGTAAGAGTTAGGGCTAGGGCTAGCACTAGTTCTAGGGCTAGGGTTAGGGTTAGGGTTAGGGCTAGGCTTAGAGTTAGGGTTAGGGCTAGGTTGATTTTTAGTGTTAGGTTTAGGTTTATGTTTAGGGCTAGGGCTATGTCAAGGGCTAGGGTTAGGTTTTGTTTTAGTGTTAGGGCCAGGACCAGGACTAGGGCTTTGATTACGGTTAGGGCTAGGCTAGGGCTAGGGCTAGGGTTAGGATTAGGGTTAGGGTTAGGGCTAGGGATAAGGTTAGGTTTAGGGCTAGGGCTAGTGTTAGGGTTAGGGTTGCATTTAGGGCTTGGTTTAGGGTTAGGATTACAGTTATGGCTACAGCTAGGTGTAGAGTTAGGGTTAGGTTTAGGTTTAGGGTTAGGGCTAGTGTAGGGTTAGGTTTAGGGCTAGTGCCAGGGCTAGGGTTAGTGTTAGGGCTAGGGCTAGGGCTAGGGCTAGGTTTAGGGTTAGGGCTATGGCTAGGGCTAGGGTTAGGTTTAGGGTTAGTCTAGTGTTAGTGTTAGGGTTGCATTTAGGGCTTGGTTTAGGGTTAGTGTTACAGTTATGGCTACGGCTAGGTGTAGAGTTAGGGTTAGGTTTAGGTTTAGGGTTAGGGCTAGTGTAGGGTTAGGTTTAGGGCTAGTGCCAGGGCTAGGGTTAGTGTTAGGGCTAGGGCTAGGGCTAGGGCTAGGTTTAGGGTTAGGGCTATGGCTAGGGCTAGGGTTAGGTTTAGGGTTAGTCTAGCGTTAGGGTTAGTGTTAGGGTTAGTTTTAGGGTTAGGGCAAGGGTTAGGGTTAGGGTTAGGGCTAGGGCTAGCGCCAGGTCTAGGGTACGGGTGAGCGTTAGGGTTAGGGTGAGGCCTAGGGCCTGTGTTACGGTTAGGGTTATGGCTAGGGCCAGAGTTAGGGTTAGGGTTAGGGTTACATTTAGGGCTAGGGTTAGGGTTAGGGTTAGGGTTAGGGTTAGCGTTAAGGCTAGGGCTAAGGCTAGGGCTAGGGTTAGGGATAGAGTAGGGCTAGGGCCAGAGTATGGTTAGGGTTAGGATTACGTTTAGGGCTAGGTTTAGGGCTAGGCTTGGTTAGGTTTAGGGCTAGGGCTAAGGTTATGGTAAGTGCTTGGGCCAGGGCTAGAGCTACGGTTAGGGTTAGGGCTAGGGCCAGGGTTAGGCCTAGGGTTAGGGTTACGTTTAGGGCTAGGGTTAGGGTTAGAGTTAGGTTTGGGGCTAGGGCCAGGGCTAGGGCTAGGGCTTGATTAGTGGTAGGGTTAGGGCTAGGGCCAGAGTTATGTTTAGGGTTAGTTTTACATTTAGGGCTAGGTTTAGGGTTAGGCTTAGGGTTAGTGTTAGAGCTATGGCTAGTGCTCGGTTTATGGTTAGGTTTATCTTTATGTCTAGGGCTATGGTTAGGGCTAGTGTTAGAGTTAGGGTTAGGGCTAGGGCTAGAGCTAGGGTTAGGGCTAGGGTTATGGTTAGGGTAGGGTTAGGGTTATGGCTAGGTCTAGGATTAGTCTTATGGTTAGGATTAGTGCTAGGGCTAGGGCTAGGCCTAGGGCTAGGGCTAGGGCTTAGGTTACATTTAGGTTGTGGTTTAGTGTTAAGGCTAGGGTTAGGGTTAGGGTTAGGCTTAGAGTTAGGGTTAGGGTTAGGACCAGGGTTAGGTTAAGGGTTAGGTTTATGGTTAGGGTGAGGGCTAGGGATAGTGTTAGGGTTAGGGTTAGGGTTAGGCTTAGAGTATGGGTTAGGGGTAATGTTAGGGTTCGGGCTTGGCTTAGCGTAAGGGTTATGGCTAAAGATTGTGTTAGGGTTAGGGTTAGGGTTAGGGCTAGTGCTAGGGCTACGGCTACGTCTAGGTTTAGGTTTAGGGTTAGGGTTAGGGCTAAGGTTAGGATTACGGTTAAGGTTAGGTCTAGGGCTAGGGTTATGGTTAAGGCTAGGGTTAGCATTAGGGTTAGGGCTAGGGCTATGGATAGTCCTATGTTTAGGTCTAGATCTAGGGCTAGGGCTAGGGCTAGGGTTAGGATTAGGGTTAGGGTTTGTGTTAGGGCCAAGGATAGGGTTAGGTTTAGGATTAGGGTTAATGTTAGGGTTAGGGTTCGGGATAGGGTTAGGGTTAGGGTTAGGGTTAGGGTTAGGGCTAGGGCTAGGGCTAGGGCTAGGGTTAGGGCTAGGGCTAGGGCTAGGGTTAGGGTTAATCTTATGGTTAGGGCTAGGGCTAGGTTTAGGTTTAGGTTTAGGGTTAGGTTTCAGGTTCGGGTTAGGGTTATGGTTAGGTTTAAGGTTCGCGTTAGTTTTACGGTTAGGGTTGGGGTTGGTGTTGGGATTGGTGTTGGGGTTATGCTTGGGGTTGGAGTTACAGTTAGGGTTTGAGTTGGGTTTGGGGTTGTGATTAGGTTTAGAGCTAGGGCTTGGGCTAGAGTTAGGGTCAGTCTTAGGCTTAGGACTAGGGCGACACAAGGTCTAGGGCTAGGGCTAGGGCTAGGGCTAGGGTTCAGGTTCGGGTTAGGGCTAGGTCTATGGTTAGTGTTAGGGTTAGGGCTAGGCCTAGGGTTAGGGTTAGTGTTAGCTTTAGTGCTAGGGTTAGGGTTAGGGTTAGGGTTACGTTTAGGGTTAGTTCTAGGGTTAGGGGTAGGTTTAGGGCTAGGACTAGTGCTAGGGCTAGGGTTAGGGTTAGGGTTAGTATTAGGGCTAGGAGTAGGGCTAAGGCTAGTGTTATGGTTAGTTTTAGGGCTAGGGCTAGGGTTAGGATTAGCATTAAGCCTAGGGTTAGGAGTAGGGCTAGGGTTAGGGTTAGGGTTAGGTTTAGGTTTAGGATTAGGGCTAGGGTTAGGGTTAGGGTTAGTGTTAGGTTTCAGGTTCGGGTTCATGTTCGGGTTAGGGTTTGGGCAAGGGCTAGGTCTAGGGCTAGGGCTAGGGCTAGGGTTAGGTTTAGGTTTAGGGTTGGGGCTATGGTTAATGTTAGTGTTAGGGTAGCGTTTTGGCTAGGGACAGGGTTAGGGCTAGGTTTAGCTTTAGAGCTAGGGCTAGGTTTAGGGTTAGGGTTAGTGTTAGGTTTCAGGTTTGGGTTCGGGTTAGGGCTAGGGCTAGGGATAGGGTTCGATTCAGGGCTAGGGCTAGCACTAGGGCTAGGCTAGGGTTAGGGTTAGGATTAGGGTTAGGTTTAGGGTTATGGCTATGGCTATGGCAAGGGCTAGTTTTAGAGTTAGGGTTACTGTTAGGGCTAGGAGTAGGGCTAAGGCTAGTGTTATGGTTAGTTTTAGGGCTAGGGATAGGGTTAGGCTTAGGGTTAAGACTAGGGTTAGGATTAGGTCTAGGGTTACGGTAAGGGCTAGGGTTAGGGTTAGGGTTAGTTTAGGTTTCAGGTTCGGGTTCAGGTTCTGGTTAGGGTTAGGGCAAGGGCTAGTGCTAGGGCTAGGGCTAGGGCTAGGACTAGGGTTAGGGTTAGGGCTGGGGGTATGGTTAGTGTTAGTGTTAGGGGTAGGGTTTTGCTAGGGCTCGGTTAGGGTTAGATTTTGCTTTAGGGCTAGGGCTAAGTTTAGGGTTAGGGTTAGTGTTAAGTTTCAGGTTCGGGTTCGGGTTAGGGCTAGGGATAGGGTTAGAGTTAGGGCTAGCGCTAGGTCTAGGGTTAGGGTTAGGGTAAGGGCTAGGGTTATTGTTAGGGTTGGGGCTAGGGTTATTTTTAGCGTTAGTGTTAGTTTTATGGTTTGGGCTAGGGCTATTTCTAGTGTTAGGGTTAGGTTTTGTTTTAGTGTTAGGGCCAGGGCTAGGACTAGGACTTTGATTATGGTTAGGGCTAGGCTAAGGCTAGAACTAGGGTTAGGGTTAGGGTTAGGGCTAGGGCTAGGGCTACGGTTAGGTTTAGGGTTAGTGTTACACCTAGGGCCAGGGCTAGGGCTAGGTTTAGGGTTAGGGTTAGGGCTAAGATTAGGTTTAGGTTTAGGGCTAGGGCTAGGTCTAGTGCTAGGTTTAGGTTTAATGTTATGGCGAGGGTTAGGTTTAGGGTTAGGGCTACGGCTAGGGCTAGGGTTAGGGTTAGGGTTAGGGCTATGGTTATGGTTAGGGTTAGGGTTATGGTTAGGGTTAGGGTTAGGGCTAAGGCAAGGGTTAGGGGTAGGGTTATTGCTAGTGCTAGGGTTAGGGTTAGGGCTAGGTCTAGGGTTAGGGCTAGGGCAAGGGCTAGTGTTATGGTTAGGGTTAGGGCTGGGGCTATGGTTAGTGTTAGTGTTAGGGTTTGGGTTTTGGCTAGGGTTAGATTTAGGGTTAGGTTTAGGGATAGGGCTAGTAATAGGGTTACGGTTAGGTTTATATTTAGGGCTAGGGCTAGGGTTTTGGCTTGAGACAGTGTTAGATTTAAGGCTAGGGCTAGCACTAGTTCTAGGGTTAGGGTTAGGCTTAGGGCTAGGGTTAGGGTTAGGGCCAGGGCTAGGGTTAGGGTTAGGGTTAGGATTAGGTCTAGGACTTGGGCTAGGGCTAGGGCTAGGGTAAGCGTTAGAGCTACGTCTAGGGCTAGCGCTAGGGTTAGGGTTAGGGTTAGGCTTAGGGTTAGACCTAAGGCTAGGGCTAGGACTAGGGCTATTTATACGGTTAGGGTTAGGGCTAAGGATAGGTTTAGGTTTTGGGATAGGGCTAGGGCTAGGGTTAGGGCTAGGTTTTGGGTTAGGGTTAGGGTTAGGGTTAGGGTTAGTGTTTGGGCTATGGCTAGGGCTCGGTTTATGGTTAGGTTTATCTTTAGGTCTAGGGCTATGGTTAGGGCTAGGTTTAGAGTTAGGGTTAGGGGTATGGCTAGGGCTAGGGCTAGGGCTAGGGTTAGGGTTAGGGTTAGGTTTAGGGCTAGGATTAGGGTTAGGGTAGGGTTAGTGTTAGGGCTAGGTCTAGGATTAATCTTATGGTTACGATTAGTGCTAGGGCTAGGGCTAGGCCTAGGGCTAGGACTAGGGCTAGGGCTAAGGTTAGGTTTAGGTTGTGGTTTAGTGTTAAGGCTAGGGTTAGGGTTAGGGTTAGGCTTAGAGTTACGGTTAGGGTTAGGGCCAGGGTTAGGGTAAGGGTTAGGTTTAGGTTTAGGGTGAGGGCTAGGGATAGAGTTAGGGTTAGGGTTAGGCTTTGAGTTAGGGTAGGTGGTAGGTCTACTGTTAGGGTTTGGGTTAGGGTAAGGGTTATGGCTAAAAATAGTGTTAGGATTAGGGTTAGAGTTACGGTTAGGGCTACGGCCAGGGCTTGGTCTAGGGTTAGCGCTATGGTTAGGGTTAGGTCTAGGGCAATGGCTAGGTCTAGGTTTAGTTTTAGGGTAAGCGTTAGGGCTAGGTCTATTTTTAGGATAATGACTAGGTCTAGGGCTAGTGTTAGTGTTAGTGTTAGTGTTAGTGTTAGGACTAGGGCTAGGGTTAGGCTTAGGGTTAGGGTTAGGGGTAGGGTTATGGTTAGGGCTTGGGTTAGGGTAAAGGTTATGGCTAAAGATAGTGTTAGGGTTAGGGTTAGGGTTAGGGCTAGTGCTAGGGCTACGGCTAGGTCTAGGTTTAGGTTTATGGTTAGGGTTAGGGCTAAGGTTAGGATTACGGTTAAGGTTAGTTCTAGGGCTAGGGTTATGTTTAAGGCTAGGGTTAGCATTAGGGTAGGGGCTAGGGCTATGGCTTGGCCTAAGTTTAGGTCTAGAGCTAGGGCTAGGGCTAGGGCTAGGGTTAGGATTAGGGTTAGGGTTTGGGTTAGGGCTAAGTATAGGGTTAGGTTTAGGATTAGGGTTAATGTTAGGGATAGGGTTAGGGTTAGGGTTAGGGCTAGGGCTAGGGTAGGGTTAGGGTTAGGGTTAGGTCTAGGGCTAGGGCTATGGTTAGGGTTAGTGTTAGGGTTAGGGCTAAGGCTAGGGTTAGGTTTAGCTTTAGGTTTAGGGTTAGGTTTCGGGTTCGGATTCGGGTTATGGTTAGGTTTCGGGTTCGCGTTAGTTTTACGGTTAGTGTTGGGTTTGGTGTTGGGAATGGTGTTGGGGTGGGCTTGGGGTTGGAGTTAGAGTTAGGGTTTGAGTTGGGTTTGGGGTTGTGATTAGGATTAGATCTAGGGCTAGGGCTAGGTTTCGGGTCAGTCTTAGGCTTAGGACTAGGGCGACCCAAAATCTAGGGCTAGAGCTAGGGCTAGGGCTAGGGCTAGGGCTAGGGTTAGGGTTAGTGTTAGGGCTAGGGCTTTGGTTAGTGTTAGGGTTAGGGCTAGGGCTATGGATAGTGTTAGCGTTAGTGCTAGGGATAGGGTTAGGGTTAGGGTTATGGTTAGGGTTAGTTCTAGTGTTAGGGGTAGGTTTAGGGCTAGGGCTAGGGCTAGGGCTAGGGTTAGGGTTAGGGTTAGTGTTAAGGCTAGGAGTAGGGCTAAGGCTAGTGTTATGGTTAGTTTTAGGGCTAGGGCTAGGGTTAGGGTTAGGGCTAGGTTTAGGATTAGGGTTATGGTTAGGTTTAGGGTTAGTGTTATGTTTCAGGTTCGGGTTAGGGTTAGGGCAAGGGCTAGGGCTAGGGCTAGGGCTAGGGCTAGGGTTAGGGTTAGGGTTAGGGCTGAGCTATGGTAAGTGTTAGTGTTATGGGTAGGGTTTTGGCTAGGCACAGGGTTAGGGTTAGGTTTAGCTTTAGAACTAGGGCTAGGTTTAGGATTAGGGTTAGTGTTAGGTTTCAGTTTCGGGTTTGTATTAGGGCTAGGGATAGGGTTAGAGTTAGGGCTAGGGCTAGCACTAGGGCTAGGGCTAGGGTTAGGGTTATGGTTAGGGCTAGGGCTAGGGCTTGGGTAAGGGCTAGGGTTAGGGTTAGGGTTAGGGTTAGGGCTAGGGCTAGGGCTAGGGCTAAGGCTAGGGTTAGGGTTAGTGCTAGGGCTAGGGTTAGGCTTAGGTTTAGGGTTAGGGTTTGGGTTCGGGTTAGGGTTATTGTCAGGTTTCGGGTTCGCATTAGTTCTACGGTTAGTGTTGGGTTTGGCGTTGGGATTGGTGTTGGGGTGGGCTTGGGGTTGGATTTACAGTTAGGGTTTGAGTTGGGTTTGGGGTTGTGATTAGGTTTAGAGCTAGGGCTTGGGCTAGGGTTAGGATCAGTCTTAGGCTTAGGACTCAGGCGACGCAAGGTCTAGGGCTAGGGCTAGGGCTAGGGTTCGGGTTAGGGTTAGTGCTAGGGTTATGGTTAGTGTTAGGGTTAGGGCTAGGGCTAGGGTTAGGGTTAGGGTTACGGTTAGGGCTAGGGTTAGGGTTAGGGTTACGTTTAGGGTTAGTTCTAGGGTTAGGGGTAGGTTTAGGGCTATGGCTAGTTCTAGGACTAGGGTTAGGGTTAGGGTTAGGGTTAGTGTTAGGGCTAGTAGTAGGGCTAAGGCTAGTGTTATGGTTAGTTTTAGGGCTATGGCTAGGGTTAGGGTTAGGGTTAGGGCTAGGGTTAGGTTTAGTTCTAGGGTTAGGGTTAGGGTTAGTTTTAGGTTTCAGGTTCGGGTTCAGGTTCGGGTTAGGATTAGGGCAGATCTATGGCTAGGGTTAGGGCTAGTGTTTGGGTTAGGTCTCTGGCTACGGTTAGTGTAAGTGTTAGTGTCAGAGGTAGGGTTTTGCTAGGGCTAGGGTTAGGGTTAGGTTTAGCTTTAGTACTAGGGCTAGGTTTAGGGTTAGGGTTAGTATTAGGTTTCAGGTTCGGGATCGGGTTAGGGCCAGGGCTAGGATTAGAGTTAGGGTTAGGGCTAGGGTAAGCTAGTGCTAGGTTTAGGGTTAGGGTTAGAGTTAGGGCTACGGTTAGTGTTAGGGTTAGGACTATGATTATTGTTAGCGTTAGGGTTAGGTTTAGGGTTA
>CM027407.1:130198174-130216306 GCA_015711505.1 Sylvilagus bachmani
TTGTAGCCTTACTGTGAGAGAGGCAGTTTACAGTGCTACTGTAGCCTGAGTGTAGCAGACTCATCTGAGTGAATATCTGTAACCTAGAGTAGCAAAAGCAGTATACAGCAGTTTTGTAGCCTTAGGGTAGAAGATGTAGTATACAGAGCTTCGGTAGCCTGAGTGTAGGAGACACAACTTCCCAGGGTTTGGTAGCCTGAGTGTAGTAGACACAGTTTCGGGGAGTTCTGTAACATGTGTGTAGAGAGACACAGCATATGGGAATTCAGTAACCTTAGTGTAGGAGACGCAGTTTACAGGGCTTCTGTAACCTGTGTGTAGATGACGCAGCTTAGGGGAAATCTGTCACCTGGATATAGCGTGAAGCAGGATATGGGAGTTCTGCAGCCTTAGTGCAGGAGACGCAGTTTACAGGACTCCTGTAGCCTGAGTGTAGGAGCTGCGGTTTACAGGGCTTCTCTAGCTTGAATGTAGGAGACTCTTCTTGCAGGAGTTTAGGAGCCTCAGTGTAGCAGATGCAGCTTATGGGATATCTGTAACCTGGATGTAGCGAGAAGCAGTATACAGGGCTTCTGTAGCCTGAGTGTAGGAGACGCAGCTTCCCGGCATTCAGTAGCCTGAATGTAGCAGACACAGCTTTGGGGAGTTCTGTAACCTGGGTGTAGCGAGAAGCAGTATATGGGAATTCTATAGCCTTAGTGCAGGAGACTCAGTTTACAGGGCTTCTGTACCCTGAGTGCAGCAGACACTACTTACTGCAGTTCAGCAGCCTGATTATAGGAGACACAGATTACGGGATATCTGTCACCTGGGTGTAATGAGAAGCTGTGTATGGGAGTTGTGTAGCCTTAGTGTGGGAGATGCAGTTTCCAGTGCAACTGCACCCTGAGTGAAGAATACGCAGCTTATGGCAATTCTAGATCTCGATTCTAGTGAGAAGCACTAGCCCTCAACCTAACCCTACACTAGCCCTAACCCTAACCCTTAACCAAATCTAACTCTACACCTAACCCTAGCCATAACTGTAACTCTAACCCTAAACTAAGCCCTAAATATAACCCTAACCCTAACTCTAGACCTACCCCTAACCCTAACCTTTTCCCTAGCCATAACCCTAACCCTAGCCCTAGCCTTAGCCTAGCCCTAACCGTAATCAAAGCCCTACACCTAGCCCTGGCCCTAACACTAAATCAAAACCTAACCCTAGCCCTTGCCATAGCCCTAGCCCTAACCCTAAACCTAACCCTAAAGCTAACAATACCCCTAGCCCTAGGCCTAGCCCTAGCCCTAACACTAAATCAAAACCTAACCCTAGCCCTTGCCATAGCCCTAGCCCTAACCCTAAACCTAACCCTAACGCTAAAAATACCCCTAGCCCTAGCCCTAACCCTAACACTGACCCTAGCCCTAACCCTAAACCTATCCCTAGCCCTAGCCCAAACCCGAACCTGAAACCTAACACTAACCCTAACCATAAACCTAGCACTAGCTGTAAGCTAAACCTAATCCTAAGCCTAGCCCTAGCCAAAACCCGAACCCTAACCCTACCCATAACCCTAGCCTTAGCCCTATCCCTAGCGCTTGCCCTAACCCTAACCTGAACCTGAACCCGAACCTGAAACCTAACACTAACCCTAAAGCTAACCCTAGCCCTAATCCTAACTCTAGCCCTAACCCTAACCCTACCCCTAGCCCTAGCCCTAGCACTAGCCCTAGCCCTAAACTTACCCCTAAACCTAGAACTAACCCTAACCGTAACCCTAACCCTAACCCGAGCCATAACCCTAACACTAACCCTAACCCTAGTCCTAGCCCTAACCCTAACACTAACCATAGCCCTAGCCCTATCCCTAACCCGAACCCTAGCCCTAGCCCTAGCCCTAGACCTTGCGTCGCCCTAGTCCTAAGCCTAAGACTGACCCTAACCCTAGCCCAAGTCCTAGCTCTAAACCTAATCACAACCCCAAACCCAACTCAAACCCTAACTCTAACTCCAACCCCAAGCCCACCCCAACACCAATCCCAACACCAACCACAACCCTAACCAGAAACTGAACCCAAAACCTAACCATAGCCCTAAACTGAAACCGAACCCTAACCCTAAACCTAAGACTAACCCTAGCCCTAGCCCTAGCCCTAACCATAACACTAATCCTAACCCTAGCCCTAGCCCTAACCCTAACCTTAACCCTAACCCTAACCCTAGCCCTAGCCATAACCCTAAACCTAACCCTAACCCTATCCCTAACATTAACCCTAATCCTAAACCTAAACCTATTCTTATCCCTAACCCACACCCTAACCCTAATCCTAACCCTAGCCCTAGCCCTAGCCCTAGCTCTAGACATAAACCTAGGCCTAGGCCTAGCCCTAACGCTTAACCTAAACCTAAACCTAGACCTAGCCCTAGCCCTAGACCTAACCCACCCGAACGCTAACCCTAGACCAAGCTCTGGCCCTAGCCCTAACCCTAACCCTAATCCTAATCCTAACACTATCTTTAGCCATAACCCTTACCCTAACCCAAACCCTAACACTAGCGGTACCCCTAAACCTTACTCTAAGCCTAACCCTAACCCTAACCCTAACCCTATCCCTAACACTATCCCTAGCCCTCACACTAACCCTAAACCTAACACTTAACCTAACCCTGGCCCTAACCCTAACCCTAACTCTAAGCCTAACCCTAACCCTAACCTTAGCCTTAACACTAAACCACAACCTAAACCTAACCTTAGCCCTAGCCCTAGCCCTAGGCCTACCCTAGCCCTAGCACTAATCCTAACCATAAGACCTACCCTAGACCAAGCCCTGGCCCTAGCCCTAACCCTAAACCTAATCCTAATCCGAACACTATCTTTAGCCATAACTCTTACCCTAAACCAAACCCAAACACAAGCCCTACCCCTAAACCTGACTCTAAGCCTAACCCTAACCCTAACCCTAACACTAACACTATCCCTAGCCCTCATCCTAAACCTAAACCTAACCCTTAACCTAACCCTGGCCTTAACACTAAACCACAACCTAAACCTAACCTTAACCCTAGCCCTAGCCCTAGCCCTAGCCCTAGCCCTAGCACTAATCCTAACCATAAGACTAATACTAGACCTAGCCGTAACACTAACCCTACCCTAACCCTAACCCTAGCCCTAACACTAGTCCTAGCCCTAGCATAGCCCTAACCCTAACTCTAACCCTGGCCCTAAACATAGCCCTAGACATAAAGATAAACCTAACCATAAACCGAGTCCTCGCCATAGCCCTAACACTAACACTAACCCTAACCCTAAACCTAGCCCTAAATATAACACTAACCCTAAACATAACTCTGGCCCTAGCCCTAACTCTAGCCCTAACCAAAACACTAGCCCTAGCCCTGGCCCTAGCCCCAAACCTAACCCTAATCCTAACTCTAACCCTAACACTAACCCTAAACCTAGACCTAAACGTAACCCTAACCCTAGCCTTAACACTGGCCCTAGCCCTAACCCTAAACCTAACCGTAGCTCTAGGCCTGGCCCAAGCCCTAACCCTAACCTTAGCCCTAGCACTAAACCTAACCCTAGCCCTAGCCTTAGCCCTAACCCTAACCCTAACCCTAAACCTACCCCTAAACATAATCCAAAACCTAACCATAATTCTGGCCGTAGCCATACCCTAGCCCTAACCCTAGCCCTAGCCTTAGCCCTAGACTTAACGCTAACCCTAACCCCAACCCTAACATTAACACTAGCCCTAAACGTAATCCTGACCCTAAACCTAACTCTGGCCCTAGGCCTAAAGCTAGCCGGAACACTAGCCCTAGGCCTAACCCTAACCCTAACTCTCAACTGTACCCTAGCACTGGCGCTAGCCCTAGCCCTAACCCTAACCCTAACCCTAGCCCTAACCCTAACCCTAACCCTAACCCTAAACCTAAAACTAACCCTAGCCATAACATTAACCATAGCCTTAACCCTAACCCTAACCTTAACCCTAGCCCTAACCCTAACCCTAACCCTAGCCCTAGCCCTAGCCTAGCCCTAAATGTAATCAAAGCCCTAGTCCTAGCCCTGGCCCTAACACTAAACAAAAACATCACCCTAGCCCTTGACATAGCCCTAGGCCTAACCCTAAACCTAATCGTAATGCTAACAATAACCCTAGCCCTAACCCTAACACTAACCCTAGCCCTAACCCTAACCCTAACCCTAACCCTAACCCTAACCCTAGCCATAGCCCTTGTACTATCCCTAGCCCTAACTCTAACCCTATCCCTAGCCCTAACCCGAACCCGAACCTGAAACCTAACACTAACTCTAATCCTAAACCTAGCCCTAGCTCTAAAGCTAAACCTAAACCTAAACCTGTCCCTAGCCAAAACCCTACCCCTAACACTAACACTAACCATAGCCCCAGCCCTAACCCTAACCCTAACCTTACCCCTAGCACTAGCCCTATCCCTAGCCCTAGCCCTTGCCCTTGCCCTTGCCCTTGCCCTAACCCTAACCCGAACCTGAACCCGAACCTAAACCTAACACTAACCCTAACCTTAATCCTAGCCCTAATCCTAACCCTAGCCCTAACCCTAACCCTAACCCTAGCCCTAGCCCTAAAACTAACCATAACACTAGCCTTAGCCCTACTCATAGCCCTAACACTAACCCTAACCCTAACCCTAGCCCTAGCACTAGCACTAGCCCTAAACCTACCCCTAACACTAGAACTAACCCTAACCCTAAACCTAACCCTATCCCTATCCCTAGCCCTAACCCTAACACTAACCATAGCCATAGCCCGAACCCTAAACCGAACCCTAGATCTAGCCCTAGCCCTGGACCTAGCTCCAGCCCTAGATATTCTGTCGCCCTAGTCCTAAGCCTAAGACTGACCCTAACCCTAGCCCAAGCCCTAGCTCTAAACCTAATCACAACCCCAAACCCAACTCAAACCCTAACTCTAACTCCAACCCCAAGCCCACCCCAACACCAACCCCAACCCTAACCGTAAAACTAACGCGAACCCAAAACCTAACAATAACCCTAACCCGAACCCGAACCCTAACCCTAAACCTAAGCCTAACCCTAGCCCTAGCCCTAACCATAACATTAACCCTAACACTAGCCCTAGCCCTAGGCTTAACACTAACCCTAAACATAACCCTAGCCCTAGCCCTAGCCCTAATTTTAAACCTAACCCTAACCCTATCCCCAACATTAACCCTAATCCTAAACCTAACCCTATCCTTAGCCCTAACCCAAATCCTAACCCTAATCCTAACCCTAGCCCTAACCCTGGCCCTAGCCCTAATCCTAACTGTAGCTCTAGACTGGCCCAACCCTAACCCTAACCTTAGCCCTAGCACTAACCCTAACCCTAATCCTAACCCTAGCCCTAGACCTAACCCTAACCCGAACACTAACCCTAAACCTAGCCCTAAATGTAACCATAACCCTAACCAGAACTCTGGCCCTAGCCCTACCCTAGCCCTAACCCTAGCCCTAGCCTTAGCCCTAGCCTTAACACTAACCCTGACCCTAACCCTAACCCTAACACTATCCCTAAACGTAACCCTGACCCTAACCCTAACTCTGGCCCTAGCCCTAACCCTAACCATAACACTAACCCTAGGCCTAACCCTAACCCTAACGCTCACCCGTACCCTTGCCCTGGTGCTAGCCCTAGCCCTAAACCTAACACTAACCCTAGCCCTAACCCTAACCCTAACCCTAAACCTAACCGTAGCCCTAACCCTAAAACTAACCCTAACCCTAACCCCAGCACTAGACTAACACTAACCCTAAACCTAGCCCTAGCCGTAGCCCTAAGCCTAAACCTAACCATAGGCATAACATTAACCCTAGCCCTAGCCCTAGCCCTAACCCTAAACCTAACCTTAGCCCTAACCCTAACCCTAAAACTAGACCTAGCCCCGGCCCTAGGTGTAACCCTAAACCTAACCCTAACCCTAGACCTAGCCCTAGCCCTAGCCCTAACCCTAACCCTAAACCTAACCCTAGCCCTAGCCCTAGCCCTAACCCTAAACATAAACCTATCCCCAACATTAACCCTAATCCTAAACCTAACCCTATCCTTAGCCCTAACCCAAACCCTAACCCTAATCCTAACCCTAGCCCTAGCCCTAGCCCTAGCCCTAGCTCTGGACATAAATCTTAGCCTAGCCATAGCCCTAGCCCTAACCGTAATGCTAACCCTAGCCTTAACGATAACCCTAGCCCTAGCCCTAACCTTAACCGTAACCCTAACAATAGCCCTAACCCTAACCCTAACCCTAACCCTAGCCTTAGCCCTAACCCTAACCCTAAACCTAAACCTAGACCTAGCCGTAGCCCCAGCACTAGCCCTAAAACTAACCCTAACCCTAGCCCTAGCCCTGGCCCTAGCCCTAACACTAACCCTAACCCTAACACTATCTTTAGCCATAACCCTTAACCTAACCCAAGCCCTAACCCTAAACCTACCCCTAACGCTAACCCTAAGCCTATCCCAAGCCCTAGTCCTAACACTAACACTAACCCTAACCCTAACCCTAGACCTAGCCATTATCCTAACCCTAGCCCTAGCCCTAACGCTTACCCTAAACCTAAACCTAGACCTAGCCCTTGCCCTAGACCTAACCCTAACCCGAACGCTGATCCTAGACAAAGCCCTGGCCCTAGCCCTAGCCTTAACCCTAACCCTAATCCTAATCCTAACACTATCTTTAGCCATAACCCTTACCCTAACACAAACCCTAACACTAGCCCTACCCCTAACCCTAACTCTAAGCCTAACCCTAACCCTAACCCTAACCCTAACCCTAACTCTATCCCTAGCCCTCACCCTAACCCTAAACCTAACACTTAACCTAACCCTGGCCCTAACCCTAACCCTAACTCTAAGCCTAACCCTAACCCTAACCCTAGCCTTAACACCTAACCACAACCTAAACCTAACCTTAGCCCTAGCCCTAACCCTAGGCCTAGCCCTAGCCCTAGCACTAATCCTAACAATAAGACTAACCCTAGACCAAGCCCTGGCCCTAGCCCTAACCCTAACCCTAATCCTAATCCTAACACTATATTTAGCCATAACCATTACCCTAACACAAACCCTAAAACTAGCCCTACCCCTAACCCTGACTCTAAGCCTAACCGTAACCCTAACCCTAGCCTTAACAATAAACCACAACCTAAACCTAACCTTAGCCCTAGCCCTAGCCCTAGGCCTACCCTAGCCCTAGCACTAATCCTAACCATAAGACTAACCCTAGACCAAGTCCTGGCCCTAGCACTAACCCTAACCCTAATCCTAATGCTAACACTATCTTTAGCCATAACTCTTACCCTAACCCAAACCCTAACACTAGCCCTACCCCTAACCCTGACTCTAAGCCTAACCCTAACCCTAACCCTAACACTATCCCTAGCCCTCATCCTAAACCTAAACCTAACCCTTAACCTAACCCTGGCCCTAATCCTAACCCTAACTCTAAGCCTAAACCTAACCCTAACCCTAGCCTTAACACTAAACCACAACCTAAACTAACCTTAGCCCTAGCCCTAGCCCTAGGCCTAACCCTAGCCCTAGCACTAATCCTAAACATAAGACTAACCCTAGACCAAGCCCTGGCCCTAGTCCTAACGCTAACCCTAATCCTAATCCTAACACTATCTTTAGCC
The DNA here is from genome assembly GCA_015711505.1 of Sylvilagus bachmani. Lineage (NCBI taxonomy): Eukaryota > Metazoa > Chordata > Mammalia > Lagomorpha > Leporidae > Sylvilagus > Sylvilagus bachmani. Next base: position 130,205,839 of record CM027407.1, read on the forward strand.
ATAACCCTTACCCTAACCCAAACCCTAACACTAGACCTACCCCTAACCCTGACTCTAAGCCTAACCCTAACCCTAACCCTAACCCTAACACTAACCCTAACACTATCCCTAGCCCTCATCCTAAACCTAAACCTAACCCTCACCCTAACCCTGGCCCTAACCCTAACCCTAACTCTAAGACTAACCCTAACCCTAACACTAACACTTGCCTTAACACTAAACCACAATCTAAAACTAACCTTAGCCCTAGCCCTAGCCCTAGGCCTAGCTCTAGCCCTAGCCCTAACCCTAACTCTAACCCTAGCCCTAACGATAGCCCTAGACATAAAGATAAACCTAACCGTAAACCGAGCCCTAGCCATAGCCCTAACACTAACACTAACCCTAACGCTAAACCTAGTCCTAAATATAACACTAACCCTAAACATAACTCTGGCCCTAGCCCTAACTCTAGCCCTAAACCAAGCCCTAGCCCTAGCCCGGGCCCTAGCCCCAAACCTAAACCTAACCCAAACCCTAACCCTAGCCCTGACCCTAGCCCTAAACATAACCATAACCCTAGCCCTAACCCAGGCCCTAGCCCTAACGCTAACAGTAGCTCTAGGCCTGGCCCAAGCCCTAACCCTAACCTGAGCCCTAGCACTAACCCTAACCCTAGCCCTAGCCCTAGCCCTAACCATAACCATAAACCTAACCCAAACCTAACCCTAACCCTAAACCTAACCCTAACTCTACACCTAGCCCTAGCCATAACTGTAACCCTAACCCTAAACCAAGCCCTAAATGTAACCCTAACCCTAACCCTAGCCCTGGCCCCAACCCTAACCTTATCCCTAGCCCTAACCCTAACCCTAGCCCTAGCCCTAGCCTAGCCCTAACCGTAATCAGACCCTAGTCCTAGCCCTGGCACTAACACTAAACCAAAACCTAACCCTAGCCATTGCCATAGCCCTAGCCCAAACCCTAAACCTAACCATAATGCTAACAATAACCCTAGCCCTAGCCCTAACCCTAAACCTAACACTAACCCTAGCCCTAACCCTAACCCTATCCCTAGCCCTAACCCGAACGCGAACCTGAAACCTAACACTAACCCTAACCCTAAACCTAGCCTTATCTCTAAAGCTAAACCTAACCCTAACCCTAGCCCTAGCAAAACCCTACCACTAACACTAACACTAACCATAGCCCCAGCCCTAACCCTAGCCCTAGCACAAGGCCTAGCCCTAGCCCTAGCACTTGCCCTAACCCTAACGTGAACCTGAACCCGAACCTGAAACCTAACACTAACCCTAACCCTAACCCTAGCCCTAGCCCTAAAACTAACCATAACACTAGCCTTAGCCCAACTCCTAGCCCTAACACTAACCCTAACCCTAACCCTAGCCCTAGCACTAGCCCTAGCCCTAAACCTACCCCAACCCTAGAACTAACCCTAAACATAACCCTAACCCGAGCCCTAACCATAACCCTAACCCTAAAACTAGTCCTAGCCCTAGCACTAACCCGAGCCCGAAACCTAGCCCTAGCCCTAGCCCTAGCCCTAGAGCTTGTGTCGCCCTAGTCCTAAGCCTAAGACTTACCCTAAACCTAGCCCAAGCCCTAGCTCTAACCCTAATCACAACCCCAAACCCAACTCAAAACCTAACTCTGACTCCAACCCCAAGCCCACCCCAACACCAATCCCAACACCAACCCCAACCCTAACCGTAAAACTAACGCGAACCCGAAACCTAACCCTAACCCAAACCCGAAACTGAACCCTAACCCTAAACCTAAGCCTAACCCAAGCCCTAGCCCTAACCATAACACTAACCCTAACCCTAGCCCTAGCCCTAACCCTAACCTTAACCCTAACCCTAGCCCTAACCCTAACCCTAACCCTATCCCTAACATTAACCCTAATCCTAAACCTAACATTATCCTTAGCCCTAACCCAAACCCTAACCCTAATCCTACCCTAGCCCTAGCCCTAGCCCTAGCCCTAGCTCTACACATAAACCTAGGCCGAGCCATAGCCCTAGTCCTAACCGTAATGCTAACCCTAGCCTTAATGAAACCCTAGCCCTAGCCCTAACCTTAACCATAACCCTAACCCTAGCCCTAAGCCTAACCCTAACCCTAGCCCTAGCCCTGGCCCTAGCCCTAACCCTAACCCTAACCATAACACTATCTTTAGCCATAACCCTTACCCTAACCCAAGCCCTAACCTATACCTACCCCTAAGCCTAAACCTAAGCCTAACCCTTGCCCTAGTCATAACACTAACATTAACCCTAACCCTAGCCCTATACCTAGCCATTATCCTAACACTAGCCCTAGCCCTAACGATTCCCCTAAACCTAAACCTAGACCTAGCCCTTGCCCTAGACCTAACCCTAACCCGAAAGCTAACCTTAGACCAAGGCCTGGCCCTAGCCCTAACCCTAACCCTAATCCTAATCCTAACACTATCTTTAGCCATAACCCTTACCCTAGCCCTAGCATAAAACTAACCAAAACACTAGCCTTAGCCCCTACTTCTATCCCTAACTAAACCTATCCCTAAACCTAGCCCTAGCTCTTGCCCTAGCCCTAAACCTACGCCTAAACCTAGAACTAACCCTAAACGTAAACCTAACACTAACCCGAGCCCTAACCGTAACCCTAACACTAACCCTAGTCCTAGCCCTAACACTGACACTAACCATAGCCCTAGCCTTAACCCTAACCCGAACCCTAGCCCTAGCCCTAGACCTAGACCTAGACCTAGTGTCGCCGTAGTCCTAAGCCTAAGAATGACCCTAACCCTAGCCCAAGCCCTAGCTCTAAACCTAATCACAACCCCAAACCCAACTCAAAACCTAACTCTAACTCCAACCCCAAGCCCACCCCAACACCAATCCCAACACCAACCACAACCCTAACCGTAAAACTAACGCGAACACGAAACCTAACCATAGCCCTAACCAGAACCGGAACCCTAACCCTAAACCTAAGCCTAACCCTAGCCCTAGCCCTAACCATAACACTAACCCTAACCCTAGCCCTAGCCCTAAACCTAGCCCTAGCCCTAACACTAACCCTAACCCTAACCCTATCCCTAACATTAACCCTAATCCTAAACATAACCCTATCCTTAGCCCTAACCCAAATCCTAACCCTAATCCTACCCTAGCCTTAGCCCTAGCCCTAGCTCTAGACATAAACCTAGGCCAAGCCATAGCCCTAGCCCTAACCGTAATGCTAACCCTAGGCTTAACGATAACCCTAGCCCTAGCCCTAACCTTAACCATAACCCTAACCCTAGCCCTAACCCTAAACCTAACCTTAGCCTAAGCCGTAACCCTAACCCTAACCCTAGCCCTAGGCCTAGCCTATCCCTAACCGTAATCAAAGCCCTAGTCCTAGCCCTGGCCCTAACACTAAACCAAAATCTAACCCTAGCCCTTGCCATAGCCCTAGCCAAAACCCTAAACCTAAACCTAATGCTAACAATAACCCTAGCCCTAGCCCTAACCCTAACACTAACCCTAGCCCTAACCCTATCCCTATCCCTATCCCTAGCCGTAACCCAAAAGCGAAACTGAAACCTAACACTAACCCTAACCCTAAACCTAGCCCTACCTCTAAAGCTAAACCTAACCCTAAACCTAGCCCTAGCCAAAACCCGAACCACAACCCTAACACTAACCATAGCCCCAACCCTAACCCTAGACCTAACCCTAGCCCTAGCCCTAACCCTAGCCCTAGCCCTGGCACTAACACTAAACCAAAACCTAAACCTAGCCCTTGCCATAGCCCTAGCCCAAACCCTAAACCTAACCCTAATGCTAACAATAACCCTAGCCCTAGCCCTAACCCTAACCCTAACCCTATCCATAACACTATCCCTATGCCTAGCCCTAACCCGAACGCGAACCTGAAACCTAACACTAACCCTAACCCTAAACCTAGCCCTACCTCTAAAGCTAAACCTAACCCTAATCCTAGCCCTAGCCAAAACCCGAAACTTAACCCTAACAATAACCATAGCCCCAGCCCTAACCCTAGCCCTAGCCCTAGCGCTTGCCCTAACACTAACCCGAACCTGAACCCGAACCTGAAACCTACCACTAACCCTAACCCTAACCCTAGCCCTAATCCTAATTCTAGCCCTAACCCTAACCCTAACCCTAGCCCTAGCCCTAAAACTAACCATAACACTAGCCTTAGCCCTAATCCTAGCCCTAACACTAACCCTAACCCTAACCCTAGCCCTAGCACTAGCCCTAGTCCTAAACCTACCCCTAACCCTAGAACTAACCCTAAACGTAACCCTAACCCTAACCATAACCCTAAACCTAACACTAGTCCTCGCCCTAACCCTAACACTAACCATAGCCCTAGCCCTAACCCTAACCTGAACCCTAGCCCTAGCCCTAGCCCTAGCCCTAGACCTTGTGTCGCCCTAGTCCTGAGCCTAAGAATGACCCTAACCCTAGCCCAAGCCCTAGCTCTAAACCTAATCACAACCCCAAATCCAACTCAAACCCTAACTCTAACTCCAACCCCAAGCCCACCCCAACACCAATCCCAACAGCAAATACAACCCTAACCGTAAGCCTAACACGAAACCGAAACCTAACCATAACCCTAACCCGAACCCGAACCCTAACCCTAAACCTAAGCGTAACCCTAGCCCTAGCCCTAACCATAACACTAACCCTAACCCTAACCCTAGCCCTAGCCCTAACCCTAACCATAACCCTAACCCTAGCCCTAACCCTAACCTTAACCCTAACCCTATCCCCAACATTAACCCTAATCCTAAACCTAACCCTATCCTTAGCCCTAACCCTAACCCTAACCCTAATCCTACCCTAGCCCTAGCCCTAGCCCTAGCTCTAGACATAAACCTAGGCCTAGCCATAGCCCTAGCCCTAACCGTAATGCTAACCCTAGCCTTAACGATAACCCTAGCCCTAGCCCTAACCTTAACCATAACCCTAACCCTAACCCTAACCCTAACCCTAACCCTAGCCTTAGCCCTAACCCTAACTCTAAACCTAAACCTAGACCTAGCTGTAGCCCTAGCACTAGCCCTAACCCTAACCCTAACCCTAACCCTAGCCCTAGCCCTGGCCCTAGCCCTAAGCCTAACCCTAACCCTAACACTATCTTTAGCCATAACCCGTACTCTAACCCTAGCCCTAACCCTCACCCTACCCTAAGCCTAAACCTAAGACTAACCCTAGCCCTAAAAGTACCCTAACCCTAGAACTAACCCTAGCTCTAGACCTAGCCATTATCCTAACCCTAGCCCTAGCCCTAACGCTTACCCTAAACCTAAACCTAGACCTAGCCCTTGCCCTAGACCTAACCCTAACCCAAAAGCTAACCCTAGACCAAGCCCTGGCACTAGCCCTAACCCTAACCCTAATCCTAATCGTAACACTATATTTAGCCATAACCCTTACACTAGCCCTAGCATAAAACTAACCATAACACTAGCCTTAGCACTACTCTTAGCCCTAACACTAACCCTAACCCTAACCCGAGCCCTAGCACTAGCCCTAGCCCTAAACCTACCCCTAACCCTAGAACTAACCCTAAATGTAACCCTAAACCTAACCCGAGCCCTAACCGTAACCCTAACCCTAACCCTAGTCCTAGCCCTAACCCTAACACTAACAATAGCCCTAGCCCTAACCCGAACCCGAACCCTAGCCCTAGCCCTAGCCCTAGCCCTAGCCCTAGAGCTTGTGTCGCCCTAGTCCTAAGCCTAAGACTGACCCTAACCCTAGCCCAAGCTATAGCTCTAAACCTAAACACAAACCCAAACCCAACTCAAACCCTAACTCTAACTCCAAACCCAAGCCCACGCCAACACCAATCCCAACACCAACCCCAACCCTAACCGTAAAACTAATGCGAACCCGAAACCTAACCATAACCCTAACACGAACCCAAACCCTAACCCTAAACCTACGCGTAACCATAGCCCTAGCCCTAACCATAACACTCACCCTAACCCTAGCCCTAGCCCTAACCCTAACCCTAACCCTAAACCTATCCCTAACATTAACCCTAATCTTAAACCTAACCCTAACCTTAGCCCTAACCCAAACCCTAACCCTAATCCTACCCTAGCCTTAGCCCTAGCCCTAGCTCTAGACATAAACCTAGGCCTAGCCATAGCCCTAGCCCTAACCGTAATGCTAACCCTAGCCTTAAGGATAAACCTAGCCCTAGCCCTAACCTTAACCATAACCCTAACCCTAGCCCTAACCCTAACCCTAACCCTAGCCTTAGCCCTAACCCTAAACCTAATCCTAATCTTAACACTATCTTTAGCCATAACACTTACCCTAGCCCTAGTCTAAAACTAACCATAACATTAGACTTAGCCCTACTCCTAGCCCTAACACTAAACCTAACCCTAACCCTAGCTCTAGCACTAGCCCTAGCCCTAAACCTACCCCTAACCCTAGAACTAACCCTAAACGTAACCCTAACCCTAACCCGAGCCCTAACCGTAACCCTAACCCTAACCCTAGCACTAGCCCTAACCCTAACCCTAAGCCTAACCCTAGCCCTAGTCCTAACACTAACACTAACCCTAACCCTAGCCCTAGACCTAGCCATTCTCCTTACCCTAGCCCTAGCCCTAACGCTTACCATAAACCTAAACCTAGACCAAGCCCTTGCCCTAGACCTAACCCTAACCCGAACGCTAACCCTAGACCAATCCCTGGCCCTAGTCCTAACCCTAACCCTAATCCTAATCCTACCACTATCTTTACCCATAACCCTTACCCTAACCCAAAACCTAACACTAGCTAAACCGCTAAGCCTAACCCTAACCCTAACCCTAACTCTATCCCTAGCCCTCACCCTAACCCTAAACCTAACCCTTAACCTAACCCTGGCCCTAACCCTATCCCTAACTCTAAGCCTAACCCTAACTCTAACCCTAGCCTTAACACTAAACCACAACCTAAACCTAACCTTAGCCCTAGCCCTAGCCCTAGGCCTACCCTAGCCCTAGCACTAATCCTAACCATAAGATTAAGCCTAGACCAAGACCTGGCCCTAGCCCTAACCCTAACCCTAATCCTAATCCTAACACTATGTTTAGCCAGAACCCTTACCCTAACCCAAACCCTAACACTAGCCCTACCAATAACCCTGACTCTAAGCCTAACCCTAAGCCTAACCCTAACACTAAACCTAGCCCTATCCATAGCCCTAACCCTAACCCTAACCCTACCCTAGCCCTAGCCCTACCCTAGCCCTAACCCTAACCCTAGCCCTAGCCTTAGCCCTAGCCTTAACGCTAACCCTAACCCTAACCCTAACCTTAACACTAGCCCTAAACGTAATCCTGTCCCTAACCCTAACTCTGGCCCTAGCCCTAACCCTAGCTGTAACACTAGCCCTAGACCTAACCCTAACCCTAACGCTCACCCGTACCCTAGCCCGGGCGCTAGCACTAGCCCTAAACCTAACCCTAACCCTAGCCCTAACCCTAACCATAACCCTAAAACGAACCCTAACCCTAACCCTAGCACTAGACTAACCCTAAACCTAACCCTACACTAGCCCTAACCCTAATCCTAAACTAACCCTAACTCTACACCTAGCACTAGCCATAACTGTAACCCTAACCCTAAAGCAAGCCCTAAATGTAACCCTAACCCTAAACCTAGCCCTAGCCCTAACCCTAACCTTATCCCTAGCCCTAACCCTAACTCTAACCCTAACCCTAGCCCTAGCCCTAGCCCTAGCCTAGCCCTAACCGTTATCAAAGCCCTAGTCCTAGCCCTGGCCCTAACACTAAACCAAAACCTAAACCTAGCCCTTGCCATAGCCATAGCCCTAACCCTAACCCTAACCCTAACGCTAACAATAACCCTAGCCCTAACCATAACACTAACCCTAGCCCTAAACCTAACCCTAACCCTAACCCTAGCCCTAGCCCTAGCCCTAAACCTAACCCTATCCCTAGCCCGAACCCGAACCTGAAACCTAACACTAACCCTAACCCTAGCCCTAGCAAAACCCTACCCCTAACACTAACACTAACCATAGCCCCAGCCCCAACCCTAACCCTAACCCTAGCCCTAGCCCAAGCCCAAGCCCTTGCCCTAACACTAACCCGAACCTGAACCCGAACCTGAAACCTAACACAAACTCTAACCCTAGCCCTAGCCCTAGCCCTAATCCTAACCCTAGACCTAACCCTACCCCTAACCCAAGCCCTAGCCCTAAAACTAACCATAACATTAGCCTTAGACCTACTCCAAGCACTAACACTAACCCTAACCCTAACCCTAGCCCTAGCACTAGCCCTAGCCCTAAACCTACCCCTAACCCTAGAACTAACCCTAACCGTAACCCTAAACCTAATCCTATCCCTAGCCCTAACCGTAACCCTAACCCTAACCCTAGCCCTAGCCCTAACACTAACACTAACCATAGCCCTAGCCTTAACCCGAACCCGAACCCTAGACCTAGCCCTAGCCCTAGCCCTAGCCCTAGACCTTGCGTCGCCCTAGTCCTAAGCCTAAGACTGACCCTAACCCTATCCCAAGCCCTAGCTCTAAACCTAATCACAACCCCAAACCCAACTCAAACCCTAACTCTAACTCCAACCCCAAGCCCACCCCAACACCAATCCCAACACCAATTCCAACACCAACCATAACCCTAACCGTAAAACTAACGCGAAACCGAAACCTAACCATAACCATAACCCGAACCCGAACCCTAACACTAAACCTAAGCCTAACCCTAGCCCTACCCTAACCATAAAACTAACCCTAACCCTAACCCTAGCCCTAGCCCTAACACTAACCCTAACCCTAGCACTAACATTAACCTTTAATCCTAAACCTAAACCTATGCTTAGCCGTAACCCAAACCCTAACCCTAATCCTAACCCTAGCCCTTGCCCTAGCCCTAGCTCTGGACATAAACCTAGGCCTATCCATAGCCCTAGCCCTAACCGTAATGCGAACCCTAGCCTTAACGATAACCCTAGCCCTAGCCCTAACCTTAACCATAACCCTAACCCTAGCCCTAAGCCTAACCCTAACCCTAGCCTTAGCCCAAACCCTAACCCTAAACCTAAACCTAGACCTAGCCGTAGCCCCAGCACTAGCCCTACCCCTAACCCTAACCCTAGCCCTAGCCCTGCCCTAGCCCTAACCCTAACCCTAACCCTAACGCTAACACTATCTTTAGCCATAACCCTTACCCTAACCCAAGCCCTAGCCCTAACCCTAACCTTATCCCTAGCCAAAACCCTAGCGCTAACCCAATCCCTAGCCCTAGCACTGGCGCTAGCCCCAAACCTAACCCTAACCCTAACCCTAGCCCTAACCATGGCCCTAGCCCTAACCCTAACCGTTGCTGTAGTCCTGGCCCAAGCCCTAACCGTAATCTTAGGCCTAGCACTACCCCTAACCCTAGCCCTAGCCCTAGCCCTAACCCTAAACCTAACCTTAGCCCTAACGCTAACCCAAAACCTAGCCCTAGCCCTGGCCCTAGGTGTAACCCTAACCCTAACCCTAACCCTAACCCTAACGCTAACCCTAGCCCTAGCCCTAGGCCTAACCCTAACCCTAGCCCTACCCTAGCCCTAAACCTAACCCTACACTAGCCCTATCCCTAACCCTAAACTTAACCCTAACTCTACACCTAGCCCAAGCCATAACTGTAACCCTAACCCTAAACCAAGACCTAAATGTAACCCTAACCCTAACCCTAGCCCTAGCCCTAACACTAATCTTAACCTTAGCCCTAACCCTAACCCTAACCCTAACCCTAGCCCTAGCCCTAGCCTAGCCCTAACCATAATCAAAGCCCTAGTCCTAGCCCTGGCCCTAACACTAAAACAAAACCTAAACCTATCCCTTGCCATAGCCCTAGCCCTAACCCAAGACCTAACCCTAACGCTAACAGTAACCCTAACTCTAACCCTAACACTAACCCTAGCCCTAAACCTAACCCTAACCCTAACCAAGCCCTAGCCCTAGAACTAGCCCTAGCACTAACTCTAACCCTATCCCTAGTCCTAGCCCGAACCCGAACCTGAAACCTAACACTAACCCTAACGCTAAACCTAGCCCTAGCTCTAAAGCTAAACCTAACCCTAACCCTAGCCCTAGCAAAACCCTACACCTAACACTAACACTATCCATAGCCCCAGCCCTAACCCTAACCCTAACCCTAGCCCTAGCCCTAGCCCAAGCCCTTGCCCTAATCCTAACCCGAACCAGAACCCCAACCTGAAACCTAACACTAACTCTAACCCTAACGCTAGACCTAATCCTAACCCTAGCCCTAACCCTAACCCTAACCCAAGCCCTAGCCCTAAAACTAACCATAACATTAGCCTTAGCCCTACTCCAAGCCCTAACACTAACCCTAACCCTAACCCTAGCCCTAGCACTAGCCCCAGCCGTAAACCTACGACTAACCCTAGAACTAACCCTTACTGTAA
>CM027407.1:130216806-130219306 GCA_015711505.1 Sylvilagus bachmani
CCTAACCCTAACCCTAACCCTAGAACTAGCTCTAGTCCTAACCCTAACCCTAACCCTAGCCCTAGCCCTAGACCAAGCCCTAAGACTAAGACTAACCATAACACTAGCTCTAACCCTAACCCTAACCCTAACCCTAGCCATAGCACTAGCCGTACCACTAGCCATAAGCCTAAGCCTAACCCTAAACCTAGAACTAGCTCTAGGCTTAACCCTAACCCTAAACTATCCCTAACCCTAAACATAACCCTAACCCTAGCCCTAGCGCTAGCCCTAGCCATAATCCTAACCCTCGCCCTAGACCTAGCCCTAACCCTAGCCCTAAACCTAACCCTAACCCTAGCAATAGCCTAGCTCTAAACATAACCCTAACCTTAACCCTATTCTTAAACGTAGCCCTAGCCCTAACCCTAAACATAACCCTAGCCCTAGCCCTAGGGCTAGCCCTAAACCTAACCATAACCCTAGCCCTAGCCCTAGGCCTAGCCCTAACCCTAACCTAATCCTAAACCTAGACCTAGAACTAGCCCTAGGCCTACACATAACCCTAACCCTAACCCTAGCCCTAGTCCTAGCCCTAGCCCTAGCCCTAACACTAGCCCTAGCCCTAGCCATAACACTAAACCTAAGTCTACAACTAGCCCTAGCCATAGTCCTAAGCCTAAACCTAGCCCTAGCACTAGCCATTGCCCTAACACTAATCCTAACCCTAACACTAGCGATAGCCCTGGCCCTAGCCCTAAACCTAACCCTAACCCTAACCATAGCCCTAGCCCTAACCCTAACCCTAGCCCTAGACCTACCCCTAACCCTAGCTCTAGCCCTAAACCTAAACCTAGCCCTAACCCTAACCCTAACTCTAGTCCTATCCCTAGCCCTACCTCTAGACCTAAACCTAGCCCTAGCCCGAGCCCGAGCCCTAATTCTAACCCTAGAACTAGCCCTAACCCTAACCCTAACCTTAGCCCTAACCCTAACCCTAGAACTACACCTAGTCCTAACCCTAACGCTAACCCTAACCCTAACCCTAACCCTAACTTTAACCATAAACCTAACCCTAACCCTAGCCCTAGCCCTAGCCCTAACCCTAATCCTAACCATAGCCTTAACCATAACCCTAGCAGTAGCCCTAAACCTAACCGTAACCCTAGCCCTAGCCCTACACTCGCCCCAGCCCTAACCCTAACCCTAAACCTATATTTAGTCATAACCCTTAACCTAAACCAAACCCTGACAATAGCCATACCCCTAACCCTAACCCTAAGCCTAAACCTAGCCCTGTAACTAACCATAGCAGTAACCCTAACCCTTGCCCTAGCCCTAAACCTAGCTCTAATCCTAAACCTAGCCCTAGCGCTAGCCCTAGTCCTAGACCTAACCCGAACCATAGCCCTAGCCCTAGACCTAACACGAACCCTAACCCTAACCCAAACCCTAAACCTAACCGTAACCCTAGCCCTAATCAAAGCCCTAATCCTTGCCATAACCTTAACCCTGAACCTGACCCTAAACCTAGCCCTAGCCCTAAACCTAAAACTAACTCTAACACTAATCCTAGCACTAGCACAAACCTTAGGCCTAAACCTAACACTATTTCTAACAGTAACCCTAACCCTAACCTTAACCCTAACCCTAGCCCTAACCCTAACCCTAAACCTAGCCCTAGGCCTAACCCTATCTCTAACCCTAAGCCTAAACCTAACCCTAGCCTGGCCCTAGCCATAAGCCTAAACCTATCTCTAACCCTATCCCTAGCCCTAGTCTGAACCTCGCCGTAACGCTAACCCTAACCCTAGCCCTAACACGAACCCGAACCATAACCCTAATCCTAACCCGAAACCGAACCCAAATACTAACGCTTACCCTAACCTGATCCCGAAACCGAACCTTGACCCTAACCCTAACACCAATCCTACACCTAACCAAAACCATGGCCTTAGACTAGTCATAGTCCTAACCATTGAAACAACACTAGCTCTAAGGCTAACCCCAGCACTAACCCTAACCTTAAACCTAGCCCTACACTATTGCTAGCCCTAGCCCTCGCGAAAGCCCTAAACCAAATCCTATCCCTAGCCCTAGCCCTAAACCTAACCCTAGCCCTAGCCCTAGCCCTAACCCTACCCTAACCCTAGTCCTAGCACTAGAAGTAACCCTTAACCTAACCCTAACCCTAACCCTAGCCCTAACCCTAACCCTAACACTAACCCTAACAGTAACCCTAACACTATCTTTAGCCATAACCCTTACCCTAAACCATACCCTAGCCCTAGCCCTACCGCTAACCCTAACCTAAGCCCAACCCTAGCCCTAGCACTAACACTAGTAGTAACCCTAACCCTAGCCCTAGACCTAGCCCAAATCCTAATCCTAGCCCTAGTCCTAGCTCTAGCCCTAGCCCTAGCCCTAACCCTAAACCTAGCCCAAGCCCTACCCCTAACCCTTACCCTAACCCTAACCCTAAACCTAACACTAAACCTAGAGCTAGATATAGCCTTAATCC
>CM027407.1:130221806-130224306 GCA_015711505.1 Sylvilagus bachmani
CCCTACCCTGAAACCGACCCAAACACAAACTCTTACCCTAACCCGACCCCGAAACCGAACCTTGACCCTAACCCTAACACCAATCCTACACCTAACCTTAACCATAACCTTAGACTTATTCATAGTCCTTACCATTGAAACAACACTAGCTCTAAGGCTAACGCTAGCACTAACCCTAACCTTAAACCTAGCCCTAACACTATTCCTAGCCCTAGCCCTCGCCCTAGCCCTAAACCAAATCCTAACCCGAGCCTTAGCCCTAAGGCTAGCACTAAACCTAGCCTTAGCCCTAACGCTAACCCTAACCCTAACCCTAACCCTAGCCCTCGACCCAACCCTAGCCCTAGCCCAAAACCTAACCCTAACCCTAACCATAGCCCTAGCCCTAACCCTAACCCTAACCCTAACACTAACAATATCTTTAGTCATAACCATTAACCTAACCCTACTCCTAACCCTAGCCCTACCCCTAACCCTAATCCTAAGCCAAACCCTAACCCTAACCCTAACCCTAGCCCTCGACCCAACCCTAGCCCTAGCCCAAAACTTAACCCTAACCCTAACCATAGCCCTAGCCCTAACCCTAACCCTAACCCTAACACTAACAATATCTTTAGTCATAACCATTACCCTAACCCTAATCCTAACCCTAGCCCTACCCCTAACCCTAATCCTAAGCCAAACCCTAGCCCTAGCCCTAACCCTAACACGAACCCTAAACCTAGCCCTGATCCTAGCCATAACCCTAGCCCTAACCCTAACCCTAAACCTAGCCCTAGCCGTAGCCTGATCTCTAACCCTAAGCCTAATCCTAACCCTAGCCCTGGCCCCAGCCCTAACCCTAACAATAACCATAACCCTAACCCTAGCCCTAGCATAAACCTAGCCCTAACGCTAACCCTAACCCTAGCCCTAACCCGAACCCGAACCATAACCCTAACCCTAACCCGAACCCGAACCCAAACTCTAACCCTTACCCTAATCTGATCCCGAAACCGAACCTTGACCCTAACCCTAACATCAATCCTACACCTAACCTTAAAAATAGCCTTCGACTTAGTCATACTCCAAACCATTGAAACAACACTAGCTCTAAGGCTAACCCTAGCCCTAACCCTAACCTTAAACCTAGCCCTACACTATTGCTAGCCCTAGCCCTCGCCAAAGCCCTAACCCAGATCCTACCTCTAGCCCTAGCTCTAGACCTAACCCTAAACATGACCCTAGCCTAGCCCTAGACCTAGACCTAACCGTAACCCTAACCCTAGCCCGAGCACTAGCAGCAACCATAACCCTAACCCTACCCTAACCCTACCCTAGCCCTAGCCCTAACCCTAAACCTAACCCTAGCCCTAAACGTAACCCTAACCCTAACCCTAACCCTAACCCTAACCCTAGCCCTAGCCCTAACCCTAACCCTAACCCTAACCCTAACACTACCTTTAGCCATAACCCTTACCCTAAACCAAACCCTAGCCCTAGCCCTACCCCTAAACCTAACCTAAGCCCAACCCTAGCCCTAGAACTAACACTATCAGTAACCCTAACCCTAGCCCTAGCCCAAATCCTAAACCTAGCCCTAGCCATAGCTCTAGCCCTAGCCATAGCCCTAACCCTAAACCTAGCCCAAGCCCTAGCCCTAGACTTAACGCTAAACCTAACCCTAGCCCTAACCCTAACCCTAAACCTAACCCTAGCCCTAGCGCTAGATCTAGCCCTAATCCTAGCAATAACCCTAACACTAACCCTAGCCCTAAACCTAGCACTAACCCTAACCCAAAAACTAACACTAACCCTAACGCTAGCACTAGCCCTAAACCTTAGCCTAACCCTAACCCTATTCCTAACACTAACCCTAACCCTAACCCAGGCCCTAACCTTAACCCGAAACCTAGCCCTAGCCCTAGCCCTATCTCTAAACCTAAGCCAAAATCTAACCCTAGCCTGGCCCTGGCCATAGCCTTAACCCTAAACCTAACCCTAACCCTAGCCCTTGCCCTAAACCTAGACCTAATGCTAACCAAACCCTAGGCCTAACCCAAACCCGAACCATAACCCTAACCCTAACCCTAACCCTAACCGAAACCAGAACCTAAAAACAAACCCTTACCCTAACCCAATCCCGAAGCCAAACCTTGACCCTAACCCTAACATGAATCCTACAACAAAACTTTAATATAGCCTTACTTATCGTCCTAACCGTTGAAACAACCCTAGCTCTCAGGGTAACCCTAGCCCAACCCTAACCTTAAACCTAGCCCTAACCCTAATCCTAGCCCTAGCCCAAGCCCTAGCCCTAAGACAAATCCTAACCCTACACCTAGCCCTAGCCCTAGTGCTAACCCTAACCCTAGCCCTAGACATAGCCCTAGCCCTAGCCCTAGTCCTAACCCTAACCCTGGCCCTAGCACTAGCCCTAACCCTAAACCTAACCCTAACCCTAACCCTAGCGCAAACCAACCCTAAACCTAATCCTAACCCTAGCCCTAACCCTAGCCGT
>CM027407.1:130229306-130238455 GCA_015711505.1 Sylvilagus bachmani
AACCCTAACCCTAACCCTAACCCTAACCCTAGCCCTAGCCCTAACGCTAACCCTAACGCTCACTGGAGCCCTAGCCCGGGCCCTAGCCCTAGCACTACACATAACCCTAATCCTAGTCTAGACCTGGCCCTAGCCTTCACCCTAACCCTAGCTCTAGCCATGGCCCTAGCCCTAACCCTATACTTAGCCCTAGCCCTCACCCTAACCCTAGCCCTAGCCATACTCCTGGCCCTAACCCTAACCCTATCCCTAACCCTAGCCCTATGTAGCCCTATCCCTAGACGTAGCCCTAACCCTAACCCTATCCTTAGCCCTAGCCCTAACCCTAGCCCTAGAACTAAAGATAAACCTAACCCTAACCCTAGCCCATGCGCTAGCCCTAACCATAACCCTAGCACTAGCCCTAACCCTAACGGTAACTCTAACTCTAACCCTAAACCTAGCCCTAGCGAAAACCCTAACCCTAACACTAACACTAACCATTGCCCCAGTACTAACCCTAACTCTAACCCAACAGTAGCTCTAGCCCTAGCCCCAGCCCTAACCATAACCCTAACCCTAACACTAACCCTAACCCTAACCCTAGCCCTAACCTAACCCTAACCCTAACCCTAGCCCTAACCCTACCCTAGCCCTAACCCTAAAGCTAACCCTAGTCCTAACCCTAATGCTAAACCTAGCCCTAGACCAAGCCCAAGCTCTAACCCTAAACCTAACCCTAACCCTAACCCTAGCCCTAGCCCTAGCCCTAGCGTTAGCCCTAACCCTAACCGTAACCCTAGCCCTAGCATTAGCCCTAACCCTAAACCTACCCTAAACCTAACCCAAACCCTGAACCTAACCCTAAATCTAGCCCTAGCCATAGCCCTAACCCTAACCCAAACCCTGAACCTAACCCTAAACCTAGCCCTAGCCATAGCCCTAACCCTAACACTAGCCATAAACCTAACCCTAACCCTAACCCTGACCCTGCCCCTAACCCTAACCATAACCCTAACCATAACCCTAACCCTAACCCTAGCCCTAACCTGAACCCTAAACCTAGCCCTAGCCCTAGCCTTACCTCTAGACGTAAACCTCGCCCTAACCCTAGCCCTAGCCCTAAAACTAAACCTAACCCTAACCCTAGCCCTGACCCTAGCCCTAACACTAAACCTAACTCTAACAATAACCCTAGCCCTAAACATAACCCTAACAATAACCCTAACCCTAGGCCTACCCCTAGCCCTAAACCTAGCCCTAGCCCTAACGCGAACTCTAACCCTCACCCGAGCCCTAGCCCTGGCCATAGCCCTAGCCATAAACCTAATCCTAACCCTAGCACTAACCCTGGCCCTAGCCCTAAACCTATCCTTAGACATAGCCCTAACCCTAACCCTAGCACTAGCCCTAGCCCAAGCACTAAAGGTAACCAAAGACCTAGCCCTACCCCTGGCCCTAACCCTAACCCTAAACCTAATCCTAGCTCTAGCCCTAGCCCTAGCCCTAGCCCTAACCCTAAAGCTAACTCTAACCCTAAGCCTAACCCTAACCCTATCCCTAACCCTAACCCTAAACCTAACCGTGGACTTACCTTAACCCTAACCCTAAACCTCCCTAACACTAACACACAACCTAAACCTAAACTTACCCCTAGCCCTAACCCTAACCCTAACACTAACCCTAGCACTCACCCTAACCCTAACCCTAACCCTCACCCTAACCCTATCCCTATCCCTATCACTAACCCTTACCCTAACCCTAGCCCTAAACCTAGCCCAAGCGCTAAAGCTAAACCTAACGCTAACCCCAGCACTAGTGCTGGCCCTAAACCTAACACTAACACTAGCCCTAACCCTAACCGTATCCCTAACCGTAACCCTAAACATAGCCCTAGCCAAAACCCTAACCCTAACACGAAACATAGTGCCAGCCCTAACGCTAAACCCTAACCCTAGCCATAGCCCTAGCCCTAGCCCTAGCCCTCACCCTAACCATAACCTGAACCCGAACCCGAACCTGAACCCTAGCCCTAGCCCTAACCTAACCCTAACCCTAGCCTTAACACTAACCCTAACCATAACCCTAGCCCTACCCCTAATGCTAACCCTAGCCCTAGCCCTAGCCCTAGCCCTAGCCCTAACCCTAACCCTAACCCTAGCCATAGCACTAGCCCTAACCCTAACACTAACCCAACCCTAGTCCTAACCCTAAACCTAAAGCTAACCCTAGCCCTAAACATAACCCTAAATCTAACACTAACCCTAGTACTAACACTAACCTTAGCGCTAGCCCAAGCCCTAACCCTAACCCTAACGCTAAACCTAGCCCCAAACGTAACCCTAAACCTAACCCTAACCCTAGCACTAGCCCTAAACCTAACCCTAAACCTAGCCCTAGACCTAACCCTAAAACTAGCCCTAACCCTAACTCTAGCACTAGACCTAACCCTAACCCAAACCCTAACCCATAGCCTTAGCCGTAACCCTAACCCTAAAACTAGCCCTAGCCCTAGCCCTAGCTCTAATGCTAAGCCTACACCTAACCTAGCCCTAGCCCTGGCCCTAGCCATAACCGTAACGCTAACCCTAACCCTAGCCCTAGCCCTAACCCAAAACCAAACACTAACCCTTACCCTAAACCGATCCCAAAACCGAACCTTCACCCTAACCCTAACACCAATCCTACACCTAACCTTAACCATAGCCTTAGACTTAGTCATAGTCCTAACCATTGAAACAACACTAGCTCTAAGGCTAACCCTAGCACTAACCCTAAAGGTAAACCTAACCCTAACCCTAATGCTAGCCCTAGTCTTCGCCCTAGCCCTAACCCTAAACCTAAACTTAGCCGTAGCCCTAGCCCTAGCCCTAGCCCTAACCCTAACCCTAATCCCTAGCCCTAGCCCTAGCCCTAGCCCTAACCCTAACCCTAGCCCTAACCCTAACCCTAAACCTAACCCTAACCCTAGCCCTAGACCTAGCCATAACCATAACCCTAAACCTAACCCTAGCCCTATCCCTAACCCTAATCTTAGCCCTAGCACTAACCATAATCCTAGCCCGAGCCCTAGCACTAGCCCTAACCATAACCAAAGCCCTAGCCCCAATCCTGGCCCTAACCCTAAACCTAAACCTAACCCTAGACCTAGCCATAGCCCTAAGAATAACCCTAACCCTAACCCTAACCCTAACCCTAGCCCTAACCCTAACTGTAATCCTAACCCTAACCCTAACCCTACCCTAACCGTAACCCTATCCATAGCCCTAACCCTAGCCCAGGCCCTAAAGCTAAACCTAACCCTAACCCTAGCACTAGCCCTAGCCCTAACCCTAACCCTAACCCTAACCCTAACCCTAACCCTTGTCAAACATAGCCCAAAACCTAACCATAAACTTAGCACTAGCCCTAGCCCTAACACTATCCCTAACCCTCACACAAACCCTAGCCCTATACGTACCCCTAACCCTAACCCTAACCCTAGCCCTAGCCCTAACCCTATTCCTAACCCTAGCCCTAGACCTAACGCTAACCCTAACACTCACTGGAGCCCTTGCCCTGGCCCTAGTCCCAGCACTATACATAACCCTAACCATAGCCCTAGACCTGGCCCTAGCCTTCACCCTAACCCTAGTTCTAGCCATGGCCCTAGCCCTAACCCTATTCTTAGCCCTAGCCCTAACCCTAACCCTAGGCCTAGCCCTAGCCCTAGCCCTAACCCTAACCCTAGCCCTAGCCATACTCCTGGCCCTAACCCTAACCCTATCCCTAACCCTAGCCCTATGTAGCCCTATCCCTAGATGTAGCCCTAACCCTAACCCTATCCTTAGCCCTAGCCCTAACCCTGGCCCTAGAACTAAAGATAAACCTAACCTTAACCCTAGCCCATGCGCTAGCCCTAACCATAACCCTAGCACTAGCCCTAACCCTAACCGTAACCCTAACTCTAACCCTAAACCTAGCCCTAGCGAAAACCCTAACCCTAACCCTAACACTAACCATTGCCCCAGTACTAACCCTAACTCTAATCCAACAGTAGCTCTAGCCCTAGCCCCAGCCCTAACCCTAACCCTAACCTTAACACTAACACTAACCCTAACACTAACCCTAACCCTGACCCTAACACTAACCCTAACCCTAACCCTAGCCCTAGCCCTAACCCTACCCTAGCCCTAATCCTAAGCCTAACCCTAGCCCTAACCCTAACGCTAAACCTAACCCTAGACCAAGCCCAAGCTCTAACCCTAACCCTAACCCTAACCCTAACCCTAGCCCTAGCCCTAGCCCTAGTGTTAGCCCTAACCCTAAAACTAACTCTAACCCTAAGCCTGACCCTAGCCCTAACCCTAACCCTAAACATAACCCTAAACCTAACCATGGACCTCACCCTAACCCTAAACCTCCCTAAAACTAACCCACAACCTAAACCTAAACTTACCGCTAGCCCTAACCCTAACACTAACCCTAGCACTCACCCTAACCCTAACCCTAGCCCTCACCCTAGCCCTAGCCCTATCCCTATCACTAACCCTTACCCTAACCCTGGCCCTAAACCTAGCCCAAGCGCTAAAGCTAAACCTAATGCTAACCCCAGCACTAGTGCTAGCCCTAAACTTAACCCTTACACTAGCCCTAACCCTAACCATATCCCTAACCCTAACCCTAAACATAGCCCTAGCCAAAACCCTAACCCTAACAAGAAACATTGTGCCAGCCCTAACGCTAACCCTAACCCTAGCCATAGCCCTAGCCCTAGCCCTAGCCCTCACCCTAACCATAACCCGAACCCAAACCCGAACCTGAACCCTAGCCCTAAACCTAACCCTAACCCTAGCCCTACCCCTAATTGTAACCCTAGCCCAAGCCCTAGCCCTAGCCCTAACCCTAACCCTAACCCTAGCCACAGCACTAGCCCTAACCCTAACCATAACCCAACCCTAGTCCTAACCCTAACCCTAAAGCTAACCCTAGCCCTAAACGTAACCCTAAATCTAACCCTAACCCTAGCACTAACCCACACCTTAGCACTAGCCCAAGCCCTAACCCTAACCCTAATGCTAACCCTAGCCCTAAACGTAACCCTAAACCTAACCCTAACACTAGCACTAGCCCTAAACCTAACCCTAAACCTAGCCCTAGACCTAACCCTAAAACTAGCCCTAACCCTAACTCTAGCACTAGACCTGACCCTAACCCAAACCCTAACCCATAGCCTTAGCCGTAACCCTAACCCTAAAACTAGCCCTAGCCCTAGCCCTAGCTCTAATGCTAAGCCTACACCTAACCCTAGCCCTAGCCCTGGCCCTAGCCATAACCCTAACGCTAACCCTAACCCTAGCCCTAGCCCTAGCCCTAAACCAAGCCCTAACGCTAACCCTAACCCTAGCCCTAGCCCTAACCCAAACCCAAACACTAACCCTTACCCGAACCTGATCCCAAAACCGAACCTTCACCCTAACTATAACACCAATCCTACACCTAACCTTAACCATAGCCTTAGACTTAGTCATAGTCCTAACATTGAAACAACACTAGCTCTAAGGCTAACCCTAGCACTAACCCTAATGGCAAACCAAACACTAACCCTAAGGCTAGCCCTAGCCTTCGCCCTAGCCCTAACCCTAATCCTAACTTAGCCGTAGCCCTAGCCCTAGCACTAGCCCTAGCCCTAACCCTAACCCTAGGCCTAGCCCTAGCCTTCGCCCTAGCGCTAACCCTAATCCTAACTTAGCCGTAGCCCTAGCCCTAGCCCTAGCCCTAGCCCTAACCCTAACCCTAGGACTAGCCCTAGCCCTAGCCCTAGACCTAACCCTAACCCTAACCCTAAACCTAACCCTAACCCTAGCCCTAGACCTAGCCATAACCATAACCCTAAACCTAACCCTAGCCCTAGCCCTAGCCCTAACCCTAACCCTAAACCTAGCCCTATCCCTAACCCTAACCTTAGCTCTAGCCCTAATATTAACCCTAGCCCTAGCCCTAGCACTAGCCCTAAACGTAACCAAAGCCCTAGCCCCAATCCTGGCCCTAACCCTAAACCTAATCCTAACCCTAACCTAGCCAGAGCCCTAGTCCTAACCCTAACCCTAATCATAACCCTAAACCTAGGCCTAACCCTAACCGTAACCCTAACCCTAACCCTAACCCTACCCTAACCCTAACATTATCCATAGCCCTAACCCTAGCCCAGGCCATAAACCTAAACCTAACCCTAACCCTAACCCTAGCACTAGCCCTAGCCCTAACCCTAACACTAACCCTAACCCTAACCCTAACCCAACCCTAACACTAACCCTAACATTAACCCTAGCCAAACGTAACCCAAAGCCTAACCCTAACCCTAGCCCTAGCCCTAACCCTAGCCCTAACGCTAGCCGTAGCCCTAATGCTAACCCTAACCCTCACCCGAGCCATAGCCCTGGCCATAGCCCTAGAACTAAACCTAACCCTAAAACTAGCCCTAGCCCTGGCAAAAGCCCTAGACCTAAACCTAACCCTAACCCTAGTCCTAGACCTAGCCGCAACCATAACCCTAACCCTAACCCTAGCCCTAAACATACCCTAACCCTAACCCTAGCCCTAGCCCTAGCCCTAGCCAAAACTGTAACTAAAGACCTAGCAATAGCCCTGGTGCTAACAATAAACCTAAACCTAATCGTGGCCCTAGCCATAGCCCTAACCCTCACCCTAAACCTAGCCCTCAACCTACACCTAACCCTTACCCTAACCTGAACCCTTACCCTAACCCTAACCCTAACCCTAATGCTAACCCTAGCCCAAACCCTAAACCTATCCATAGCCCTAACCCTAGCCCTAGCCCTAAAGTGAAACCTAAACCAAACCCTAGCCCTAGCACTAGCCCTAATACTAACCCTAAACCTAACACTAACCCTAACCCTGTACATAACCCTAAACCTAACCCTAACCCTAGACCTAGCCCTAAACATAACCCTAAACCTAGCCCTGGACCTAATCCTAAAACTGGCCCTAACCCTAACTCTAGCACTAGCCCTAACCCTAACCCTATAATAACCCTAACGATAGCCCTAGCCATAACTCTAACCCTATAACTAGCCCTAGTCCCAGCCCTAGATATAGCCATAACCAAAACCCTAACCCTAGCACTATCCCTAAACCTAACCTTAGCCCTAGCCCTAACCATAATCCTAGCCCTAGCCCTAGCACTAGCCCTAACCATAAAAAAAGCCCTAGCCCTAGCCCTGGCCCTAACAATAAACCTAAACTTAACCCTAGCCCTAAAATAGCCCTAACCATAACCCTAACCCTGTCCCTGCTCCTAACCCTAACCATAACCCTAAACCTAACCCCAGCCCTAACCCTAACCCTAAACCTAGCCCTACCTCTAGAACTAAACCTCGCCCTAAGCCTAGCCCTAGCCCTAAAGCTAAACCTAACCCTAACCATAGCCTTAGCCCTAGCCCTAACACTAAACCTAACTCTAACCCTAAGCCTAACCCTAACCCTACCCCTACCCCTACGCCTAACCCTAACCATAACCCTAACCCTAACCCTAAACCTAGCCCTACCCTTAGCCCTAAACCTAGCGCTAAACCTATCACTAGCCCTAACGCTAACCCTAACCCTCACCCGAGCCGTAGTCCTGGCCCTAGCCCTAGCCCTAAACCTAATCCTAAACCTAGCACTAAACCTGGCCGTAGCCATAAACCTATCCTTAGACCTAGCCCTAACACTAACCATAGCACTAGCCCTAGCCCAAGCCCTAAACGTAACCAAAGACCTAGCCCTACCCCTGGCCCTAACCCTAACCCTAAACCTAACCCTAGCTCTAGCCCTAGCCCTAGCCCTAGCCATAACCCTAAAGATAACTCTAACCCTAAGCCTAACCCTAACCCTATCCCTAACCCTAACCCTAACCGTGGACCTAACCTTAACCCTAACCCTAAACCTAGCCCTAACACGAACCCACAACCTAAACCTAAACTTACCCCTAGCCCTAACGCTAACCCTAACCCTACCCTAACCCTAACCCTATCCATAGCCCTACCCTAGCCCAGGCCCTAAAGCTAAACATAACCCTAACCCTAGCACTAGTCCTAACCCTAAACCTAACCCTAAACCAAAACCTAACCCTAACCCCAGCCCTAAACATAACCCTAACCCTAACCCTTACCCGAGCCCTAGCCCTGGACATAGCCCTAGACCTAAACCTATCCCTAACCCTAGCCCTAGCCCTGGTCCTAGCCTTAACCCTAACAATAGCTCTAGTCATGGCCCTAGCCCTAACCCTATTCTTAGCCCTAACCCTAACCCTAATCCTAGACCTAGCCTTAGACCTAGCCCTAACCCTAATCCTAGCCCTAGCACTAGCCCTAGTGCTAACACTAACCATAGCGCTAACCGTAATCCTAAACCTAACCCTAACCCTAGCCCTAGCCCTAGCCATAACCATAACCGTAACCCTAACCCTAGCCCTATCCCTAACCCTAACCTTAGGCCTAGCCCTAACCCTAAACCTAGCACTAGCCCTAGCCCTAGCCCTAACTCTAACCAAAGCCCTAGCCCTAGCCCTGGCCCTAACAATAAATCTAAACCTAAACCTAGCCCTAGCCATAGCCCTAACCCTAACCCTAAACTTCACCCTAAAACTAGCCCTAAACCTAAACGTAAACCTAACCCTAACCCTAACCCTAACCCTAACTCTAGCCCTAACCCTTGCCCGAGCCTTAACGTTAATCCTAACCCTCACCCGAGCCCTAGCCCTGGCCCTAGCCCTAGCACTAAACTTAACCCTAAACCTAGCCTTAGCCCTGGCCATAGCCCTTACCCTAACACTAGCTCTAGCCCTGTCTCTAGCCCTAACCCTATCCTTAGCCCTAGCCCTAACCCTAAACCTAGCCCTAGCCCTAGCCTTACACCTAACCGTACCCAAAGACCTAGCCATACTCCTGGCACTAACCCTAACCCTAAACCTAACCCTAGCCCTAGGTAGCACTAGACCTAGTCGTAGCCCTAACCCTAACCCTAACCCTAGCCCTAACCCTAGCCCTAGACCTAAAGATAAACCTAACCCTAAACCTAGCCCATGCGCTAGCCCTAAACCTAACCCTAACACTAGCCCTAACCCTAACTGTAACCCTAACTCTAACCCTAAACCTAGCCCTAGCCAAAACCCTAACCCTAACCCTAAC
>CM027407.1:130238955-130241455 GCA_015711505.1 Sylvilagus bachmani
AATCCTAGCCATAGCCATAGCCCTAACCCTAACCCTAACCCTAACGCTAGACCTAAACCTAACCCTAAACCTAACCCTAACCCTAACCCTAACCCACCCTAACCCTAACCCTATCCATAGCCCTAACCCTAGTCCAGGCCCTAAAGCTAAACGTAACTCTAACCCTAGCACTAGCACTAGCCCTAGCCCAAACACTAACACTAACACTAAACCTAAACCTAAACCTAGCTCTAACCTAGCCATAACCATAACCCTAACCCTAACCCTAGCCCTAAACCTAACCCTAAACCTAGCCCTATCCCTCACCCTAACCTTAGCCCTAGCCCTAACTATAATCCTAGCCCTAGCCCTAGCACTAGCCCTAACCGTAACCAAAGCCCTAGCCCCAACCCTTTCCCTAACCCTAAACCTAAACCTAAACCTAAACCTAGACCTAGCCATAGCCCTAACCCTAACCTAACCCTAACCCTACCCTAACCCTAACCCTAACGCTACCCTAGCCCTAACCCTATCCATAGCCGAAACCCTAGCCCAGACCCTAAACCTAAACCTATCCCTAACCCTAGCACTAGCCCTAGCCCTACCCTAACCCTAACCCTAAACCTAACCCTAGCCCTAGCCCTAACGCTAACACTAACCCTCACCCAAGCACTAGCCCTGGCCATTGCCCTAGACCTAAATCTAAACCTAAACCTAGCCCTAGACCTGGCCATTGCCCTAGACCTAAACCTAACTCTAAACCTAGCCCTAGCCCTAGCCCTTGCCCTAACCGTAACCAAAGCCCTAGCCCTAGCCCTGGGGTTAACAATAACCTAAACCTAATCCTAGCCCTAGCCATAGCCCTAACCCTCACCCTAAACCTTGCCCTCAACCTAAACGTAACCCTTACCCTAACCTGAACCCTTACCCTAACTCTAACCCTAACCATAACCCTAAACCTAACCCTAAACCTATCCATAGCCCTAACCCTAGCCCTAGCCCTAAAGCTAAACCTAAACCTAACCATAGCCCTAGCACTAGCCCTAACACTAAACCTAACTCTAACCCTAAGCCTAACCCTAACCCTACCCCTAACCCTAACCCTAACCCTATACCTATACTTAGCCCTAAACCTAGCCCTAAACCTAGCACTAGCCCTAACGCTAAACCTAACCCTCACCCGAGGCCTAGCCCTGGCCCTAGCCCTAGCCCTAAACCTAATCCTAACCCTAGAACTAACCCTGGCCCTAGCCCTAACCCTATCCTTAGACATAGCCCTAACCCTAACCCTAGCACTAGCCCTAGCCCAAGCTCTAAAGGTAACCAAAGCCCTAGCCCTACCCCTGGACCTAACCCTAAACCTAACTCTAGCCCTAGCCCTAGCCCTGGCCCTAGGCTTAACCGTAACCCTAGCTCTAGCCCTGGCCCTATCCCTAACCCTATTCTTAGCCGTAGCCCTAACCCTAACCCTAGGCCTAGCCCTAGCCCTAGCCCTAACCCTAACCCTAGCCCTAGCACTAGCCCTAGCCCTAACAGTAACCCTAGCGCTAACACTAATCTTAAACCTAACCCTAACCCTAGCCCTAGACCTAGCCCTAGCCATAACCATAACCCTAAACCTAACCCTAGCCCTAACCCTAACCGTAACCCTAACCCTAGCATTATTCCTAACCCTAGCCCTATCCCTAACCCTAACCTTAGCCCTAGCCCTAACCATAACCCTACCACTATCACCAGCCATAGCCCTAACTGTAACCAAAGACCTAGCCCTAGCCCTGGCCCTAACAATAAATCTAAACCTAACCCTAGCCCTAGCCATAGCCCTAACCCGAACCCTAACACTCACCATAACCCTAGCCCTAAACCTAAACCTAACCCTTACCCTAACCCTAATCCTAACCCTAGCCCTAACCCTTGCCCTAGCCTTAACATTAATCCTAACCCTCACATGAGCACTAGCCCTGGCCCTAGCCCTAGCACTAAACATAACCCTAACCCTAACCCTAGCCCTGGCCATAGCCCTAACCCTAAACCTAGCTCTAGCCCTGGCCCTAGCCCTAACCCTATCCTTAACCCTAGCCCTAACCCTAAACCTAGCCCATGCGCTAGCCCTAAACCTAACCCTAACACTAGCCCTAACCCTAACCGTAACCCTAACTCTAACCCCAAAACTAGCCCTAGCCAAAACCCTAAAACTAAACCTACCCTTAACCATAACCCTAACCCTAACCCTAGCCATAGACCTAAAGATAAACCTAACCTTAAACCTAGCCCATGCACTAGCCCTAAACCTAACCCTAACACTAGCCCTAACCCTAACCGTAACCCTAACTCTAATCCCAAAACTAGCCCTAGCCCTAACCCTAACCCTAACCCTAACACTAACCCTAACCCTAACCCTAACCCTAGCCCTAACACTAACCCTAGCCCTAGCCCTACCCTAGCCCTAACCCTAAACCTAACCCTAGTCCTAACCCTAACGCTAAACCTAGCCCTAGACCAAGCCCTAGCTCTAACCCAA
>CM027407.1:130246455-130266676 GCA_015711505.1 Sylvilagus bachmani
TCTAGCCCTAGCCCTACCTCTAGACCTAAACCTCGCCCTAAGCCAAGCCCTACCCCTAGCCCTAAACCTAGCCCTAAACCTAACCCTAAACCTAGCCCTAGCCCTAACGCTAACCCTAACCCTCACCTGAGCTCTAGCCCTGACCCTAGCCCTAGCCCAAAACCTAATCCTAACCCTAACCCTAACCCTAACCCTACCCCTGGCCCTGGCCCTAACCCTAACCCTAAAACTAACCCTAGCTCTAGCCCTAGCCCTAGCCCTAGCCCTAACCCTAAAGCTAACTCTGACCCTAAGCCAAACCCTAACCCTAGCCCTAACCCTAAACCTAAACCTAACCCTAAACCTACCATGGACCTAACCCTAACCCTAACCCTAACCTTAAACCTAGCCCTAACACTAACCCACAACCTAAACCTAAACTTACCCCTAGCCCTAACACTAACCCTAACACTAACCCTAGCACTCACCCTAACACTAACCCTAGCCCTCCCCCTAGACCTAGTCCTATCCCTATCACTAACCCTTACCCTAATCCTAGCCCTAAACCTAGCCCAAGTCCTAAAGCTAAACCTAACGCTAACCCCAGCACTAGTGCTAGCACTAAACCTAACACTAACACTAGCCCTAACCTTAACCGTATCCCTAACCCTAACCCTAAACCTAGCCCTAGCAAAAACCCTAACCCTAACACGAAACATTGCACCAGCCCTAACGCTAACCCTAAACCTAGCCATAGCCGTAGCCCTAGCCCTAGCCCTCGCCCTAACCATAACCCGAACCTGAACCCGAAACTGAACCCTAGCCCTAACGGTAACCCTAACCCTAGCCTTAGCACTAACCCTAACCCTAACCCTAACCCTAGCCCTACCCCTAACACTAAACCTAGCCCTAGCCCTAGCCCTAGCCCTAGCCCTAGCACTAGCCCTAATTCTATTCCTAACCCTAGCCATAGCACTAGCCCTAACCCTAACTCTAACCCAACCCTAGTCCTAAGCCTAACTCTAAACCTAACACTAACACTAGCCCTAGTCCTAGCCCTAACCCTAACCCTAACACTAACCCTAGCCCTAAACGTAACCCTAAACCTAACCCAAACCATAGCACTAGCCCTATACCTAAACCTAAACCTAGCCCTAGACCTAACCCTAAAACTAGCCCTAACCCTAACTCTAGCACTAGCCCTAACCCTAACCCTAACCCTAACCATAGCCTTTGCCGTAACCCTAACATTAAAACTAGCCCTAGTCTTAGCCCTAGTTCTAATCCTAAGCCTAAACCTAACCCTAGCGCTAGCCCTAAAACTAGCCCTAACGCTAACCCTAACCCCAGCCCTAGCCCTAACCCAAACCCAAACACTAACCCTTACCCTAACCCGTTCCAAAACCGAACCTTCACCCTAACCCTAACACCAATCCTACACCTAACCTTAACCATAGCCTTAGACTAAGTCATAATCCTAACCATTGAAACAACACTAGCTCTAAGGCTAACCCAAGCACTAACCATAACGGTAAACCTAGCACTAAACCTAATGCTAAACCTAGCCTTCGCCCTAGCCCTAACCATAAGCCTAAACCTAGCCATAGCACTAGCCCTAGCCCTAGCCCTAGCCCTAAACCCTAGCCGTAGACATAACCCTAAACCTAGCCCTAGCCCTTGCCCAAGCCCTAACCCTAACACTAGCCCTAACCCGAACCCTAAACGTAACCCTAACCGTAGCCCTAATGCTAGCCATAATCCTTACCCTAACTTTAGCCCAAGCCCTAACACTAACCCTAAAACTGACCTATCCCTAACCCTAACTTTAGCCCTAGCCCTAAACATAATACTAGCCCTAGCCCTAGCACTAGCCCTAACGGTAACCAAAGCCCTAGAACAATCCTGGCCCTAACCCTAAACCTAACCCTAAACCTATCCCTAGCACTAGCCCTAACTCTAACCCTAACCCTAACCCTAACCCTAACCCTAGCCCTAAACCTAACCCTAACCCTAACCCTACCCTAACACTAAACCTATCCATAGCCCTAACCCTAGCTCAGGTCCTAAAGCTAAACCTAACCCTAACCCTAGCACTAGCCCTAGCCCTAACCCTAACCCTAACCCTAACCCTAGGCATAAACGTAACCCTAAGCCTAACACTAACCCTAGCCCTAGCCCTAAACCTAGCCCTAACACTAGACCTAGCCCTAACGCTAACCCTAACACTTACCCGAGCCGTAACACTAGCCCAGGCCCTAAAGCTAAACCTAACCCTAACCCTAGCACTAGCACTAGCCCTAGCCCTAACCCTAACCCTAACACTAAACCTTAACCTAACCCTAACACTAACCCTAGCCCTAGCACTAAACCTAATGGTAAACCTAGCCCTAACCCTAATGCTAGCCCTAGCCTTCGCCCTATCCCTAACCATAATCCTAAACCTAGCTGTAGCCCTAACCCTAGCCCTAGCCGTAGCCCTAGCCAAAACCCTAAACTTAGCCCTAGACCTTGCCCTAGCCCTAACCCTAACCCTAGTCCTAACCCTAACAATAAACCTAACCCTAACCGTAGCCCTAATCCCAGCCATAAACCTAACCCTACCCATTGCCCAAGCCCTAACCCTAACCCTAACCCTAACCCTAGCCTTATCCCTAAGCCCAACCTTAGCCCTACCACTAACCATAATGCTAGCCCTATCCCTAGCTCTAGCCCTAACCGTACCTAAGCCCTGGGTCCATTCCTGGCTATAACCCTAAACCTAAACCTAACCCTAGCCCTATCCATAGCCCTAACCCTAACCCTAACCGTAATCCTAACCCTAGCCCTAAACCTAACCCTAACCCTAACCCTACCCTAACCCTCACCCTAACCCTATCTCTAGTCATAACACTAGCCCAGACCCTAAAGCTAAACCTAGCCCTAAACCTAGCACTAGCCCTAGCCCTAACCCTAACACTAACCCTAACCCTAACACTAACTCTAGCCCTAAACGTAAACCTAACCCTAACCCTAACCCTAACCCTAGCCCTAGACCTAACCCTATCCCTAACTCTAGCCCTAGCCCTAATGCTAACCCTAACCCTCACCCGAGACCTAGCCCTGGCCTTAGCCCTAGACCTAAACCTAACCCTAGCCCTAGCCCTAGCCCTAGCCCTGGCCCTAGCCTTAACCCTAACCCTAGCTCTAGCCCTGGCCCTAGCCCTAACCCAATCCTTAGACCTTCCCTATCCCTAAACCTAGGGCCAGCCCTAGCCCTAGCTCTAACCATAGCCCTAGCCCTAGCACTAGCCCTAGCCCTAATACTAACCCTAGCGCTAACCCTAATCCTAAACCTAAACCTAACCCTAGCCCTAGCCCTAGCCATAACCATAACCCTAACCCTAACCCTAGCCCTAAACATAACCCTAACCCTAACCCTAGCACTAAACATAACCCTAACCCTAACCCTAGCCCTAGCCCTAGCCCTAGCCCTAACCGTAAACAAAGCCCTAGCCCTAGTTCTGGGCAAAACAATATACCTAAAGCTAATCCTAGCCGGAGCCATAGCACTAACGCTCACCCTAAACCTAGCCCTCAACCTAAACCTAAGCCTTACCCTAAGCTGAACCCTTACACTAACCCTAAACTAAACCCTAACGCTAACGCTAGCCCTAAACCTAAACCTGTCCATAGCCCTAACCCTAGCCCAGGCCCTAAAGCTAAACCTAACCCTAACCCTAGCACTAGCACTAGCCCTAGCCCTAACCCTAACCCTAACCCTAACACTAACCCTAAACCTAACCTTAACACTAACCCTAGCCCTAAACGTAACCCTAACCCTAACCCTAACCCTAGCCCTAGCCCTAGCCCTAACCCTATCCCTAACCCTAGCCCTAGACCTAAACCTAAACCTAACCCTAGCCCTAGCCCTAACCCTAACCCAAACACTAACCCTTACCCTAACCCGATCCCGAAACCAAACCTTCACCCTAACCCTAACAGCAATCCTACACCTAACCTTAACCATAGCCTTAGACTTAGTCATAGTCCTAACATTGAAACAACACTAGCTCTAAGGCTAACCCTAGCACTAACCCTAATGGTAAACCTAGCCCTAACCCTAATGCTAGCCCTAGCCTTCGCCCTAGGCTTAAACATAATCCTAAACCTAGCCGTAGCCCTAACACTAGCCCTAGTCCTAGCCCTAGCCCTAGCCAAAACCCTAACCCTAGCCCTAGCCCTTGCCCTAGCCCTAACCCTAACCCTAGCCCTAAACCTTACCCTAAACCTAACCCTAACCATAGCCCTAATTCCAGCCATAAACCTAACCCTACCCCTAGCCCAAGCCCTAACCCTAACCCTAACCCTATCCCTATCCCTAACACTAACCTTAGCCCTAGCCCTAACCATAATCCTAGCCCTAGCCCTAGCACTAGCCCTAACCGTAACCAAAGCCCTAGCCAGAAATCCTGGCCCTAACCCTAAACCTAAACCTAACCCTAGCCCTAGCCATAGCCCTAACAGTAAACCTAACCCTAACCCTAGCCCTAACCCTAAACCTAACCCTAAACCTAACCCTAAACCTAACACTAACCCTAAACCTAACCCTAACCCTAACCCTACCCTAACCCTAAACCTATCCATAGCCCTAACCCTAGCCCAGGCCCTAAAGCTAAACCTAACTCTAAACCTAGCACTAGCCCTAGCCCTAGCCCTAACCCTAACCCTAACCCTAACCCTAACACTAACCCTAGCCCTAAATGTAACACTAACCCTAACCCTAACCCTAACCCTAGCCCTAGCCCTAACCCTATCCCTAACTCTAGCACTAGCCCTAATGCTAACCCTAACCCTCTCCCGAGCCTTAGCCCTGGCCCTAGCCTTAACCCTAACCCTAGCTCTAGCACTGGCCCTACCCTAACCCTATCCTTAGCCCTAGCCCTATCCCTAAACCTAGGCCTAGCCCTACCCTAGCCCTAACCCTAGCTCTAGCCCTAGCACTAACCCTAGCCCTAACACTAACACTAGAACTAACCCTAATCTTAAACCTAACCCTAACCCTAGAGCTAGCCCTAGCCATAACCATAACACTAACCCTAACCCTAGCCCTAAACATAACCCTAACCCTAACCCTAGCCCTAGCCCTAGCCCTAGCCCTAACAGTAACCAAAGCCCTAGCCCTAGCCCTGGGCCTAACAATATACCTAAACCTAATCCCAGCCCTAGCCATAGCACTAACCATCACCCTAAACCTAGCCCTCAACCTAAACCTAACCCTTACCTTAACCTGAACCCTTACACTAACCCTAACCCTAACCCTAACGCTAACCCTAGCCCTAACCCTAAACCTAACACTAACCCTAGCCCTAAACGTAACCCTAAACCTAACCCTAAACCTGCCCTAGTCCTAAAACTAAACCTAAACCTAGCCGTAGACCTAACCCTAAAACTAGCCCTAACCCTAACTCTAGCACTAGCCCTAACCCTAAACCTAACCCTAACAATAACCCTAAACATAGCCCTAGCCGTAACTCTAACCCTAAAACTAGCCCTAGCCCCAGCCCTAGACGTAGCCATAATCATAACCCTAACCCTAGCACTATCTCTAACTCTAACCTTAGCCCTAGCACTAACCATAATCCTAGCCCTAGCCCTAGCACTAGACCTAACCGTAACCAAAGCACGAGCCCTAGTCCTGGCCCTAACAATAAAACTAAACCTAACCCTAGCCCTAGCAATAGCCCTAACCCTATCCATAGCCCTAGTCCTATCCCTAACCCTAACCTTAGCCCTAGCCCTAAACATAATCCTAGCCCTAGCCCAAGCACTAGCGATAACCGTAACCAGATCCCTAGAACAATCCTGGCACTAACCCTAAACCTAAACCTAACCTTAGCCATAGCCATAGGCCTAACCCTAACCCTAACCCTAACCCTAGACCTAAACCTAACCCTAACCCTAACCCTAACTCTAACCCTAACCCTACCCTAACCCTACCATATCCTTAGCCTTAATCCTAGCCCAGGCCCTAAAGCTAAACCTAACCCTAACCCTATCCCTAACCCTAGCCCTAGACCTAAACCTAACCCTAACCCTAGCCCTAGCCCTGGCCCTAGCCCTAACCCTAACACTAGGCCTAGCCCTAGCCCTAGCCCTAGCCCTAACCCTAAACCTAGCCCTAGCACTAGCCCTAGCCCTAACACTAACCCTAGCACTAACCCTAATCCTAAACCTATCCCTAACCCTAGCCCTAGCCCTAGCTAAAACAATAAGGCTAACCCTAACCCTAGCCCTATCCCTAACCCTAACCTTAGCCCTAGCCCTAACCCTAACCCTAGCCCTAGCCATACCTCTAGACCTAAACCTCGCCCTAACCCTAGCCCTAGCCCTAGCCCTAGCCCTAAGCTAAACCTAAACCTAACCCTAGCCCTAGTCCTAGCCCTAACACTAAACCTAACCCTAACACTAACACTAGCCCTAAAAGTATCTCTAAAAATAACCCTAACCCTAGCCCTACCTCTAGCCCTAAACCTAGCCCTAGCCCAAACGCTAACCCTAACCCTAACACTAACCCAAGTCCTGGTCCTAGCCCTAGCCCTAAACCTAATCCTAACCCTAGCACTAGCCCTAGCCCTAGTCCTAACCATAATCAAAGCCTGAGCCCTACCCCTGGCCCTAACCCTAAACCTAAACATAACCCTAGCTCTAGCCCTAGCTCTAGACCTAGCCCTAACCCTAAAGCTAACTCTGACCCTAAGCCTAACGCTAGCGCTAGCCCTAACCCTATCCCTAAACCTAACTCTAACCCTAAGCCTAACCCAAACCCTAGGCCAAACCCTAACCCTAAACCTAGCCCTAACACTAACCCACAACCTAAACCTAAACTTACCCCTAGCCCTAACCCTAACCCTAACACTAACCCTAGCACTCACCCTAACCCTAACCCTAGCCCTCATCCTAGCCCTAGCCCTATCCCTATCACTAACCCTTCCCCTAACCCTAGCCCTAAACCTAGCCGAAACCCTAAAGCTAAACCTAACGCTAAACCCAGCACTAGCGCTAGCCCTAAACCTAACACTAACACTAGCCCTAACCTTAACCGTATCCCTAACCCTAACCTAAACCTAGCCCTAGCAAAAACCCTAACCCTAACACGAAAAATTGCCCCAGTCTTAACCCTAACACTAACCCTAGCCCTAGCCCTAGCCCTAACCCTATCCATAGCCCTAACCCTAGCCCTAGCCCTAAAGATAAACCTAACCCTAACCCTAGCCCTAGCACTAGCCCTAACACTAACCCTAAACCTAACACTAACCCTAGCCCTAAACGTAACCCTAAGCCTAACCATAACTAGGACCTAGCGCTAGCCCTAGCCCTAACGCTAACCCTAACCCTCACCCGAGCCCTAGCCCTGGCCCTAGACCTAGCCCTAATGCTAACCCTAACCCTAGCCCTAGACCTGGCCTTAGCCCTAACCGTAACCCTAGCTCTAGCCCGAACCCTAACCATATTATTAGAACTACCCTAAACCTAAACCTAGACCTAGCCCTAGACCTAGACCTAACCGTAACAAAAGCCATAGCCATACCCCTGGCCCTAACGCTAAGCCTGACCCTCACTCGAACCCTAGCCCTGGCTATAGCCCTAGACCCTAACCTAACCCTAACCCGAAGCCTAACCCAAACCTAGCCCTAACCCTAACCCTAAACCTAAACCTAAACCTAACCCTGGCCCTAACCTTAACCCTAACGCTAACCCTAACCCTAGCCCTAAACTAACCCACAAC
Source organism: Sylvilagus bachmani (assembly GCA_015711505.1). Taxonomy (NCBI): domain Eukaryota; kingdom Metazoa; phylum Chordata; class Mammalia; order Lagomorpha; family Leporidae; genus Sylvilagus; species Sylvilagus bachmani. The sequence continues at coordinate 130,254,200 of CM027407.1, forward strand.
CTAAACCTAAACTTAGCCCTAGCCCTAGCCCTAACCCTAACCCTAACACTAGCCCTAGCCTAGGGCTAGCACTAGCCCTAGCACTAATCTTACTCATAAGATTAACCCTAACCCTAGCCCTACCCTAACCCGATACCTAAACCTATCCCTAATCAGGCCCTAACCCTAAGGCTAATCCTAGACCTAGACCTAGCCCTAGCCCTAGAGCTAGGCCTAACCCTAACCCTAACCCTAGCCCTAACCCCAGCCCTAGACCTAACCCTAAACCTAACCCTAACCCTAGCCCTAGCACTAACCCTAAACCTAGCCATAGACCTAGCCCTAGCCCTACCCCTAAACCTAAACTTAGCCCTAAACCTAACCCTATACCTAGCCCTAGCCCTAGGTCTAACCCTAAGCCTAACCCTAAACCTAACACTAGCCCAAGCCCTAGCCTAACCCTAACCCTAACCCTAACACTATCCCTAGCACTAACCCTAAACCTAACCCTACCCTACTCCTAATTCTAACCCTAACCCTAAACCTAACCCTAACTCTAGACTTAACCCTAGCCAAAACCCTAAACCTAACACTAATCCTAGCCCTAAACGTAACCCTAACCCTAGCCCTAGCCCTATCCCTAACCCTAACCCTAACCCTAACCCTAGCCCTAGCCTAGCCCTAACCGTAACCAAAGGCCTAAACCTAGCCCTGGCCCTAACTCTAACCATATCCCTAGCCCTAACCCTAGCCATAGCCCTAGCCCTAACCCTAAATCTAACCCTAAACCTAACCCTAACCCTAGCCCGAACCCTAACCATAACCATAGCGCTAAGCTTAACCCTAACCCTAGCCCTAGCGCTAGCCCTAGGACTAGCCCTAAAGCTAAACCTAACACTAAACATATCCCTAGCCCTATCCCTAAACCTAACCCTAAATCTAGCCCTAGCCAAAACCCTAACACTAACAATAACCATAGCCCCAGCCCTAACCCTAACCCTAGCCTAATCCCTAGCCCTAGCACAGGCCCTACCCCTAACCCTAACCCGAATTCGAACCCGAACCTGAAACCTAACACTAACCCTAACCCTAACCCTAGGCCTAGCCCCAAAGCTAAACTTAACCCTAACCCTAAGCCTAGCCCTAGCCCTAACCCTAACCATAAACCTAGCCTTAAACGTAACCCTAACCCTAACCCTAGCCCTAGCACTAGCCCTAACCCTATCCCTAACCCTAGCCCTATCGCTAACACTAGTCATAACCCTCACCAGAGCCCTTGCCCTGGCCCTAGACTAGCCCTAAAGCTAAACATAACACTAGGGCTAGACCTGGCCCTAGCCTTATCCCTAACCCTAGCTCTAGCCCTGGCCCTAGCCCTAACCCTAACCTTAGCCTCAACACTAAACCTAATCCTAGCCCTAGCCCTAGCCCTAGGCCTAGCTCTAACACTAACACTAACCCTAGCCCTAACACTAACCCTAACACTAGCCTTAACACTAACCCTAACCATAACCCTAGCCCTACCCCTAATACTAAACCTAGCCCTAGCCCTAGCCCTAGCCCTAGCCCTAACCATAACCCAAAACCTAGCCATAGCACTAGCCCTAACCCTAACTCTAACCCAACTCTAGTCCTAACCCTAACCCTAAAACTAACCCTAGCCCTAAACGTAACCCTAAATCAAACCCTAACCCTAGCACTAACCCTAATCTTAGCCCTAACCCTAGCCCTAACCTAAACCTAATGCTAACCCTAGCCCTAAACGTAACCCTACACCTAACCCTAACGCTAGCACTAGCCCTAAACCTAACCCTAAACCTAGCCCTAGACCTAACCCTAAAACTAGCCCTAACCCTAACTCTAGCACTAGACCTAACCCTAACCCATAGCCTTAGCCGTAACACTAACCCTAAAACTAGCCCTAGCCCTAGCCCTAGCTCTAATGCTAAGCCTAAACCTAACCCTAGCCCTAGCCCTGGCCCTAGCCATAACCCTAACGCTAATCCTAACCCTAGCCCTAGCCCTAACTCTAAACCTAGCCCTAATGCTAACCCTAAACCTAGCCCTAGCCCTAACCCTAACCCAAACACTAACCCTTACCCTAACCCGATTCCGAAACCGAACCTTCAACTTAACCCTAACACCAATCCTACACCTAACCCTAACCATAGCCTTAGACTTAGTCATAGTCCTAACATTGAAACAACACTAGCTCTAAGGCTAACCCTAGCACTAACCCTAACGGTAAACCTAGCCCTAACCCTAATGCTAGCCCTAGCCTTCGCCCTACCCTAACCCTAATCCTAAACTTAGCCGTAGCCCTAGCCCTAGCCCTAGCCCTAACCCTAACCCTAACCCTAGCCCTAGCCCTAGTCCGAGCCCTAACCCTAACCCTAAACCTAACCCTAACCCTAGCCCTAGACCTAGCCATAACCATAACCCAAAACCTACCCTAGCCCTAGCCCTAACCCTAACCCTAACCCTAGCCCTATCCGTAACCCTAACCTTAGCCCTAGCCCTAAACATAACCCTAGCCCTAGCCCTAGCACTAACCCTAACCATAACCAAAGCCCTAGCCCCAATCCTGGCCCTAACCCTAAACCTAAACCTAAACCTAATCCTAGACCTAGCCATAGCCCTAGCCCTAACCCTAATCCTAACCCAAACCCTAACCCTAGCCCTAACCCTAACCATAACCCTAACCCTAACCCTAACCGTAACACTAACACTAACCCTAGCCAAATGCAACCCAAAGCCTAACCCTAACCCTAGCCCTCGCCCTAACCCAGCCCTAACCCTAGCCCTAGCCCTATCGCTAACACTAACCCTCACCCGAGCCCTAGCCCTGGCCATAGCCCTAGACCTAAATCTAACCCTAAACCTAGCCCAAACTGTAACCAAAGACCTAGGCATAGCCCTGGGCCTAACAATAAACCTAAACCTAATCCTAGCCCTAGCCATAGCCCTAACCATCACCCTAAACCTAGCCCTCAACCTAAACGTAACCCTTACCCTAACCTGAACCCTTACCCTAACCCTAACCGTAACCCTAACCCTAATCCTAACCCTAGCCCTAATCCTAACCCAAAACCTATCCATAGCCCTGGGCCTAACAATAAACCTAAACCTAATCCTAGCTCTAGCCATAGCCCTAACCCTCACCCTAAACCTAGCCCTCAACCTAAACGTAACCCTTACCCTAACCTGAACCCTTACCCTAACCCTAACCGTAACCCTAACCCTAATCCTAACCCTAGCCCTAACCCTAACCCATAACCTATCCATAGCCCTAACACTAGCATTAGACCTAAAGCTAAACCTAAACAGAACCGTAGCCCTAGCACTAGCCCTAACACTAACCCTAACCATAACACTAACCCTAGCCCTAAACGTAACCCTAAACCTAACCCTAACCCTAGGCCTAGCCCTAAACATAACACTAAACCTAGCCCTAGACCCTACCCTAAAACTAGCCCTAACCCTAACTCTAGCACTAGCCCTAACCCTAACCCTAACAATAACCCTAACCATAGCCCTAGCCGAAACTCTAACCCTGAAACTAGCCCTAGCCCCAGCCCTAGACCTAGCCATAATCATAACCCTAAACCTAGCACTATCCCTAACCCTAACCTTAGCCCTAGCACTAACCATAATCCTAGATCTAGCCCTAGCACTAGCCCTAACCATAACCAAAGCCATAGCCCGAGCCCTGGCCCTAACAATAAACATAAACATAACCCTAGCCCTAAAATAGCCTTAACCCTAACCCTAACCCTAACCCTAACCCTAACCCTAACCCTAACGCTAAACCTGCCCCTGCCCCTAACTATAACCCTAAAACTAACCCTAGCCCTAACCCTAACCCTAAACCTAGCCCTAGCCCTACCTCTAGACCTAAACCTTGCACTAAGCCTAGCCATAGCCCTAAAGCTAAACCTAACCCTAACCCTAGCCCAAGCCCTAGCCCGAACACTAAACTTAACTCTAACACTAAGCCTAACACTAACCCTACCCCTAACCCTAACCATAACCCTAACCCTAACCCTAACCCAAGCACTAAACTTAGCCCTAAACCTAGCACTAGCCCTAACGCTAACCCTAACCCTCACCCGAGCCCTAGCCCTGGCCCTAGCCCTAGCCCTAAACCTAATCCTAACCCTAGCACTAACCCTGGCCCTAGCGCCAAACCTATCCTTAGCCCTAGCCCTAACACTAACCCTAGCACGAGCCCTAGCCCTAGTCCTAAACGTAACCAAAGCCCTAGCCCTAACCCTGGCCCTAACCCTATCCCTAAACCTAAACCTAGCCCTAGCCCTACCCCTAGCTCTAGCCCTAACCCTAAACCTAACTCTAACCCTAAGCCTAAACCTAACCCTAGCGCTAACCCTAACCCTAACCGTGGACCTAACCTTAACACTAACCCTAAACCTAGCCCTAACACTAACCCACAACCTAAACCTAAACTTACCCCTAACCCTAACGATAACCCTAACCCTACCCTATCCATAACCCTGTCCATAGCCCTAACCCTAGCCCAGGCCCTAAAGCTAAACATAACCCTAACCCTACCCCTGGCCCTAACCCTAAACCTAACCCTAGCTCTAGCCCTAGTCCTAGCCCTAGCCCTAGCCCTAGCCCTAACCCTAAACCTAACTCTAACACTAAGCCTAACCCTAATCTTAGCCCTACCCTAAGCCTAACCATGGACCTAACCTTAATCCTAACTCTAAACTTAGCCCTAACACTAACCCCAAGCTAAACCTAAACTTACCCCTAACCCTAACACTAACCCTAACCCTAACCTAACCCTAAACCTATCCATAGCCCTAACCCTAGCCCAGGCCCTAAACGTAACCCTAACCCTAACCCTAACCCTAGCCCTAACCCTAACCCTATCCCTAACCCTAGCCCTAGCCCTAAAGCTAACCCTAACCCTCACCCGAGCCCTAGCCCTGGCCATAGCCCTAGACCTAAACCTAACCCTAACCCTAACCCTAACCCTAGCCCTAGCCCTGGTCCTAGCCTTAACCCTAATCCTCACTCTAGCCCTGGCCCTAGCCCTAACCCTATTCTTAGCCCTAGCCCTAGCCCTAACCCTAACCCTAGGCCTAGCCCTAGTCCTAGCCCTAACCCTAAACCTAGCCCTAGCACTAGCCCTAGCCCTAAAACTAACCCAGGTGCTACCCCTAATCCTAAACCTAACCCTAACCCTAGCCCTAGAACTAGCCCTAGCCATAACCATAACCCTAACCCTAACCCTAACCCTAGCCCTAACCCTAACCCTAACACTAACCCTAGCCTTATCCCTAACCCTAGCCCTATCCCTAACCCTAACCTTAGCCCTAGCCTTAACCATAACCCTACCACTATCCCTAGCCGTAGCCCTAAGTGTAAACAAATCCCTAGCCCTAGCTCTGGCCCTAACAATAAATCTAAACCTAACCCTAGCCCTAGCCATAGCCCTAACCCTAACCCTAACCCTCACTCTAAACCTAGCCCTAAACCTAAACCTAACCCTTACCCTAACCCTAACCCTAACCCTAACCCTAACCCTAACCCTAGCCCTAACCCTTGCACTAGCCTTAATGTTAATCCTAAACCTCACCCGAGCCCTAGCCCTGGCCCTAGCCCTAAAACTAAACATAACCCTAACCCTAGCCCTAGCCCTGGCCATAGCCCTAACCCTAAACCTAGCTCTAGCCCTGGCCCTAGCCATAACCCTATCCTTAGCCCTAGCCCTAACCCTAAACCTAGACCTAGACCTAACCCTAAACCTAACCGTAACCAAAGCCCTAGCTTACTCCTGGCCCTAACCCTAACCCTAAACCTAACGGTAGCCCTAGGTAGCCCTAGCCCTAGACGTAGACCTAACCCTAACCCTAACCCTAACCCTAACCCTAGCCATAGACCTAAAGATAAACCTAACCCTAAACCTAGCCTATGCACTAGACCTAAACCTAACCCTAGCACTAGCCCTAAGCCTAACCGTAACCCTAACTCGAACCCTAAACCTAGCCCTAGCCAAAAACCTAACACTAACCCTAACACTAACCATAACACGAACCCTAGCCCTAACCCTAATCCTAACCCTAGCCATAGCCCTACCCTAGCCCTAACCCTAAACAAACCCAAGTCCTAACCCTAACGCTAAACCTAGCCCTTGACCAAGCCCTAGCTCTAACCGAAAGCCTAACCCTAACTCTAACCCTAACATAGCCCTAACCCTAGCACTTACCCTAGCCCTAACTCTAACCATAACCCTAGCCCTAGCATTAGCACTAACCCTGAACCTAACCCTAAACCTAGCCCTAGCCCTAGCCATAGCCCTAAACCTAGCCCTAAACGTAACCCTAACAATAACCCTAACCTTAGCCCTAGCCCTAACCCTAACCCTAGCCCTAGCCCTAGCCCTAGACCTAGCCCTAGCCTTAACCGTAACCAAAGCCGTAGACGTAGCCCTGGCCCTAACCCTAAACCAAAATCTAACCCTAGCCCTAGCCATAGCCCTAGCCCTAAACCTAAACCTAACCCCAACGCTAACCCTAGCCCAAACCTTAGCCGTAAACCTAGCCCTAAACCTAGCACTAGTTCTAACACTAACCCTTACCCTCACCCGAGCCCAAGCCCTGGCTCTAGCCCTAACCCTAAACCTAATCCTAATCCTAGCACTAACACTGGCCCTAGCCCTAAACCTATCCTTAGCCCTAACCCTAACCCTAGCCCTACCCCTAGCCCTACCCCTAGACCTCGCCCTAACACTAACCCTAACCCAAACCCGAACCCAAATCTGAACCCTAACCCTAATCCTAACCCTAACCCTAGCCCTAGCCCTAACCCTAACCCTAACCCTAGCCCTATCCCTAACCCTAATATTAGCCCTAGCCTTAATCATAATCCTAGCCCTAGCCATTGCCCTAGCCCTAACACTAACCCTAGCCCTAAACGGAACCCTAAACCTAACCATAACTGTAGCCCTAATCCTAGCCATAACCCTAACCCTAACACTAACCCTAGCCCTAACCCTAACCCTAACCCTAGCCCTATCCCTAACACTAACCTTAGCCCTAGGCCTAACTATAATCCTAGCCTAAGCCCTAGCACTAGCCCTAACCCTAATCCTGGCCCTAAACCTAACCCTAACCCTAACACTACCCCGGCCTTAACCTAACCCTATCCATAGCCCTAACCCTAGCCCAGGCCCTAAAGCTAAACTAACACTAAACCTAGCACTAGCCATAGCCCTAACTCTAACACTAACCCTAGCCCTAAACGTAACCCTAACCCTAACCCTAACCCTAACCTTAACCCTAACCCTAGCCTAACCCTAACCCTAGCCCTAGCCCTAGCCCTAGCCCTTACCGTAACCAAAGCCCTAGCCCTAGCCCTGGGCCTAACAATAAACCTAAACCTAATCCTAGCCCTAGCAATAGCCCTAAACCTCACCCTAAACCTAGCCCTCAACCTAAACCTAACACTTACCCTAACCTGAACCCTTACCCTAACCCTAACCCTAACACTAACCCTAACCCTAGCCCCAACCCTAAACCTATCCATAGCCCTAACACTAGACCTAGCCCTAAAGCTAAACCTAAACCTAACCCTAGCCCTAGCCCTAGCCCTAACACTAACCCTAAACCTAACACTAACCCTAGCCCTAAACATAACCCTAACCCTAACCCTAGCCCTAGCCCTAGCCCTAAACATAACACTAAACCTAGCCCTAGACCTAACCCTAAAACTAGACCTAACCCTAACTCTAGCACTAGCCCTAACCCTAAACCTAACAATAACCCTAACCATAGCCCTAGCCATAACTCTAACCGTAAAACTACCCCTAGCCGCAGCCCTAGAAGTAGCCATAACCATAACCCTATCCCTATCCCTATCCCTAACCCTAACCCTAACCCTAGCCCTAACCATAATCCGAGCCCTAGCCCCAGCACTAGCCCTAACCGTAACCAAAGCCCTAGCCCTAGCCCTGGCCCTAACAATAAACCTAAACCTAACCCTAGCACTAGCAATAGCCCTAACCCTAACCCTAACCCTAACCTTATCCATAGCCCTAACCCTAGCCCTATCCCTAAACCGAACCATAGCCCTAGCCCTAACCATAATCCTAGCCCTAGCCCTAGCATTAGCCCTAACCGTTACCAAAGACCTAGCCCTAAACCTGGCCCTAACCCTAAACCTAAACATAATCCTAGCCCTAGCCAAGCCCTAACCCTAACCCTAACCCTAACGCTAGACCTAAACCTGACCCTAACCCTAACCCTACCCTAACCCTAACACTGTCCATAGCCCTAACCCTAGCCCAGGCCCAAAAGCTAAACCTAACTCTAACTCTAGCACTAGCACTAGCCCTAGCCCTAACCCTAACACTAACACTAAACCTAAACCTATCTCTAACACTAACCCTAGCCCTAAACGTAAACCTAACACTAATCCTAACCCTAACCCTAACTCTAGCCCTAGCCCTAACCCTAACCCTAACACTAACCCTAGGCATAAACGTAACCCTAAGCCTAACCCTAATCCTAGCCCTAGCCCTAAACCTATCCCTAACCCTAGCCCTAGCCCTAACGCTAACCCTAACACTTACCCGAGCCCTAACACTAGCCCAAGCCCTAAAGCTAAACCTAACCCTAACCCTAGCACTAGCACTAGCCCTAACCCTAACCCTATCCCTAGCACTAAACCTTAACCTAACCCTAACACTAACCATAGCCCTAGAACTAACCCTAACGGTAAACCTAGCCCTAACCCTAATGTTAGCCATAGCTTTAGACCTATCCCTAACCATAATCCTAAACCTAGCTGTAGCCCTAACCCTAGCCCTAGCTCTAGCCCAAGCCAAAACCCTAACCCTAGCCCTAGCCCTTTTCCTAGCCATTACCATAGCCCTAACCCTAACCCTAGCCCTAACCTTAACCCTAAACCTAACCCTAACCGTAGCCCTAATCCCAGCCATAAACCTAACCCTAACCCTAGCCCAAGTCCTAACCCTAACCCTAACCCCAGCCCTAGCCCTATCCCTAACCCTAACCTTAGCCCTAGCCCTAGCCCTAACCATAATCCTAGCCCTAGCCCTAGCACTACCCCTAAGCGTAACCACACCCTGACCCAATCCTGGCCCTAACCCTAAACCTAAACCTAACCCTAGCCCTAGCCCTATCCCTAAGCCTAACCTTAGCCCTTGCCCTAGCCCTAACCATAATCCTAACCCTAGCCCTAGCACTAGCCCTAACCGTAACCACACCCTGACCCAATCCTGGCCCTAACCCTAAACCTAAACCTAACCCTAGCCCAAGCCATAGCCCTAACCCTAACCCTAACCCTTATTAACCCTTATTCTAACCCTAGCCCTAAACCTAACCCTAACTCTAACCCTAGCCTAACCCTAACCCTATCCATAGCCCTAACCCTAGCCCAGGCCCTAAAGCTAAACCTAACCCTAACCCTAGCCCTAGCCCTAGCCCTGGCCCTAGCCTTAAACCTAACCCTAGCTCTAGACCTGGCCCTAGCCCTAACCCTATCCTTAGCCCTCGCCCTATCCCTAAACCTAGCCCTAGCCCTAGCCCTAGCCCTAACCATAGACCTAGGCCTAGAACTAGCCCTAGCCCTAACACTAACCCTAGCGCTAACCCTAATCCTAAACCTAACCCTAACCCTAACCCTAGCCCTAACCCTAGCCATTACCATAACCCTAACCCTAACCCTAGCCCTAAACATAACCTAACCCTAACCCTAGCCCTAGCCCTAGCCCTAGCCCTTACCGTAAACAAAGACCTAGCCCTAAGCCCGGGCCTAACAATATACCTAAACCTAATACTAGCCATAGCCATAGCACCTACGCTCACCCTAAACTTAGCCCTCAACCTAAACCTAACCCTTACCCTAACTTGAACCCTTACCCTAACCCTAACCCTAACCCTAAAGCTAACACTAGCCCTAACCCTAAACCTATCCATAGCCCTAACACTAGCCCAGGCCCTCAAGCTAAACCTAACCCTAACCCTAGCACTAGCACTAGCCCTAGCCCTAAGCCTAACCCTAACCCTAACCCTAACACTAACCTAAACATAACCCTAACCCTAACCCCAACCCTAACCCTAGCCCTAGCCCTAACCAAATCCCTAACCCTAGCCCTAGACCTAAACCTAAACCTAACCCTAGCCCTAGCCCTAACCCTAACCCAAACACTAACTCTTACCCTAACCCGATCCCGAAACCAAACCTTGACCCTAACCCTAACAGCAATCCTACACCTAACCTTAACCATAGCCTTAGACTTAGTCATAGTCCTAACATTGAAACAACACTAGCTATAAGGCTAACCCTAGCACTAACCCTAACGGTAAACCTAGCCCTAACCCTAATGCTAGCCCTAGCCTTCGCCCTAGCCCTAACCATGACCCTAAACTTAGCCGTAGCCCTAGTGCTAGCCCTAGACCTAACCCTAAACCTAGACCTAGCACTTGCCCTAGACCTACACTAACACTAGCCCTAACCCTAACCCTAAACCTAACCCTAACCGTAGCCCTAATACCAGCCATAAACCTAACCCTAACCCTAGTCCTAGCCGTAACCCTAACCCTAACCCTAGCCCTAAACGTAACACTAACCCTAACACTAACCCTAACCCTAACCCTAGCCCTAGCCCAAACCCTAACCCTAATCTAGCCCTAGCCCTAATGCTAACCCTAACCCTCACCCGAGCCCTAGCCCTGGCCATAGACCTAGACCTAAACCTAACCCTAGACCTAGACCTAGCCCTGGCCCTAGCCTTAACCCTAACCCTAGCTCTAGCCCTGGCCCTAGCCCTAAACCTATCCTTAGCCCTCGCCCTATCCCTAAACCTAGGCCTAGACCTAGACCTAGCCCTAGCCCTAACACTAGACCTAGCCCTAGCACTAGCCCTAGCCCTAACACTAACCCTAGCGCTAACCCTAATCCTAAACCTAAACCTAAACCTAGTCCTAGCACTAGCCATAACCATAACCATAACACTAACCCTAGCCCTAAACATAACCCTAACCCTAACCCTAGCCCTAGCCCTAACCATAACCAAAGCCCTAGCCCTAGCCCTGGGCCTAACAATAAACCTAAACCTAATCCTAGCCCTAGCCCTAGCACTAGCCCTAACCGTAACCAAAGCCCTAGAACAATCCTGGCACTCACCCTAAACCTAAACCTAACCCTAGCCATAGCCATAGCCATAGCCCTAACCCTAACCCTAACCCTAACCCTAACCCTAACCCTAACCCTAACCCTAATCCTGGCCCTAAACCTAACCCTAACCCTACAATAAACCTAAACCTATCCATAGCCCTAACCCTAGCTCTGGCCCTAAAGCTAAACCTAACCCTAACCCTATCACTAGCCCTAGCCCTAACCCTAACCCTAACCCTAACCCTAACCCTAACCCTAACCCTAACCTTAGCCCTAAACGTAACTCTAAGCCTAACCCTAATCCTAGCCCTAGCCCTAACCCTATCCCTAAACCTAGCCCTAGCCCTAACGCTAACCCTAACCCTTACCCGAGCCCTAACACTAGCCCAGGCCCAAAAGCTAAACCTAACCCTAACCCTAGCACTAGCACTAGCCCTAACCCTAACCCTAACCCTAACCCTAACCCTAACCCTAACACTAACCCTAAACCTAACCCTAACACTAACCCTAAACCTAGCAAAAACCCTAACGGTAAACGTAGCCCTAACCCTAATGTTAGCCCTAGCCTTCGAACTATCCCTAACCATAATCCTAAATCTAGCTATAGCCCTAAACCCTAACCCTAGCTCTAGCCCTAGTCAAAACCCTAACCCTAGCGCTAGCCCTTGCCCTAACCCTAACCCTAGCCCTAACCTTAACCCTAAACCTAACCCTAACCGTAGTCCCAATCCCAGCCATAAACCTAACCCTAACCCTAGTCCTATCCCTAAACCTAACCCTAACTTTAGCCCTATACCTAAGCCTATCCTTAGCCCTAGCCCTAACCATAATCCTAGCCCTAGCCCTAGCACTAGCCCTAACCGTAACCACACCCTACCCCAATCCTGGCCAAACCCAAAACCTAAACCTAACCCTAACCGTAGCCCTAATACCAGCCATAAACCTAACCCTAACCCTAGCCCTAGCCCTAACCCTAACTCTAACCCTAACACTAACCCTAGCCCTAAACGTAACACTAACCCTAACCCTAACCCTAACCCTAACCCTAGCCCTAGCCCTAACCCTATCCCTAACTCTAGCCCTAGCCCTAATGCTAACCCTAACCTTCACCCGAGCCCTAGCCCTGGCCATAGCCCTAGACCTAAACCTAACCCTAGCCCTAGCTCTAGCCCTGGCCCTAGCCTTAACCCTAACCCTAGCTCTAGCCCTGGCCCTATCCCTAAGCCTAACCTTAGCCCTAGCCCTAACCTTAATCCTAGCCCTAGCCCTAGCACTAGCCCTAACCATAACCACACACTGCCCCAATCCTGGCCCTAACCCTAAACCTAA
>CM027407.1:130267176-130284265 GCA_015711505.1 Sylvilagus bachmani
GTTTCGGGATCGGGTTAGGGTAAGGGTTAGTGTTTGGGTTAGGGTTAGGGCTAGGGCTAGGGTTAGGTTTAGGTTTAGGTCTAGGGCTAGGGTTAGGGATAGGGTTAGGGCTAGGGCTAGGGCTAGGGCTAGGGTTAGGGTTATGGTTAGGGTTAGGGTTAGGGTTACGTTTAGGGCTAGGGTTAGTGTTAGGGTTAGGATCAGGGTTAGTGTTAGGGTTAGGGTTAGGGTTAGGGCTAGGGCTAGTGCTAGTGCTAGGGTTAGGGTTAGGTTTAGCTTTAGTTCCTGGGCTAGTGTTACGGCTCGGGTAAGGGTTAGGGTTAGCGTTAGGGCTAGGGCTAGGGTTAGGGCTAGGGTTAGGGCTAGGGCTAGGGTTGGGTTAGTCTTACGGTTACGTTTAGGGCTAGGGTTAAGTTTAGCGTTAGGGTTAGGGTTAGTGTAAGGGTTCAGGTTAGGGTAAGGGTTAGGGTTAGGTTTAGCTTTAGGGCCTGGGCTAGGGTTAGGGCTATGGATAGGGTTAGGGTTAGGGTAGGGTTAGGGTTAAGGTTAGGGGTAGGTTTAGGATTAGGGTTAGCGCTAGGGTTAGTGTTAGGGCTAGGTCTAGTTCTAGGGCTAGGGCTATGGTTAGAGCTAGGGCTAGGGCTGGCCCTAGGTTTACGGATTGGGAAGGGCTAAGGATTGGGTTAGGGCTAGGGCCAGGGCTGAAGCTAGGGTTAGGGTTAAGGCTAGGGCCAGGGCTAGGGCTAGGGCTAGGGTTAGGTTTAGGTCTAGGGCTAAGGCCAGGGCTAGGGCTCGGGTGAGGGTTAGGGTTAGCGTTAGGGCTAGGGCTAGAGTTAGGGATAGTGTTAGGGCTAGGGCTAGGGTTAGGTTTAGGGTTAGGGTTAGGGTTAGTGTTACGCTTAGGGCTAGAGTTAGTGTTAGGGTTAGGGTTAGGGTTAGGGTTAGGGTTAGGGTTAGGGTTAGGGCTAGGTCTAGTGCTAGGTTTAGGGTTAGGTTTAGCTTTAGGGCCTGTGCTAGGGTTAGGGCTATGGATAGGGCTAGAGTAGGGTTAGGGTAGGGTTAGTGTTAGGGTTAGGTTTAGGGCTAGGGTTAGGATTAGGGTTAGGGTCTGGGTTAGGGCTATGGCAAGGGCTAGGGTTAGGTTTAGTTTTAGGGTTAGGGCCAGGGTTGGGGCTAGGGCTTTGGTACGTTTAGGGCTAGTGCTAGGGATAGGGCTAGGATTATGGTTAGTGCTAGGGCTAAGGTTAGGGTTAGGGATAGGGCTAGGGTTAGGGTTAGGGTTAGGGCTTGGGCTAGGGTTAGGGTTAGGTTTATGGCTGGGATTAGGGCTACGGTTAGGGTTAGCTTTAGGGTTAGGGTTAGGGCTAGGGTTAGGGTTAGGGCTAGGGCAAGGGCTCGGGCTAGGTTTATGGTTTTGGCTAGGGCTACGGCTAGGGCTAGGGTTAGGGCTACAGCTAGGTTTAGGATTATGGTCAGGGATAAGGCGAAGGCTAGGGCTAGCATTAGGGTCAGGGCTAGGTTTACCGTTAGTGTTAGTGCTAGGGCTAGGGTTAGTGTTAGGGTTAGGTTTAGGGTTAGGGTTAGGGTTAGGGCTAGGGCTAGTTCTAGTGCTAGGGTTAGTGTTAGGTTTAGCTTTAGGGTTTGGTCTAGTGTTACGGCTCGGGTAAGTGTTAGGGTTAGCGTTAGGGCAAGGGCTAGGGTTAGGGTTAGGGTTAGGCTTAGGGTTACCTTTAGGGCTAGGGTTAGGGTTAGGGTTAGGGTTAGGTTTAGGGCTAGGGCTAGTGCTAGGGTTAGGGTTAGGTTTAGCTTTAGGGCTAGGGCTTGGTTTAGGGCTATGGATAGGGTTAGGTTAGGGTAGGGTTAGGTTTAGGGTTAGGGTTAGGGTTAGGTTCAGGGCTAGGGTTAGGATTAGGGTTAGGGTTAGGGTTAGGACTATGGCTAGGGCTAGGGTTAGGTTTAGGTTTAGGGTTAGTGCCAGGATTGGGGCTAGGGCTTTGGTTACGGTTAGGGCTAGTGCTAGGGCTAGGGCTAGGATTATGTTTAGTGCTAGGGCTAAGGTTAGGGTGTGGGATAGGGCTATGGTTAGGGTAAGGTTAGGGCTTGGGCTAGGGTTAGGGTTAGGTTTATGGCTGGGATTAGGCCTACGGTTAGGGTTAGGTTAGGGTTAGGGTTAGGGCTAGGGTTAGGGTTAGGGCTAGGGCAAGGGCTAGTGCTAGGTTTAGGGTTTTGGCTAGGGCTACGGCTAGGGCTAGGGTTAGGGCTACAGCTAGGTTTAGGATTATGGTTAGGGATAGGGCGAAGGCTAGGGCTAGCATTAGGGTCAGGGCTAGGTTTACCGTTAGGGTTAGTGCTAGGGCTAGGGTTAGTGTTAGGGTTAGGTTTAGTGTTAGTGTTAGGGTTAGGGTTAGGGCTAGGGCTAGTGCTAGTGCTAGGGTTAGGGTTAGGTTTAGCTTTAGTGCCTGGGCTAGTGTTACAGCTCGGGTAAGGGTTAGGGTTAGCGTTAGGGCTAGGGCTTGGGTTAGGTTTAGGCTTAGGTTTACGTTTAGGGCTAGGGTTACGGTTAGCGTTAGGGTTAGGGTTAGGGTTAGGACTAGGGTTGGTTTAGAGTTAGGGTTAGTGCTAGTGCTATGGCAAGGGTTAGGAAAAGATTTAGGGCTAGGGCTAGGGCTAGGGCTAGGGCTAGGGCTAGGGTTAGTGTTAGGGTTAGTGCTAAGGCCAGGGTTAGGGTTACCGTTAGGGCTAGGGTTCAGGTTCGGGTTCGGGTTCGGGTTATGGTTAGGGCAAGGGCTAGGGCTAGGGCTAGGGCTATGACTAGGTTCAGGGTTAGCGTTAGGGCTTGTGCAATGTTTCGTGTTAGGGTTAGGGTTTTTGCTAGGGCTAGGTTTAGGGTTAGGGTTAGGGATACGGTTAAGGTTAGGGCTAGTGTTAGTGTTAGGTTTAGGGCTAGCACTAGTGCTGGGGTTAGCGTTAGGTTTAGCTTTAGGGCTTGGGCTAGGTTTAGGGCTAGGATTATTGTAAGGGTTAGTGATAGGGATAGGACTAGGGCTGATGTGAAGGCTAGGGTTAGGATTAGGGTGAGTGCTAGGGTTAGTGTTAGGGTTAGTGTTAGGGCTAGGGGTAAGTTTAGGTTTAGGTTGTGGGTTAGTGTTAGGGCTAGGTTTAGGGTTAGGGTTAGGGTTAGGTTTAGGTCCACGGTTAGGTTTAGGGTTAGGTTTAGGGTTAGGGTTAGGGCGAGGGATTAGGTTTAGGCTTAGGGTCAGAGTTAGGTTTAGGGTTCGGGCTAGGGCTAGGGCTATGGCTAGAGCTAGGGTTAGGTTTAGGGTTAGGGTTAGGGTCAGGGCCTGGTGTAGGGCTAGGGCTTGGTTACGGTCAGTACTAGGGCTAGGGCTAGTGCTAGGGTTAGGTTTAGGGCTAGTGCTAAGGATAGGGTTAGGGCTAGGGCCAGGCCTTGTGCTAGGTTTAGGATTAGGTTTAGGGTTAGGGTTAAGGTCAGGGGTAGTTTTAGGGTCAGAGTTAGCTTTAGGGTTAGGGCTAGGGCTAGGGCTAGGGCTATGGCTAGAGCTAGGGTTAGGTTTAGGGTTAGGTTTAGGGCCAGGGGTAGGGCTAGGGCTTTGGTTAGGTTTAGGACTAGGGCTAGGGCTCGTGCTAGCATTAGGGTTAGGGCCAGGGGTAAGGCTAGGGTTAGGGCTAGGGCCAGGGCTATTGCTAGGTTTAGGATTAGGTTTAGGGTGAGGGTTAAGGCCAGGGGTAGGTTTAGGGTCAGAGTTAGCTTTAGGGTTAGGGCTAGGGCTAGGGATAGGGCTAGAGCTAGGGTTAGGTTTAGGGTTAGGTTTAGGGCCAGGGGTAGGGCTAGGGCTTTGTTTAGGTTTAGGACTAGGTCCAGGGCTAGTGCTAGGTTTAGGATTAGGTTTTGGGCTAGGCTAGGGTCAGGGCTAGTGCTCAGGTGAGGGTTAGGGTTAGTGTTAGGGCTAGGGCTAGGTTTAGGGATAGGTTTAGGTCTAGGGGTAGGGCTAGGGCTAGGGTTAGGGTTCGGGCTAGGGCTAAGGTTAGGGTTAGGGATAGGGCTAGGTTTAGGGTTAGCGTTATTGTTATAGCTATGGCTAGGGCTAGGATTAGGCTTAGGGTTAGGATTAGGGTTAGCACTAGTGTTAGTGTTAGGGCTACGGCTAGTGCTAGGGCTAGGTTTAGGGTTAGGTCTAGGGCTAGGGCTAGGCCAAGTGTTAGGGTTAGGGCTAGGTCTACGGATAGGGTAAGGGCTAGGGCCAGGGCTAGGGCTAGGGTTAGGGTTAAGGCTAGGGCCAGGGCTAGAGCTAGGGTTAGGGTTAGGTTTAGGGCTAGGGCTAGGGTTATTGTTACGGTTAGGGTTAGGGCTAGGGCTAGCGTTAAGGTTAGGGTTAGGATTAGGGTTAGGGTCACGTTTAGTGCTAGGGTTAGTGTTAGGGATAGGTTTAGGTTTAGTGTTAAGTGTTAGGGTTAGGGCTAGGGTTAGTGCTAGTGCTAGAGTTAGAGTTAGGTTTAGCTTTAGGGCCTGGGCTAGGGTTAGGGCTATGGATAGTGTTAGGGTTAGGGTTAGGGTTAGGGTTAGGGTTATTGTTAGGGCTATTTTAGGGCTAGTGTTAAGTTTAGGTTTATTGTTAGGGCCAGGGCTAGGGCTAGGGCTTTGGTTACGGTTAGGGCTAGTGCTAGGGCTAGGGCTAGGATTATGGTTAGGTCTAGGGCTAGGGTTAGGGTTAGGGATAGGGCTAGGGCTAGGGTTATGGTTATGGCTACGTCTAGGGCTGGGGCTAGTGCTAGTTTTAGGGTTAGAGTTATGGCTAGGGCTATGGTTAGGGTTATTGTTAGGGTTAGGGTTAGGGCTAGTGCTAGAGTTAGGTTTAGGGCCAGTTTTAGGGTTAGGTCTAGGGCTAGGTTTAGGGTTAGTGTTAGGGCTAGGTCTAGGGTTAGGGCTAGGGTTAGGGTTACGTTCAGGGCTAGGGTTAGTGTTAGCTTTAGGGGTAGGGTTAGGGCTAGTGCTAGGGCTAGGGTTAGGTTTAGGTTTATCTTTAGGGCTAGGTCTAGTGTTAGGGCTATGGATAGGTTTAGGGTTAGTGCTAGGGTTATGGTTAGGGTTAGGGTAAGGGTCAGGTTAGGGTAAGTGTTAGGTTTAGGTTGAGGGCTAGGTTTAGGGTGAGCATTAGTGCTATGGCTAGGGCTAGGATTAGGTTTAGGTTTATTGTTAGGCCCAGGGCTAGGGCTAGGGCTTTGGTTACGGTTAGGGCTAGGGCTAGGGTTAGGGTTAGGTTTAGGGTTACGTTTAGGGCTATGGTTAGTGTTAGGTTTAGGGTGAATGTTAGAGCTAGTGCTAGGGCTAGGGTTAGGTTTAGGTTTAGCTTTAGGGCTAGGTCTAGTGTTAGGGCTATGGATAGGTTTAGGGTTAGGGTTAGGGTTAGGGTTAGGGTAAGGGTTCAGGTTAGGGTATAAGTGTTAGGTTTAGGTTGAGGGCTAGGTTTAGGGTGAGGGTTAGGGCTATGGCTAAGGCTAGGATTAGGTTTAGGTTTATTGTTAGGGCCAGGGCTAGGGCTAGGGCTTTCATTACGGTTAGGGCTAGGGATAGGGATAGGGCTAAGGTTAGGGTTAGGGCTAGGGTTAAGGTTAGGGTTACGTTTAGGGCTAGGGTTAGTGTTAGGCTTAGGGTTAGGGTTAGGCCTATGGCTAGTGCTAGGTTTAGGGTTAGGTTTAGCTTTAGGGCCTGGGCTACAGTTAGGGCTATGGATAGGGTTTGGGTAAGGCCGGTGTAGGGTTAGGGTTACGGTTAGGTTTAGTTCTAGGGTTAGTGTTAGGTTTAGGTTTAGGCCTATAACTAGGGCTAGGGTCAGGTTTAGGTTTTGGGTTAGGGCCAGGATTGGGGCTAGGTCTTTGGTTGCGGTTAGGGCTAGTGCTAGTGCTTAGGCTAGGATTATTGTTAGGCCTAGGGCTAAGGTTAGGGTTAGGAATAGGGCTAAGTTTAGGGTTAGTGTTTGGGCTAGGGCTAGCGTTAGTTTTAGGGTTATAGCTAGGGCTAGGTGTAGAGTTAGGGTTAGGTTTAGCATTAGGGTTAGGGCTAGGGTTAGGGTTAGGGCTAGGGCTAGGGCTAGGGCTAGGGCTAGTGTTAGGGTTAGGGTTAGGGCTAGGGCTAGGGCTAGGGCTACGGCTAAGTTTAGGATTAGGGTTAGGGCTAGGGCGAAGGCTAGGGCTAGCATTAGGGTTAGTGTTAGGTTTACCATTACGGTTAGTGCTAGGGTTAGCCTTAGAGTTAGTGTTGTTTCAATAGTTAGGACTATGACTAAGTCTAAGGCTATGATTAAGGTTAGGTGTAGGATTGGTGTTAGGGTTAGGGTGAAGTTTCGGTTTCGGAATCGGGTTAGGGTAAGGGTTAGTGTTTGGGTTAGGGTTAGGGCTAGCGCTAGGGTTAAGGTTATGGTAAGGGTTAAGTCTAGGGCTAGGGCTCGGGCTAGGGTTAGGTTTAGGCTTAGGGTTAGAGCTAGCGCTAGGGCTAGGGCTAGTTTATGGTTAGGGTTATGGTTAGGGCTATGGTTAGGGTTAGGGTTATGGTTAGGGCTATGGTTAGGGTTAGGGTTATGGTTAGGGCTAGTTCTAGGGTAAAGTCTAGGGCTAGTATGAGGGTTAGGTTTAGTGCTAGGGCTATGGTTAGGGTTAGGTTTAGGGATACGTTTAGGGCTAGCGTTAGCTTTAGAGTAAGGGTAAGGGCTAGGGCTTGGGATAGTGTTAGGATTGTTTAGGGTTAGGGTTAGGACTAGGGTTGTGTTAGGGTTAGGGTTAGGGCTAGTGCTATTGTTAGGGTTAGGGCTAGGGCTAGGGCTAGGGTTAGCGTTAGGACTATGGCTATGGTTAGGGTTAGGGTTAGGGCTAGGGTTCAGGTTTGGGTTCGGGTTCGGGTTCGTGTTAGGTTTAGGGTGAGGTCTAGGACTAGGGCTATGGCTAGGGCTAGGTTTAGGGTTAGGGTTAGGGCTGGGGCTATATTTCGTTTTAGGGTTAGGGTTTTTGCTAGGGCTATGTTTAGGGTTAGGTTTAGGGATACAGTTAGGGTTAGGGCTAGTGCTAGGTTTAGGTTTAGGGCTAGCACTAGTGCTGGGGTTAGCGTTAGGTTTAGCTTTAGGGTTGGACTAGGTTTAGGGCTAGGGTTAGGGTAAGGGTTAGTGATAGGGATAGGGCTAGGGCTACTGTGAGGGCTAGGGTTAGGGTTAGGGTGAGTGCTAGGGTTAGTGTTAGGGTTAGGGTTAGGACTAGGTGTAAGTTTTGTTTAGGTTGTGGGTTAGTGTTAGTGTTAGGGCTAGGGTTAGGGTTAGGGTGAGGGGTAGGGCTAGGGCTTTGGTTATGGTTAGGACTAGGGCTAGGGCTAGTGCTAGGGTTAGGGATAGGGCTAGGGCTAAGAATAGGGTTAGGGCTAGGGCCAGGGCTAGTGCTAGGTTTAGGATTAGGTTTAGGGTTAGGGCAAGGGTTAGGGTTAGGCTTATGGTCAGAGTTAGCTTTAGGGTTAGGGCTAGGGCTAGGGCTATGGCTAGAGCTAGGGTTAGGTTTAGGGTTAGGTTTAGGGCCAGGGGTAGGGCTAGGGCTTTGGTTATGGTGTGGGTTAGGGCTAGGGCTAAGGATATGGTTAGGGCTAGGGCTAGGATCAGGGCTAGAGCTGGGTTTAGGATTAGGTTTAGGGCTAGGGCTAGGGACAGGGCTAGGGCTCGTGTGAGCATTAGGGTTAGCGTTAGGGCTAGGGTTAGGTTTAGGGCCAGGGGTAGGGCTAGGGTTAGGGTTATTGTTACGGTTACGTTTAGGGCTAGGGTTATTGTTAGGCTTAGGGTTAGTGTTAAGGCTAGGGCTAGGGCTAGGGTTAGGGTTAGGTTTAGCTTTAGGGCTAGGGCTAGGGTTAGGGTGAGATTTAGGTCTAGAGGTAGGGCTAGGGCTAGGGCTAGGGTTAGGGTTAGGGCTAGGGCTAAGGTTAGAGTTAAGTTTAGGGCTAGGTTTAGGGTTAGCCTTATTGTTATAGCTAGGGCTAAGGCTAGCATTAGGGTTAGGTTTAGAATTAGGGTTAGTGCTAGGGCTAGGTTTAGGGTTAGGGCTAGGGCTAGTGCTAGGCCTAGTGTTAGGGTTAGGGCTAGGGCTAAGGATAGTATTAGGGCTAGGGCCAGGGCTAGAGCTAAGGTTAGGGTTAAGGGTAGGGCCAGGGCTAGGGCTAGGGTTTGGGTTAGGTTTCGGTCTATCTCTGGCTAGGGTTAGGGATAGGGTTAGGGCTTGGGCTAGGGTTAGGCTTAGGGTTAGATTAGGGTTAGGGTTACGTTTAGGGCTAGGGTTAGTGTTAGGGATAGGTTTAGGGTTAGTGTTAGGGTTAATGTTAGGGCTAGTGCTAGTGCTAGGGTTAGGGTTAGGTTTAGCTTTAGGGTCTAGGCTAGGGTTAGGCCTATGGATAGGGTTTGGTTTAGGGTAGGGTTAGGGTTAGGGTTAAGGTTAGGGTTAGGGTTAGTGTTAGGTTTAGGTAAGGGTTTTGGCTAGGGCTAGGTTTGGGTTTAGAGTTAGGGTTACTGTTAGGGTTAGGGCTAGTGTTAGGGTTAGGTTTAGGGCTAGCGAATGGGCTAGGTTTAGGGTTAGGTTTATCTTTAGTTCTAGGGATAGGGTTAGGTTTAGGGTTAGGGTTAGGACCAGGAGTATGGCTAGGGCTTTGGTTACGGTTAGGTCAAGGTCTAGTGCTAGGGCTAGGTTTAGGTTTAGGGCTAGGGCTAAGAATAGGGTTAGGGCTAGGGCCAAGGCTAGTGCTAGGTTTAGGATTAGGTTTAGGGTGAGGGCTATGGCCAGGGCTAGGGCTAGGGTTAGGGTTATGTTTAGTGCTAGGGCTATGGCCAGGGCTAGCGCTCGGGTGAGGGTTAGGATTAACGTTAAGCCTAGGGCAAGGGTTAGGGCTATGGTTAGGGTTATGGTTAGGTTTAGGGTAAGGGTTACGTTTAGGTTTAGGGCTAGGTTTAGGGTGAGGGTTAGCGTTAGGGTTAGGGCTATGGCTAGTGCTAGGGTTAGGTTTAGATTTATAGTTAGGGCCAGGACTAGGTCTAGGGGTTTGGTTACAGTTAGGACTAGGGCTAGGGATAGTGGTAGGGTTCTGGTTAGGGCCAGGGCTAAGGTTTGTGTTAGGGATAGGGCTAGGATTAGGGATAAATCTAGGGTTAGGGTTAGGGTTACATTTAGGGCTAGGGTTAGGGTTAGGGTTATGGTTATGGCTAGAACTAGGGCTAGGTTTAGGGTTAGGTTTAGGATTAGGGTTAGTGCTAGGGTTAGTGTTAGGGCTAGGGCTAGTGCTAGGGCCAGGGTTTGGATAGGGCTAGGGCTAGGTCTAGGCCTAGGGTTAAGGTTATGGCTAGGGCTAGAATAGGGTTTGGAATAGGGCCAGGGCTAGATCTAGGGTTAGGGTTAAGGCTAGGGCCAGGGCTAGGGCTAGGGTTAGGGTTAGGTTTAGGTCTTGGGCTATGGCCAGGGATAGGGCTCAGGTGAGGGTTAGGGTTAGCCTTAGGGCTAGGGCTAGGGTTAGGGATAGGGTTAGGGCTAGGGCTAGGGTTAGGTTTAGGGTTAGGGTTAGGGTTACGTTTAGGGCTAGGGCTAGGGTTAGGGATAGGGTTAGGGCTAGGGCTAGGGTTAGGGTTAGGGTTAGGGTTAGGGTTACGGTTAGGGTTAGGGTTACGTTTAGGGCTAGGGTTAGGGTTAGGGTTAGTGTTAGGGATAGGGTTAGGGCTAGGACTAAGGATAGGGTTAGGGCTAGGGCCAGGTTTAGTGAAGGGTTAGGATTAGGTTTAGGGCTAGGGCTAGGGCCAGGGCTAGGGCTCGGGTGAGGGTTAGGGTTAGCGTTAGGGCTAGTGCTAGGTTTAGGGCTAAGTGTAGGGCTAGGGTTAGTGTTATGTTAGGGGTAGGGTTAGGGTTAGGCTTAGGGTTAGAGTTAGGTTTAGTGTTAGGTCTAGTGCTAGGGCTAGGGTTAGGTTTAGGTTTAGCTTTAGGGCTAGGGCTAGGGTTAGGGCTATGGATAGGTTTAGGGTTAGGTTTAGGGTTATGGTTAGGGTTAGGAACAGGGTAAGATTTCAGGTTAGGGTAAGGGTTACGTTTAGGTTGAGGGCTAGGTTTGGGTGAGGGTTAGGGCTATGGATAGGCCTAGCATTAGGTTTAGGTTTATTGTTAGCCCCAGGGCTAGGGCTAGGGCTTTGGTTACTGTTAGGCCTAGGGCTAGGGCTAGGGCTAGGTTTAGGGTTAGGTTTAGGTGTAGGGCAATGGCCAGGGCTAGGGCTAGGTTTAGGGTTAGGTTTAGGTCTAGGGCTATGGCCAGGGCTAGGGCTCGGGTGAGGGTTAGGGTTAGCGTTAGGGCTAGGGCTAGGGTTAGGGCTAGGGTTAGGGCTAGGGCTAGGGTTAGGGATAGGCTTAGGTTAAGTTTAGGGCTAGGGTTAGTGTTAGGGTTAGGGTTAGGGTTAGGGTTAGGGTTAGGGTTAGGGTTGGGTTAGGGTTAGGTTTAGATTTAGGGCCTGGGCTAGGGTTACGGCTATGGATAGGGTTAGGGCTAGGGTAGGGTTAGGGTTAGGGTTAGGGTTACGGTTGGGGTTAGGGCTATGGCTAGGTCTAGGGTTAGGTTTAGGTTTAGGGTTAGGGCCAGGATATGGGCTAGGGCTTTGGTTATGGTTAGGGCTAGTGCTAGGTCTAGGCCTAGGATTATGGTTAGGGCTAGGGCTAAGATTAGGGTTAGGGCTAGGGCAAAGGCTAGGGCTAGCATTAGGGTTAGTGTTAGGTTTATCATTAGGGTTAGTGCTAGGGTTAGCCTTAGAGCTAGTGTGGTGTCAATGGTTAGGACTATGACTAAGTCTAAGGCTATCGTTAAGGTTAGGTGTAGGACTGGTGTTAGGGTTAGGGTGAAGGTTCGGTTTCGGGATAGGGTTAGGGTAAGTGTTAGTGTTTGGGTTTGGGTTAGGGCTAGGGCTAGGGTTAGGGTTAGCGTTAGGGCTACGTTTAGGGCTAGGGCTCGGGCTAGGGTTAGGTTTAGGCTTAGGGTTATGGCTAGAGCCAGGGCTAGGGCTTGGGTTATGTTTAGGCTTAGCATTAGAGCTAGGGCTAGGGCTAGGGCTAGTTTTAGGTTTAGGGTTACGGCTAAGGCTATGGGTTAGGGTGAGGGTTAGGGTTAGGTCTAGTGCTAGAGTTAGGTTTAGGGCTAATTTTAGGGTTAGGTCTAGGGCTATGTTTAGAGTTAGGTTTAGGGCTAGTGAAAGGGTTAGGTTAGGGTTACGTTTAGGACTAGGGTTAGCATTAGGGTTAGGGTTAGGGCTTGGGCTAGGGCTAAGGTTAGGGTTAGTGCTAGGGTTAGGGTTAGATTTAGGGTTACGTTTAGGGCTAGGGTTATCTTTAGGGTTAGGGTTAGGACTAGGGTTGGGTTAGTGTTAGGGTTAAGGCTAGTGCTATGGCTATGGTTAGGGTTAGGTTTAGGGCTATGGCTAGGGCTAGGGCTAGGGCTTGGACTAGGGTTAGCATTAGGGGTAGTTCTAGGGTTAGGGTTAGGGTTAGGTTTAGGGTTTGGGTTAGGTTTAGGTTTATTGTTAGGGTTAGGGCTATGGCTAGGGCTAGGTTTAGGGTTAGGGCTAGGGCTAGGGCTAGGGCTTAGACTAGGGTTATCTTTAGGGGTAGGGCTAGGTTTAGGGTTAGTGTTAGGTTCTGGGTTAGGGTTAGGTTTAGGGTTAGGGTTAGGTTTAAGGTTAGAGCTATAGCTAGGGCTAGGTTTAGGGTTAGGTTCAGGGTTTGGCTTAGGTTTAGGGTAGATTTAGGTTTAGGGTTAATGCTAGGGCTAGGGTTACGGTTAGGGTTAGGGCTAACACTAGGGCCTGGGATAGGGCTAGGTTTAGGATTAGGGTTAGGTTTAGGGTTAGAGCTTTGGCTTGGTCTAGGGCTAGGTTTAGCGTTAGGGTTAGGACTAGGGTTAGGTTTAGGGTTAGGGCTAGGGTAGGGTTAGGGCTAGGGTTAGGATTAGGGCTAGGGTTAGGGTTAGGGTTACAGTTATGGCTAGGGCTAGGTGTAGAGTTATGGTTAGGTTTAGGAGTAGTGTAGGGTTAGGTTTAGGGCTAGTGCTAGTGCTAGGGCTAGGTTTAGGGCTAGGGCTAGGTCTAGGGCTAGGGTTAGGGTTAGGGTTAGGGTTAGTGTTAGGGTTAGGGTTACACCTAGGGCCAGGGCTAGGGCCAGGGCTAGGGCTAGGGTTAGGGTTAGGGTTAGGGTTTGTGCTGGTGCTATGGCTAGGTCTAGGTTTAGGTTCAGGGTTAGGGTTAGGGCTAAGGCTAGGGTTAGGGCTAGTGTTATGGTAGGGGTAGGGTTTTGCTAGGGATAGGTTAGGGTTAGGTTTAGCTTTAGAGCTAGGGCTAATTTTAGGGTTAAGTTTAGTGTTAGGTTTCAGGTTCGGGTTGGGGTTAGGGCTAGGGATCGGGTTAGAGTTAGGGCTAGGGCTAGCGCTAGGGCTAGGTCTAGGTTTAGGGTTAGCGTTAGGGTTAGGGCTAGGGTTAGTGTTAGGGTTAGGGCTAGAGTTATTGTTAGCGTTAGGGTTAGGTTTAGGGTTAGGCCTAGGGCTATGGCAAGGGCTAGTGTTAGTTTTGGTTTAGTGTTAGGGCCAGGGCTAGGACTAGGGCTTTGATTACGGTTAGGGTTAGGTTAGGGCTAGGGCTAGGGTTAGGCCTAGGGATAAGGTTAGGGTTGGGCTAAGGCTAGGGTTAGAGTTATGGTTACATTTAGGGTTTGGTTTAGGGTTAGGGTTACATTTATGGCTAGGGCTAGGTGTAGAGTTTGGGTTAGGTTTAGGGTTAGGGTTAGGGCTAGTGTACGGTTAGGTTTAGGGCTAGGGCTAGGGCTAGGGCTAGTGCTAGGGCTAGGTCTAGGGTTAGGGTTAGTGTTACACCTAGGTTCAGGGCTAGGGCTAGGTTTAGGGTTAGGGTTAGGGCTAGCCTTAGGTTTAGGGTTAGGGCTACGGCTAGGGCTTGGGTTAGGGTTATGGTTAGTGCTATTGCTAGTGTTAGGGTTAGGGTTAGTTTTAGGTTTAGGGCTAGGTTTAGGGTTAGGGCTAGGGCTAGTGTTAGGGTTAGGTTTAGGGCTAGGGCTAGTGCCAGGGCTAGGGAACGGGTGAGCGTTCTGGTTAGGGTTAGGCCTAGGGCTAGTGTTAAGTCTAGGGTTAGGGCTAGGGCCAGAATTAGGATTAGGGTCAGGGTTACGTTTAGGGCTAGTTAACACTAGGATTAGGTTTAGGGTTAGTGTTAAGGCTAGGGCTAAGGCCAGGGCTAGGTTTAGGGCTAGGGTAGGGCTAGGGCCAGAGTTATGGTTATGGTTAGGGTCACGTTTAGGGCTAGGCTTCGGGTTGGGTTTAGGGTTAGGGTTAGGGCTAGGGCTATGGCTAGGGTTAGGGTTAGTGCTAGGCCTACGTTTAGTGTTAGGGCTTTTGCCAGGCCTAGAGCTACGGTTAGGGTTAGGGCTAGGGCTAGGTTTAGGACTAGGGTTAGGGTTACATTTAGGTCTAGGGTAGGGCTAGGGCCAGAGTTATGGTTAGGGTTAGGGTTACGTTTAGGGCTAGGTTTAGGTTTAGGGCTAGGGTTAGGGCTAGGGCTCTTGCTAGGGCTAGGGTTAGGGTTAGGTTTAGCTTTCGGGCTGGGCTAGGGCCAGGGCTAGAGCTCGGGTGAGGGTTAAGGTTATGTTTAAGGCTAGGGTTGTGGTTATGGTTAGTTTTAGGGCTAGGGATAGGGTTAGGGTTAGGGTTAGCTTTAGGGCTAGGGCTAGGGTTAGGGTTAGGGTTAGTGCTGGGGCTATGGTTAGTGTTAGTGTTAGGGTTAGTGTTTTGGCTAGGGCCAGATTTAGGGTTAGGTTTAGGGATAGGGCTAGGGATAGGGTTAGTGTTACGTTTAGCTTTAGGTCTAGGGCTAGGGTTAGGTCTTAAGATAGGGTTAGAGTAAGGGCTAGGGCTAGTGCTAGGGCTAGGGTTAGGGTTAGGCTTAGAGCTAGCGTTAGGGTTAGGGTTCGTGCTAGGGTTAGGGTTAGGTTTAGGGTTAGGTTTAGGGTTAGGTTTAGGGTTAGGGCTAGGGCTATGGTAGGGTTAGGGTTAGGTTTTGGTTTAGTGTTAGGGCCAGGGCTCTGCCTAGGGCTTTGGTTACGGTTAGGGCTAGGCTAGGCTATGGCTAGGAATATGGTTAGTGCTAGGACTAAGGTTAGGGTTAGGGATAGGGCTAGGTTTAGTGTTAGGGTTACGTTTAGGGCTATGTTTAGTTTTGGGTTAGGTTTATGGCAAGGCTAGGGCTAGAGTTAGAGTTAGGTTTAGGGTTAGGGTTAGGATTAGGAATCTGGTAGGGTTAGGTTTAGGGTTAGTGCCAGGGCTAGGGTTAGGATTAGCGTTAGGTCTAGGGCTAGGGCTAGGGTTAGGTTTAGGGTTAGGCTTAGGGTTAGACCTAGGGCTAGGGCTCGGGCTAGGGCCTGGTATAGGGTTAGTCCTAGGGCTAGGGCTAGGGCTAGGGCTAGGGCTAGGGCAAGGTTTAGTGTTAGGGTTAGGGCTAGGGTTAGGTTTAGCGTTAGGTCTAGGGCTAGTGCTAGGGTTAGGTTAAGGCTAGGGTTAGGGTTAGGGTTAGAGTTAGGGCTAGGGCTAGGGCTTGGGTTAGGTTAGTGCTAGTGCTAGGGTTAGGGTTAGGGCTTGGGCTAAGGTTAGGGTTAGGGTAGGGCTAGGGTTAGGGTTAGGGCTAGGACTATGGTTAGGGTTTGGTAGGGCTAGGGTTAGGGTTAGGGTTACGTTTAGGGCTAGGATTAGGGCTAGTTTTATGGTTATGGCTACGGTTAGGGCTAGAGTTAGGGTTAGGTTTAGGGTTATGTTTAGAGTTAAGAATAGAGTAGGGTTACGTTTAGAGTTAGTGCTAGGGCTAGGACTAGGGTTAGTGTTAGGGTTAGGGCTAGGTCTAGGGCTAGGGTTAGGTTTAGGGCTAGGGCTAGGGTTGGGATTAGGTTTAAGGCTAGGGCTAGGGCTAGGGTTACGGCTAGGGTTAGTGTTAGTGTTATGGTTAGGGCTAGGGCTAGGGTTAGGTTTAGGTTTAGTTTTAGGGTTAGGGTTCGGTTTCGGGTTCGCGTTAGTTTTACGGTTAGGGTTGTGGTTGGTGTTGGGATTGGTGTTGGGGTGAGCTTGGGGTTGGAGTTAGAGTTAGGGTTTGAGTTGGGTTTGGGGTTGTGATTAGGTTTAGAGCTAGGGCTTGGGCTAGGGTTAGGGTCAGTCTTAGGCTTAGGACTAGGGCGACGCAAGGTCTAGGGCTAGGGCTAGGGCTAGGGTTCGGGTTAGGGCTAGGGCTAGGGCTATGGTTAGTGTTAGGGTTCGGGCTAGGGCTAGGGGTAGGGTTAGGGTTACGGTTAGGGTTAGTTCTAGGGTTAGGGGTAGGTTTAGGGATAGGGCTAGTGCTAGGGCTAGGGTTAGGGTTAGGGTTAGAGTTAGGGCTAGGAGTAGGGCTAAGGCTAGTGTTATGGGTAGTTTTAGGGCTAGGGCTAGGGTTAGGATTAGGGTTAGGGAGAGGGTTAGGATTAGGGCTAGGGTTAGGGTTAGGGTTAGTGTTAGGGCTAGAATTAGGGCTAAGGCTAGTGTTATGGTTAGTTTTAGGGCTAGGGCTAGGGTTAGGGTTATGGTTAGGGTTAGGGCTAGGGTTAGGATTAGGGCTAGGGTAAGGGTTAGAGTTAGTGTTAGGTTTCAGATTCGGGTTCAGGTTTGGGTTAGGGTTAGGGCAAGGGCAAGGGCTAGGTCTAGGGCTAGGGCTAGGGTTAGGGTTAGGGTTAGGGCTGGGGCTATGGTTAGTGTTAGTGTTAGGGGTAGGGTTTTGCTAGGGATAGGGTTAAGGTTAGGTTTAGCTTTATAGCTAGGGCTAGGTTTAGGGTTAAGATTAGTGTTAGGATTCAGGTTCGGGTTCAGGTTAGGGCTAGGGATAGGGTTAGAGTTAAGGCTAGGGCTAGCGCTAGGGCTAGGGCTAAGGTTAGGTTTAGGGTTAGGGTTAGGGTTAGGGCTAGGTTTATTGTTAGCGTTAGGGTTAGGTTTAGGTTTAGGGCTATTGCTATGGCAAGGACTAGTGTTAGGTTTTTTTTAGTGTTAGGGCCAGGGCTAGGACTAGGGCTTTGATTACGGTTAGGGCTAGGCTAGGGCTAGGGCTAGGGTTAGGGCTAGGGATAAGATTAGGGTTAGGGCTAGTGCTAGGTTTAGGGTTAGGGTTACATTTAGGGCTTGGTTTAGGGTTAGGGTTACATTTATGGCTAGGGCTAGGTGTAGAGTTAGGGTTAGGTTTAGGGTTAGGGTTAGGGCTAGTGTAGGGTTAGGTTTAGGGCTAGGGCTAGGGCTAGGGCTAGGGTTAGGGCTAGGGCTAGGGCTTCGGCTAGGGCTAGGATTAGGGTTAGTGTTACACCTAGGGTCAGGGCTAGGGCTAGGTTTAGGGTTAGGGTTAGGGCGAAGGTTAGGTTTAGGGTTAGGGCTATCCTAAGGCTAGGGTTAATGTTATGGCTAGGGTTAGGGTTAGGGTTAGGGCTATGGCTAGGGCTATGGTTAGGGTTAGGGTTAGTGCTATTGCTAGGGTTAGGGTTTAGGGTTAGTTTAAGGTTTAGGGCTAGGGTTAGGGTTAGGGCTAGGGCTAGTGTTAGGGTTAGGTTTAGGGCTAGGGCCAGTGCCAGGGCTAGGGAACGGGTGAGCGTTATGGTTAGGGTTAGGCCTAGGGCTAGTGTTAAGTCTAGGGTTAGGGCTAGGGCCAGAGTTAGGGTTAGGTTCAGGGTCACGTTTAGGGCTAGTGTTAGGGTTAGGGTTAGGTTTAGGCTTAGCGTTAAGGCTAGGGCTAAGGCTAGGGCTAGGGTTAGGGCTAGGGTAGGGCTAGGGCCAGAGTCATGGTTATGGTTAGGGTCACGTTTAGGGCTAGGCTTAGGGTTGGGGTTAGGGTTAGACTTATGGCTAGGGCTATGGCTAGGGTTAGGGTTAGTGCTAGGGCTAGGGTTAGGTTTAGGTTTAGTTTTAGGGTTAGGGTTTGGGTTTGCGTTAG
Organism: Sylvilagus bachmani; assembly: GCA_015711505.1. Taxonomy (NCBI): domain Eukaryota; kingdom Metazoa; phylum Chordata; class Mammalia; order Lagomorpha; family Leporidae; genus Sylvilagus; species Sylvilagus bachmani. The sequence continues at coordinate 130,284,222 of CM027407.1, forward strand.
TTTTACGGTTAGGGTTTGGTTTGGTTTTGGGATTAGTGTTGGGC
>CM027407.1:130284765-130302117 GCA_015711505.1 Sylvilagus bachmani
ACTAAACCACAACCTAAACCTAACCTTAGCCCTAGCCCTAGCCCTAGGCCTATCCCTAGCCCTAGAACTAATCCTAAACATAAAACTAATCCTAGACCTAGCCCTAACCCTAACCCTACCCTAACACTAACCCTAGCCCTAACCCTAGCCCTAGCCCTAGCCCTAACGCTAACTCTAACACTAGCCCTAACCATAGCCCTAGACATAAAGATAAACCTAACCATAAACCGACCCCTAGCCATAGCCCGAACACTAACCCTAACCCTAACCCTAACCCTAAACCAGGCCTTAATGTAACACTAACCCTAAACATAACTCTGGTCTTAGCCCTAACACTAGCCATAATCAAGGACTAGCCCTAGCCCTGGACCTAGCCCCAAACCTAACCCTAACCCCAACCCTAACCCTCACCCAAACCCTAGCCCTAATCCAAGCCCTAGCCCTAACCCTGGCCCTAGCCCTAACCCTAACTGTAGCTCTAGCCTTGCCCAAGCCCTAACGCTAACCTTAGCCCTAGCCCTAACCCTAACCAAGCCTAGCCCTAAATCTAATCCTAAACATAATCCTAACCCTAACCATAACTCTGGCCCTAGCCCTAACCCTAACCGTAACACCAACCCTAGGCCTAACCCTAACCCTAACGCTCACCAGTACCCTAGCCCTGGCGGTAGCCCTAGTCTAAACCTAACCCTAACCCTAGCCCTAACCATAACCCTAACCCTTGCCCTGACCCTAAAACTAACCCTAACGCTAACCCTAGCACTAGACTAACCCTAACCCTAACCCTAGCACTAGACTAAACCTAACCCTAAACCTAACCCTAGCCATAACATTAACCCTAGCCCTAGCCCTAGCCCTAACCCTAAACCTAACCTTAGCCCTAACCCTAACCGTAAACCTAAACCTAGCCCTAGCCCTGGCCCTCGGTGTAAACCTAACCCTAACCCTAACTCTATCCCATGCCCTAGCCCTAGCCCTAAAACTAACCCGAAACTAGCCCTAACCCTAACCCTAAACCTTACCCTAACTCTACACCTAGCCCTAGCCATAACTGTAACCCTAACCCTAAACCAAGCCCTAAATGTAACCCTAACCCTAACCCTAGACCTAGTCCTAACCCTAACCTTATCCCTAGCCCTAACCCTAACCCTAACCCTGGCCCTAGCCCGAGCCTAGCCCTAACCGTAATCAAAGCCCTAGTCCTAGCCCTGGCCCTAACACTAAACCAAAACCTAACCCTAGCCATTGCCATAGCACTAGCCCTAACCCTAAAACTAAACATAACACTAAAAATCACCCTAGCCCTAACCCTAACACTAACCATAGCCCTAACCCTAACCCTAACCCTAACCCTAACCCTAGCCCTAGCCCTAGTGCTAGCCCTAGCCCTAACTCTAACCCTATCCCTAGCCCTAACCCGAACCCGAACCTGAAACCTAACACTAACCATAACTCTAAACCTAGCCCTAGCTCTAAAGCTAAACCTAACCCTAACCCTGTCCCTAGCCAAAACCCTACCCCTAACACTAACACTAACCATAGCCCCAGCCCTACACCTAACCCTAGCCCTAGCCCTAGCCCTAGCCCTAGCCCTTGCCCTAACCCTAACCCAAACCTGAACCCGAACCTAAAACCTAACACTAACCCTAAACCTAACCCTAGAACTATTCCTAACCCTAGCCCTAACCCTAACCCTAACACTAAACCTAGCCCTAACCCTAGCCCTAGCCCTAGCCCTAAACCTGAACCTAACCTTAGCCCTAAACCTAACCCTATTAATAGCCCTAGTCCTAGCCCTAGCCTTAGGTCTAACCCTAAGCCTAACCCTAACCCTAACCCTAGCGCTAGCCCTAGACCTAGCTCTATCCCTAACCCTAGCCCTAGCCCTAGCCCAAGCCCTAGACCTCATCCTAACCCTAACCCTAACTCTAGCCCTGGCCCTAACCCTAACCCTAACCCTGGCCCTAACCCTAACATTAGCCAAAACCCTAGCCCTAGCACTAACCCTAACCCTAACCCTAAGCCTAACATTAGCCAAAACCCTAGCCCTAGCACTAACCCTAAACCTAACCCTAACCCTAAGCCTAACCCTAAACCTAGCCCTAGCCCTAGCACTAACCCTAACGCTAACCCTAGCCCTAACACTAACCCACAACCTAACCCTGGCCCTAAACTTAACCCTAACACTAACCCTAACCCTAGCCTTAACATTAAACTACAACCTAAACCTAACCTTAACCCTAGCCCTAGCCCAAGGCCTAGCCCTAGCCCTAGCACTAATCCTAACCCTAAGACTAATCGTAGACCTAGCGTAACCCTAACCCTACCCTAACCCTAGCCCTAACCGTAACCATAACCCTAGCCCTAGACCTAGCCCTAGCCCTAACCCTAACCCTAGCCCCAACAATAGCACTAGACCTGAAGGAAAACCTAACCCTAAACCTGGCCCTAGCCCTAGCACTAGCCCTAAACCTAACCCTAACCCTAACCTAGCCCTAGCTAGAACCCTAACCCTAACCCTGACTCTAACCCTATCCCTAACCCTATCCCTAACCCTATCCCTAACCCTAGCCCTAAACCTAAACCTAACACTAGCCCTAGACCTAACCCTAAACCTAACCCTAGCCCTAACCCTAACCCTAAACCTAGCCCTGGCCCTAGCCCTAGCCCTAACCCTAAACCTAACCTTAGCCCTAACCCCACCCTAACCCTGGGCCTAGCCCTAGCCCTAGGTCTAACCCTAAGCCTAACCTTGAACCTAACCCTAACTCTAGCCCTAGCCCTAGCCTTAACCCTAACCCTAAACCTAAAGCTAGCCCTAAACGTAACCCTAACACTAACCCTAGCACTAGCCCTAACCCTAACATTAGCCTTAGCCCTAACCCTAACCCTAGCCCTAGCCCTAGCCTACCCTAACCGTAACCAAAGCCCTAGACCTAGCCCTGGCCCTAACACTAGACCAAAACCTAACCCTAGCACAAGCCATAGCCTAGCCCTAACCCTAAACCTAACCCTAAACCTAACCCTAACCCTAACCCTAGCCCGAACCCTAACACTAACCCTAGCCCTAAGCCTAACCCTAACCCTAGAACTAGTGCTAGACCTAGCCCTAAATCTAACCCTATCGCAAGCCCAAACCCTAGCACTAGCCCTAAAGATAAACCTAACCGTAACCCTATCCCTAGCCCTATCCCTAAACCTAACCCTGAATCTAACCCTAGCCAAAACCCTAACACTAACACTAACACTAACCATAGCCCCAGCCCTAACCCTAACCCTAACACTAGCCCTTGCCCTAGCCCTAACCCTAGACCTAGCCCTAACCCTAACCCTAGCACTAGCACTAACCCTACACCTAACCCTAGCCCTAGCCCTAACCCTAACCTGAACAATAACCATAGCCCTAACCCTAAACCTAAACCTAGCCCTAGCCGTAGCCCTAACCCTAAACCTAACCCTAGCCATAACATTAAACCTAAACCTAGCCCTAGACCTAGCCCTAGCCTAACCCTAAACCTAACCTTAGCCCTAAACCTAACCCTAAACCTAGCCCTAGCCCTGGCCCTAGGTGTAACCCAAACCCTAAAACTAACCCTAGCCCTAGCCCTAGCCCTAGCCCTAGCCCTAGACCTTGCGTCGCCCTAGTCTAAGCCGAAGAATGACCCTAACCGTAGCCCAAGCCCTAGCTCTAAACCTAATCACAACCCCAAACCCAACTCAAACCCTAACTCTAACTCCAACCCCAAGCCCACCCCAACACCAAACCCAACACCAACCACAACCCTAACCGTAAAACTAATGCGAACCCGAAACCTAACCATAACCCTAACCCGAACCCTAAACCTAAACCTAAGCCTAACCCTAGCCCTAGCCCTAACCCTAACACTAACCTAACCCTAGCCCTAGCCCTAGCCCTAACCCTAAACCTAAACCTAGCCCTAGCCCTAGCCCTAACCCTAACCCTAACCCTAGCCCTAGCCCTAGCCCTAACCCTAACCCTAACCCTAACCCTAGCCCTAACAATAACCCTAATCCTAAACATAACCCTCTCCTTAGCCCTAACCCAAACCCTAACCCTAATCCTAACCCTAGCCCTAGCACTAGCCGTAGCTCTAGACCTAAACATAGGCCTAGCCATAGCCCTAGCCCTAACCATAATGCTAACCCTAGCCTTAACGATAACCCTAGCCCTAGCCCTAACCTTAACCGTAACCCTAACCCTAACCCTAACCCTAACCCTAAACCTAGACCTAGACCTAGCCGTAGCCCTAGCACTAGCCCTAACCCTAACCCTAACCCTAGCCCTAGCCCTGGCCCTAGCCCTAATCCTAACCCTAACCCTAACACTATCTTTAGCCATAACCTTTACCCTAAGCCAAGCCCTAACCCTAACCCTACCCCGAACCCTAACCCTAAGCCTAACCCTAGCCCTAGTCCTAACACTAACACTAACCCTAACCCTAGCCCAAGACGTAGCCATTATCCTAAACCTAGACCTAGCCCTAACACATACCCTAAACCTAAAACTAGACCTAGCCCTTGCCCTAGCCCTAACCCTAACCCTAGGGTTAGCCCTAGACCAAGCCATGATCCTAGCCCTAACCCTAATCCTTACACTATTTTTAGTCATAACCCTTACCCTAACCCAAACCCTAACACTAGCCCTACCCCTAACCCTAGCTCTAAGCCTAACCCTAACCCTAACCCTAACTCTAACCCTAAACCTAACACTATCCCTAGCCCTCACCCTACCCTAAACCTAACCCTTAACCTAACCCTGGCCCTAACCCTAACCCTAACTCTAAGCCTAACCCTAACCCTACCCCTAGCCTTAACACTAAACCAGAACCTAAACCTAACCATAGCCCTAGCCCTAGCCCTAGGCCTAGCCCTAGCCCTAGCACTAATCCTAACCATAAGACTAATCCTAGACCTAGCCCTAACCCTAACCCTACCCTAACCCTAATCCTTGCCCTAAACCTAAAACTAACCCTAACCCTAATCCTAACCCTAACCCAAGCCCTAGCCATAGCCCTAACCCTAACTCTAACACTAGCCCTAACCATAGACCTAGACCTAAAGATAAACCTAACCATAAACCGAGACCTAGCCATAGCCCGAACACTAACCCTAACCCTAGCCCTAGCCCTAGCACTACCTAAAACTAACCTTAGCCCTAACCCTAACCCTATACCTAGCCCTAGTCCTAGCCCTAGCCTTAGGTCTAACCCTAAGCCTAACCCTAACCCTAACCCTAGCGCTAGCCCTAGACCTAGCTCTATCCCTAACCCTAGCCCTAGCCCTAGCCCAAGCCCTAGACCTCATCCTAACCCTAACCCTAACCCTAGCCCTGGCCCTAACCCTAACCCTAAACCTAACATTAGCCAAAACCCTAGCCCTGGCCCTAACCCTAACCCTAAGCCTAACATTAGCCAAAACCCTAGCCCTAGCCCTAACCCTAAACCTAACCCTAACCCTAAGCCTAACCCTAAACCTAGCCCTAGCCCTAGCGCTAACCCTAACGCTAACCCTAGCCCAAACACTAACCCACAACCTCACCCTAACCCTAACTCTATCCCTAGCCCTCATCCTAAACCTAAACCTAACCCTGGCCCTAACCCTAACCCTAACCCTAATCTTAACATTAAACCACAACCTAAACCTAACCTTAACCCTAGCCCTAACCCAAGGCCTAGCCCTAGCCTTAGCACTAATCCTAACCGAAAGACTAATCCTAGACCTAGCCCTAACCCTAACCCTACCATAACCCTAGCCCTAGCCATAACCCTAACCCTAATACTAACCCTAGCACTCACCCTAACCCTAACCCTAGAGCTCACCCTAGCACTAGCCCTATCCCTATCACTAACCCTTACCCTAACCCTATTCCTAAAGCTAGCCCTTAGCGCTAAATCTAAACCTAACGCCAACCCCAGCACTAGTGCTAGCCCTAAACCTAACCATAACACTAGCCCTAAACCTAACAGTAACCCTAACTCTAACCCTAAACATAGCTCTAGCCAAAACCCTAACCCTAACACGAAACATTGTGCCAACCCTAACGCTAACCCTAACCCTAGCCATAGCCCTAGCCCTAGCCCTAGCCCTAGCCCTCAACCTAACCATAACCCGAAACAGAACCCGAACCTGAACCCTAGCCCTAAACCTAACCCTAACCCTAGCCTTAGCCCTAACCCTAACCATAACCCTAGCCCTACCCCTAATGCTAACCCTAGCCCTAGGCCTAGCCCTAGCCCTAGCCCTAGCCCTAACCCTAACCCAAACCCTAGCCATAGCACTAGCCGTAACCCTAACCCTAACCCAACCCTAGTCCTAACCCTAACCCTAAAACTAACCCTAGCCCTAAACGTAACCCTAAATCTAACCCTAACCCTAGCACTAACCCTAATCTTAGCCCTAACCCTAGCCCTAAACTAACCCTAATGCTAACCCTAGCCCTAAACGTAACCCTACACCTAACCCTAATGCTAGCACTAGCCCTAACCTAACCCTAAACCTAGCCCTAGACATAACCCTAAAACTAGCCCTAACCCTAACTCTAGCACTAGACCTAACCCTAACCCAAACCCTAACCCATAGCCTTAGCCGTAACCCTAACCCTAAAACTAGCCCTAGCCCTAGCCCTAGCTCTAATGCTAAGCCTAAACCTAACCCTAGCCCTAGCCCTGGCCCTAGCAATAACCCTAACGCTAACCCTAACCCTAGCCCTAGCCTTAACCATAAACCTAGCCCTAACGCTAACCCTAACCCTAGCCCTAGCCCTAACCCAAACCCAAACACTAACCCTTACCCTAACTTGATTCCGAATCCGAACCTTCACCTTAACCCTAACACCAATCCTACACCTAACCCTAACCAGAGACTTAGACTTAGTCATAGTCCTAACATTGAAACAACACTAGCTCTAAGGCTAACCCTAGCACTAACCCTAATGGTAAACCTAACCCTAACCTTAATGCTAGCCCTAGCCTTCGCTCTAGCCCTAACCCTAATCCTAAACTTAGCCGTAGCCCTAGCCCTAGCCCTAGCCCTATCCCTAACCCTAACCCTAGCCCTAGCCCTAGCCCTAACCATAACCAAAACCTAACCCTAGCCCTAGCCCTAACCCTAACCCTAAACCTAGCCCTATCCCTAACCCTAACCTTAGCCCTAGCCCTAAACATAATCCTAGCCTTAGCCCTAGCACTAACCCTAACCGTAACCAAAGCCCTAGCCCCAATCCTGGCCCTAACCCTAAACCTAAACCTAACCCTAGACCTAGCCATAGCCCTAGCCCTAACCCTAATCCTAACCCAAACCCTAACCCTGCCCTAACCCTAACCATAATCCTAACCCTAACCCTAACCCTAACCCTAACACTAACCCTAGCCAAACGTAACCCAATGCCTAACCCTAACCCTATCCCTAGCCCTAAACCTAGCCCTAAAGCTAGCCCTAGCCCTATCGCTAACCCTAACCCTCACCCGAGCCCTAGCCCTGGCCATAGCCATAGACCTAAACCTAACCCTAAACCTAGCCCTGGCCATAGCCCTAGACCTAAACCTAATCCTAACCCTAGCCCTAGCCCTAGCCGTAACCATAACACTAACCCTAACCCTAGCCCTAAACATACCCTAACCCTAACCCTAGCCCTAGCCCTAGCCCTAGTCCAAACTGTAACCAAAGACCTAGCCATAGCCCTGGGCCTAACAATAAACCTAAACCTAATCCTAGCCCTAGCCATAGCCCTAACCCTCACCCTAAACCTAGCCCTCAACCTAAACGTAACCCTTACACTAACCTGAACCCTTACCCTAACCCTAACCCTAACCCTAACCCTAACCCTAGCCCTAACCCTAACCCTAAACCTATCCATAGCCCTAACACTAGCATTAGCCCTAAAGCTAAACCTAAACCTAACCCTAGCCCTAGCACTAGCCCTAACACTAACCCTAACCCTAAAACTAACCCTAGCCCTAAACGTAACCCTAAACCTAACCCTAAACCTAGCCCTAGCCCTAAACATAACACTAAACCTAGCCCTAGACCCCACCCTAAAACTAGCCCTAACCCTAACTCTAGCACTAGCCCTAACCCTAACCCTAACAATAACCCTAACCATAGCCCTAGCCGAAACTCTAACCCTAAAACTAGCCTTAGCCCCAGCCCTAGACCTAGCCATAACCATAACCCTAAACCTAGCACTATCCCCAACCCTAACCTTAGCCCTAGCACTAACCATAATCCTACATCCAGCCCTAGCACTAGCCCTAACCATAACGAAAGCCATAGCCCGAGCCCTGGCCCTAACAATAAACCTAAACATAACCCTAGCCCTAAAATAGCCCTAACCCTAACCCTAAACATAACCCTAACCCTGCCCCTGCCCCTAACCCTAACCATAACCCTAAACCTAACCCTAGCCCTAAACCTAACCCTAAACCTAGCCTTAGCCCTAGCCCTAACTCTAGACCTAAACCTTGCACTAAGCCTAGCCATAGACCTAAAGCTAAACCTAACCCTAACCCTAGCCCAAGCCCTAGCCCTAACACTAAACCTAACTCTAACACTAAGCCTAACCCTAACCCTACCCCTAACCCCAACCATAACCCTAACCCTAACCCTAACTCTAGCCCTAACCTTAGCCCTAAACCTAGCACTAGCCCTAACCCTAACCCTAGCCCTAGCCCTACCTCTAGAACTAAACCTCGCCCTAAGCTAAGCCCTACCCCTAGCCCTACCCTTAGCACTAAACCTAGCCCTAAACCTAGCCCTAGCCCTAACGAAAACCCTCACCCTCACCCAAGCCCTAGCCCTGTCCCTAGCCCTACCCAAAACCTAATCCTAAACCTAGCATTAGCCCTGGCCCTAGCCCTAACCCTAGCCCTACCCCTGGCCCTAACCCTAATGCTACCACTAACCCTAGCCCTAGTCCTAACCGTAACCAAACACCTAGCCCTACCACTGGCCCTAACCCTAACCCTAAACCTAACCCTAGCTCTAGCCCTAGCCGTAGTCCTAGCCCTAAACCAAAAGCTAACTCTGACCCTAAACCTACCCCTAGTCTTAACCCTAACCCTAAACCTAATCCTAAACCTAGCGCTAACCCTATCCCTAACCCTAACCATAACCCTAACCCTATCCCTAACCCTAACCATAACCCTAACCCTAGCCCTAACCCTAACCCTAGCACTAGCCCTAGCCCTAGTCCTAACCGTAACCAAAGCCCTAGCCATACCCCTGGCCCTAACCCTAACCCTAAACCTAAACCTAGCTCTAGCATTAGCCCTAGCCCTAGCCCTAACCCTAAAGCTAACTCTGACCCTAAGCCTAACCCTAACCCTAGACCTAACCCTAACCCTAAACCTAATCCTAAACCTATCCGTGGACCTAACGCTAACCCTAACCCTAACCATAACCCTAAACCAAGCCCTAACACTAACCCAAAACCTAAACCTAAACTTACCCCTAGCCCTAACCCTAACCCTAACACTAACCCTAGCACTCACCCTAACCCTAACCCTAGCCCTCACCCTAGCCCTAGCCCTATCCCTATCACTAACCCTTACACTAACCGTAGCCCTAAACCTAGCCCAAGCCATAAAGCTAAACCTAACGCTAACCCCAGTACTAGTGCTAGCCCTAAACCTAACACTAACACAAGCCCTAACCTTAACCGTATCCCTAACCCTAACCCGAAACCTAGCCGTAGCAAAAACCCTAACCCTAACACGAAACATTGCCCCAGCACTAACCCTAACCCTAACCCTAGCCCTAGCCCTAGCCCTAGCCATCGCCCTAACCATAACCCGAACCTGAACCCGAACCTGAACCCTAGCCCTAAAGCAAACCCTAACCCTAGCCTTCGCACTAACCCTAACCCTAACACTAGCCCTACCCCTAACACTAACCCTAGCCCTAGCCCTAGACCCAGCACTAGCCCTAATTCTATCCCTAACCCTAGCCATAGCACTAGCCCTAACCCTAACCCTAACCCAACCCAAGATCTAACCCTAACCCTAAATCTAACCAAACACTAGCCCTAGCCCTAGCCCTAACCCTAACCCTAACACTAACCCTAGCCCTAAACGTAACCCTAAAACTAACACTAAACCTAGCATTAGCCCTATACCTAACCCTAACCCTAGCCCTAGACCTAACCCTAACTCTAGCACTAGCCCTAACCCTAAACCTAACCCTAACCCTAACCCTAACCCTAACCATAGCCTAACACTAAAACTAGCCCTAGCCTTAGCCATAGCTCTAATCCTAAGCCTAAACTTAACCCTAGCCCTGGTCCTGGCCCTAGTACTAAACCTAACGCTAACCCTAACCCTGGCCCTAGCCCTAAACCTAGCCCTAACGCTAACCCTAGACCTAAACCTAACCTTAACCCTAGCCCTAGACCTACCCCAAACACAAACACTAACCATTACCCTATCCCCATCCCGAAACCGAAACTTCACCCTAACCCTAACACAAATCCTACACCTAACCTTAAACATAGCCTTAGATTTAGAAATAATCCTAACCATTAAAACAACACTAGCTCTAAGGCTAACCCTAGCACTAACCCTAACGGTAAACCTAGCCCTAACCATAATGCTAAACCTAGCCTTCGCCCTAGCCCTAACAATGATCCTAATCCTAGCCGTAGCACTAGCCCTAGCCCTAGACCTAACCATAACCCTAGCCCTAGCCCTTGCCCTACCCCTAACCCTAACCATAGACCTAGCCCTAACCCTAAATGTAACCCTAACCGTAGCCCTAATCCTAGCCATAACCCTAACCCTAACCCTAGACCAAGCCGTAACCCTAACCCTAAACCAGGCCCTATCACTAACGATAACATTAGCCCTAGCTCTAAACATAATCCTAGCCCTAGCCCTAGCACAAGCACTAACCGTAACCAAAGCCCTAGAACAATCCTAGCACTAACCCTAAACCTAAACCTAACCCTAGCCATAGCCATAGCCCTAAACCTAACACTAACCCTAACCCTAATCCTGGCCCTAAACCTAACCCTAACCCTAACCCTACCCTAACCCTAAACCTATGCATAGCCCTAACCCTAGCTCAGGCCCTAAAGCTAAACCTAACCCTAACCCTAGCACTAGCCCTAGCCATAACCCTAACCCTAACCCTAACCCTAAACTTAGCCCTAAACGTAACCCTAAGCCTAACCCTAATCCTAGCCCTAGCCCTAGCCCTAACGCTATCCCTAACCCTGCCCTAGCCCTAACGCTAACCCTAACCCTTACCCGAGCCCTAACACTAGCCCAGGCCCTAAAGCTAAACCTAACCCTAACCCTAGCACTAGCACTAGGCCTAACCCTAAACCTAACCCTAACACTAACCCTAAACCTAACACTAACAGTAACCCTAGCCCTAGCACTAACCCTAATGGTAAACCTAGCCCTAACCCTAAGGTTAGCCCTAGCCTTCGACATATCCCTAACCATAATCCTAAACCTAGCTATAGCCATAACCCTAGCCCTAGCTCTAGCCCTAGCCAAAACCCTAACCCTAGCCCTACCCCTTGCCGTAACCCTAACCCTAGCCAACCTTAACCCTAAACCTAACCCTAACCGTAGCCCTAATCCCAGCCATAAACCTAACCCTAACACTAGCCCTAGCCCTAACCCTAACCCTAACCCTAACACTAAACCTAACCCTAAACGTACCACTAACCCTAACCCTAACCCTAACCCTAGCCCTAGCCCTAACCCTATCCCTAACTCTAGCCCTAGCCCTAATGCTAACCCTAACCCTCACCAGAGCCCTAGCCCTGGCTATAGCCCTAGACGTAAACCGAACCCTAACCCTAGCTCTAGCCCTGGCCCTGTCCCTAACACTATCCTGAGCCCTCGCCCTATCCCTAAACCTAGGCCTAGACCTAGCCCTAGCCCTAACCCTAGCCCTAGCCCTAGCACTAGCCCTAGCCCTAACACTAACTCTAGCGCTAACCCTAATCCTAAACCTAACACTAACCCTAGCCCTAGCACTAGCCATAACCATAACCATAACCCTAATCCTAAACCTAGCCTTAGCCCTAACCATAACCAAAGGCCTAGCCCTAGCCCTGGGCCTAACAATAAACCTAAACCTAATCCTAGCCCTAGCCATAGCACTAACCATCACCTTAAACCTAGCCCTCAACCTAAACCTAACCCTTACCCTAACCTGAACCCTTACAATAACCCTAACCCTAACCCTAACGCTAACCCTAGCCCTAACCCTAAACCTATCCATAGCCCTAACACTAGCCCTAGGTCTAAAGCTAAACCTAAACCTAACCCTAGGCCTAGCACTAGCCCAAACACTAACCCTAAACCTAACACTAACCCTAGACATAAACGTAACCCTAAGCCTAACCCTAAACCAGCCCTAGTCCTAAAACTAACCCTAAACCTAGCCATAGACCTAACCCTAAAACTAGCCCTAATCCTAACTCTAGCACTAGCCCTAACCCTAACCCTAACCCTAACAATAACCCTAAACATAGCCCTAGCCGTAACTCTAACCCTAAAACTAGCCCTAGCCACAGCCCTAGACGAAGTCATAACCATAACCCTAAACCTAGCACTATCTCTAACTCTAAATTTAGCCATAGGCCTAACCATAATCCTAGCCCTAGCCCTAGCACTAGCCCTAACCGTAACCAAATCCCTAGCCCTAGCCCTGGCCCTAACAATAAACCTAAACCGAACCCTAGACCTAGCAATAGCCCTAACCCTAACCCTAACCCTAGTCCTATCCCTAACCCTAACCTCAGCTCTAGCCCTATCCATAATCCTAGCCCTAGCCCTAGCACTAGCCCTAACCGTAACCAGAGCCCTTGCCTTAACCTAGCCCTAACCCTAAACCTAAACCTAATCCTAGCCCAAGCCATAGCCCTAACCCTAACCCTAAGCCTAACCCTAGACCTAAACCTAACCCTAACCCTAACCCTAACCCTACCCTAACCCTAACCATATCCATAGCCCTGACCCTAGCCCAGGCCCTAAAGCTAAACCTAACCCTAACCCTATCCCTAACCCTTGCCCTAAACCTAACCCTAACACTAACCCTAGCCCTAGCCCTGGCCCTAGCCCTAACCCTTACACTATTCCTACCACTAGCCCTAGCCCTAACCCTAAACCTAGCCCTAGCCCTAACACTAACCCTAGCACTAACCCTAATCCTAAACCTAACCCTAACCTAGCCCTAGCCCTAGCTATAACAATAAGGCTAAACCTAAACCTAGCCCTATCCCTAACCCTAACCTTAGCCCTAGCCCTAACCCTAACCCTAGCCTTAGCCCTACCTCTAGACCTAAACCTCGCCCTAACCCTAGCCCTAGCCCTAAGCTAAACCTAAAGCTAACCCTAGCCCTAGCCCTAGCCCTAACACTAACCCTAACCCTAACACTAACACTAGCCCTAATTGTAACTCTAAAAATAACCCTAACCTTAGCGCTACTCCTAGCCCTAAAACTAGCCCTACACCAAACACTAACCCTAACACTCACCGGAGCCCTAGCCCTGGCCCTAGCCCTAACCCTAAACCTAATCCTAAACCTAGCACTAGCCCTGGCCCTAGCCCCATCCCTATCCTTAGCCCTAGCCCTAACCCTAACCCTAGCACTAGCCCTAGCCCTAGTCCTAACCGTAACCAAAGCCTGAGCCCTACCCCTGGCCCTAACCCTAAACATAACCCTAGCTCTAGCCCTAGCTCTAGCCCTAGCCCTAAACCTAAAGCTAACTCTGACCCTAAGCCGAAATCTAACACTAGCTCTAACCCTAACCCTAAACCTAACTCTAACCATAAGCCTAACCCTAACCCTAGGCCAAACCCTAACCCTAAACCTAGCCCTAACACTAACCCACAACCTAAACCTAAACTTACCCCTAGCCCTAACACTAACCCTAACACTAACCCTAGCACTCACCCTAACCCTAACCCTAGCCCTCACCCTAGCCCTAGCCCTATCCCTATCACTAACCCTTACCCTAACCCTAGCCCTAAACCTAGCCGAAACCCTAAACCTAAACCTAACGCTACCCCAGCACTACTGCTAGCCCTAAACCTAACACTAACACTAGCCCTAACCTTAACCGTATCCATAACCCTAACCTAAACCTAGCCCTAACCAAAACCCTAACCCTAACACGAAACATTGCCCCAGCCTTATCCCTAACCCTAACCCTAACCCTAGCCCTAGCCCTAACCCTCTCCATAGCCCTAAGCCTAGCCCTAGCCCTAAAGCTAAACCTAACCCTAACCCTAGCCCTAGCACTAGCCCTAACACTAACCCTAAACCTAACACTAACCCTAGCCCTAAATGTAACCTCAAGTCTAACCGTAACTAGGGCCTAGCGCTATCCCTAGCCCTAGACCTAGCCCTAGCCCTAATGCTAACCCTAACCCTCACCCGAGCCCTAGCCCTGGCCCTAGCCCTAGCACTAAATATAACCCTAACCTTAGCACTAGCCCTTGACTTAGCCCTAGCCCTAACCCTAGCTCTAGCCCTAGCCCTAACCCTATCATTAGCCCTAGCCCTAACCCTAAACCTAGACCTAGCCCTAGACCTAGACCTAACCGTAACCAAAGCCCTAGCCATACCCCTGGCCCTAACGCTAACCCTGACCCTCACCCGAGCCCTAGCCCTGGCTATAGCCCTAGACTTAAACCTAACCTTAACCATAAGCCTAACCCAAACCTAGCCCTAACCCTAACCCTAAACCTAAACCTAAACCTAAACCTAACCCTGGCCCTAACCTTAACACTAACGCTAACCCTAATCCTAGCGCTAAACTAACACACAACCTAAACCTAAACTTAGCCCTAGCCCTAGCCCTAACCCTAACCCTAACACTAGCCCTAGCCTAGGGCTAGCACTAGCCCTAGCAGTGATACTAATCCTAAGATTAACCCAAGACTTAGCCCTACCCTAACCCTAACCCTAAACCTATACCTAACCAGGCCCTAACCCTAATGCTCACCCTAGCCCTAGCCCTAGCCCTAGCCCTAGCCCTAGCCCTAGAGCTAGGCCTAACCCTAACCCTACCCCTAGCCCTAAACCCAGCCCTAGACCTAACCCTAAACCGAACCATAGCCCTATCCCTAACCCTAAACCTAGCCGGAGACCTAGACCTAGCCCTACCCCTAAACCTAAACTTAGCCCTAAACCTAACCCTATACCTAGCCCTAGCCCTAGGTCTAACCCTAAGCCTAACCCTAACCCTAAACCTAGATCTAGCCCTAGCCGTAACCCTAACCCTAACACTAGCCCTAGCACTTACCCTAAACCTTACCCTACCCTACTACTAATCCTAACCCTAACCCTAAACCTAACCCTAACTCTAGCCCTAACCCTAGCCATAACCCTAAAGCTAACACTAATCCTAGCCCTAAACGTAACCCTAAACCTAACCCTAGCCCTATCCCTAGCCCTAGCCTTAACACTAACCCTAATCCTAGCCATAGCCTAGCCCTAACTGTAACCAAAGCCCTAGACCTAGCCCTGGCCCTAACTCTAACCATATCCCTAGCCTTGACCCTAGCCATAGCGCTAGCACTAACCCTAAACCTAACCCTACCCTACTACTAATCCTAAACCTAACCCTAAACCTAACCCTAACTCTAGCCCTAACCCTAGATTAACCCTAAAGCTAACACTAATCCTAGCCCTAAACGTAACCCTAACCCTAAAACTAGCCCTAGCCCTAGACCTAGCCTTAACCCTAACCCTAACCCTAGCCCTAGCCTAGCCCTAACCGTAATCAAAGCCCTAGACCTAGCCCTGGCCCTAACTCTAACCATATCCCTAGCCCTAACCCTAGCCATAGCCCTAGCCCTAACCCTAAACCTAATCCTAACCCTAACCCTAACCCTAGCCAACCCTAACCCTAACCATAGCGCTAAGCTTCACACTAACCCTAGCCCTAGCCCTAGCCCTAAAGCTAAACCTAACACTAAGCCTATCCCTAGCCCTATCCCTAAACCTAACCCTAAATCTAGCCATAGCCAAAACCCTAACACTAACACTAACACTAACCATAGCCCCAGCCCTAACCCTAACCCTAGCCTTATCCCTAGCCCTAGCACAGGCCCTAGCCCTAAACCTAACCCAAACCCGAACCCGAACCTGAAACCTAACACTAACCCTAACCCTAACCCTAACCCTAGCCCTAGCCCTAAAGCTAAACCTAACCCTAACCCTAGGCCTAGCCCTAGCCCTAACCCTAACCATAAACCTAGCCCTAAACGTAACCCTAACCCTCACCCGAGACCTAGCCCTGGCCCTAGCCCCAGGCCTAAAGCTAAACCTAACCCTAACCCTAAACCTAGCACTACCCTAGCCCTAACCCAAGCCCTAACCCTAGCCCTATGGTTAACACTAGTCATAACCCTCACCAGAGCCCTTGCCCTGGCCCAAGCCTAGCCCTAAAGCTAAACCTAACCCTAGGCCTAGACCTGGCCCTAGCCCTATCCCTAACCCTAGCTCTAGCCCTGGCCCTAGCCCTAACCTTAGCCCCAGCACTAACCCTAACCCTAGCCCTAGCCCTAGCCCTAGCTCTAACCCTAACGCTAACCCTAATCCTAACACTAACCCTAACCGTAGCCTTACACTAACCCACAACCTAAACCTAATCATAGCCCTAGCCCTACCCCTAGGCCTAGCCCTAGCCCTAGCACTAATCCTAACCCAAAGACTAATCCTAGACCTAGCCCTAACCGTAACACTACCCTAACCCTAACCCTAGCCCTCACCCTAAATATAACCCTAGCCCTAGACCTAGCCCTAGCCCAAACCCTAACTCTAACCAAAGCCCTAACCATAGCCGTAGACATAAAGCTAAAACTAACCCTAACCCTAGACCTAGACCTAACCCTAACCCTAAACCTAACCCTCACCCTAAACCTAGCACCAAACGTAATCCTAACCCTAACCATAACACTGGCCCAAGCCCTACCCTAGCCCTAATCCTAGCCCTAGCCTTAGCCCTAACCTTAACCCTAACCCTAACCCTAACCCTAGCCCTAAAATTAACCCAGACCCTAACCCTAACTCTGGCCCTAGCCCTAACCCTAGCCGTAACACTAGCCATAGTCCTAACCCTAACCCTAACGCTCATCTGTTCCCTAGCCCTGGCGCTAGCCCTAGCCCTAAACCTAACCCTAACCCTAACACTATACCTAGCCCTAACCCTAGCCCAGGCCCTAAAGCTAAACCTAACCCTAACCCTATCCCTAACCCTTGCCCTGGCCCTAGCCCTAACCGTAACCAAAGACTGAGCCCTGGCCCTAGCCCTAACCCTAACACTAGGCCTAGCCCTAGCCCTAGCCCTAACCCTAAACCTAGCCCTA
>CM027407.1:130302617-130319884 GCA_015711505.1 Sylvilagus bachmani
CTAGCCCTAGCCCTAAACCTAACCCTAACCCTAGAACTAACCCTAACCGTAAATTATCCCTAACCCTAGCCCTAACCGTAACCCTAACCCTAACCCTAGTCCTAGCCCTAACCCTAACACTAACCATAGCCCTAGCCCTAACCCTAACCCGAACCCTAGCCCTAGCCCTAGCCCTAGCCCTAGACCTAGTGTCGCCCTAGTCCTAAGCCTAAGACTGACCCTAACCGTAGCCCAAGCCGTAGCTCTAACCCTAATCACAACCCCAAACCCAACTCAAACCCTAACTCTAACTCCAACCCCAAGCCCACCCCAACAGCAATCCCAACACCAACCACAACCCTAACCGTAAAACTAATGCGAACCCAAAACGTAACCATTACCCTAACCCGAACCCGAACCCTAAACCTAAACCTAAGCCTAACCCTAGCCCTAGCCCTAACCATAACACTAACCCTAACCCTAGCCCTAGCCCTAGCCCTAAACCTTACCCTAACCCTAACCCTAACCCTAGCCCTAGCCCTAACCCTAACGCTAACATTAACCCTATCCCTAACATTAACCCTAATCCTAAACATAACCCTATCCTTAGCCCTAAACCAAACCATAACCCTAACCCTAATCCTAACCCTAGCCCTAGCCCTAGCCCTAGTTCTAGACATAAACCTTAGCCTAGCCATAGCCCTAGCCCTAACTGTAATGCTAACCCTAGCCTTAACGATAACCCTAGCCCTAGCCCTA
Source organism: Sylvilagus bachmani (assembly GCA_015711505.1). Lineage (NCBI taxonomy): Eukaryota > Metazoa > Chordata > Mammalia > Lagomorpha > Leporidae > Sylvilagus > Sylvilagus bachmani. The sequence goes on from CM027407.1 coordinate 130,303,356, forward strand.
ACTTTAACTGTAACCCTAACCCTAGCCCTAAGCCTAACCCTAACCCGTGCCTTAGCCCTAACCCTAACCCTAAACCTAAACCTAGACCTAGCCGTAGCCCTAGCATTAGCCCTAACCCTAACCCTAAACCTAGCCCTAGCCCTGACCCTAGCCCTAACCCTAACCCAAACCCTAACCCTAACACTATCTTTAGCCATAACCCTTACCCTAACACAAGCCCTAACACTAACCCTACCCCAAACCCTAACCCTAGCACTACTCCTAACACTAACACTAAGCCTAACCCTAGCCCTAGACCTAGCCATTATCCTAACCCTAGCCCTAGCCCTAACGCTTACCAAAAACCTAAACCTAGACCCAGCCCTTGCCATAGACCTAACCCTAACCCAAAACCTAACACTAGCCCTACCCCTAACCCTAACTCTAACCCTAACCCTAACCCTAACCCTAACCCTAGCCCTAGCCCTAACCCTAAACATAACACTTAACCTAACCCTAGCAAAAACAGTAGCCCTAGCCCTAACCCTAAACCTAACCCTAACCCTAAGCCTAACACTAACGCTAGTCCTAGCCCTAGCCCTAACCCTAACCCTAGCCCTAACACTAACTCACAACCTAACCCTAACCCTAACTCTATCCCTAGACCTCACCCTAAACCTAAACCTAAACCTAAACCTTAACCTAACCCTGGCCCTAACCCTAACCCTAACCCTAACCCTAACCCTAACCCTAACCCTAGCCTTATCCCTAAACCACAACCTAAACCTAACCTTACCCTAGCCCTAGCCCTAGGCCTAGCCCTAGCCCTAGCACTAATCCTAACCATAAGACTAATCGAAGACCTAGCCCTAACCCGAAACCTACCCTAACTCTAACCCTAGGCCAAACCCTAACCCTAACCCTAGCCATAGACTTAGCCCTAGACTTAACCCTAACCCTAACCCTAGCCCTAACAATAGCCCTAGACCTAAAGCTAAACCTAACCCTAAACCGAGCCCTAGCCCTAGCCCTAACACTAACCCTAACCCTAAACCTAAACCTAGTCCTAAACGTAACACTAAACCTAACCATAACTCTGGCCCTAGCCCTAACACTAGCCCTAACCCTAGCCCTAACCCAAGCCCTAGCCCTAGCCCTAGCCCTAACCCTAACCCTAACCCTAATCCTAGCCCTAAACATAACCCTAACACTAAACCTAACTTTGGCCCTTCCCTAACCTAACCCTAACCCTACCATAGTCCTAACGCTAACCCTAACACTCACCCGATCCCTAGCCCTGGCCCTAGACCTAGCCCTAAACCTAAACCTAGCGCTAGCCCTAGCCTAAACCTAACCCTAGCTCTAACTCTCAACCTAAAACTAAGCCTAACCCTAGCCCTAGCCCTAGCCATAAGCCTAACCCTAACCCTAATCGTAGCCTTCTCCCTAACCCTAAAACTAACCCTAACCGTAAACCTAGCACTAGCCTTAACCCTAACCCTAACCCTAAACCTAGCACTAGCCTTAACCCTAACCCCAACCCTAAACCTAGCCCTAACCCTAACCTTAACCTAGTCCTAGCACTAGCCTAAATTTAAAGATAACCCTAGCCCTAACCCTAACCCTAAACCTAGCCCTAGCCCTAGCCCTAACCTAACCCTAACCCTAACCCTAGCCCTAGGACTAGCCCTAGTCCTAACCCTAACCCTAGCGCTAACCCTAACCCAAAACCTCACTTTAACTCTAGACCTAGACCTACCCATAACCAAATCCCCAACCCTAACCATAGCCCTAAACGTAACCCTAATTCTAACCCTAGCCTTATCACTAAACCTAACCTTAGCCCTAGCACTAACCAAAACCCTAGCCCTAGCCCTATCCCTGGCCCTAACCGTAACCAAAGCCCTAGCCCTAATCCTGGCCCTAACCCTAAAGCTAAACCTAACCCTAACCCTAGCCCTTGCCCTAGCCCTAGCCCTAACCATAACCCTAGCCCTAGCACTAGCCCTAGCCCTAACACTAACCCTAGCGCTAAACCTAATCCTAAACCTAACCCTAACCCTAACCCTAGCCCTAAACGTAACCCTAACCCAAACCATAGCCGTATTCCTAACCCTAACCTTAGCCCTATGCCCTAACCCTAACCCTAACCCTAGCCCTAACCCTAGCCCTAGCCCTAACCGTAACCAAATCCCTAGCCCTACCCATGGCCCTAACCATAAACCTAAACCTAGCCCTGGCCCTGGCCGTAGCCCTCACCCTAACCCTAACCCTCACCCTAACCCTAACCCTAAGCCAAACCCTAACCCTAGCCCTACCCTAACCTAACCCTAAACCTAAACCTAAACCTAACCCTGGCCCTAACCTCAACTGTAGCGCTAACCCTAACCCTAACCCTAACCCTAACACTAACCCAAACCTAAATCTAAACTTAGCCCTAGCCCTAGCCCTAACCCTAAGCCTAACCCTAGCCCTAGCCTTAGGCCTAGCCCTAGCCCTAGCACTAATGAAACCCATGAGACTAACCCTACCCCTAGCCCTAACCCTAACACTAAACCTAAACCTATCTCTAACCCTAGCCCTAACCCTAACCCTAACCCTAACCCTAACCCTAGCCCTAGCTCTAGACCAAGCCCTAACCCTAACCCTAGTCCTTGCGCTAGCCCTAAACCTAACCCTAACACTAGCCCTAACCCTAACCGTACCCTAACTCTAACCCTAAATATAGCCCTAGCAAAAACACTAACCATAAATCTAACAATAACCATAGCCCCAGCCCTAACCCTAACCCTAAACCTAGCTAGCTCTAGCCCTAGCCCCAGCCCTATCCCTAACCCTAACCCTAACACTAACCCTAACCCTAACCCTAGCCCTAATCCTAACCCTAGGCCTAACCCTAAAACTCACCCCAGCCCTAGCCCCAACCCTAACCATAACCCTAAACCTAGGCCTACACCTAGCTATAAAGCTAATGCTAACCCTAACCCTAATCCTAGCTCTAGCCCTAACCCTAGCTCTAAAATTAGCCCTAGCCCTAGCCCTTGCTCTAACCCTAAGTTTAAACCTAACACTAGCCATGGCCCTGGCCCAAGCCCTAATCCTAACCCTAGGCCAAACCCTGGCCCTAGCCCTAACGCTAACCCTAAACCTAGCCCTAGCCCTAGCTCTAACCCTAAGCTTAAACCTAACACTAGCCATGGGCCTGGCCCAAGCCCTAACCCTAACCCTAGGCCTAACCCTGGCCCTAGCCCTAAACCTAGCCCTAACGCTAACCCTAAACCTAGCCCTAGCCCTAGCCCTAGCTCTAACCCTAAGCTTAAACCTAACACTAGCCATGGGCCTGGCCCAAGCCCTAACACTAACCCTAACCCTAAACCTAGCCCTAGCCCTAAACCTAGCCCTAACGCTAACCCTAAACCTAGCCCTAGTCCTAACCCTAACCCAAACCCGAACCCAACCCTAACCAGAACCCAAACCCAAACACTAAGCCTTACCCTAACCCGATCCAGAAACCCAACCCGGACTCTAACCCTAAGAACAATCCTACAACTAACCTTAACCATAGCCTTAGAGTTAGTCATAGTCTAACCATTAAAACAACACTAGCTCTAAGGCTAACCCTAGCCTAACCCTAACCATAAACCTAGCCCTAACCCTAATCGTAGCACTAGCCCGAACACTAGCCATAACCCTAATCCTAACCCTAACCCTAGCCGTAGCCCTAACCCTAAACCTAGCCCTAGCCCTAGCCCTAGCCCTAATCCAAGCCATAACCCTAACCCTAACCCTAACCCTAACCCTAGCCATAGCCCTAAACCTAGCCCTAACGCTAACCCTATCCCTAGACCTAACCCTAACCCTATCCCTAACCCAAACACTAACTCTTACCATAACCCGATCCCGAAACTGAAACCTGAACCTAACCCTAACACCAACCCTACACCTACCCTTAACCATAGCCTTAGACTTAGTCATAGTCCTAATCATTAAAACAACACTAGCTCGAAGGCTAACACTAGCCCTAACCCTAACGGTAAACCTAGCACTAACCCTAATCATAGGCCTAGCCTTCGCCCTAGCCCTAACCCTGATCCTGAACCTAGAACCAGCCCCAGCCCTAGCCCTAGGCCTAACCCTAACCCTAACCCTAACCCTAACCCTAACCCTAACCCTAGCCTTGCATTAGCCCTAGCCCTAACCCTAACCCTAGAACTGACCCAAAACCTAAACCTAACGCTAACACTAGACCTAGCCCTAGCCATAACCACAACCCTAACAGTAACCCTAGCCCTAAACGTAACCCTAACCCTAACCCTAGCCTTAGCCCTAGCCCTAGCCCTAACCATAACCAAAGCCCTAGCCCTAATTCTGGCCCTAACCCTAAACCTAACCCTAGCCCTAGTCATAGCCCTAACCCTAACCCTATCCCTAAATCTAACCCTAGAATTAAAACTAACCCTAAACCTAACCCTAACCCTATCCAAGGCCCTAAGCCTAGCACTAGCCCTGAAACTAAACCTAACCCTAACCCTAACCCTAGCCCTAGACCTAACCCTAACACTAACACTAACCCTAACACTAACCCTAGCCCTAAATGTAACCCTAACCCGAAACCTAACCCTAGCCCTAGCCCTAAACCTAACCCTAACCCTAGCCCTAACCCTAACCCTATCCAAGGCCCTAAACCTAGCCCTAGCCCTAAAGCTAAACCTAATCCTAACCCTAACCCTAACCCTAGCCCTAACCCTAACCCTAACCCTAACCCTAACCCTAACACTAACCCTAGCCCTATATGTAACCCTAACCCTAAACCTAAGCCTAGCCCTAACCCTAAACCTAGCCCTAACCCTAGCCCTAAGCCTAACGCTAACCCTAACCCTCACCCAAGCCCTAGCCCTGGCCATAGACCTAGACCTAACCTAACACTAACCCTAGCCCTAGCCCTGGCCTAGCGCTAAGCCTAACCATAGCTCTAGCCCTGGAACTAGCTCTAACGCTATCCTTAGCCCTAGCCCTAGCCCTAACCCTAGGCGTAGCCCTAGCCCTAGCCCTAGCCCTAACCCTAAGCCTAGTCCTAGTACTAGCCCTAGCCCTAACACTAACCCTAGCGCTAAAGCTACTCCTAAACCTAACCCTAACACTAGTCCTAGCCCTAGCCATAACGATAACCCTAACCCTAACCCTAGCCCTAAACGTAACATTACCCTAAAACTAGCCCTATCCCTAACACTAACCTTAGCCCTAGCCATAATCCTAGCCCCAGCCCTAGCCCTAGCAATAGCCCTAACCGTAAACAAAACCCTAGCCCTAGCCCTGGCACAAACACTAAACCTAAACCTAAACTAGCCCTAGCCATAGCCCTAACCCAAACCCTAACCCTCACTCTAAACCTAGCCCTAAACCTAACCGTAACACTAACCCTAACCCTAACCCTAACCCTAACCCTAGCCCTAACCCTAACCCTATTTATAGCCCTAACCTTGCACTAGCCCTAAATCTAAACCTAACCATAACCCTAGCCCTAGCACTAGCCCTAGTCCTAACTCTAAACCGAACCTTAACCCTAAGCCTAACACTAACCCTAGCCCTAACCATAATCCTAAACCTAAACCTAAACATAACCCTGGCCATAACCTTAACCCTAACGCTAACCCTAACCCTAGCCCTAACACTAACCCACAACCTAAACCTAACTTAGCCCTAGCCCCTGCCTTAACCCTAACCCAAACCTTAGCCCTAACCTTAGGCCTAGCCCTAGCCCTAGCACTAATCCTACCAGACTAACCCTAGACCTAGCCCTAACACTAAACCTAACGCTAAACCTATCCCTATCCCTAACCCTAACCCTAGCCCTAGCCCTAACCCTAGCCCTAACCCTAAAGATAAACCTAACCCTAACCCTAGCCCTTGCGCTAGCCCTAAACCTAACCATAACACTAGCCCTAACCCTAAACGTAACCCTAACTCTAACCCTAAACCTAGCCCTAGCCAAAACCCTAACCCTAACCGTAACACTAACCATAGCCCCAGTCCTAACCCTAACACTAACCCTAGCACTAGCTCTAGCCTTAGCTCCAGCCCTAAACCTAACCCTAACCCTAACACTAACCCAAAACCTAACCCTAGCCCTAAACCTAACCCTAGCCCTAACCCTAACCCTAACCCTAGCCCTGGCCCTACCCTAACCATAACCCTAGCCCTAGACCTCTTCCTAGCTCTAACACTAACCCTAACCCTAACCCTAGCCCTAGCCGTAACCCTAGCTCTAGACCTAGCCCTATCCCTAGCCCTAGCTCTAACCCTAAGCTTAAACCTAACCCTAGCCCTGGCCCTAACCCTAATCATAACCCTAGCCCTAGACCTACTCCTAGCTCTAACACTAACCGTAACCCTAACCCTAGCCCAAGCCCTAACTCTAGCTCTAAACCTAGCCCTAGCTCTAACCCCCTAAGCTTAAATCTAACCCTAGCCCTGGCCCTGGCCCAAGCCCTAACCCTAACCCTAACCCTAACCCTAGCCCTGGACCTGGAGTTGGCCCTAACGCTAACCCTAACCATAGCCCTAGCCCTAACCCTAACCCGAACCCGAACCCTAACCCTAACCCTAACTAGAACCAGAACCCAAACACTAAGAGTTACCCTAACCCGATACCGAAACCGAACCCGGACTCTAACCCTAACACCAATCCTACACCTAACCTTAACCATAGCCTTAGACTTAGTCATAGTCCTAACGGTTGACACAACACTAGCCCTAAAGCAAACACTATTTCTAACCCTAACGCTAATCCTAGCCATAACCCTAAACCTAGCCCTAGCCCTCACCCTAGCCCTAACCCTAAACCTAACCCTAGCCCTAACCCTAACCCTAACCCTAACCCTAACCCTAACCATAGCCCTAAATGTAACTCTAACCCTAAACCTAACTCTTTCCCTAGCCCTAACCCTAGCCCTAAGCATACCATAGTCCTAAAGCTAACCCTAACACTCACACGATCCCTAGCCCTGGCCCTAGACCTAGCCCTAAACCTAACCCTAGACCTAGGCCTAGCCCTAAACCTAACCCTAGCCCTAACCCTCACCCTAAAACTAAACCTAACCCTAGCCCTAGTCCTAGCCCTAATCCTAGCCGTAAGCCTAACCCTAACCCTAACACTAACCCTAGCCATAACACTAAACCTAACCATAGCCCTAGCCCTAGCCCTAACCCTAAACCTAATCCTATCCCTAACCCTAATCCTAAACCTAGCCCTAGCCCTAGTGCTAGCCATAGTCCTAACTCTAACCCTATCCCTAGCCCTAAACCTAGCCCTAACCCTAAGCTAAACCTAACGCTAACCCTATCCCTAGCCCTAGCCATAAACCTAACCCTAACCCTAGCCCTAGACAAAACCCTAACCCTAACCCTAATACTAACCATAGCCCCAGCCCTAAACCTAAACCTAACCCTATCCCTAACCCTAATCCTAAACCTAGCCCTAGCCCTAACCATAACCCTAGCCCTGAATGTAACCCTAACCCTCACCCGAGCCCAAGCCCTGGTCCTAGCCCTAGCCCTAAAGCTAAACCTAACCCTAACCCTAACCCTAGTCCTAGCCCTAGCCCTAGCCCTAATCCTAGCCCTAACCCTAGCCCTAGCCCTAACCCTAGCCATAACCCTCACCCGAGTCCTAGTCCTGGCCTAGCCTAGCCCTAAACCTAACCCTAACCCTAGCCCTAGCCCTGGCCCTACCCTAACACTAAACCTAATCCTAGCCCTAGCCCAAACCCTAAACCTAACCTTAGCCCTAGTCGTAACCCTAACCCTAGCCCTAGCCCTAGCCCTAGCCCTAACCCTAAACCTAAACTTAAACCTAGCCCTGGCCCTAACCCTAACCCTAAACCTAACGCTAGCAAAAATCCTAGCCCTAGACCTAGCCCTAACCCTAATCCTAACCCTAGCCCTAACACAAACCCACAACCTAACCCTAACGTTAACTCTATCCCTAGCCCTCACCCTAAACCTAATTCTAACCCTTAACCTAACCCTGGCCCTAACCCTAACCATAACACTAGACCTAAACTAGCCCTAAACCTAGACCTAACCCTAGCCCTAGGCCTAACGCTAACCCTAACCCTAGCCCAAACCCTCACCCTAACCATAAGCATAACCCTAGCCCTAGCCCTAGCCCTAATCCTAGCCTTAACCCTAACCCTAAACCTAACCCTATCCTAGCCCTAGCCCTAACCCTAAAACTAACCCTAACAATAGCACTAGCACTAACCCTAACCAAAACCGTAGCCCTAGCCCTAATCTAACCAAAACCCTAACCCTAGGCCTAAACATAACCCTAACACTAGCCCTAGCCCTAACCCTAAACCTAACCCTAGCCCAAACCCTAACCCTAAAACTAGCCCTAGCCCAAGCCCTAGCCCTAAACCTAAAACTAACCTTAGCCCTAACACTAACCCTAACCCTTTACCTAGTCCTAGCCCTAGGTCTAACCCTAAGCCTAACCCTAACCGTAACCCTAGCCCTAGCACTAGCCCTAACCCTAACCCTAACCCTAGCCCTATCACTAGCCCTAAACCTAACCCTACCCTAGTCCTAACCCTAACCCTAAACCTAACCCTAACTCTAGCCCAAGCCATAGCCATAACCCTAACCCTAACCCTAAACCTAGCCCTAAATGTAACCCTAACCCTAACCCTAACCCTAGCCCTAGCCCTAACACTAACTTTAGCCCTAGCCCTAACCCTAGCCCTAGCCCTACCCATAAACCTAACCCTAACACTAGCCCTAGAACTAGTCATAACCCTAACACTAACCCTAACCCTAGCCCCAGGACTAACCCTAACCTGAACCCCAAACCCCAACCACAACCACAACCCCAACCCTAAATCAACCTCCAACCCCAACACCACACCAACCCCAACCCCAACCCCAACCCTAAATCTACCTCCAACCCCAACCCCACCCCAACCCCAACCCCAACCACAACGCTAACTGTAATTCTAGTCCGAACCCGTACCCTAACCCGAACCTGAACTCAAACCGTGACCCGAACCCGAACATGAACCCTAACCCTAACACTAACCCTAACCCTAACCCTAACCCGAAACCTAACCCTAACCCTAACCCTAATCCTAATCCTAACCTAACCTTAACCATAGCCTTAGACTTAGGAATAGTCCTAATTGTTGACACAACACTAGCCCTAAAGCAAACTCTATCCATAACTCTAACCCTAATCCTAGCCCTAAACCTAACCCTAGCCCTAGCCCTCACCATTGCCCTAACCCTAAACCTAGCCCTAGCCCTGGCCCTAGCCCTACCCTAACCCTTGCTCTAGACCTAGACCTAGCCCTAGCCCTAGCCCTAATCCTAACCTATACAATAACACTGGCCCCAGCCAAGCCTTAACCCTAGCCCTAGGCCTAGCCCTAGCACTAAACCTGACCCTAAACCTAAAACTAATCCTAGAACTAGCCCTAACCCTAACCAAACCCTAGCCCTAGCCACAGCCGTAACCCTAACCCTAAGCCTAGTCCTAACCCTAGCCTTGGTCCTGACAGTAGCCCTAAACCTATCCCTAACCCTAACACTAGCTCTATCCATAGCCATAACTGTAACCCTAACCCTAACACTAGACCTAGCCCTAGCCCTAGCCCTAAACCTAACCGTAGCCCTAAACCTAACTCTAACCCTAGCCCTAGCACTAAGCCTAACCCTAACCCTAACCCTAAAAATAACCCTAACCCTAGACTTAGCCCTAGCTCTAACCCTAGCCCTAACACTAACCCTAACCCTGACCCCAAGCCAACCCCAACCGCAAACTCAACCCTAACCATAACCCGAACCCGAACCCTAACTCTTACCATAACCTGAACCCCAACACAAACATGAACCCTAACCCTAACACAAACACAAACCCAAAACCTAACCCTAACCCTAACCCTAAATCTAATCCTACACCAAAACTTTACCATAGCCTTAGACTTAGTCATATTCCTAACTGATGACACAAAAAGCACTAAAGCTAACCCTAACCCTAACCCTAACCCTAACCCTAGCTACAGCCTTGCCCTAGAACTCGCCTTAGCAGTAAACCTAACCGTAGCACTAGCCCCAGCCCTAACCCAAACCATAAACCTAACCCAAGCCCTAGCCCTAGCCCTAACCCCAACCATAACCTTAACCCTAACCCTAACCCTAACCCTAGCAATGGCACTAGCACTAACCCTAACCCTAACCCTAGCCCTAACCCTAACCCTAACCCTAACCCTAACCCTAACCTTAACCCAAACACTAACCCTAAACCTATCCCTACACCTAGCCCTAATCCTAACCATAGGGCTAACCCTAACCCTAACCCTAGACCTAGCCCTAACCATAACCATAGGGCTAACCCCAACCCTAACCCTAGCCCTAGTCCTAATCCTAACCCTAACCTTAACCCTAGCCCTAGCCCTAGCCCTAGCCCTAGCCCTAGCCCTAGCCCTAGCTCTAACCCTAACCCTAGCCCTAGCCCCGGCCCTACCCTAACACTAAAACTAACCCTAGCCCTAACCCTAACCCTAACCCCAAACCTAGCCCTAGCCCTGGCACTAGCAGTAAACTAACCCTAACCCTAACCCTAGCCCTATCCCTAACCCTAAACTTAACCCTAGCCCTAGCCCTAGCACTAGCCCTAGCTCTAGCCCTAACCCTAACCCTAGCCCTAGGGCTAGCCCTAGATCTAGCTCTAGCCCTAACGCTAACCCTATCCAAGCACTAGTCCTAGCCCTAACCCTAAACCTAACCATAGTCCTAGCCCTAGCCCTAGCCCTAACCCTAACCTAACACTAGCCCTAACCCTAACCCTAGCCCAAGCCATAGCCCTAGCTCTAGCCCTAACCCTAGGCCAAGCCTTTCCTTAGCCCCAACCCTAACCCTAAACCTAAAGCTAGCCCTAGTCCTAGCCCTAACCCTAGCCCTACCCCTAACGCTAATCATAGACCTAGCCCTAGCCCAAGCCCTAACCCTAAACCTAACCCTTGCCATAGAACTAGCCCTAACCCTAACCCAACACTAATCCTAACCCTAACCCTAATCCTAACTCTAACACTAGCCCTAGCCCTAGCCCTAATCCTAACCCTAAGCCTAAACGTAACCCTAAACCTAACACTAACCCTAGCCCTAACCGTAACCCTAACCCTAAAACTAGCCCTAGCCCTAGCCCTTGCTCTAACCCTAAGCCTACACCTAAGCCTAGACCTGGCCCTGGAGCTAGCCCTAAACCTAACCCTAACCCTAACACTAGCACTAGCTGTAACCCTAGCCCTAGCCCTATCCCTAGCACTAGCTCTAGCTCTAACCCTAACCCTAACCCTAGCCCTAGCACCGGACCTACCATAACACTAAACCTAAACCTAGCCCTAGCCCTAGCCCTAAACCTAACCCTAACCCCAAACCTAGCCCTAGCCCTGGCACTAGCAGTAACACTAAACCTAACCCTAGCCCTAGCCCTAGCCCTAGCCCTAAACCTAACCCTAATCCCAAACCTAGCACTAGCGCTGGCACTAGCAGTAACACTAAACCTAACCCTAGCCCTAACCCTAACCCTAACCCTAACCCTAACCCTAACCCTAGCACTAGCCCTAGCAATAGCCCTAGCTCTAGCCCTAACCCTAACCCTAGCCCTAGCGCTAGCCCTAGCTCTAGCTCTAGCCCTAACGCTAACCCTATCCAAGCCCTAGCCCTAGACCGAGCCCTAACCCTAAACAACACTAACACTAGACCCAGCATTAGCCCTAACCCTAGCCCTAGCCCTAGCCCTAACCCTAACCTAACCCTAGCCCTAACCCTAACCCTAGCCCAAACCATAGCCCTAGCTCTAGCCCTAACCCTAGACCAAGCCCTTTCCTTAGCCCCAACCCTAACCCTAACCCTAAAGCTAGCCCTAGCCCTAGCCCTAGCCCTAGCCCTAACCCTAGCCCTAACCCTAACACTCACCATAACCCTAACCCGAACCCGTTCCCGAACCCGAACCTGAACCCTAGTCCTAACCCTAACCCTTACCCTAACTCTACCCCTAATCCTAACCCTAACCCTAGCCCTGCCCCTAATGCTAACCCTAGCCCTATCCCTAGACAAGTCCTAAACCTAAACCTAACCCTAGCCATAGCACTAGCCCTAACCCTAATCCTAACCCAACCCTAGTCCTAACCCTAACCCTAACCCTAAACCCTAACACTAGCCCTAGCCCTAGCCCTAACCCTAACCCTAACACTAACCCTAGCCCTAAACGTAACCCTAAACCTAACCCTAAACCTAGCCCTAACCCTAAACCTAACACTAAACCTAGCCCTAGACCTAACCCTAAAACTAGCCCTAACCCTAACCCAAACCCAAACCCTAACCATAGCCCTAGGCGTAACTCTAACCCTAAAACTAGCCCTAGCCCTAGCCCTAGCTCTAACCCTAGGCCTAAACCTAACACTAGCCATGGCCCTGGCCCTAGACCTAAAACCTAAATCTAACCCTAACCCTAACCCTAGCACTAGCTGTAACTTTAGCCCTAGCCCTAGCCCTAGCTCTAGCCCTAGCCCTAACCCTAACCCAAACAAAAACCTTACCCTAACCCAATCCAGAAACCCAACCCTGAGCGTAACCCTAACACCAATCCTACACCTAACCTTAACCATATCCTTAGACTTAGTCATAATCCTAACCATTGAAACAACACTAGCTCTAAGGCTAACCCTAGCACTAACCCTAACGGTAAAACTAGCCCTAACCTTAATCCTAGCCCTAGCCTTCGCCCTAGCCCTAACCCTAATCCTACACCTAGCCCTAGCCCTAGCCCTAGCCCTAGCCCTAGCCCTAGCCCTAGCCCTAATCCTAACCCTAACCCTAGCCCTGCCCAAGCCCTAGCCCTAACCCTAACCCTAGCCATAACACTAACACTAAACCTAACCCTAACCCTAACCCTAGACCTAGCCCTACCCTAACCCTAACCCTAGCCCTAGTCCTAGCCCTAGCCCTAACCCTAACCCTAGCCCTAGTCCTAGCCCTAGCCCTAACCCTAACACTAGCCCTAACTCTAACGGTAAACCTAACCCTAACCCTACCACTAGACCTAGCCCTAACCATAACCCTAACCCTACACCTAGCCCTAGACCTAAACTAACCCTAACCCTAGCCCTATCCCTAACCCTAACATTAGACCTAGCCCTAACCATAATCCTGGCCCTAGCCCAAGCACTAGCCCTCGCCGTAACCAAAGCCCTAGCCCTAATCCTGGCCCTAACACTAAACTTAAACCAAACCCTAGGACTAACCCTAACCCTGACCCTAGCCCTAGCCCTAGCCCCAGCCCTAGATCTAACCCTAAACCTAACGCTAACGCTAACCCTAACCCTAACACTAACCCAACCAAAACCCTAACCCTATCCATAGCCCTAACCCTAGCCCAGGCCCTAAAGCTAAACTTAACCCTAACCATAGCCCTAGCACTAACCCTAAACCTAACCCTATCCCTAGCTCTAACGCTAACCCTAACCTAACCATAGTACTAGCCCTAACCCAAAACCAAACCCTGAACGTAGCAGGAGCCCAAACCCTTACACGAACCCTAACGCTAGCCCTAGCCCTAGCCCTAACCTTAACCCTAGACCAAGCCCTAGCCTTAGCTCTAGCACTAACCATAACCCTAGCCCAAGCCCAAGCCAAGCCCTAGCCTAGCCCTATCCCTAGCCCTAACCCTAGCCCTAGGACTAAGCCTAACCCTAACACTAACCCTAACCCTAACCCTAAACCTAACCCTAAACCTAGCCCTAGCCCTAGCCCTAACCCTAACCCTAACCATAGCCCTAACCCTAACCCTAGCCCTAGCCCTAATCCTAACCCTAAACCGAACCCTAGCCTTAGCTCTAACCCTAACCCTAACCCTAGCCCTAGCCCTAACCCTAACCCAATCCCAAAACCTAACCCTAGCACAAGCCCTAACACTAACCCTAACCCAAACCCTAGCCCTAGCCATCAACCTAGCCCTAATCCTAACCCTAGCCCTAGCCCTAGCCCTAAGCCCTAGTCCTAGCCTAACCCTAAGTCTAGCCCTAGCCCTAGCCTAGCCCTAGCCCTAGCCCTAGCCCTAACACTAGCCCTAGGACTAAGCCTAACCCTAACCCTAACCCTAAACATAGCCATAGCCCTAGCCCTAGCCCTAGTCCTAACCTAACCCTAACTCTAGCCCTAGCCCTGACACTAGCATTAACCCAAATCTAACCCTAGACCTAACCATAACCCTAACCCTAAGCCTAAACCTAGCTCTAGCTCTAACATTAACCATAACACTAGCCATAGCCCTAGACCTAACCCGAAATCTAACCCTAACTCTAGACCTAGTCCTGGCAAGAGCACTAACCCTAGACCTAGCCCTAGCCCTAACCCTAACCCTAACCCTAACCCTAACCCTAACCCTAAACCTAACCCTAGCCTTAGCTCTAACCCTAACCCTAACCCTAGCCCTAGCCCTAACCCTAACCCAATCCCAAAACCTAACCCTAGCACAAGCCCTAACCCTAACCCCAGCCCTGGCCCTAGCCCTAAACCTAACCGTAGACCAAGCGCTAGCCCTAGCTCTAGCCTGAACCCAAACCGTAAGCCCTAGCCCTAAACCTAACCCTAACGATAGTCCTAGCCCTACCCCTGACCCTAACACTAGCACTAGCACTAGCCCTAACACTAACACTAACCCTTAACCTAGCCCTAGTACTAGCCCTAACCCTAACCCTAATACTAACGCTGAACCTAGCCCTAACCCTAACCCTAACCCTTAACCTTAACACTAACCCTAAGAATAGCCCTAGCCCTAATTCAAACCCAAACCCTGAACCTAGCACTAGCCCTAACCCTAACACTAACCATAACCCTACACTGCCCTAGCCCGAACCCAAACCGTAACCCTAGCCCTGGCCCTAACCCTAACCCTACCACAAACCTTAACCCTAACCCTAGGACAAGCCCTAACAATAGGTCTAGCCCAAACCCCAACCCTAGCCTAGCCCTAGCCCTAGCTCTAGCCCTAACGCTAACCCTAGCACTAGCCCAGGCCCTAACCGTAACCCTAGCCCAAGACCTAGTCCTAGCTCCAGCCCTAACCCTAACGCTAACGCTAACCTTGCCCTATACTTAGCCCGAACTCTAACCCTAACCCTAGCCCTAGCCATCACCCTAGCCCTAATCCTAACCCTAGCCCTAGCCCTAGCCCTAGTGATAGCCTAACCCTAACTCTAGCCCTAGCCCTAGCCTAGCCCTAGCCCTAGCCCTAACCCTAGGCCGAGGATTAAGCCTAACCCTAACCCTAACCCGAAACCTAACCCTAAACCTAGCCCTAGCCCAAGCCCTAACCCTAACCCTAAACCTAACCCTAGCCGTAACCCTAGCCCTAGCCCTGGCACTAGCATTAACCCAAATCTAACCCTAGCCCTAGCCCTAAACCTAACCCTAACCCTAACCCTAACCCTAACCCTAGCCCTAGTTCTAACCCTAACCATAGCACTAGCGCTAGACCTAGACCTAACACAAACCCTAACCCTAACTCTAGACCTAGTCCTGGAAGTAGCAATAACCCTAACCCTAACCCTAGCCCTAGCCCTAACCCTAACCCAATCCCAAAACCTAACCCTAGCACAAGCCCTAACCCAAACACTAAACCAAACCCTAGCCCTAGCCCTAGACCTAAACCTAACCGCAGACCAAGCGCTAGCCCTACCCCAAGCCCGAACCCAAACCATAACCCTAGCCCTAGCCCTAGCCCTAGCCCTAACCCTAACCCTAACCCTACCGAAACCCTAGCCCTAGTCCTAGCCCTGGCACTAGCATTAACCCAAATCTAACCCTAGCCCTAGCCCTAGCTCTAATCCTAACCCTAACCCTAACCCTAGCCCTAGTTCTAACCCTAACTGTAACACTAGCCCTAGACCTAGACCTAACCCTAACCCTAACCCTAACCCTAACCCTAACAATAGCTCTAGCCCTAATCCAAACCCAAACCCTGACCCTAGCACTAGCCCTAACCCTAACACTAACCATAACCCTAGACTACCCTAACACTAACCCTAACCCTAGCCGAAGACCTAGCCCTAGCTCTAGCCCGAAACCCAACCCTAGCCTAGCCCTAGCCCTAGCTCTAGCCGTAACGCTAACCCTAACCCTAGCCCAGGCCCTAACCGTAACCCTAGACCAAGACCTAGCCCTAGCTCTAGCCCTAACCCTAACGCTAACGCTAACCCTAGCCCTATACTTAGCCCGAACTCTAACCCTAACCCTAGCCCTAGCCTTCACCCTAGCCCTAATCCTAACCCTAGCCCTAGCCCTAGCCCTAACCCTAGCCCTAGGACTAAGAATAACCCTAACCATAACCCTAAACCTAACCCTAAACCTAGCCCTAGCCGTAGCCCTAACCCTAACCATAACCCTAGCCCAAACCCTAACACTAGCCCTAGCCCTAGCCCTAGTCCTAACCTAACCCTAACTCTAGCCCTAGCCCTGGCACTAGCATTAACCCAAATCTAACCCTAGCCCTA
>CM027407.1:130320384-130332884 GCA_015711505.1 Sylvilagus bachmani
GTTAGTGTTTTCTGGAAATTAGCTATGAATTTTATAGTTTTGAATGAATTTTAGCATGTGACATTGTGCTCTTTTGTTTTTAAACTCTAATTAGTTCCACATAGAGACACAACAGGTACACATAAGTGTTTTCTGAGTAGAATGCTCCAAAATTAGGTTAAAAATGATATTTGCGCCTGAAAACATGACATGGAATCCACTTGCCCACCAAAAAGACTGCTTTTCTCCGAATCCAGGTTCAATATTCTTTTCGGGGTCCTTTGCACAAGAAATCCACACGAGTTTGTCCAGATAGGTCTGGATCTAACCAGAAATATCCGGCTCTGTGTGGGTAAATGAATATCAGCTTTTAAAACAGCCTGTGTGTTTGTTAGTGTTTTCTGGAAATTACCTATGAATTTTAGAATTTTGAATGAATTTTAGCATGTACCATTGTGTTTTTTTTGTTTTTAAACGCTAATTAGTTCCACAAGGAGACACAACAGGCACACATAAGTGTTTTCTGATTAGAATGCTACAGAAACCAGGTTAAAAATGATATTTGTGACTGAAAACATGACATTGAATCCACTTGCCCACGAAAAAGACTTTGCCTTTCTCCAAAACCAGGTTCAATATTCTTTTCTGGGTCCTTTGCACACAAATTCCTCATGAGTTTGTCCAAATAGGTCTGGATCTAAACAGAAATATCCGGTTCTGATCTGCCTAACTCAATCCCAGCTTTTGCTACAGCCTCTGTGTTTGTTTCTGTTTTCTGATAGGGTTAGGGCTAGGGCTAGGGCTACGGTAGGGACAGGTTTAGGGTTAGGGTTATTGTTATGGCTAGGGCTAGGGCTAGGGTGAGTTTTATGAATAGGTTTAGGGCTAGTGTCAGGGCCAGTCCTAGGGTTAGGGTTAGGCTTATGGTTAGGTTTAGGGCTTGGGCTTGTTCTAGGGTTAGGGTTAGGGTTAGGGCTAGGGCTAGGGCTAGGGCTAGGGTTAGTGTTAGGCTTAGGTTTAGGGCTAGGGCTAGGGCTATGGTTAGGGTTAGGGCTGGGGCTAGGGCTAGGTTTAGGGTTAGGGCTAAGGCTAGGGCTATATCTAGGGCCAAGTTTAGGGTTATGGTTAGGGCTAGGGCTAGGGCTAGGGTTAAGTTTAGGCCTAGGTTTAGGGCTAGGGCTAGGGCTAGGGTTAGGGCTAGGGTTAGGTTTAGTGCTAGGGCTAGGTTAGGGCTAGGGTTAGGGTAGCGCTAGGGCTAGGGCTAGAGCTAGGTCCAAGCTAGGGCTAGGGCTTGGGCTAGGATTAGTGTTAGGTGTAGGTTTAGGGCTAGGGTAGGGTTAGGTTTAGTGTTAGGATTAGGGCTAGGATTAGGGTTAGTGTTAGCGTTCGGGCTAGGGTTAGGTCTAGGGCTATGGTTAAGGATAGGGTTTGGGTTACGGCTAGGGTTATGATTAGGGTTAGAGTTAGGTTTAGGGTAAAAGGTAGAGCTAGGGTTAGGGTTAGGGATAGGCTTAGGGTTAGGGTTAAGATTAGGTCTAGTGTTAGGGTTAGAGTTAGTGTTAGGACTAGGGCCGTGGCTAGGGCTATGGTTAGGGTTAGAGTTAGGGTTAGGGTTAGGGTTAGGCCTAGGGCTAGGGCCAGGGTTAGGGTTAGGTTTAGGGTAGGGCTAGGCCTAGGGTTAGTGTTAGGTTTAGGGCTAGAGCTAGGGCTAGGGCTAGGGCTAGGTTTAGGGTTAGGGCTAGGGCTAGGTTTAGTGTTAGTGTTAGGGTAAGGACTAGGGCTAGGTTTAAGGATAGGGTTTGGGTTACGGCTATGGCTATGGTTAGGGTTAGAGTTAGGGTTAGGGTAAGAGGTAAGGCTAGGATTAGGGTTAGGGTTAGTGTTAGGGTTAGGATTAGGGCTAGGGTTAGGGTTAGGGTTAGAATTAGGGGTAGGGCTAGAGCCATGGCTAGGTCTATGGTTAGGGTTAGAGTTAGGGTTAGGGTTAGGGCTAGGGCTAGGGCTAGGTCTAGGGTTAGGGTTAGGTTTAGGGCTAGGGTTAGGGTAAGGGTTAGTGTTAGGGCTATGTCTAGGGTTAGGGTTAAGGTTTGGGTTAGGGCTATGGCTATGGTTAGGGTTAGGGTTAGGGTTAGAAGTAGGGCTAGGGTTAGGGTTAGGGTTAGGGCTAGTGTTAGGGTTAGGGTTAGGGCTAGGGCTAGGGCTCTGGATAGGGCTAGGTTTAGGTTTAGGGTCAGGTTTAGGGCTAGGGTTAGGACTAGGGTTAGGGTTAGGTTTAGGGTTAGGGCTAGGGCTAGGGCTCTGCCTAGGGCTAGGGTTAGGGTTAGGATTAGGCTTAGGTCTCGGGCTAGGTTTAGAGTTACTTTTAGGGTTAGGGCTAGGGGCAGGGATAAGTCTAGAGTTAGGGTTAGGGTTAGGGTTATGCTTATGGCTAGGGCTAGGGCTAGGGTGAGGTTTAGTGATAGGGTTAGGGATAGTGTCAGGGCCAGGCCTAGGGTTAGGGTTAGGCTTATGGTTAGGTTTAGGGTTTGGGCTAGTGCTAGGGTTAGGGTTAGGGCTAGGGCTAGGGCTTGGGCTAGGGCTAGGGTTAGGGTTAGGGTTAGGGCTAGGGTTAGGGATAGAGCTAGGGTTAGGGCTAGGGTTAGGGTTAGGGCTAGGGCTAGCGCTAGCGTTAGGATTAGGGCTAGGGCTAGTGCTAGGGCTAGGGCTAAGGTTAGGTTTAGGGTTAGGGCTATGGCTAGTGCTAGGACTAGGGTTAGGGTTATTTTTAGGGTTAGGGTTAGGGTTAGGGCTAGGGTTTGCTTTAGGGCTAGTGTTGTGTCAACAGTTAGGACTATGACTAAGTCTAAGGCTATGGTTAAGGTTAAGGGTAGGATTAGGTTTAGGGTTAGGGTTAGGGTTCGGGTTCAGGTTCGGGTTCAGTTTCGGGTTCGGGTTCGGTTTAGGGTTATGGTTTGGTTTCAGGTTAGGGTTAGGGTTAGTGTTAGGGTTAGGTTTGGGGTTGGGGTTGGGGTGGAGTTGTGGTTGGGTTAGAGTCAGGGTTGGGGTTGGGGTTGGGGTTGTGGTGAGGGTTAGTGTTAGTGTTTGGGTTTGGGCTAGGGCTAGGGTTAGGCTTATGGTTAGGGTTAGGGCTAGGGCTAGGATTAGGGTTATGCTTAGCGTTAGGGCTAGGGTTAGGTTTAGGGTTAGGGCTAGGGTTAGTGTTAGGGTTAGGACTAGGGCCATGGCTTAGGCTATGGTTAGGGTTAGAGTTAGGGTTAGGGCTAGGGCTAGGGCTAGGGCTAGGGTTAGGTTTAGGCCTAGAGCTAGGGCTAGGGCTTGGGCTAGGACTAGGGTTAGGGTTAGTGTTACGGTTAGGTCTAAGGCTAGGGTTAGGGTTAGGTTTTCGGTTAGGGCTAGGTCTATGGTTAGGGTTAGGGTTAGGTTTAGGGCTAGGTCTAGGCCTAGGGTTAGGGTTAGGGTTAGGGCTAGGGTTAGGGTTAGGGTTAGGGCTGGGGCTAGGGCTAGGGTTAGGGTTAGGTCTAGTGCTAGGGCTAGGTCTAGAGCTAGGGTTAGGTTTAGGATTAGGCTTAGGGCTAGGGCTAGGTTGAGAGTTACGGTCATGGCTATGGTTATGTTTAGGGTTAGGTTTAGGGCTATGGGCAGGGCTTGGTCTAGGGTTAGGGTTAGGGTTAGTGTTACGGTTATGGCTAGGGCTAGAGCTAGGGTGAGGTTGAGGTATAGTTTTAGGGCTAGTGTCAGGGCCAGGCCTAGGGTAATTGTTAGACTTATGGTTACGTTTAGGGCTATGGCTAGGGCTAGGGCTAGGGTTAGGGTTAGGGTTAGGGCTGGGGCTAGGACTAGGGCTAGGGCTGGGGTTAGGGTTAGGGCTAGGGCTATGGATAGAGCTAGGGCAGGGTTAGTGTTAGGGTTGGGACTAGTGTTAGGGGTAGGGTTAGGGTTTGGGTTAGAGCTAGGTCTATGGTTAGGGTTAGGGTTAGGACTAGGGTTAGGGTTAGTGCTAGGACCAGGGCTTGGGCTAGGTTTAGGTTTAGGGCTAGGGCTAGGGCTAGGGCTAGGGCTAGGGCTAGGGTTAGGGTTAGGGTTAGGATTAGGCTTAGGGCTAGGTCTTGGTTTAGAGTTACGGTTAGGGCTATGGTTAGTTTTAGGGTTAAGGTTAGGTCTAGGTGCAGGGCTAGGTCTAGGGTTAGGGTTAGGGTTAGCGTTACGGTTATGGCTAGGGCTAGGGCTAGGGTAAAGTTTAGATATAGGGTTAGGGCTAGTGTCAGGGCCAGGCCTAGGGTTAGGGTAAGGCTCATGGTTAGGTCTAGGGCTAGGGCTATGGCTAGGGTTAAGGTTAGGCTTAGGGTTAGAGCTAGGGCTAGGGTTATGGTTAGGGCTAGGGCTAGGGCTAGGGCTAGGGTTAGGATTAGGGCTAGGGCTAGGGCTAGGGTTAGGTTTAGGCTTAGGGCTAGTTCTAGGACTAGGGTTAGGGTTATTTTTAGGGTTAGGGTTAGGGTTAGGGCTAGGGTTTGCTTTAGGGCTAGTGTTGTGTCAACAGTTAGGACTATGACTAAGTCTAAGGCTATGTTAAGTTTAGGTGTAGGTTTAGAGTTAGGGTAAGGGTTAGGGTTCATTTTCAGATTCGGGTTCAGGTTCGGGTTCGGGTTCGGGTTAGGGTTATGTTTCGGTTTCAGGTTAGACTTAGGGTTATGGTTAGGGTTAGTGTTAGGTTTGGAGTTGGGGCTGGGATGGAGTTGTGGTTGGGGTTAGAGTTAGGGTTGGGGTTGTGGTTGTGGTTGTGGTGAGGGTTAGGATTAGTGTTAGGGTTTGGGCTAGGGCTAGGTTTAGGCTTAGGGTTAGGGTTAGGGCTAGGACTAGGATTAGAGTTAGGTTTAGCATTAGGGCTAGGGCTAGGACTAGGGCTAGGGTTAAAGTTAGGGTTTGGGTTATGGCTAGGGCTATGGTTAGTGTTAGGGTTAGGGTTAGGGTTAGGGCTAGGGCTAGGGCTAGGTCTAGGGCTAGGGTTAGGGTTGGGTTAGGGTTAGGATTAGGCTTAGGGCTAGGGCTAGGTTTAGAGTCACGGTTAGGGCTATGGTTAGGTTTAGGGTTAGGGTTAGGTCTAGGGGCAGGGTTATGTCTAGGGTTAGGGTTAGGGTTAGGGTTAGGGTTAGGTTTACGATTATGGCTAGGGCTAGGGCTAGGGTGAGGTTTAGGGATAGGTTTTGGGCTAGTGTCAGGGCCAGGCCTAGGGTTAGGGTTAGGCTTATGGTTTGGTTTAGGGCCAGGGCTAGGGCTAGGGTTAGGGTTATTCTTAGGGTTAGGGCTAGGGCTAGGGCTAGGGCTAGGGCTAGTGTTAGGATTAGGTCTAGGGCTAGGGCTAGGGTAGGGTTAGGTTTAGGGCTGTGGTTAGGGTTAGGTTGAGGGTTAGGGTATCTTTAGGGCAAGTGTTGTGTCAACAGTTAGGACTATGACTAAGTCTAAGGCTATGGTTAAGGTTAGGTGTAGGATTAGGTTTAGGGTTAGGTTTAGGTTTCGGGTTGAGGTTCGGGTTAGGGTTAGTGTTCATTTTCGGGTTCGGGTTCTTGTTAGGGTTAGTGTTCATGTTCGCGTTCGGTTTCATGTTAGGGTTAGGGTTAGTTTCGGGTTCGGGTTAGGGTTACATTTAGGGTTGGTGTTGTAGTTGGGGTTGGGGTGCGGTTGGGGTTGGAAGTAGATTTATGATTTGTGTTGGGGTTGGGGTTCGGGTTAGGGTTAGGTTTAGGGCTAGGGCTAGAGCTAGGGTTAGGGCTAGGGCTAGGGCTAGGGTTATGGTTAGGGTTAGAGTTAGGGCTAGGGCTTGGGCTAGGGATCGGGTTCGGGCTAGAGCTAGGGCTAGGGCTAGGCGTAGGTTTAGGGTTAGGGCTAGAGCCTTGGCTAGGGCTTGGGCTAGGGCTAGGGCTAGGGTTAGGGTTAGTGTTACGTTTAGGGTTAGTGTTACGGTTAGGGCTATGGCTAGGGTTAGGGTTAGTGTTACGGTTAGGGCTAGGGCTAGGGTTAGGGTTAGGATTAGGGCTGGGTTTAGGGTTAGGGTTATCGTTAGCGTTAGTGCTAGGGTCAGGGCTAGGGCTAGGGTAAGGTTTAGGTTTAGGTTTAGGGCTAGGGTTAGGGCTAGGGTTAGGTTTAGTGTTAGGGCTGGGGCTAGGGCTAGGGTTAGGTTTAGTGCTAGGGCTAGGGTTAGGGCTAGGGTTAGGGTAGCGCTAGGGCTAGGGCTAGAGCTAGGGCCAAGTTTAGGGTTAGGTCTAGGGCTAGAGTTAGAGCTAGGGCTAGGGTTAGGGTTAAGGTTAGGGTTAGGGCTAGGGCTAGGGTTAGGATTAGGGCTAGGGCTAGGGCTAGGGCTAGGGTTAGGTTTAGGGTTAGGGTTAGGGCTATGGCTAGGGTGAGGTTTAGGGATAAGGTTAGGGCTAGTGTCACGGCCAGGTCTAGGGTTAGGGTTAGGTTTAGGGTTAGGGCTAGGGCTAGGGTAATGCTCGGGTTAGGTTTAGGGCTAGGGCCAAGGCTAGGGTTATGTTTATGGCTAATGCTAGGGCTAGGGCTAGGGCTAGATATAGGGTTAGGATTATTCTTAGGGCTGGCTAGGTTTAGAGTTATGGTTAGGGCTATGGTTAGGTTTAGGGTTAGGGTTAGGGCTAGGGGCAGGTCTAGGTCTAGGGTTAGGGTTAGTGTTAGGGTTATGGTTATGGCTAGGGCTAGGTCTAGGGTGAGGTTTAGGGATAGGGTTAGGGCTAGTGTCAGGGCCAGGCCTAGGGTTAGGTTTAGGGTTATGGTTAGGTTTAGGGCTAGGGCTCGGGCTAGGGTTAGGGTTATACTTAGGGTTAGGGCTAGGGCTAGGGCTAGGGCTAGGGTTATGTTTATGCTTTGGGTTAGGGTTAGGTCTAGGGCTAGGGCTAGGTCTAGAGTTAGGGTTAGGATTAGTCTTAGGGCTAGGGCTAGGTTTAGAGTTACGGTTAGTATACAATTACGTTTAGAGTTAGGGTTAGGGCTAGGTGCAGGTCTAGGTCTAAGGTTAGGGTTAGGGTTAGGGTTAGGGTTACAGTTATGGCTAGGGCTAGGGCTAGGGTGAGGTTTAGGGATAGTGTTAGGGCTAGGGCCAGGGCCAGGCATAGGGTCAGGGTTAGGCTTTTGTTTAGGTTTATGGCTAGGGCTAGACTAATGTTAGGGTTAGGCTTAGGGTTAGGGTTAGGTTTAGGGTTAGAGCTAGTGCCAGGGCTAGGTTTAGGTTTAGGGTTAGGGTTAGGGCTAGGGCTAGGGCTCGGGCTAGGATTAGCGTTAGTGCTAGGGCTAAGGTTAGGGTTAGGGCTAGGGCCAGGGCTAGAGCTAGGGTTAGGGTTAGGGCTAGGGCCAGGGCTAGGGCTAGAGTTAGGATTAGGTTTAGGGCTAGGCTAGGGCCAGGGCTAGTGCTAGGGTGAGGGTTATGGCTAGGGTTACGTTTAGGGCTAGGGTTATGGTTAGGGTTAGGGTTAGGGCTCGGGCTAGGGCTAGTCTTAGGGTTAGGATTAGCTAAGGGCTATGGTTAGGGCCAGGGCTAGGGCTCTGCTGAGGGTCAGGGTTACGTTTAGGGCTAGGGTTATTTTTAGGGTTAGGGTTAGGGTTAGGGCTAGGGCTAGGGCTAGGGTTAGGGTTACGATTAGCTTTAGGCTAGGGCTAGGGTTAGGGTTAGGGCTAGGGTAAGGGTTAGGGCGAGGTCTAGAGCTAGGGCTAGGGTTAGTGTTAGGGCTAGGGTTAGTTTTAGGGTTAGGGTTAGGGGTAGGGTTAGGGCTAGGGCTAGAGCTAGGATTAGTCTTATGGTTAAGATTAGTGCTAGTGCTAGGGCTAGGCCTAGTGCTAGGTCTAGGGCTAAGTTTAGGTTTAGGTTGTGGGTTAGTGTTATGGCTAGGATTAGGGTTTTGTCAGGTTTAGGGCTAGCGCTAGGGATAGGGCTAGTTAAGGGCTAGGGTTAGGGCTAGGCCTAGGGTTAGGGCCAGGGTTAGCGTTAGGTTTAGGGCTAGGGCTAGGGCTAGTGTTAGGGTTAGGTTTAGGGTTAGGGTTAGGACTAGGGTTGGGTTAGGGATAGGGTTAGGGCTAGTGCTATGGCTAGTTTTAGTGTTAGGTTTAGGGCTAGGGCTAGGGTTAGCATTAGGGGTAGAGCTAGGGTATGGTTAAGGTTAGGGCTAGGGCTAGGGTTAGGGTTAGGGTTAGGGCTAGGGATCATGTTCGGGTTTGGGTTCAGTTTAGGGTTAGGGCGAGGGCTAGGGCTAGGGCTAGGGCTAGGGCTAAGGTTTGGGTTAGGGTGGGGGCTATGTTTCGTGTTGTGGTTAGGGTTTTGGCTAGGGCTAAGTTTTGGGTTAGGGTTAGGGATACGGTTAGCGTTAGGTCTAGTGTTAGGGTTAGTTTTAGGGCTAGCACTAGTGCTGGGGTTAGCGTTAGGTTTAACTTTAGGGCTTGGGCTAGGTTTATGTCTAGGGTTAGGTTAAGATTTAGTGATAGGTATAGGGCTAGGGTGAGGGCTAGGGTTAGGGTTAGGGTGAGTGCTAGGGTTAGTGTTAGGGTTAGGGTTAGGGCTAGGGGTAAGTTTAGGTTTAGGTTGTGGGTTAGTGTTAGGGCTAGGTTTAGGGTTAGGTTTAGGGTTAGGGTTAGGTCCACGGTTAGGTTTAGGGTTAGGTTTAGGGTTAGGGTTAGGGCTAGGGTTAAGGTTAGGCTTAGAGTTAGAGTTAGGTTTAGGGTTAAGGCTAGGGCTAGGTCTAGGTCTAGGTTTAGGGCTAAGGGTAGGGCTAGGGTAAGGGTTAGTGTTAGGGTTACGTTTAGGTCTAGGGTTAGTGTTAGGGTTAGTGTTAGGGCTCGGGCTAGGGCTAGGGTTAGGTTTAGGTTTATCTTTAGGGCTAGGGCTAGGGTTAGGGCTATGTTTAGGTCCAGAGGTAGGGCTAGGGCTAGGGCTAGGGTTAGGATTAGTGTTAGGGCTTGGGTTAAGGTTAGGGTTAGGGTTATGGTTAGGGTTAGGGGCAGGGTCAGGGTTAGGGGTAGTGTTAGGTTTAGGGTTAGGGCTAGGCCTATGGCTAGGTCTAGGGTTAGGTTTTGGTTTAGGATTAGGGCCAGGGCTAGGTCTAGGGCTTTCGTTACAGTTAAGCCTAGGGCTAGGGCTAGGGCTAGGGTTAGGTTTAGGGTTATGGCTAGGGCTAGGGCTAGGTTTAGGGTTAGGTTCAGGGTTAGAGTTAGGTTTAGGGTTGGGTTAGGGTTAGGGCTAATGCTATGGCTAGGGTTAGGGTTAGGGTTAGGGCTAGGGCTAGGGCTAGGGTTCGTTTTAGGGCTAGGGTTAGGGTTAAAGCTAGGGCTTGGTCTAGGGCTAGGTTTAGCGTTATGTTTAGGACTAGGGTTAGGTTAGAGTTAGGACAAGGACTAGGGCTAGGGCTAGGGTTAGGGTTAGATTTAGGGCTAGGTTTAGGGTTAGGGTTAGAGTTAGGGTTAGGACTGGGGCTATGGTTAGTGTTAGGGTTAGGGTTAGGGTTTTGGCTAGGGCTAGGTTTAAGTTTAGCGTTAGGGTTGCGGTTAGGGTTAGGGTTAGGGTTAGGGTTAGGGCTAGTGTTAGTGTTAATTTTAGGGCTAGCGCAAGGGCTAGGGTTAGGGTTAGGTTTATCTTTATGTATAGGGCTAGGGTTAGGGCTAGGGTTAGGGTTAGGGTTAGGGCTAGGTCTAATGCTAGGGCTAGGGTTAGGGTTAGGGTTAGGGCTAGGGTTAGGAATAGGTTTAGGTTTAGGGTTAGTGTTAGGGCTAGGGCTATGGTTAGTCTTATGGGAAGGATTAGTGCTAGGGCTAGGGCTAGGGCTAGGCCTAAGGCTAGGGCTAGGGTTCGAGTTAGTGTTAGGGCTAGGGCTAGGGCTAAGTTTATGTTTAGGTTGTGGGTTAGTTTTAGGACTAGTGTTAGGGTTAGCGTTAGGGTAAGGTTAGGGCCAGGGTTAAGTTTAGTTTTAGAGTTAGGGTTAGGGTTAGGGCTAGGTTTCGGTTAGGCTTAGGGTTAGGGTTAGGTTTAAGTCTAGGACTATCGCCAGGGCTAGGGCTCAGCTGAGATTCAGGGTTAGCGTTAGGGCCAGCTCTATGTCTAGGGCTTTGGTTATGGTTAGGGCTAGGGCTAATGATAGGGCTAGGGTTAGAGTTAGAGCTAGGGCTAAGTTTAGGGTTAGGGATAGGGCTAGGGTTAGGGTTAGGGTTACGTTTAGGGCTAGGGTTAGGGTTAGGGTTATGGTTATGTCTAGGGCTAGGGCTAGGTTTAGGGGTAGGTTTAGGATTAGGTTTAGCGCTAGGGTTAGTGTTAAGGCTAGGGTTAGTGCTAGGGCTAGGTTTAGGGTTAGGGCTAGGGCTAGGGCTAGTCCTAGGGTTAGGGTTAGGGCTAGGGCTAAGTATAGGGTTAGGGTTAGGGTTGGGGCCAGGGCTGGAGCTAGGGTTAGGGTTAAGGCTAGGGCCAGGGCTAGGGCTAGGGTTAGGGGTAGGGTTAGAGCTAGGGCTAGTGTTAGGTTTAGTGTTAGGGTTAGGGTTAGAGGTAGGGCTAGGGCTAGGGTTAGGGTTAGGGTTAGGGTTAGTGCTAGCGCCAGGGCTAGGCCTAGGGTTAGGTTTTGGGTTAGGGTTAGGGCTAGGGCTAGGGCTAGGTTTAGGTTTAGTTTTGGGGCCGGGGCTAGGGTTAGGGTTAGGTTAAGGTTTAGGGCTAGGGCTGGGGCTAGGTTTAGGTTTAGTGTTAGTTTTAGGGCTAGTGCTAGGGTTAGGGTTTGGGTTAGGGCTAGTGCTATTGTTAGCGTTAGGGGTAGGGTTAGAGCTAAGGCTAGGGTTAGGGTTAGGGTTAGTGTTAGGAATGGTTTAGGGCTAGGGTTAGTGTTAGTTCTAGTTCCAGGGCTAGGGCTATGATTAGGATTAGGCTCAGGGTTAGGGCTATGGCTAGGGCAAGTTTTAGGTTTAAGTTTAGGTTTGGGGCTCTGCCTAGGGCTTGGGCTAGGGTTAGTGTTATGGTTAGGGTTAGGGTTAGGGTTAGGGTTAGGGTTAGGGTTAGTGCTAGTGCCAGGGCTAGGGCTAGGTTTAGTGTTAGGGTTAGCTTTAGGGTTATGGCTAGGGCTAGGGCTAGTGCTAGGGCTAATGCTAGAGTTACGGTTAGTGTTAGGGTTAAGGTTAGAGCTAGGGCTAGGGCTAGTGCTATTGTTAGGGTTAGGGTTTTGGTTAGGCTTAATCTAGGGGTAGGGTTAGGTTTAGGCCTATGGCAAGGGCCAGGGCTAGGGTTAGAGCTAGGTTTAGGGTTAGTGTTAGAGCTAGGACTAGGGTTAATGTTAGAGTTCGTGTTTGGGTTCGGGTCCGGGTTAGGGTTCGGGTTAGGGTTCAGGTTCGGGTTTTGGTTCTGGTTTGGGTTAGGTTAGGGTTCTGGTTCGGGTTCGGGTTAGGGTTAGGGTTCATGTTCAGGTTCGGGTTCTGGTTAGGGTTAGGTTAGGGTTCGGCTTCCGGTTATGGTTACAGTTAGGGTTGGGGTTGTGGTTGGGTGGGGTTGTGGTTGGAGGTAGAGTTAGGATTGGGGTTGGGGTTGGGATTGGGGTTAGGTTTAGGGTTACGGTTAGGGCTAGGGCTAGGGTTAGGGTTAGTGTTTGTGTTAGGGCTAGGGCTAGGGCTAGGGTTAGTGTTATGGTTAGGATTAGGGCTAATGTTAAGGTTATGATTAGGGTTAGGTCTAGGGCTAGGACTAGTAGGGTTAGGGTTAGCACTAGGGCTAGAACTAGGGCTAGTTCTAGGGCTAGGGTTAGGGTTAGGGTTCGGGTTATTGTTAGGGTTATGGCTAGGGCTAGGGCTAGGGCTAGCGCTAATGCTAGAGTTACAGTTAGTGTTAGGGCTAGTGTTAGAGCTAGGGCTAGGGCTAGCGCTATTGTTAGAGTTAGGGTTAGGGTTAGGCTTAGTCTAGGGCTAGAGTTAGGTCTACGGCTGGGGCTATTGTTATTGTTAATGTTAGGGTTAGGGCTAGTGCTAGGGCTAGTGCTATGTGTAGGCCTAGGGTTAGTGTAGGGCTTGGGCTAGGATTAGGGTTAGGGCTAGGGTGAGGTCTAGGGCTAGGGTTAGGTTTAGGGCTAGGATTAGGGTTAGGGTTAGGGATAGGGTTTGTTTTAGGGCTAGTGTTGTGTCAACAGTTAGGACTATTCCTAAGTCTAAGGCTATGGTTAAGGTTGGATGTAGGATTAGGATTAGGGTTAGGGTTAGGGCTAGGGCTAGGGTTAGGGTTAGGGTTAACTTTAGGGCTTTTTGTGTCCACAGTTATGACTATGACTAAGTCTAAGGCTATGGTAAAGGTTAGGTGTAGGATTAGAGTTAGGGTTAGGGTTAGGGTTAGGTTTTGGGTTTGGGTTTGGGCTTTTGTTTGGGTTAGGGTTAGGTTTAGGGTTGCTTTTTGGGTTGGGGTGTTTTTGGGGTCAGGGTTAGAGTCAGGGTTAGTGTTAGGGCTAGGGCTGGGGTTAGTGTTAGGGTTAGGGCTAGTGTTAGAGCTAGGGCTAGGGCTAGGGCTTGGGTTAGGT
>CM027407.1:130337884-130340384 GCA_015711505.1 Sylvilagus bachmani
GTGCTAGGGCTAGGTTTAGGGTTAGGGTTAGGTGTGGGGCTGGGGCTAAGGTTTCGGTTAGTATTAGGTTTAGGGCTAGGGCTGGGGCTAGGTTTAGTTTTAGTGTTAGTGTTAGGGCTAGTGCTAGGGTTAGGGTTTGGTTTAGGGCTAGGGCTAGTGCTAGTGTTAGGGTTAGGGGTAGGGTTAGAGCTAGGGCTAGGGTAAGTTTTGGTTTAGGCTTACTTTTAGGGCTGGGGCTAGGGCTAGTGTTGGCATTAGGGCTAGGGTGAGGGTGAATGCTAGGGCTAGAGCTATGGTTAGGATTAGAGCTAGGGCTAGGGTTATGGTTAGAGTTAGTATTAGGAATGGTTTAGGGCTAGGGTTAGTGTTAGTGCTAGTGCCAGGGCTAGGGCTAAGGTTAGGATTAGGTTTAGTGTTAGGGCTAGGGCTAGGGCAAGTTTTAGGGTTCGGTTTAGGGTTGGGGCTGAGCCTAGGGCTTGGGCTAGAGTTAGGGTTACGGTTAGGGCTAGAGCTAGGGCTAGGGTTAGGGTTAGGGCTAGGGCTAGGGCTAGGGTTAGGGTTAGGTTTATGGCTAGATCTAGGGCTAGGGTTAGGGTTACGGCTAGGGCTAGGGCTAGGGTTATGGTTAGTGTTAGGGTTAGGTCTAGTGGTAGTGTCAGGTTTTGGGTTTGTATTAGTGCTAGGGTTATGTTTAGGGTTAGGGTTAGGGTTAGAGCTAGGGCTAGCGTTAGTGTTAGGTTTAGAGTTAGGGTTAGGATTAGGGTTAGTGCTAGTGCCAGGGCTAGGGCTAGGGTTAGGGTTAGGGTATGGGTTTGGTTTAGAATTACAGTTAGGGATGTGGTTGGGGTTGGGGTTGGGGTGTGGTTGTGGTTAGTGCTAGAATCAGGGTTGAAGTTGTGGTTCTGGTTGGCGTTGTGTTTGGGGTTGTTGTTAGTGTTTTGGTTATGGCTGGGGCTAGCATTAGGGTTAGTGTTAGGTTTAGGGCTTGGTCTAGGGCTAAGTTTAGGGTTAGGTTTAGGGTTAGGAATAGGGTTAGGGTTAGGTTTAGGCTTAGGTCTAGTGCGAGGGCTAGGGCTAGGGCTAGAGCTAGGGTTAGGGTTAGGGTTAGGGGAAGGGTTAGGTTTAGGGTTAGGGTTAGGGCTAGGGCTAGGGCTAGGGCTAGGGTTAGGTTTGGGGTTAGGGCTAGGGCTAGGGCTAGGGTTAGGGCTTGTTTTTGGGTTAGGGTTAGCGCTATGGTTAGGGTTAGGGGTAGGGTTAGAGCTAGGGCTATGGTTAGGGTTAAGGTGAGGTTTAGGATTAGGGTTAGGGTTAGGGTTAGGGCTAGAGTTAGGGTTAGTGCTAGTGCCAGGGCTAGGGCTAAGGTTAGGATTAGGGTTAGGGTTAGGGTTAGGGCTAGAGTTAGGGTTGGTGCTAGTGCCAGGGCTAGGGCTAAGGTTAGGATTAGGGTTAGGGTTAGGGTTAGGGCTAGGGCAAGTTTTAGACTTAGGGTTATAGTTGGGGCTGGGCCTAGGGCTTGGGCAGGGTTAAGGTTAGGGCTAGGGCTAGGGCTAAGGTTAGGGTTAGGGTTAGGGCTAGAGCTAGGGCTAGGGTTAGGGTTAGGGATAGAACTAGGGCTAGGTTTAGGGTTAGTGGTAGGGTTAGGTCTTGTGCTAGTGTCAGGTTTTGGGTTTGTGTAAGTGCTAGGGTTACGTTTAGTGTTAGGGTTAGGTTTAGAGCTAGGGCTAGGGTTAGTGTTAGATTTAGGGTTAGGGTTGGTGCAAGTGCCAGGGCTAGGGCTAGGGTTAGGTTTAGGGTTAGGGTTAGGGCTAGGGCGAGGGCGAGGGCTAGGGCTGGATCTATGTTTAGGGTTATGGTTAGGGCTAGGGTTAGGGTTAGGGTTAGGGTTAGGGTTAGGGTTAGGGTTAGGGCTAGGGCTAGGGCCTTGTCTAGGGTTAGGGCTAGGGCTAGGGCTAGGGTTAGGGCTTGGTTTTGGGTTAGGGTTAGGGTTAGGGCTATGTTTAGGGTTAGGGGTAGGGTTAGAGCTAGGGCTATGGTTAGGGTTAAGGTGAGGTTTAGGGTTAGGGTTAGGGTTAGGATTAGGGTTAGGGCTAGGGTTAGGGTTAGTTATAGTGCCAGGGCTAGGGCTAAGGTTAGGATTAGGATTAGGGTTTGGATTAGGGCTAGGGCTAGGGCAACTTTTAGGGTTAGGGTTAGGGTTGAGGCTGGGCCTAGGGCTTGGGCAGGGTTAGGGTTAGGGCTAGGGCTAGAGCTAGGGCTAGGGTTATGGTTAGGGATAGAGCTAGGGCTAGGGTTAGTGTTAGTTGTAGGGTTAGGTCTTGTGCTAGTGTAAGGTTTTGGGTTTGTATAAGTGCTAGGGTTACGTTTAGTGTTAGGGTTAGGGTTAGAGCTACGGCTAGGGTTAGTGTTAGAGTTAGGGTTAGGGTTGGTGCAAGTGCCAGTGCTAGGGCTAGTGTTAGGTTTATGGTTAGTGTTAGGGCTAGGGCGAGGGCGAGGGCTAGGG
>CM027407.1:130341909-130373219 GCA_015711505.1 Sylvilagus bachmani
TAGGGTTAGGGTTAGGGTTAGGTTTAGGGTTAGGGCTAGGGCTAGGCTTAGGGTTAGGTTTAGGCTAGGGCTATGGCTAGGGTTACAGCTAGTGCTATGGTTAGGGCTAGGGTTTGGGTTAGGGGTAGGGCTAGTGCTAGGGTTCGGGTTAAGATTAGTGCTGGCACTAGGGCTAGGGCTAGTGTTAGGGTTAGGTTTAGGGTTAGGGCTAGGGCTAGGGTAAGTTTAGGTTTAGGGTTACGGTTAGTGCTGGGGCTAGGGCTAGGGTAAGTTTAGGTTTAGTGTTACGGTTAGGGCTGGGGCTAGGGCTAGGATTGGCATTAGGGCTAGGGTGAGGGCGAAGGCTAGGGCTAGAGCTATGGTTAGGGTTAGGGTTAGCGTTAGGGCTAGGTTAGGGTTAGTGTAGTGTTAGGGCTAGTCCTAGGGCTAGGGCTAGGGCTAGGGTTACAGCTAGTGCTAGGGTTAGGGTTAGGGTTAGGGTTATGGTTAGGGCTAGGGCTAGGTTTAGGGTTAGTGCTAGTGCCATGGTTATAGCTAAGGTTAGGGTTACGGATAGGGTTAGGGCTAGGGCTGGGACTAGGTTTAGGTTTAGTGTTAGTGTTAGGGCTACAGCTAGAGTTAGGGTTTGCTTTAGGGCTAGGGCTAGTTCTAGTGTTAGGGTTAGGGGTAGGATTAGAGCTAGGGCTAGCGTTAGTGTTAGGGTTAGGGTTAGGGTTAGGCTTAAGGTTAGGGTACGTGTTTCCTTTAGAATTACAGTTAGGGATGTGGTTGTGGTTGGGGTTGGGGTTTGGTTGGGGTTGGAGTTAGATTTAGGGTTGGGGTTTTGGTTCTGTTTGGCGTTGTGTTTGGGGTTGTGGTTAGGGTTATGGTTAGGGCTGGGGCTAGGGTTAGGGTTAGTGTTAGGTTTAGGGCTAGGTCTAGGGCTAAGTTTAGGGTTAGGTTTAGGGTTAGGGATAGGGTTAGGTTTAGGTTTAGGGTTAGGTCTAGTGCGATCGCTATGCTAGGGCTAGAGCTAGGGTTAGCATTAGGGTTAGGGCTAGGTTTAGGGTTAGGTTTAGGGCTAGGGCTAGGGGTAGGGTTAGCAGTAGGGATAGAGCTAGGGCTAGGACTAGGGCTAGTGTTAGGTTTAGTGTTAGGGTTTGGGCTAGTGCTAGGGTTAGGGTTTGGTTTTCGGTTAGGGTTAGGGCTTTGGTCAGGGTTATTGGTAGGGTTAGAGCTAGGGCTAGGGATAGGGTTAAGGTTAGGGTTAGGGTTAGCGTTAGGGTTAGGGTTAGGTTTAGGGTTAGTTCTAGAGTTAGGGTTAGTGCTAGTGCCAGGGCTAGGGCTAAGGTTAGCATTAGGGTTAGGGTTAGGGTTAGGGCTAGGGCAAGTTTTAGGTTTAGGGTTAGGTTTGGAGCTGGGCCTAGGGCTTGGGCTAAAATTAGGGTTAGGGCTAGGGCTAGGGCTAGGGCTAGGGCTAAGGTTAGGGTTAGGGTTAGGGCTAGAGCTAGGGCTAGGGTTAGGGTTAGGGCTAGATCTAGGGCTAGGGTAATGGTTAGTGTTAGGGTTAGGTCTTGTGCTAGTGTCACGGTTTGGGTTTGTATAAGTGCTAGGGTTATGTTTAGTGTTAGGGTTAGGGTTAGGGTTAGTGCAAGTGCCTGGTTAGGGCTAGGGTTAGGGTTAGGTTTAGGGTTAGGGCTAGGGCTAGGGCAAGTTTAGGTTTAGGGTAAGGTTCAGGGCTGGGGCTAGGGCTAGGGTTACGGTGAGGCTAGGGCGAGGGCGAGGGCTAGGGCTGGAGCTATGGTTAGGGTTATGGTTAGGGCTAGGGTTAGGGTTAGGGCTAGGGGTATGTGTAGGGCTAGGGCTAGGGTTAGGGTTAGGTTTAGGTTTAGGGTTAGGGCTTGGGCTAGGGTTAGGTTTAGGGTTAGGGTTAGGGCTAGAGCTAGCCTAGGGCTAGGGCTTGGGTTAGGGTTGGGCTTAGTGGTAGGGCTAGGGCTAGGGCTAGGGTTAGTTTAGGGTTAGGGTTAGGGCTATTGCTTGGACTAGTGTTAGGGGTAGGGCTAGGGCTAGGGCTTGGGTTATGGTTTGTGTTATGTTTAGGGCTAGTGCTAGGGTCCGGTTTTGGGTTTGGATTAGGACTAGGGCTATGGTTATGGTTCGGGTTAGGGTAGAGTTAGGCCTAGGTTTAGGGTTAGGGTTATTGCTTGTGCCAGGGCTAGTGCTAGGGTTAGGGTTAGGGTTATGGTTAGGGCTAGGGCTAGGGTTAGGTTTAGGGCTTCGATTAGGGTTAGGGTTAGGGATAGGGTTTGCTTTAGGGCTAGTGTTGTGTCAACAGTTAGGACTATGACTATGTCTAACGCTATGGTTAAGGTTAGTTGTAGGATTAGGTTTAGGGTTAGGGTTATGGTTAGTTTTCAGGTTCGGGTTTGGGTTAGGTTTAGGGTTCATGTTCGGGTTCGGGTTCGGGTTAGGTTTAGGGTTCGGGTTCGGGTACGGATTTGGCTTAAGGTTAGGGTACGTGTTTGGGTTAGAATTACAGTTAGGGTTGTGGTTCGGGTTGGGATTGGGGTGGGGTTGGGTTGGAGGTAGATTTAGGGTTGGGGTTGGGATTGGGGTTGGGGTTGGGGTTAGGGTTAGGGTTAGGGCTGGGGCTAGGGTTAGGGTTAGTGTTAGGGTCAGGACTAGGGTTAGGGCTAGTGTTAGGGTTAGGCTTAGACTTAGTGCTAGGTCTAGGGTTAGGGCTAGGGCTGGGTCTAGTGTTAGTGTTAAGGTTAGGGTTAGGGCTAGTGCTAGGGCTAGGTCCAGGTCTAGTGTTAGGGTAGGGCTAGGGCTAGGGCTAGGGCTAGTTTTAGGGTTAGGGCTAGGGCTAGGTTGAGGGATAGGGCTAGGGTTAAGTTTAGGGCTAGGATTAGGGTTAGGGTTAGGGATAGGGTTTGTTTTAGGGCTAGTGGTGTGTCAACAGTTAGGACTGTGACCAAAGCTAAGGCTATGGTTAAGGTTAGGTGTAGGATTAGGATTAGGGTAGGGTTAGGGTTAGTTTTTGGGTTCGGGTTCGGGTTAGGGTTAGGGTTCATGTTCGGGTTCGGGCTCGGGTTAAGTTTAGGGTTGTTTTCGGGTTCGGCTTCGGGTTAGAAATACAGTTAGTGTTGTGTTTAGGGTTGGGGTTCAGTTGGGGTTGGTGTTGGAGGCAGATTTAGGGTTGGGTTTGGGGTTGGTTTTGGGATTGGGGTTACCGTTTTGGTTAGGGTTAGGGTTAGGGCTGGGGCTAGGGTTAGGGTTAGTGTTAGGGTTAGGGCTAGGTCTAAGGCTAGGGTTAAGGTTAGGTTTAGGGTTAGGGCAAGGGTTATGGTTAGGCTTAGCTTTAGGTCTAGGATGAGGGCTAGGGCTAGGGCTAGAGCTAGGGTTAGGATTAGTGTTAGTGTTAGGATTAGGGTTAGGGCTAGGGCTAGGGCTAGGGCTAGGGTTAGGGTTAGTGTTAGGGTTCGGGGCAGTGCTAGTGTTAGGGTTTGGGTTAGGGTTAGGGCTAGGGCTAGGGCTAGGGTTAGGGTTAGGGCTGGGGCTAGGGTTAGGGTTATGGTTAGGTTTAGTGCTAGGGCTAGGTCAATGCTAGGGCTAGGTTTAGGTTTAGGGTTAGTGCTAGGCGAGGGCTAGGGCTAGTGTTAGGGTTAGGGCTAGGGTTAAGTTTAGGGTCAGCTTTAGGGCTTTTTGTGTCAACAATTAGAACTATGACTAAGTCTAAGGCTATAGTAAAGGTTAGGTGTAGGATTAAAGTTAGGGTTAGGGTTAGGGTTAGGTTTTATGTTTGGGTTCACGTTAGGGTTAGGGTTCATGTTCGTGTTGGGTTTCAGGTTAGGGTTAGGTTAGGGTTCGGGTTCGGGTTCATGTTTGGTTTAGGGTTAGAATTCGGGTTCAGGTTCAGGTTAGGTTTATGGTTAGGGTTGTGTTTGGGGTTGGGGTTGGGTTAGAGCAAGGGCTAGGGCTAGGGCTAGGGTTATGGTTAGCGTTAGGGTTAGGCTTAGTGCTAGGGCTAGGGTTAGAGTTAGGGTTAGGGCTATGGTTAGGTTTAGGTTTAGGTTTAGGGCTATGGCCAGTCCTAGGTCTAGGGTTAGGGTTAGGGTTAGGGTTACGGTTATTGCTAGGGCTTGGGCTAGAGTTAGGGTTAGTGATAGGGTTAGGGCTACTGTCAGGGCCAGAGCTAGGCTTAGGACTAGGCTTAGGTTTAGGGCTAGGGCTAGGGCTAGGGCTAGGGCTAGCGCTAGGGTTTGATTTGGTTTAGGGCTAGTGCTAGGGTTAGTTTTATGGTTAGGGTTAGGTTCAGGGCTAGGTTAGGGTTAGGGTTAGGGTTAGAGTTTTGGTAAGGGCTAGGGCTACGGCTAATGCTAGCGTTACGGTTAGTGTTAGGGCTAGTTTTAGAGCTAGGGCTAGGGCTAGGGCTAGGGTTAGGGTTAGGGTTTGGGTTAGGCTTAGTGCTAGGGCTAGGGTTAGGGCTAGGGCTGGGTCTAGTGTTTGTTTTAAGTTTAGGGTTAGGGCTAGGGCTAGGTCCAGGGCTTGGGATAGGGCTAGGTCCAGGGCTAGGGTTAGGTTAGGGCTAGTGCTGGGGCTAGGGCTAGGGTTAGGGTTACAGCTAGGGTGAGGGCTAGGGCTAGTGTTAGGTTTAGGGCTAGGATTAGGGTTAGGGTTAGGGATAGGGTTTGCTTTAGGGCTAGTGTTGTGTCAAGAGTTAGGACTATTTCTAAGTCTAAGTCTATGGTTAAGGTTGGTGTAGGATTAGGATTAGGGTTAGGGTTAGGGTTAGGGTTAGGTTTCGGGTTCGGGTTTGAGTTAGGGTTCAGTTTCGTGTTCGGGTTAGGGTTAGGGTTTGGGTTTGGTTTAGAATTACACTTAGGGTTGTGGTTGGGGTTGGGTTTCGGTTGGGGTTGTGTATGTAGGTAGATTTAGGGTTGGGTTGGGGTTGGTTTGGGGGTTGGGGTTGGGGTTAGGGCTAGGGTTAGGGTTAGTGTTAGGGTTAGGGCTAGGGCTAGAGCTAGGTTTAGTGTTATGGTTAGGGTTAGGGCTAGGGCTAGGACTAGGGGTAATGCTAGGGCTAGGGCTAGAGCTAGGGTTAGGGTTAGGGTTAGGGCTAGGGCTAGGGCTAGGGCTAGTGTTAGGGTTAGGTCTAGGGTTAGGGCTCAGGCTAGGGTTATGTTTAGGGCTAGGGCTAGGGCTAGAGTTAGTGTTAGGGCTAGGTTTAGGGTTAGGGTTAGGGTTAGGGCTAGGGCTAGGGTTCGGGTTTGTTTATTGTTAGAGCTAGTGCTAGGGTTAGTTTTAGGGTTAGGGTTAGGTTTAGGGCTAGGGTAGGGTTAGGGTTAGGGTTAGGGCTAGGGCTAGGGGCAGGGCTAGGTCTTGGGTTAGAGTTAGGGTTAGGTTTATGGTTACAATTATGGCTAGGGCTAGGGTTAGGGCTAGTGCTAGGGTTAGTTTTAGGGTTAGGGTTAGGTTTAGGGCTAGGGTAGGGTTAGGGTTAGGTTTAGGGCTAGGGTAGGGTTAGGGTTAGGGTTAGGGTTAGGGCTAGGGGCAGGGCTAGGTCTAGGGTTAGAGTTAGGGTTAGGGTTATGGTTACAATTATGGCTAGGGCTAGGGCTTGGGCTAGGGCTAGGGCTAGGGTTAGTTTTAGGGTTAGGGTTAGGTTTAGGGCTAGGATTAGGGTTAGGGTTAGGGTTAGGTTTCGGGTTCGGGTTAGTGTTAGGGTACAGTTCGGCTTAGAATTACAGTTAGGGTTGTGGTTTGAGTTGGGGTTGGGGTGGGGTTGAAGTTGGAGTTTGATTTAGGTTTGGGTTTGTGGTTGTGGTTGTGGTTGGGGTTAGCATTAGGGTTAGGGCTGTGGCTAGGGTTAGGGTTAGTGTTAGGGTTAGGGCTAGGGCTGTGTCTAGTGTTAGTGTTAAGGTTAGGTTTAGGTCTAGGGCTAGGGCTAGGGCTAGGGCTAGGGCTAGGGTTAGGGTAGGGCTATGGCTAGGGGTAGGGCTAGGGTCGTGGTTAGGGCTAGGGTGAGGGCTAGGGCTAGGGTTAAGTTTAGGCCTAGGATTAGGGTTAGGGTTAGGGATAGGGTTTGCTCTAGGGCTAGTGTTGTGTCAACAGTTAGGACTATGACTAAGTCTAAGGCTATGGTTAAGGTTGGTGTAGGATTAGGATTAGGGTTAGGGTTAGGTTTTGGTTTCGGATTCTGTTTCGGGTTATGATTAGGGTTCATGCTCGAGTTCGGGTTCGGGTTCGGGTTAGCGTCAGGGTTCGGGTTAGGGTTAGGGTAGGTGTTTGGTTTAGAATTACAGTTAAGGATGTGGTTGTAGTTGCGTTGTGGTTAGGGTTGGTTGTAAATTTAGGGTTGGGGTTGTGGTTCTAATTGGGGTTGGGGTTGGGGTTGGGGTTAGGGTTAGGGTTAGGGCTGGGGCTAGGGTTAGGGTTAGTGTTAGGTTTAGGGCCAGGTCTAGCGCTAAGTTTAGGGTTAGGTTTAGGGTTAGGGCTAGGGTTAGGCTTAGGTCTATTGTGAGGGCTAGGGCTAGGGCTAGGGCTAGGGCTAGGGCTAGGGTTAGGGTTAGGGTTAGGGCTGGGCTAGGGCTAGGGCTAGGGCTAGGGCTAGTGTTAGCAGTAGGGATATAGCTAGGGCTAGGGCTAGTGTTACGTTTAGAATTATGGTTTGGGCTAGTGTTAGGGTTAGGATTTGGGTTTGGGTTAGGGTTAGGACTATGGTTAGGGTTAGGGGTAGGGTTAGAGCTAGGGCTAGGGTTAGGGTTTGGGTTAGGGCTATGGATGGGTTAGGGCTAGGGTTAGGGTTAGTGCTAGTGCCAGGGCTAGGGCTAAGGTTAGGATTAGGGTTAGGGTTAGGGGTAGGGCTAGGGCTAGGGCAAGTTTTAGGTTTAGGGTTATTGTTGGGGCTGGGACTAGGGCTTGGGCTAGGGTTAGGGTTAGGGCTAGGGCTAGGTCTAGGGTTAGGTTTAGGGTTAGGGCTAGAGCTAGGGCTAGGGTTAGGGTTAGGCCTAGGGCTAGGGCTAGGGTTATGGTTAGTGTTAGGGTATGGTCTAGTGCTAGTGTCAGGGTTTGGGTTTGTATTAGTGCTAGGGTTATGTTTAGGCTTAGGGTTAGGGTTAGAGCTAGGGCTAGAGTTAGTGTTATGGTTAGGGTTAGGGTTAGGGTTAGGGTTAGGGTTAGGTTTATTGTTAGGTTTAGGGTTATGGTTAGCTTTAGGGTTAGTGCTAGTGCCAGGGCTAGGGCTAGGGCTAGGGTTAGGGTTAGTGTTAGGGTTAGGGCTAGAGCTAGGGCTAGGGCTAGGTCTAGGTTTACAGCTAGTGCTAGGGTTAGGGTTAGGGGTTGGGCTAGGGCTAGGGCTAGGGTTAGGGTTAGTGTTCTTGCTAGCACCAGGGCTAGGGCTTGGGTTAGGGTTAGGTTTAGGATTACGGCTAGGGCTAGGGCTAGTGCTATGGTTAGGGTTAGGGGTAGGGGTAGGGGTAGGGTTAGGGTTAGGGTTAGGGTTATTGCTAGAGCTATATCTAGGCTTAGGGTTAGGGCTAGGGTTAAGGCTAGGGCTGTGGCTAGGTTTAGGTTTAGTTTTAGTGTTAGGGCTTGTGCTAGGGTTAGGGTTTGGATTAGTGCTAGGGCTAGGGCTAGGTTTAGGGTTAGCGTTAGGGCTAGGACTAGGGCTAGGGCAAGGGCCAAGTTTAGGGTTAGGGCTAGATCTACGGCTAGGGCTTGTGCTAGGATTAGGTTTAGGGCTATGGCTAGGGCTAGGGTTAGGTTTAGTGTTAGGTTTAGGGCTAGTGCTAGGGTCAGAGTTTGGGTTTGGGTTAGGGCTAGGACTATGGTTAGGTTTAGGGTTAGGTTTAGAGCTAGGGGTAGGTTTAGGGTTAGGGTTAGGGTTAATGTTAGGGTTAGGGTTACGGTTAGGGCTAAGATTAGGGTTAGGGTTAGTGCTAGTGCCAGTGTTAGGGCTAGGGTTAGGGTTAGCGTTAGGGTTAGGGTTCGGGCTATCGCTAGGGTTAGGTTTAGGCCTAGGGCAAGGGTGAGGGCTAGTTCTAGAACTAGAGTTAGGGTTAGGATTAGGGCTAGGTTTAGGCTAGGTTAAGGTTAGGGTTATAGCTAGGGCTAGGGTTAAGTTTAGGGTTAGTGTTAGGGTTAGGACTACTTTTGGGGTTAGGGTTGGTGCTAGTGCCAGGGATAGGGCTAGGGTTAGGGTTAGGGTTGGGGTTAGGTCTAGGACTAGGGCTAGGGTTAGGGTTAGGGCTAGGGCAAGGGCAAGGGCTAGGGTTAGAGCTAGGGTTAGGGTTACAGTTATGGCTAGGAGTAGGGTAAGTGTTAAGGTTAGGGTTAGGGCTATGGCTAGGGCTAGGTTTAGGGTTAGGGCTAGAGCTAGGCTAGGGCTACGGTGAGGTCTAGGACTAGGCTTAAGGTTAGGGCTAGGGTTAGGGTTAGAGTTAGGGCTCGGTTAGCTTTAGGGCTAGTGTTGTGTTAAGTTTAGGTGTAGGATTCGGGTTAGGGTTAGGGTTAGGTTTCAGGTTCGGGTTAGGTTTCGGGTTCATATTCAGGTTCGGGTTAGGGTTAGGGTTAGTGCTAGTGCCAGGGCTAGGGTTAGGGTTAGGGTTAGGGTTAGGGTTAGGATCAGGGTTAGGTTTTGGGTTAGGGTTAGGGTTAGGCCTAAGGTTATTTTTAGGGTTACGGCTATGCGAGGGCTAGGGCTAGTGTCCGGGTTAGGATTATGTCTAGGGTTTGGGGTTAGGGTTAGGTTTAGGGCTAGGGTTAGCTTTAGGGCTAGTTTGTGTCATCAGTTTGGACTATGACTAAGTCTAAGTCTATTGTTAAGGTTAGGTGT
Organism: Sylvilagus bachmani; assembly: GCA_015711505.1. Lineage (NCBI taxonomy): Eukaryota > Metazoa > Chordata > Mammalia > Lagomorpha > Leporidae > Sylvilagus > Sylvilagus bachmani. The sequence goes on from CM027407.1 coordinate 130,350,725, forward strand.
AGGATTAATGTTAGGTTTAGGGTTAGGGTCATGTTTCCTGTTCAGGTTGGGGTTAAGGTTAGGGTTCATGTTCGGGTTGGGGCTCAGGTGAGTTTTAGGTTAGGGTTCGGGTTCGGGTTCGTATTAGGTTTAGGGTTAGGTTTAGGGTTTGGGTTTGGGTTAGGGTTACGTTTAGGGTTGGGTTTGGGGTTGGGGTTGGGGTTGGGGTCAGTGTTAGGGTTAGGGCTAGGGCTAGGGTTAGTATTAGTGTTAGGGCTAGAGTTAGAGCTAAGGCTAGGGCTAGGGTTAGGGTTAGGTTTAGGTTTAGGCTTATTGCTAGGGCTAGTGTTAGATTTAGGTTTAGGACTAGGGTTAGGTTTAGGGCTAGGGCCAGGGCTAGTTCTAGGGTTAGCGTTAGCGTTACTGTTATGGCTAGGGCTAGGGCTAGGGTTAGTGTTAGGGATAGGGTTAGGGCTACTGTCAGTGCCAGGGCTAGGGTTAGGAATAGGCTTAGGTTTAGGGCTATGGCTAGGGCTAGGTCTAGGGTTAGGGTTAGGGTTAGGGTGAGGTTTAGGGCCAGGTTTAGGGTTAGGGCTAGGGCTAGGGCTAGGGTTAGTATTAGGGCTAGGTTTATTGTTAGGGTTAGGGTTAGGGCTAGGTCTAGGGCTAGGGTTAGGTTTAAGGTAGGGCTAGGGCTAGGGCTAGGGTTAGGGTTAGGGCTAGAGTGAGGGCTAGGGCTAGGGTTAGGTTTAAGGCTAGGATTAGGGTTAGGGTTAGGGCTAGGGCTAGGGCTAGGGTTAGTATTAGGGTTAGGTTTTTTGTTAGGGTTTAGGGTTAGGGCTAGGGCTAGGGCTAGGGTTTGGTTTAGTGTAGGACTAGGGCTAGGGCTAGGGTTAGGGTTAGGGCTAGGGTTAGGGTTAGGCTTAAGTCTAGGGCTAGGGTTAGTTTTGGGTTAGGGTAAGGGCTGGGGCGAGGGCCAAGCTTAGGGTTAGGGTTAGGGCTATGGCTTGGGCTAGGGCTAGGTTTAGGGTTAGGTCTAGGGTTATGGCTAGGCCTAGGGTTAGGTTTAGTGTTAGGCCTAGTCGAGGGCTAGGGCTAGGGGTAGGGTTAGGGTTAGGGTTAGGTTTAGGCTTATGCTTAGGGCTAGGGCGAGGGCTAGGTCTAGGTCTAGAGCTAGGGTTAGCGTTAGGGTTAGTGCCTGGGTTAGGGTTAGGGTTAGGGCTAGGGCTACGGCTAGGGCTAGGTTTAGCATTAGGAGTAGAGTTACGGTAGGGTTAGGGTTAGTGTTAGGGTTAGGGCTAGTGCTAGGGTTATGGTTTGGGTTTGGGTTAGGGCTAGGGCTATGGTTAGGATTAGGGTTAGGGATAGAGCTAGGGCTAGGGTTAGGGTTAGGGTTTGTTTTAGGGTTATGGTTATGGCTAGGGTTAGGGTTAGGGTTAGGGTTATTGCTCGTGCCATGGCTAATGCTAATGTTTGGGTTTGGGTTTGGGTTATGGCTAGGGCTATGATTATGGTTAGGGTTAGTGTTAGGTTTAGGGCTAGGGTGAGGGTTAGGGTTAGGGCTACTGCCAGGGCTAGGGCTAGGGTTAACGTTAGGGTTAGGGCTAGTGCTAGGGATAGGTTTGTGGTTAGTATTGTGGCTGGGGCTAGGGCTAGGTCTAGGGCTAGGGCTAGGGCAAGGCTAGTGCTATGGCTTGGGTTAGGTTTAGTGTTAGGGCTAGGGTTTTGGCTAGGGCTAGGGTTAGGTTTAGGGTTGGGGTAGGTGAGGGCTATGGCTAGGGTTAGGGTTAGGGTTAGGGTTAAGGTTAGGCTTAGGCTTAGGGCTAGGGCGAGGTCTTGGGCTAGGTCTAGAGCTAGGGTTAGGGTTAGGTTTAGTGTTAGGGTTAGTTCTAGGTCTAGGGCTAGGGTTAGTGTTAAGGTTAGTCTTATAGCTAGGGCTAGTGCTAGGGCTAGGGCTAGGGCTAGGGTTAGGGTTAGGGTAGGTCTAGGGCTAGGGCTAGGGCTAAGGATAGGGATAGGGATAGGGCTAGGGTGAGGGCTAGTGCTAGGGTTAGGGTTAGGGCTAGATTAGGGTTTGGGCTAAGATTTGCTTTAGGGATAGATTTGTGCCAACAGTTAGGACTATGACTAAGTCTAAGGCTATGGTTAAGGTTAGGGGTAGGATTAGGATTAGGGTTAGGGTTAGGGTTAGGGTTTGGGTTAGGGTTAGTGCTAGGACTAGGGCTAGTGCTAGTGTTAGGGTTAGGGTTAGGGCTAGGTCTAGGGCTAGGGTTAGGGTTAGCTTTAGGGCTAGAGCTAGGGTTAGGACTTGGGTTTGGGTTATGGCTCGGGCTATGATTATGGTTAGGGTTATGGTTAGGTTTAGGGCTAGGGTTAGGGTTAGGGTTAGGGTTAGAGCTAGGGCTAGGGCTAGGGTTAGGGTTAGGGTTAGGGTTAGGGTTAGGGTTAGGTTTAGGGTTAGGGTTAGCGGTAGTCCTAGGGCTAGGGTTAGTGTTAGGTTTGTGGCTGGGGCTGGGGCTAGGGCTAGGGCTAGGGCTATGGCTAGGGCTAGGTTTAGGGTTAGGGCTACGGTTTTGGCTAAGGCTATGGTTAGGTATAGGGTTAGGGCTAGGCGAGGGCTATGGCTAGGGTTAGGGTTAGGGCTAGGGTTAGGGTTAGGGTTAGGCTTAGTGCGGGCTAGGGCTAGGGCTAGGGCTAGGGTAAGTGTTAGGGTTAGGGCTAGTGCTAGGGTTAGGGTTTGTGTTTGGTTTAGTACTAGGACTATTTTTAGGGTTAGGTTTAGGGTTAGAGCTAGGGATAGGGTTAGGGTTAGGGATAGGGTTAGGGTTAGGCTTAGGGCTAGGTTTAGGGTTAGGGTTAGGGCTAGTTTTAGGGTTAGGGTTAGTGTTAGTGCTAGTGCCAGGGCTAGGGCTAGGGTTAGGGTTAGGGTTAGGGTTTGGGCTAGGGTTAGGGCTAGGCCTAGGGTTATGTTTAGGGTTAGGGCTAGGCAAGGGCTAGGGCTAGTGTCCGGGTTAAGATTATGTCTAGGGTTTGGGGTTAAGGTTAGGTTTAGGGCTAGGGTTAGCTTTAGGGCTAGTTTGTGTCATCAGTTTGGACTATGACTGAGTCTAAGTCTATTGTTAAGGTTAGGTGTAGGATTAATATTAGGTTTAGGGTTAGGGTCATGTTTCGTGTTCAGGTTGGGGTTAAGGTTAGGGTTCATGTTCGGGTTGGGGCTCAGGTTAGTTTTAGGTTAGGGTTCGGGTTCGGGTTCATGTTAGGGTTAGGTTTAGGTTTAGGTTTAGGGTTTGGGTTTGGGTTAGGGTTACGGTTAGGGTTGGGTTTGGGGTTGGGGTTGGGGTTGGGGTCAGGGTTAGGGTTTTTGGTTAGGGCTAGGGGTAGGGTTAGTGTTAGTGTTAGTGTTAGGGCTAGAGTTAGAGCTAGGGCTTGGGCTAGTGCTAGGGTTAGGGTTAGATTTAGGCTTAGTGCTAGGGCTAGTGTTAGATTTAGGTTTAGGACTAGTGTTAGGTTTAGGGTTAGGTTTAGGGCTAGGGCCAGGGCTAGTACTAGGGCTAGGGTTTGGTTTAGGGTTAGTGTTAGGGTTAGGGTTAGGTTTAGGGCTAGGTTTATTGTTAGGGTTAGGGTTTGGGTTAGTGCTATGGCTAGTGTTAGGTTTGGGTTTAGGTTTAGGGTTGGTGCTAGGGTTAGGGTTACGCTGGGGCTATTGCTAGGTCCTGGGTTAATGTTCGGGTTTGGGCTAGGGCTAGGTTTAGTGTTAGGGGTATGGCTAGGTCTAGGGCTAGGGTAAGGATTTGCGTTAGGACTAGGGCGAAGGCTAGGGCTAGGATTAGGCTTAGGGCTAGGTTTAAGGTTAGTGTTAGGGCTAGGGTTAGCCTTAGAGCTAGTGTTGTTTCAATGGTTAGGACTATGACTAAGTCTAAGGCTATGGTTAAGGTTAGGTGTAGGATTAGTGTTAGGGTTAGTGTCCGGGTTCGGTTTCGGGATCGGGTTAGGGTAAGGCTTAGTATTTGGGTTCGGGTTCTGGTTAGGGTTAGGGTTCGGGTTCGGGTTAGGGTTAGGGCTAGTGCTATGGTTAGTGTTAGTGTTACGGCTAGGTTTAGGGCTAGGGCTAGTGTTACGGTTAGGGTTAGGGTTAGGGTTAGGGCTTGGACCAGGGCCAGGGCTAGGTTTAGGGTTAGGGTTAGTGTTAGAGCTAGGAGTAGGTCTAGGGCTAGGGTTATGGTTAGAGTTAGGGCCAGTGCTAGGGTTAGGTTTAAGCTTAGGGTTAGGGCTAGGGCTAGGGCTAGGGCTAGGTTTAGAGCTAGGGTTAGGGCTAGGGCTAGGGTTAGGGTTAGGTTTAGCGTTAGGGCTATGGTTAGGATTAGCGCTAGAGTTAGTGTTAGGGTTAGGGTTAGGTTTAGGGCTGGAGATAAGGCTAGAGCTAGTGCTAGGGTTAGGGTTAGGGCTAGGGCTTTGGCTATGGTTAGTGTTAGGGTTAGGGTTAGGGTTTTGGCTAGGGCTAGGTTTAGAGTTAGGTTTAGGGTTATGGTTAGGTTTAGGGTTAGTGTTAGGGTTAGGTTTAGGGCTAGCGCTAGGGCTAGGTTTAGTGTTAGGTTTAGCTTTAAGGCTAGAGCTAGGGCTGGGGTAGGGTTAGGGTTAGTGTTAGGGCTTGGGCTAGGGCTAGGGTTTCGTTTAGGGTTAGGGCCAGGGTTAGGTTTAGGGTTAGGGTTAGGGTTAGGGCCAGGGTTAGGTTTAGATTTAGGTTTAGGGTTAGGGTTAGGGCTAGGGTTAGGTTTAGTCTTAGGGTTAGGGTTCGGTTTGGAGTTAGGGCTAGGACTAGTGCTAGGGCTAAGGTTAGGGTTAGGTTTAGCTTTAGGGCTAGGGCTAGGGTTAGGGCTATGGATAGGGTTAGGGTTAGGGCTAGGGTTAGGTTTAGGGTTAAGTTTAGGGTAAGGATTTGGGTTAGGTTTAGGGCTAGGTTTAAAGTGAGGGTTAGGGTTGGGTTAGGGCTATGGCTAGTGTTAGGTTTAGGTTTAGGTTTAGGGTTGGGGCTAGGGTTAGGGTTACGCTAGGGCTATTGCTAGGTCCAGGGTTAATGTTCGGGTTTGGGCTAGGGCTAGGGCTAGGTTTAGGGTTAGGGGTATGGCTAGGTCTAGAGCTAGGGTAAGGATTTGCGTTAGGACTAGGGCGAAGGCTAGGGCTAGGATTAGGCTTAGGGCTAGGTTTAAGGTTAGTGTTAGGGCTAGGGTTAGCCTTAGAGCTAGTGTTGTTTTAATGGTTAGGACTATGACTAAGTCTAAGGCTATGGTTAAGGTTAGGTGTAGGATTAGTGTTAGGGTTAGTGTCCGGGTTCGGTTTCGGGATCGGGTTAGGGTAAGGCTTAGTGTTTGGGTTCGGGTTCTGGTTAGGGTTAGGGTTCAGGTTCGGGTTAGGGTTAGGGCTAGGGCTATGGTTAGGGTTAGTGTTAGGGCTAGGTTTAGGGCTAGGGCTAGTGTTAGGGTTAGGGTTAGGGTTAGGGCTTGGACCAGGGCCAGGGCTAGGGTTAGGTTTAAGCTTAGGGTTAGAGCTAGGGCTAGGGCTAGGGCAAGGTTTAGAGCTAGGGTTAGGGCTAGGGCTAGGGTTAGGGTTAGGGTTAGTGTTAGAGCTAGGAGTAGGTCTAGGGCTAGGGTTATGGTTAGAGTTAGGGCCAGTGCTAGGGTTAGGTTTAAGCTTAGGGTTAGAGCTAGGGCTAGGGCTAGGGCTAGGTTTAGAGGTAGGGTTAGGGCTAGGGCTAGGGTTAGGGTTAGGGTTAGCTTTAGAGCTAGGAGTAGGTCTAGTGCTAGGGTTATGGTTAGGGTTAGGGCCAAGGCTAGGGTTAGGGTTAGCGTTAGGGCTAGGGTTAGGATTAGGGCTAGGGTTAGTGTTAGGGTTAGGGTTAGGTTTAGGGCTGGAGCTAAGGCTAGAGCTAGTGCTAGGGTTAGGGTTAGGGTTAGGACTGGGGCTATGGTTAGTGTTAGTTTTAGGGTTAGGGTTAAGCTTTAGCTAGGTTTAGGGTTAGAGTTAGGGTTACGGTTAGGTTTAGGGGTAGTGTTAGTGTTAGGTTTAGGTCTAGCGCAAGGGTTAGGGTTAGGTTTATCTTTAGGGTTAGGGCTAGGGTTATGGCTACTTTTAGGGTTAGGGCTAGGGCTAGGTTTGGGCTAGGGCTAGGGTAGGGTTAGGGTTAGGGCTAGGGGTAGAGATAGGTTTAGGTTTAGGGTTAGTGTTAGGGCTAGGGCTAGGGTTAGTCTTATGGGTAGGATTAGTGCTAGGGCTAGGGCTAGGCCTAAGGCTAGGACTAGGGTTAGGGTTAGGGTTAAGGCTAGGGCTAGGGCTGGGGTTAGGGATAGGTTTAGGGCTAGGGTTAGGTTTAGGGCTAGGTTTAGGGATAGGGCTGGGGCTAGGCCTAGAGCTAGTGCTAGGTTTAGGCTAAGGGTTAGTGCTGGGGCTATGGTTATTGTTAGGTTTATGGTTAGGGTTTTGGCTAGGGCTACGTTTAGGGTTAGAGTTAGGGTAACGTTTAGGGTTAGGGCTAGTGTTAGGGTTAGGTTTAGGGCTAGCGCAAGGGCTAGGGTTAGTTTTAGGGTTAGGGCTAGGTCTAGGGCTAGGGCTAGGGTTAGGGGTAGGGGTAGGGCTAGGTCTAGGCCTAGGGCTAGGGTTAGCGTTAGGGTTACGGCTAGGGCTAGGGTTAGTCTTATGGGTTTGATTAGTTAGGGTTGGGGATAGTGTTGGGGATGGGGTGGGGTTGGGGTTGGAGGTAGATTTAGGGTTGGTGTTGGTGTTGGGGTTGGGGTTAGCGTTAGGTTTAGGGCTGGGGCAAGGTTAGGGTTAGTGTTAGGGTTAAGGCTAGGGCTAGGGCATTGTTTAGGGTTAGGGTTAGGTTCAGGGCTAGGGTTAGGGTTAGCCTTAGGCTCAGGGCAGCGCGAGGGCTAGGGCTCGGGCTAGAGCTAGGGTTAGGGGTAGGGGTAGGGTTAGGGCTAGAGCTAGGGTTAGGGTTAGGGGTAGGGTTAGGGCTAGGGTCAGGGTTAGGGTTAGGGCTAGGGCTAAAGCTAGGGCTATGGTTAGGGTGAGGGCTAGGACTAGGTCTAGGGTTAGGGTTAGCGTTAGGGCTAAAGCTAGGGATAGGTTTAGGCCTAGTGCTAGGTCTAGGGTTAGAGTTAGGGTTAGGGCTACCAATAGGTTTAGGGTTAGTGTTAGGGCTAGGGCCAGGGCTAGGTCTAGGGTTAGGGTCAGGGTTACGGTTATGGCTAGCGCTAGGGCTAGGGTTAGGGTTAGAGATAGGGTTAGGGCTACTATCAGGGCCAGGGCTAAGGTTAGGAATAGGCTTAGGGTTAGGGCTAGGGCATGGGCTAGGGCTAGGGTTAGGGTTTAGGCTAGGGCTAGGGTTAGGGTTAGGGATAATGTTAGGGCTAGGGTTAGGTTTAGGTCAAGGGCTGTGGTTAGGATTAGGGTTACGGTTAGGGCTAGGGCTAGTGCTAGGGTTAGGGTTAGGGTTAGGGCTAGGGCTAGAACTAGGTTAGGTTAGGGTAAGGGCTAGTGCTAGGGTTAGGGTTAGGGTTAGGGTTATGGCTATGGTAGGGTTAGGGTTAGGGTTACGGTTAGGGTTATGGCTAGGGCTAGGGCTAGGGCTAATTCTAGAGTTACGGTTAGGGTTGGGGCTAGTGTTAGAACTCTGGCTAGGACTGGAGCTAGGGTTAGGGTTAGGTTTAGGCTTAGTGCTAGGGCTAGGGTTAGTGCTAGGGCTAGGGCTAGGGCTAGGGCTAGGGCTAGGGCTAGTGTTAGGGTTAGGGTAGGGCTAGGGCTAGGGCTAGGGCTAGGGCTAGGGCTAGGGCTAGTGTTAGGGTTAGGGTAGGGCTTGGGCTAAGGCTAGGGCTAGGTTTAGGGCTAGGGCTAGGGCTAGGGCTAGGGCTAGGGCTAGGGTTAGGGTAGGGCTAGGTTTAGGGTTAGGTAAAGGGCTACGGCTAGGGTTATCGTTAGTGTTAGGGTTAGGGCTAGATCTAGGGCTAGGTCTTGGGCTAGGGTTAGGTTTTGGGATAGGGTTATGGTTAGGTTAGGGCTAGGGTTAGGTTAAGCATTAGTGCTAGTGCCAGGGCTAGGGCTAGGTTAGTGTTAGGGTTAGGGTTAGGGTTAGTGTTAGGGTTAGGGTTAGGTTTAGGGTTAGGACTAGGGGTAGGGCTAGGTTTAGGTTTAGGTATAGGCTTTTTGTTAGGGTTGGGGTTGGGGCTAGGTCTTGGGCTAGGTTTAGGGTTAGGGCTAGGGCTAGTGCTAGGTTTATGGTTAGGGTTAGCGTTGGGGCTAGACCTAGGGCTTGGGCTAGTGTTAGAGTTAGGGCTAGGGCTGGGTCTAGGTTTATGTTTAGGGCTAGAGCTAGGGCTATGGCTTGGGCTAGGCTTAGTCTTTGGGCTAGGTCTAGGGTTGGGTTTAGTGTTAGGTTTATTGCTAGTACTAGGGTCAGGGTTTCGGTTTGGGTCAGTGCTAGGGCTATGGTTAGGGTTAGAGTTAGCTTTAGATCTAGGATAGGGTTAGGGTCAGGGTTAAGTTTAGGGCTAGGGTTAGGGTTAGGGTTAGTGCTAGTGCCAATGCTAGGGTTAGGGTTAGGATTAGGGTTAAGGTTAGGGCTAGGGCTAGTGCTAGGGTTAGGGTTAGGGTTATGGTTAGGGTTAGGGTTAGGGCTAGGGCTAGTGCTAGGGTCAGGTTAGGGTAAGGGCTAGTGCTAGGGTTAGGGTTAGGGCTAGGGTTAGGGTTAGGGTTAGAGCTAGGGCTAGGGTCAGGTTAGGGTAAGGGCTAGTGCTAGGGTTAGGGTTAGGATTAGGGTTAGGGCTAGGGTAGGGTTAGGGTTATGGTTAGGGTTATGCCTAGGGCTAGCGCTAGGGCCAATTCTAGAGTTACGGTTAGGGTTGGGGCTAGTGTTAGAGCTAGGGCTAGGGCTAGGGCTAGGGTAAGGGTTAGGGTTAGGCTTAGTGCTAGGTATAGGGTTAGGGCTAGGACTAGGGTAGGGCTAGGGCTAGGGCTAGGGCTAGGGCTAGGGTTAGGATTAGGGTAGGGCTAGGGCTAGGGCTAGGGCTAGGGTTAGGGTTAGGGCTAGGGTGATAGCTAGGGCTAGGGTTGGGGTTAGTGATAGTGCTAAGGCTAGGGTTATCGTTAGCATTAAGGTTAGGGCTAGATCTAGGGCTAGGTCTTGGGCTAGGGTTAGGTTTTGGGTTAGGGTTAGGGTTAGTTTAGGGCTAGGGTTAGGGTAAGTGTTAGTGCTAGTAGCAGGGCTAGGGCTAGGGTTAGGGTTAGGGTTAGGGTTAGAGTTAGGGTTTGGTTTAGTGCTAGGACTAGGGGTAGGGCTAGGTTTAGGTTCAGTCTTAGGGTTAGGGTTGGGGCTGGGGCTAGGGCTTGGGCTAGGGTTAGGGTTAGGGTTAGGTCTAGGGCTGCGTCTAGGTTTATGGTTAGGGCTAGAACTAGGGCTAGGGCTAGGGCTAGGCTTAGTCTTAGGGCTAGGGCTAGGGTTGGGTTTAGTGTTAGGTTTAGGGCTAGTACTAGGGTCAGGATATGGGTTTTGGTCAGGGCTAGGGCTATGGTTAGGGTTAGAGTTAGCGTTAGAGCTAGGGCATTGTTAGGGTTAGGGTTAGTTTTAGGGCTAGGTTGAGGGTTAGGGTTAGTGCTAGTGCCAGGGCCAGGGCTAGGGTTAGGGTTAGGGTTAGGGTTAGGGTTAGGGTTAGGGTTAGGGCTAGGGTTAGGTTTAGGTTTAGGTCTAGAGCTAGGGTTAGTATTAGGGTTAGGGTTAGGGCTAGGGCTAGGGCTAGTGTTAGGTTTTGGGCTAGTGCGAGTGCTAGGGCTACGGCTAGAGCTATGGTTAGGGTTAGGGTTAGGGTTAGGGGTAGGGGTAGGGGTAGGGTTAGGGTTAGGGTTAGTGCTATGGCTAGATCTAGGTCTAGAGTTAGGGTTAGGGTTAGGGTTAGGGCTAGGGCTAGGGTTAGGGTTAGGGTTAGCGTTAGGGCTAGAGCTAGGACTAGGGCTATGGCTAGGGTTAGGGTTTGGGCTAGAGCTAGGGCTAGGGCTTGGCATAGGGTTAATGTTAGGGCTAGGGCTAAGGCCAGGGTTAGGGTTATTGCTAGGGTTAGGCCTGTGCTATTGTTAAGTTTTGGGTTTGGGTTAGGGCTAGGGCTCTGGTTAGGTTTAAGTTTAGGTTTAGAGCTAGGGTTAGCGTTATCGTTATGGTTAGTGTTAGGGTTAGTTTTAGTGTTCGCGTTAGGTCTAGGGTAGCGATAGTGCCAGTGCTATGGCTAGGGTTAGGGTTAGTGTTAGGGTTAGGGCTAGGGCTATGGCTAGGTTTAGGGTTAGGGTTAGGTTTGGGGATGCGGCTAGGGCTAGGGTTAGTGTTAGGGTTAGGTTTAGGGCCAGGGTAAGCTTTAGGGCTAGTTTTTGTCAAGAGTTCAACCATGACTAAGTCTAAGGCTATGGTTATGGTTAGGTGAATGATAAGGGTTAGGGTTAGTGTTATGGTTAGGTTTCGGGTTCGGGTTCGGGTAAGGGTTAGGGTACATGTTCGGGTTCTGGTTATGTTAGGGTTAGTTTCGGTTTCTGGTTCGAGTTCGGGTTAGGGTTAGAGTTCGGGTTCGGGTTCTGGGTAGGGTTAGGGCAATGGTTGTGTTGGTGTTGGGGTTGGGGTTGTGGTCAGGTTTAGGGCAGGGTTAGGGCTAGGGCTAGGGCTAGTGTTAGGGTAAGTGTTAGGGTTAGGCTTAGTGCTAGGGCTAGGGTTAGAGTTAGGGTTAGGGCTACGGTTAGGTTTATGTTTAGGGTTAGGCCTAGTGCCAGGGCTAGGTCTAGGGTTAGGGTTAGGGTTCTGGTTATGGCTAGGGCTAGGGCTAGGGTTAGGGTTAGGGATATGGTAAGGGCTACTCTCAGGGCCAGGGCAAGGGTTAGGAATAGGATTAGGGTTAGGGTTATAACTAGGGCTAGGGTTAGTGTTAGGGATAGGGATAGAGCTAGGGCTAGGGTTAGGGTTAGGTTAGGGTAGGGCTAAGGCTAGGGCTAGGTCTAGGGTTAGTGTTAGGTATAGGATTAGGGTTAGGGTTAGGGCTAGGGCTAGGGCTAGGGCTAGGGTTAGGGTTAGGGTTAGTCTTAGTGCTAGGGCTAGGGTTAGTGCTAGGTCTAGGGCTAGGTTTAGTGTTAAGGTTAGGGTTAGGGCTAGGGCTAGGTCTAGGGCTAGGGCTAGGGTTTGGGTTAGGGCTAGGGCGAGGGCTAGTGCTAGGGCTAGAGCTAGGGATAGGGTTAGCGTTAGGGATAGGGTTAGGCTTAGGGTTAGGTTTAGCATTAGGGCTAGAGCTAGGGTTAGGTTTTGGGCTAGAGCTAGGATTAGTGTTATGGTTAGGGCTTGTCTTAGATCTAGGCCTATGGCTAGGGCTAGGGTTAGGGTTAGGCTTAGTCCTAGGGCTAGTGTTAGAGTTAGGGTTAGGTTTAGGGCTAGGGTTAGGGTTAGTGTTAGGTTTAGAGCCAGGGCTCGGTCAAGGTTAGGGTTAGTGTTACGGTTATGGCTAGGTCTAGGGCTAGCATTAGGGTTAGGGATGCGGTAAGGGCTACTGTCAGGGCCAGGTCTAGTGTTAGCAATAGGATTAGGTTTAAGGCTATGGCTAGGGCTAGTGTTAGGGTTATGTCTAGGGCCAGGGTTAGGGTTAGCATTAGGGTTAGGCTTAGGTTTAGGGTTAGCATTAGGGTTGGGGCTGGGGCTGGGTCTAGGACTATGGATAGGGCTAGGGCTAGGTTTAGGGTTAGGGTTTGGGCTATGACTAGGGATAGGGTTAGGTTTAGGTTTAGGGCTAGGAGAGGGCTAGGGCTAGGGTTAGGGTTTGGGTTAGGTTTAGGGCTAGGGTTAGCTTAGGGCTAGTTTGTGTCAACTTAGGACTATGACTAAGTCTAAGGCTATGGTCAACGTTAGGTGTAGGATTATGGAACGGGTTCGGGTTAGGGTTAGTTTTTGGGTTCGGGTTCATGTTAGGGTTAGGGTTAGGGTTCGGGTTCGGGTGCAGGTTAGGGTTAGGTTCGGGTTTGGGTTCGGGTTCTGGTGAGGGTCAGTGTTAGGTTTAGGATTCGGGTTCGGGTTTGGGTTACGGTTAGGTTTGGGTTTCGGGTTGAGGTCAGGGTTAGGGTTAGTGTTAGGGTTAGGGCTAGTGTTAGAGCTAGGGCTAGATTTAGGCTAAGGGTTAGGGTTAGGGTTAGGGTTAGGGTTAGGGTTAGAGCTAGGGCTAGGATTAGGGTTAGGGTTAGGGTTAGGTTTAGGGTTAGGGTTAGTGCTAAGGCCAGGGCAGGTCTAGGGTTAGAGTTAGGGTTATGGTTATGGCTAGGGCTAGGGCTAGTTTTAGAGTTAGGAATACGGTAAGGGCTACTGTCAGGGCCAAGGCTAGGGTTAGGAATAGGATTAGGGTTAGGGCAACGGCTAGGGCTAGGGCTAGTGTTAGGGTTAGGGCTAGGGCTAGGCCTAGGGCTAGTATTAGGTTTAGGGCTAAGGCTAGGGTTAGGGTTAGGTTAGGGTAGGGCTAGGTCTAGGGCTATGGTTAGTGTTAGGGTTATGGCTAGGGCTAGGGCTAGGGCTAATGCTAGAGTTACGGTTAGGGTGAGGGCTAGTGTTAGAGCTAGGGCTAGGGCTAGGTGTAGGGTTAGGTTTAGTGTTAGGGTTACGCCTAGTGTTAGAGCTAGGGCTAGGCCTAGGGCTAGGTTTAGGGTTAGGTTTATGGTTAAGCTTAGTGGTAGGGTTAGGGTTAGAGTTAGGGTTAGGGCTACGGTTAGGGTTACGGTTAGGTTAGGTCTAGGACAAGGGCTAGGGCTAGGGTTAGGTTTATTGTTAGGGTTAGGGTTGGGGCTATGGCTAGTGCTTGGGCTAGGGTTAGGGTTAGGGCAAGGGCTATGGCTAGTTTAAGGGTTAGGGTTGGAGCTGGGGCTCGGGCTTGGCATAGGGTTAGATTCAGTGCTAGGGCTAGGGCTAGGGATAGGGTTAGGGTTATGGCTAGAGTTAGGGCTAGGGCTTTGGCTAGGCTTAGGGTTGGGGATAGGGCTAGGGTTAGGGTGATTGTTAGGGTTAGTGCTAGTGCTAGGGTGAGTGTTTGGGTTTGGGTCAGGGCTATGCGATGATTAGCGTTAGGGTTAGGGTTAGTACTAGGTTTAGGGTTAGGGTTAGGGTTAGGGTTATGGCTAGGGCTAGGGTTAGGGTTAGTGCTAGTGCCAGGGTTAGGGCTAGGTTTAGGGTTAGGGATAGGGTTAGGGCTAGGCTAGGGCTAGGGTTAGGTTTAGCGTTAGGGCTAGAGCTAGGGCTCGGTCTAGGGCTAGGGTTAGGGTTTGGGCTAAAGCTAGGTCTATGACTTGGGCTAGGCTTAGGGTTACGGCTAAGGCTAGGGGTAGGGTTAGTGTTAGTGTTAGGGCTAGTGCTAGGGTCAGGGTTTGAGTTTGGGTCAGGGCTAGGGCTATGGTTAGGGTTAGGTTTAGGGTAGAGCTAGGGCTAGGGTTAGAAATAGGGTTAGGGTTAGTGTTAGGGTTAGGGCTAGGGCTAGGGTTAGAATTAGGTTTAGGGTTAGGGTTAGGGCTAGGGTTAGGGTTAGGGTTAGGGCTAGGTCCAGGACCAGGGCTAGGGTATGGGTTGGGCTTAGGTTTAGGGCTAGGGCTAATTCTAGGTTTTGGTTTAGCGTTAGAGCTAGGGTTAGGACTAGCGCCAGCTCTAGGTCTAGGGTTAAGGTTAGGATTACAGTTATGGCTAGGACTAGGGCTAGTGTTAGTGTTAGGGCTAGGGTAGGGTTTGGGTTAGGGTTAGGTCTAGGACTAGGGTTAGGGTTAGGGTTAGGGCTAGGGCTATGGTATGGTTAGGGTTAGAGTTAGGGTTATGGCTAGGTCTACGGCTAGGGCTAATGCTAGGTTTATGGTTATGATTAGGGATAGGGCTTGGGTTAGGTTTAGGGTTAGGGCTTGGGTTAGGGTTAGGGTTAGGGTTAGGTTTAAATTTAGTGTTATCATTAGTGTGAGGTTTGGATTGGGTTTGGGTTAGCTTAAGGTTACGGCTTGGGCTTGGGCTGGGTTAGGCTCAGGTTTAGGGTTAGGGCTAGGGTTATGTTTAGGTTTAGTGTTTGGGTTAGGGTTAGGTTTAAGGTAAGGGTTGGTGCTAGGCTCAGGGCTAGGACAGGGCTAGGGCTATGTTTAGGGTTCGGGACATGGTTAGGGTTAGGGCTAGGGCTAGGTTTAGGACTAGCATTATTTTTAGCATTAGGGTTAGGTTAGGGTTAGTGTTAGGGCTAGGGCTAGCGTTAGGGTTAGTGTTAGGGCTAGGGTTAGGGTTAGGGTTAGGGTCAGGGTTAGGGTTAGGTCTAGGGCAAGGCCTGGGTTAGGGTTAGTGCTATTGCCAGGGCTAGGGCTAGGGTTAGGGTTAGGGTTAGGGCTAGTGCTAGTGCTAGGGTTAGAGTTAGTGTTAGGGTTAGGGCTGGGGCTAGGGCTAGGGTTAGGGTTAGGGTTAGGGCTAGGGCTAGGCCTAGGTTTAGTGTTAGGGCTAGGGCTTTGGCTATGGTTAGAGTTAGGTTTAGGGTTAGGGCAGGGCGAGGGCTAGGGCTAGGGTTAGGGTTAGGGCTATGGTTAGCGTTAGGGTTAGGTTTAGGGCTAGGTTTAGCTTTAGGTATAGTTTGTGTCAACCGTTAAGACTATGACTGAGTCTGAGGCTATGGTTAAGGTTAGATGTAGGATTAGGGTTAGGGTTAGGGTTAGGGTTAGTGTTAGTTTTCGAGTTCGGGTTTGGGTTCGGGTTAGGGTTAGGGTTAGGGTTCGGGTTAGGGTTCAGGTTATTGTTAGGTTAGGATTCTGGTTCGGGTTCGGGTTCGGGTTCAGGTTAAGTTTCAGGTTCGGGTTTGGGTTACGGTTAGGGTTGGGGTTGGGTTTTGGGTCAGGGTTAGAGTAGAGTTTTGGCTATGGCTAGAATTAGTGTTAGGGTTAGGGCTAGGGTTAGGGTTAGGGTTAGGGTTAGGGTTAGGGTTAGGGTTAGGGTTAAAGCTAGGGCAAGGCCTGGGTTTGGTTTAGTGCTAGTGCCAGGGTTAGGGCTAGTGTTAGAGATAGGGCTAGGTATAGGGCTAGGGTTAGAATTAGGGTTAGGGCTATGGTTAGGTTTAGGGTTATGTTTAGGGCTAGGGCCTGGGCTAGGTCTAGGGTAGGGTTAGGGTTACGGTTATGGGTAGGACTAGGGCTAGGGTTACTGTTAGGGCTAGGGTTAGGGTTTGGGTTAGGGTTAGGGCTAGGTCTAGGGCTAGGAATAGGTTAGGTTAGGGCTCTTGCTATGGTTAGGGTTAGGGTTAGGGTTAGGGCTAGTGCTAGGGTTAGGGTCAGAGTTAGGGTTATGGCTAGGGCTATGGCTAGGGCTAATGCTAGATTTACAGTTATGATTAGGGCTAGGGCTATGGTTAGGTTTAGGGTTAGGGCTTGGTTTGGGGTTAGGGTTAGGGTTAGGTTTAAATTTAGTGTTAGCATTAGGGTGAGGTTTGGGATGGCTTTAGCTTAAGGTTACGGCTTGGGCTACGGCTGGGTTAGGCTCAGGGTTAGGGTTAGGGCTAGGGTTTAAGTTTAGGGTTAGGGTTTAGGTTAGGGTTAGGGTTAAGGTAAGGGTTGGGACTAGGATTAGGGCTAGGGCTATGTTTAGGGTTCGGGATATGGTTAGGGTTAGGGCTAGGGCTAGGTTTAGGACTAGAATTATTTTTAGCATTAGGGTTAATTTAGGGTTAGTGTTAAGGCTAAGGCTAGGGTTAGGGTTATTGTTAGGGTTAGGGCTAGGGTTAGGGTTAGGGCTAGGGTCAGTGCTAGGTCTAGGGTTAGGGTTAGTGTTAGAGTTAGGGTTAGGGCTAGGGTTAGGGCTAGGTCTAGGGTTAGGGTCAGGGTTAGGGTTAGAGATAGGGTTAGGCCTAGGTCCAAGCCCAGGGCTAGGGTTAGGTTTGCATTAGGGTTAGGGCTAAGGCTAGGGCTAGTGCTAGGTCTAGGGTTTGGTTTAGTGTTAGGTCTAGGGTTAGGGCTAGTTCTAGGGCTAGGTTTAGGGTTAGGGATAGGGCTAGTGCTATGGTTAGTGTTTGGGTTAGTTTTATGGCTTGGGTTTGGGCTAGGGCTAATGCTGGAGTTAGGGTTTGTGTTAGGGCTAGGGCTATGTTTAGGTTTAGGGTTAGCCTAGGGTTATGGTTATGGTTAGGTTTAAGGTTAGCGTTAGGGTGAGGGTAGGGACAGGCTTTGGGTTATGGTTAAGGTTATGGCTTGTGCTAGTTCTGGGTTAGGGTCAGGTTTATGGTTAGGCTTAGTGCTAGGGTTATGTTTAGGGTTAAGGTTGTGGTTAGGGTTAGGGTGAAGATTAGGGTTAGTGCTAGGCTTAGGGCTAGGGCTAGTGCTTGGGCTATGTTTAGGGTTCTGGAAAAGGTTAGGGTTAAGGCTAGGGCTAGGTTTAGGAATAACATTTTTGTTAGCATTAGGGTTAGGTTTATGGTTATGGTTAGGAAAAGGGGTAGGGCTCTTAGCCTTAGGGTTAATGCTATTGTTAGGGTTAGAGTTAGGTGTAATGTTTCTGTTAGAACTAGGGTTAGGGCTAGGTTTAGCACTAGGGTCAGGGTTCGATTTATAGTTAGGGTTAGAGTTAGGGCTATGGTTAGGGTTAGTGTTAGGTTTAGGGTTAGGGCTAGGGCTAGGGTTAGAGTTAGAGTTAGCATTAGTGTTTTTGTTATGGTTAGGGCTAGGGCTAGGGTGTTTGTTAAGGTTAGTTTTAGGGTTAGGGTTAGGGATAGGATTAGGTTGCGGTTAGGGTTATGGTTAGGTTTATATGTAGGGTTAGGGTTAGCATTATTGTTAGGGTTAGGGTTAGGGTTAGGGCTAGGCCTAGGGCTTTGTTTAGAGTTAGGGTTAGGTTTGGTTTATGGTTTGGGCTAGGGTTAGGGTTAGGGCTTAGCTCGGACTATGGCTAGGGCTAGGTTTAGGATTAGGAATAGGGATAGGGTAAGGCTAAAGTTAGAGTTAGGGCTCTGGTTAGTGCAAGGGTTAGGGTTATGGTTATGGTTAGGTTTTGGATTAGGTTTTGGGTGAATGTTAGGGTTAGTGTTAGCATTATGTCTCGTGGTATGGTTAGGCTTAGGGTTTCGACTGGGGTCAATGCTAATGTTATGATAAGGGCTACTGTGATGGTTATGGGTAGAGTTAAGTTTAGTGTTAGGTTTTGTGTTAGGGTTTGGGTTAAATTTAGTGTTAGTGTTAGGGTTAGGGTTGGTTTAGGGTTAGGGATACGGTTTCTGTTATGCTTAAGGCTAGGGTTAGGTTTAGGGTTAGTGTTAGGATTAGGGGTTAGGGTTATTGTTAGGATTAGGGCTAAGGTTAAGGATAGCGTTAGGTTCATATTTAGTGTTAGGGCTAGGTCTAGTTTTAAGTTTTGGATTAGGCTAGGGCTAGGGCTAGGGCTATTGCTAGGTTTAGGTTGAGGGTTAGGGTTAGGGTTAGGTTTTAGGCTTAAGGTTAGGTTTAGGGTTCGCATTAGGGCTAGGGTTGCAGTTAAAGTTATGTTTGGGGTTAGGGCTATTTTTGTTTATGTTTAGGATTAGGGTTAGCACTGGTGTTATAATTAGTGCTAGGGTGAGTGTTAGCCTTAGGGTTAATGCTAGTGTTAGGGTTAGAGTTAGGTGTAATGTTTCAGTTAGAACTAGGGTTAGGGCTAGGTTTAGCACTAGGGTCAGGGTTCGATTTATAGTTAGGGTTAGAGTTAGGGCTATGGTTAGGGTTAGGGTTAGGTTTAGAGTTAGGGCTAGGGCTAGGGCTATGGTTAGGGTTAGGGTTTGGTTTAGGGTTCGGGCTAGGGCTAGGGTTAGGGTTAGTGTCAGGGTTAGGGTTAAGGTTAGGGCTTGGGCAAAGGCTAGTGCTAGGGTCAGGGTTAGGATTAGAGTCAGGGCTAGGTTTAGGATTAGGTTTAGCGCAAGTTTTATGGTTAGGTTTAGAGTTAGGTTTATGGTTAGTGTTGGTGTCAGGTTTAGGGCTAGGTTCAAGGTTAGTGTTAGGATTAGGTTTAGGGTTGAGGTTAGCGTTAGGGGTACGGTTAGGGTTTGGGTTAAGGCTAGGGTTAGGGTTAGTGTTAGGGTTATGTGTAGTGTTAGGGTTATGGTTTGTGCGGTGGTTTTGTTTGGGGTTAATTGGCGTTAGGGTTAGGGTTAGATTTAAGGTTAGGGTTAGATCTAGGTTTAGGCTAAGAGTTAGGGCTAGGGTTAGGCTTAGTTTTAGCTCTAGGATTAGGGTTAGTGTTAGAGTTAGATTTAGGGTTAGGGCTTGCTGAGGGTTACTGTTCGGGTTAGGGTTAGGGCTAGGGTTAGGGTTAGGGTTAGAGCTAGCGCTAGAGCAAGGGTTAGGGTTAGCGTTATGGTTAAGCCTAGGGTCAAGTTTAGGGTTTGGGCTGGGGCTAGGGCTAGGGTCAGGGTTAGGTTTA
The DNA here is from genome assembly GCA_015711505.1 of Sylvilagus bachmani. NCBI lineage: Eukaryota > Metazoa > Chordata > Mammalia > Lagomorpha > Leporidae > Sylvilagus > Sylvilagus bachmani. The sequence goes on from CM027407.1 coordinate 130,369,140, forward strand.
TTCATGGCTAGGGTTAAGGTTAGGGTTAGGGTTAGATTTAGGGTTAGGGCTAGGGCTAGGGCTAAGTTAAATATTAAGGTTATGGCTAGGGTTAGGGCTAGGGTTAGGGTTAGGGGTAGGGTTAGGTCTATGGTTATGGTTGGGCTTAGGATTAGGATTAGGGTTAGGGCTAGGGATTGGTAGGTTTAGCTGTATGTCTAGTGTTAGGGTTAGGGTTAGGGTTAGAGTTTGTGCTGGGGTTATCAATAGTGTTATGGTTAGGGCTTGGTGAGGATTAGGGTTAGCGTTTAGGATAGTGTTAAGGTGAGGGTTAGGGTAAGGTTAGTCTTAGGTTTAGGGTCAGGATTAGGTTTCTGTTAGGGTTAGTGTAAGGGATAGGGTTAGGGTTAGTGTTACAGTTAAGGTTAGTGAATGGTTAGGGTTAGGTTGTACTAGTGTTATTATTAGGACTAAGTTTAGGGTTAGGGCTAAGGTTATTGTTAGTGTTCGGGTTAGGGTTAATGTTAGGTTTAGGGATAGGGTTAGGGTTAGGGTTAGGTTTAATGGTAGAGTTAGTATTCACACTAGGGTTATGATTAGGTCTAGGGTGAGGGTTAGGGTTTGGGTTAATGTTAGTCGTGGGGTTAGGATTAGGTTTAATATCAGGGTCAGAACTAGGTTATGGTTAGGGTTTGGGATAGGGTTAGGGTTAGGTTTAGCGCTAGGGTTAGTGTTAGCATTAGGGTTAGGGTTAGAGTTAGGCCTAGGGTTAGTGTTAGTGTTAGGGTTAGGGCTAGGCTTAGGGTTAGGGTTTGGATTTGGATTAGGGTTAGGGTTAGGGCTAGCGTTAGAATTAGGTTTTGGTTATGGTTAGGGTTTGGGGCAGTGTTAGGTTTAGGATATGGTTTAGGGGGAGGTTTAGAGTTACCTTTAGCATTATGTCTAGTGTTATTGTTAGGGTTAGGGCTAGGGCTGGGGTTAGCACTAGTGTTATGATTAAGGCTAGGGTTAGGGTTAGGTCTAGGTTAATTGTTAGGGTTACGGTTAGGGTTAATGTTAGGGTTAGGGCTAGGTTAAATTTAGGGTTAGGGCAAGGGCTAGGGCTAGGGTTAGTCAGCATTAGGGTTAGGGCTAGGACTTGGGGTAGGGTTAGAGCTAGGGTTAGGGTTAGGGATAGGGCTAATGTTAGGGCTAGGTTTAGGGTTAGGGTTAAGGTTATGTTTAGGCCTAGGGGTAGGTTAGGGTTAGAGTTAGCTTGAGGGTTAGAGTTAGGCCTAGAGCTAAGGCTAGTGCTAGGGCAAGAGCTATGGCTAGGGTTAGGGTTAGGGTTAGGTCTAGTGCTATGTCTAGGTTTAGCGCTATGGATATGGTTATGGTTAGGGTTAGAGTTAGGGTAGTGTTAGGATTAGGGTTTTTGGTTGGCGTTAGGGTTAGGATTATATTAGCGTTAGGGCTTGTGTTAGAGTTAGGGTTAGGGTTAAGGCTAATCTCAGGGTTAGGGTCATTTTTAAGGTTAGAATTAGGGTGAGTGTTAGGGTTGAGTTTGGTGTTATGTCTAGTGTTAGTGTTAGGATTAGGACTAGGGCTGGGGTTAGCTCTAGTGTTATGATTAGGGCTAGGTGTAAGGTTAGTGTTAAGGTTAGTGTTAGGATTTGGGTTAGGTTTAATGCTAGGGTTAGAGCTAGTGTTAGCGTAATGTTTAGGTCTAGAGTTAGGGTTAGGTTAGTGCTAGGGTTAGGTTTAGGGTTAGGCTTAGAGTCAGGGCTAGAGTTATTGTTAGTGTTATGGTTAGAATTAGGGCTAGGGCTAGGGTTAGGGCTATGGTCAGGGTCAGAATTAAGTTTAGGGTTAGGGGTAGGCCTAGGGCTATGGCTAGGTCTAGTGCTAGGTGCAGGGTTAGAGTTAGGGTTCAGGTTCGGTGTATGGTTAGGTTTAGTGTTAGGGTTAGGGTTAGGGTTAAGGTAAGGGTTAGGGCTAGGCCTAGGGCTAGGGCTAGGGTTATAGTTCATGTTAGTGTTAGGGGTAGGGCTAGGGCTAGAGCTAGAGTTATTGTTAGCATTAACATTAGGGTTAGTGTTAGGGTATGGGTTAGGGCTAGGGTTTGGGTTAGCATTAGCGTTAGGGTTAGGGTTAGTGCTAGGGTTAGGGCTAGGGTTAGCGTTGAGACTAAGTTTAGTGTTAGTGTTAGTGTTAGCACTAGTGTTGTGATTAGGGCTAGGATGAGGGTTAGGTTACAGTTAATACTAATGTTAGGGTTATTGTTAGTTTTAGAGCTAGATTAAGTTAAGAGTTAGGGATAGGTTTAGGGTTAGGTTTAGTGCTAGGTTTAGGGTTGATTTATGGGTAGGGTTATCGTTCAGATTAGGGCTAGTGTTAATGTTATTGTTAAGATTGGCTTAACCTTAGGGTTAGGGTTAGGGTTAGGGTTAGGATTAGGATTAGTGTTAGGGCTACTGTTAGAGTTAGGGTTCGTGTTAGGGCTAGGGTTAGAATAGGGTTAGGGTTAGGTTTAGGGTTAGGTTTAGAGCGAGGGTTAGGGTTAGGGTTAGCCTTATGTCTAGTGTTAGGGTTAATTTTAGGGTTTGGGCTGGGGTTAGCAATAGTGTTATGATTAGGGCTTGAATGAGGATTAGGGTTAGCATTAAGGATAGTGTGAAGGTGAGGGTTTGGCTTAGGGTTACGTTTTGTTTTAGGGTTAGGTCTAGGGTTAGGACTAGGAGTATGGCTAGGTTTAGGGTTAGGCTTGGGCTAGGCTTAGGGTTAGGGTTAGGGTTTGGATTAGGGTTAGGTATAGTGATAGGGTTACAGTTAGGTTTTGGGTTAGGCATAAGGTAGGCTTATGGTTAGTTTTAAGATTAGGTTTAGGGCGAGGGTTAGAGTTACAGTTAGTGTTATGTCTCATGTTAGGGTTAGGGGTAGGGCCATGGCTGAGGTTGTGCTAGTGTTACGATTAGGGCTAGGGTTAGGGTTATGGCTAAGGTTATTTTTAGTGTTAGGGTTAGGTTTAATGTCAGGGTTAGGTTTAGGGTTCGGGTTAGCCTTACAATCAGTGTTAGTGTTAGCACTAGTGTTATGATTAGGTCTAGGGTGAGGGGTATGTTTAGAATTAATATTAGTGTAGGGTTACGGTTAAGTTTAATGTTAGGGTTAGAGCTAGGTTTAAGGTTAGGGTTTGGGATAGGTTTAGGGTTAGGTTTAGAGCTAGTGTTAGGGCTAGGGTTAGGGTTAGTGTTAGGCCTAGTGTTAGTGTTAGGGTTAGGCCTAGGTTTAGTGTTAGGGTTGGGGTATCGATTAGGGCTAGTGTTAGGGCTAGCATTAGGGTTAGGTTTCGGTTATGGTTAAGTTTAGGGTTAGATTTAGAATTAAGATTAGGATTAGGTTTAGGGCGAGGTTTAGAGTTACCTTTAGTGTTATGTCTAGTGTTAGCATTAGGGTAGGGCTACAGCTGGGGTTAGTGTTAGTGTTATGATTAGGGCTAGGGTTAGGGTTCGGTCTAAGATATTTTGTTAGGGTTCGGATTAGGTTTAATGTGTCAGGGTTAGGGTTAGGTTTGGTTTACATTGGGGGTGAGGGTTAGGGTTATGGTTACTGTTATGTTTCGTGTTAGGGTTGGGGTTAGGGCTAGTGCTGCGGTTTGCACAAGGGCTAAGATTAATTCTAGGGTTACAGTTAGGGTTAATGTTAGTTTTAGGGTAGGATGAGTGTAGCAGACACAGCTTACAGGGTATCTGTCACCCGGGTGTATATAGAAGAAGCATACGAGAGTTCTGTAGCCTTAGTGCAGGTGAAGCAGTTTACAGGGCTTCTGTAGCTAAGTGAACGAGATGCAACTTCTGGGAATTCAATAGCACAAGTGTAGCAAGCGCAGCTTAGGGGAGGTCTGTAACCTGGGTATAGCGAGAGGAGGTATATGGGAGATTTGTAGCCTTAGTGTAGGAGACGCAGTGTACAGTGCTAATGTAGCGTGAGTGTAGCGGACACAGCTTAGGGTATATGTGTAACCTGGGTGTACAGAGAAGCTGTATACTGAAGTTCTGTACCTTAGTGTAGGAGATGCACTTTACAGGGCTTCTATAGCATGAGTGTAGGAGACACAACTTC
>CM027407.1:130373719-130410594 GCA_015711505.1 Sylvilagus bachmani
CCTTACCCTAACCCTAACCCTGACACTACCCTAAACCTAGCCCTAGCCCTAGCACTAACCCTAAACCAAACCCTAACCCTAACCATAGCCCTAGCCCTAGCCCTAACCCTAAACCTAACCCTAACCCTAACCATAGCCCTAACTCTAACCCTAACTAAAAATCGAACCCTGACCCTAGTGCTAAACCTAGCCCTAACCCAAGTTCTAACTGAAACATTACACCTAACTCTAACCCTAACACTAACATTAACCCTAAGGCTAACACTCACCCTAGCACTAATTATAACACCAGAGCTAACCCTAATCCTAAACATAAACAAAAATAGCCCTAACCCTAAACATAACTTTAACTGCAACCCTAGCCCTAATGTGAACCCTAAACCTAACCTAAAGCCGAAAACCTAACCGTAACACTAACGCTCAACCTAAACCTAGCAATAGCCCTAGCTAATCCTAACAATAACCCTAACCCCTAATCCTAACACTAACCTTAACCATAACCCTAGCCTTAAGCATAACACTAACCCTAACCCTAACCCTAAACCAACCCTAACCATAACACTAACACTAATTTAACCCTAACCCTAACACAAAAACTAAAAATAAACTTAACTCTACCCATAACCATCACAGTAGCCCTTATCATAACACTAGCATTGACCACAGTCGAAACCCTAAGACTAACCATAACACTAGACATAATGCTAACACTAACACTAAAATTCACCCAAAACCTAATCCAAAACCTAAACCTAACCACAATCCTAACCCTTGCACTAACCAGAGCCCTAACTCTAACTTTAGCCTTAACCCTATCCCTATTCCTAATCCTAAACCTAGCACTAGCCATAGTCCTAGCTCTAGCCCTAACCCTAACCCTAGCCCAAACCATAAACCAAACCTAACCCTAACTCAAAACAAAGCACTAGGCCAAGCCCTAACCCTAACACTAACCCTAGCCCAATCCTAGCCCTAGCTCTAATTCTAAGCCCAACCCTAACCCTAGCCCTGGCCCTGGCCATAGCTCTAACCCTAACCCTAACCCTAAGTCTAACCCTAGACCTAGCCCTGGCCCTAGCCCTAACACTAACCCTAAACATAACCGTAACCCTAACCCTAGCACTAGACTAAGTCTAAGCCTAACCCTAACCCTAGTCCTAGCCCTAGCCCTAGCTCTAACACTACCCCTAACCCTAAACCTAAACCTAGCCCTAGGTGGAGCCTTAGCCCTAGCCCTAGCCCTAGCCCTAACCCTAACCCTAGCCCAAACACTAACCCTAACCTAACACTAATGCTAACCCTAACCCTAACCCTAACCCTAACCCTAACCCTAACCCTACCCCTAGCCCTAACCCTAACCTTAGCCCTAACCCTAACTCTAACCCTAGACCTAGCACTGGCCCTAGCCCTAGCCCTAGCCCTAACCCTAACCCTAGCCCAAACACTAACCCTAACCTAACACTAATGCTAACCCTAACCCTAGCCCTACCCTAGCCCTAGCTCTAACACTAGCCATAACCCTAAACCTAAAACTAGCCCTAGCCCTACCCTCGCCCTAGACCTAAGCCTAGCCCCAACACTTACCTTAACCCTAACCCTAACCCAAATCCTACCCTAAACATAACACTAGCCCTAACCCTAACCCTAACCCTGAGTCTAACCCACCCTAGCCCAAGCCATAACCTTAAGCTAACCCAAAGCCTATCCCAAACCTCACCCTAATGCTAACACTAAATTTAAAGCTAACCCTAACCCTAACACTAGCCCTAACCCTAAACCTAACCCTAGCCCTAGCCGTAACCGTAACCGTAACTTTATCATTAGCCCTAGCCCTAGCCCTAGCCATAACCATAACCCTAACCCTAACCCTAGACCTAGCCCTGGCCCTAGCCCTAACACTAACCCTAAACCTAACCGTAGCCATAACCCTAGCCCTAGACTAAGCCTAATTCTAACCTTAGCCCTAGCCCTAGGCCTAGCTCTAACACTTGCCCACAACCTAGCCCTAACCCTAGCCCTAGCCCTAGCCCTAACCCTAACCCTAACCCTGACCCCAACCCAAACCCCAACCCCAATGCCAACCCTAACTGTAACCTTAACCCTAACCCGAACCCTAACCCTAACCCCTAACCCTAACCCTAACCCGATCCTAACCCTAACCTGAACCCGAACCTGAAAATGAACTCTAACCCTAACCAGAACCTGACCAGAAACCTAACCCTAACCCTAATCCTACACCTAAATTAACCATAGCCTTTGACTTAGTGATAGTCCTAACTGTTCACACAAACTAGCCCTAAAGCTAAAGCTAGACCTAATCCTAACCCTAACATTAACTCTCCCCTAACCCTAACCCTAGCCTTTGCCTTCCACTAGCCCTAACCCTAAATTTAACCCTAGCCCTACCCATAGCCCTAGCCCTAACACTAACCTAGCCCTGGCCCTAGCCCTAGCCCTAGGCCTAACCCTAACCCTAACCCTAACCCTAGCCCCAGCCCCAACCCTAATCCTAACCCTAAACTCAGCCCTAGCCCTAGCCCTAAACCTAGCCCTAGCCCTAGCCCTAGCCCTAGAACCAGCACTAACCCTAACCCTAACCCTAAACCTAGCCCTAGCTATAACCATAACCCTAACTCTAGCCCTAGATCTAAGCCTAACCCAAACCAAAAGCCTAACCCTAGCACAAGCCCTAACCCTACCACAAACCCTAAGCCTAGCCCTAGCCCTAGGCCTAACCCTAACCCTAGCCCTAGCCCTAGCCCTAGCTATAGCCCTAACCCTAGCCCAAGCCCTAGCCCCAACCCCAACTCTACCCCTAATCCTAAACTGAGCCCTAGCCCTTGCCCTAAAACCTAATCCTAAACCAAACCCTAGCACTAGCCCTGGCACTAGCACTACCCCTAACCCTAGACCTAACCGTAAACATAACCCTAACCCTAACCCTAACCTTAACCCTAACCCTAACCGTAGCCCTAGCTCTACCCTAAACCTAACCCTAACCATAGCCCTAACACTAACCCAAACCCTAAACCTAACCCTAGCAAAACAGCTAACCCTAACACTAACCCTAATCCTAGCCCTAGCCCTAGCCCCAGCCCTAACCCTAACACTAAACCTAAACCTAGCCCTAGCCCTAACCGTAACCATATCCCCAACCCTATCCCTAGCCCTGGCACTAGCACTAACACTAACCCTAAACCTAGCCCTAACACTAGCACTAACCTAGCACTAACACTAACCCTAAACCTAGCCCTAACACTAACCATAACCCTAAATCAACCCTAGCTCTAACCCAAACCCAAACGTGACCCTAGCCCTAGCGCTAACCCTAACCCAAAACCTAACCCTAGCCCTAGCTCTAGCCCTAACACTAACCCTAGCCCTAGCCCTAGGACTAACCCTAATCATTGCCCAAGCCCTAGCCGTAGCTCTACCCCTAAGCCTAAGCCTAGCCCTAGTCCTAGCACTAGCTCTAGCCCTAACGCTAACCCTAACTGTAGCCCTAGCCCTAGCCCTAACCCTAACACTAAACCTAGCCTTAGACCCAGGCCTAGCCCTAACACTAACCCTAACCCTAACCCTTACCCTAGACCTAACACTAACCCTAACCCTAACCCTAACCCTAACTCTAGCCCTAGACCTAGCCCTCGCCTTAGCCCTAACCTTAACCTAACCCTAGCCCCAGGCCTAACCCTAACACTGAACCTAAACCTAGCCCTCGCCCTAGCCCTAGCCCTAACCTAAACCTAAACCTTGCCACAGACCTAGCACTAGCCCTAACCCTAGCCCTAGCCCTAGCCCTAACCCTAACCTAACACTAAACCTATCCCTAGCCCTAGACCTAACCCTAACCCTAGGCCTAACCCTAGCCCTAACCCGAACCCTAACCCTAACCCTAACCCTAACCCTAGACCTAGCCCTGGCGTTAGCCCTAACACTAACCCTAAACCTAAACGTAGCCCTAACCATAGCTCTAGACTAAGCCTAAACCTAACCCTAGCCATAGCCCTAGCCTTAGCTTTAACACTAGCCCTAACCCTAAAACTAACCCTAGACCAAGCCCTAGCCCTAACCATAAGCCCAACTCTAAACCTAGCCCTGGCCCTGGCCCTAGCCCTAACCATAAACCTAACCCTAACCCTAACCCTAGCCCTAGCCCTAACCCTAGCCCTAACCCTAACTCTAACCCTAGACCTAGCACTGGCCCTAGCCCTAACCCTAACCCTAACCCTAACCCTAACACAAACAAAAACCCTAACACTAGCAATAGCCCTAACACTAACACTAACCTAACCATAACGCTAACAATAATGCTACTCCTAAACCTAGCCCTAGCCATAACCCGAACCTTATCCCGAACCCTAAACATAGCCCTAGCCCTAGCCCTAGCCCTAAGCCTAACCCTAACGCTAGCTCTAACCCTAGCCCTAGCCCTAGACCTTAGCCTAGCCCCAACCCTTACCTTAACCCTAACGCTAACCCAAACCCTAACCCTAAACATAACTCTACCCTAACCCTAACCCTAACCCTGAGCCTAACAAAGCCCTAACCCAAGCCGTAACCTTAAGTTAACCCAAAGCCTATCCCAAACCTCACCCTAATGCTAACACTAAATTTAAGCCTAACCATAACCATAACCCTAAACCTAACCCTAGCCCTAGCCCTAACCGTAAACGTAACTCTAGCATTACCCTAGCCCTAGCCCTAACCCTAACACTAACCCTAACCCTAACCCTAACCCTAGCCCTAGCGCTAAACCTAACCCTAAACCTAACCATAGCCCTAACACTAACCCAAATCCAAAAACTAAAACTAGCACAAGCGCTAACCCTAACACTAACCCTAACCCTAGCCCTAGACCTAGCAATAACCATAACCCTAAACCTAGCCGTAGCCCCAGCCTTAACCCTAACACTAAACCTAACCCTAGGCCTAGCCCTAGCCCTAACCCTAACCATAACCCCAACAGAATCGCTAACTCTGGCACTAGAACTTACCCTAAACCTAAAACTAGCCCTAACCCTAAACCTAACCCAAATCCTAACCCTAACCCTAACCGTAACCCTAAACCTAACCCTAACCCTAACTTTAAGGCTAGTCCTAGCCCTCACCCTAGCCCTAGCCCTAGCTCTAGCCCTAACCCTAAACCTAAACCTAGCCGTAGCCCTAGCCCTAACCCTAACACTTACCCTACTCCTAGCCATAACCGTAACCCTAAGCCTAGTTCTAACCCTAGCCCTCGCCCTTACCCTAGCCCTACCCCTAACACTAGCCCTAGTCCTAGCCCTAACCTTAACCATAACCCTAACCCTAGCCCTATCCCTGGAACTAGCACTAACCCTTAACATAACCGTAGCCCTAAACCTAACCCTAACCCTAACCTTAACCCTAGCCCTAGCTATAAACTTAACCCTAAACCAACCCTAAACCTAGCCCTAATACTAACCCTAACCCTAGCTCTAGACTAGCCCTCACCCTTTTCTAGGCCAAACCCTAACCCTAGCCATAGCGGGAGCCCTAACCCTAACCCTAGACCTAACCCTGGCAGTAGCACTAAACCTAACCCTAACCTTAGCACTAACCCTAACCCTAACCCTAACCCTAGCCCTAACTCTAACCCTAACCCTAACCCTAACCATAGTCCTAGCCCTAACCCAAACCCAAACTCTGACGCTAGCACTAGCCCTAACCCTAACACTAACCAAAACCCTAGCCCTAACCTTAGCCCTAACCCTAATCCTAGCACAAGCCCTAGCCCTAGATCTAGCACTAACCCTAAACTTGGCCCTTGCCCTAGCCCTAGCCCTAGCCCTAACGCTAACGCTAACCCTAACCCTAGCCCTAGACCTAGCCCTAACCCAAACCCTAACCCTAGCACTAGCCCTAACACTAACAGTAAACCTAAACCTAGCTCCAGCCCTAGCCCTAACGCTAACCCAAACCCTAAACTTAGCCCCAGCCCCAACCCTAACCCTAACCCTAACCCTAGAGCTAACCTTAACCCTAACCCTAACCCTAGCCCTAGTCCTAGCCCTAGCTCTAACCCTAACCCTAACCCTAACCCTAGCCCTAGCCCTGGCGCTAGCCCTAACCCTAACACTAACCCTAGCCCTAGCACGAGTCCTAAACCTAACACTAAACCTAAACCTAGACCTAGCCCTAGCCCTAACCCTAACCTGAACCCTAAACTTAGCCCTAGCCCTGGCACTAGCACTAACCCTAACCCTAACCCTAACCCTAGCCCTAACCCTAACCCTAACCCTAACCCTAACCCTAACCCCAACCCTAGCCCTAGCCCTAACTCTAGCCCTAACCCTAAACCAATCCATAGCCATAGCACTAAACCAAACACAAACGCTGACCCTAGCAATAGTCATAAACCTAACACTAACCCTAAGCTTAGCCCTAGCCCTAGCCCTAACCCTAAACCTAGCCCTAACCCTACACCTAGCCCTTGCCTTAGCCCTAAAATTAACCCTAAACCTAAATGTAGCCCTAACCCTAGCCCTAGACTAAGACTAACCCTAACCCTAGCCCTAGCCCTAGCCTTAGCTCTAACACTAGCCCTAACCCTAATCCTAACCCTAGCCCTAGCCCTAGCCGTAACCCTAACCCTAACCCTAGCGCTAGCCCCAGCCAAAACCCTAACACTAAACCTATCCCTAGGCCTACCCCTAGCCCTAACCCTAACCATTATCCCAACCCTGTCCCTAGCCCTGGCAATAGCACTAACACTAACCCTAACCCTAACCTTAGCCCTAGCTCTAAACCTAACCCTAACCATAGACCCAGCCCTAAATGAAACCCAGACGAAGACCCTAGCCATAGCCCTAACCCTAACCCAAAACCTAAACCTAGCACTAGCCCGAACCATAACACGAACCCTAACCCTAGCCTTCGCCCTAGCCCTAACCCTAACCCTAACTCTAACCCTAGACCTAGCACTGGCATTAGCCCTAACACTATCCCTAAACCTAAATGTAGCCCTAACCCTAGACCTAGCCCTAGCCTTAGCTCTAACACTAGCCCTAACCCTAATCCTAACCCTAGCCCTAGCCCTAGCCCTAACCCTAGCCCTAACCCTAACTCTAACCCTAGACATAGCACTGGCCCTAGCCCTAACCCTAACCCTAACCCCAGCCCGAACACTAACCCTAACCCTAGCCGTAGCCCTAACACTAACACTAACCTAAACCTAAAGCTAGCAATAATGTTACTCCTACACCTAGCCCTAGCCATAACCCTAACCTTATCCCGAACCCTAAATATAGCCCTAGCCCTATCCCTAGCCCTAGCCCTATGCCTAACCCTAACCCTAGTTCTAGCCCTAGCGCTAGCCCTCACCCTAGACCTAAGCCTAGCCCCAACCTTTACCTTAACCGTAATCCTAATCCAAACCCTAACCCTAAACCTAAACCTACCCTAGCCCTAGCCCTAGCCCTAACCCTAACCCTAACCCTAGCACTAGACCTAACCCTAAACTACACCCGAAAACTAGCCCTAGCCTAACACTAACCCTAACACTACCCGAGCCGTTACACTAACCATAACCCTAACCCTAACCCTAGCACAAGCCCTAACAATAACCTAACCCTAGAAATAACACTAGACCTAACCAAAACCGTAACTCTAGCATTAGTCATAGCCTTAGACCTAGCCATAACCCAAGCCCTAAGCCTAACCCTAACCCTAGCCGTAGCCCTAACCCTAACCCTAAACTTAGCCATAGCCCTAACACTAACCCAAATCCAAACACTAACCCTAGTACAAGCGCTAACCCTAACACTAACCCTAACCCTAACCCTAACCCTAGCCCAAACACTAACCCTAACCCTAGCCATAGCCCTAACACTAAACCTAACCTAACCCTAATGCTAACAATAATGTTACTACTTCACCTAGCCCTAGCCATTACCCAAACCTTATCCCGAACCCTAAATATAGCCCTAGCCCTAGCCCTAGCCCTAAGCCTAACTCTGACCCTAGCTCTAGCCCTAGTCCTAGCCCTCACCCTTGACCTAAGCCTAGCCCCAACCCTTACTTTAACCCTAACCCTAACCCAAACCCTAACCCTAAACATAACCCAACCCTAACCCTAACCCTTACCCTGAGCCTAACAAAGCCCTAGCCCAAGCCGTAACCTTAAGCTAACGCAAAGCCTATCCCAAAACTCACCCTAATGCTAACACTAAATTTAAACCTAACCATAACCCTAACCCTAAACCTAACCCTAGCCCTAACCGTAAACGTAACTCTAGCATTACCCTAGCCCTAGCCCTAGCCATAACCCTAACCCTAACCCTACCCTAGCCCTAAACCTAACCCTAACCCTAGCACTAGACCTAACCCTAAACTACACCCGAGCCCTAGCCCTAGCCTAACACTAACCCTAACACTAACCCTAGCCATTACAATGACCATAAACCTAACCCTAACCCTAGCACTAGCCCTAACCCTAACCTAACCCTAGAACTAACACTAGACCTAACCAAAACCATAATTCTAGCATTAGTCATAGCCCTAGACCTAGCCATAACCCTAGCCCTAACCCTAACCTAACCCTAACCCTAACCCAAGCCCTAACCCTAACCCTAACACTAACCCTAGCCCTAGCCCTAGCCCTAACCCTAACCCTAACACTAACCCTAGCCCTAGCCCTAGCCCTAACCCTAACCCTAAACCTAACCATAGCCCTAACACTAACCCAAATACAAACACTAACCCTAGCACAAGCACTAACCCTAACACTAACCCTAAACCTAGCCCTAGCCCTAGCCCTAACCCTAACCCTAACCCTAGCCCTAGCCCCAGCGCTAACCCTAATACTAAACCTAAACCTAGGCCTAGCCCTAGCCCTAACCATAACCATAACCCCAACCCTATCCCTAGCCCTCCACTAGAACTAAACCTAACCCTAACCCTAGCCCTAACCCTAACCCTAACCCCAGCCCTAACCTTAAGCCTAGTCGTAACCCTCACCCTAGCCCTAGCCCTAGCTCTAGCCCTAACCTTAAACCTAGACCTAGCCATAGCCCTAGCCCTAACCCTAACACTTAACCTACTCCTAGCCATAACCGTAACACTAACCCTAGCTCTAACCCTAGCCCTCGCCCTTGCCCTAGCCCTAACCCTAACCCTAACCCTAGCCCTAGTCCTAGCCCTAACCCTAACCCTAGCCCTAGCCCTGGCACTAGCACTAACCCTAAACATAACCGAAGCCCTAACCATAACCGTAACCCTAACCTTAACCCTAGCCCTAGCTATAACCCTAACCCTAAAACTACCCTAAACCTAGCCCTAAAACTAACCCTAACCCTAGCTCTAGACTAGCCCTCACACTTACCCTAGGCCTAACCCTAACCCTAAACAAAGCGGAAGCCCTAACCCTAACCCTAGCCCTAACCCTGGCACTAGCACTAAACCTAACCCTAAGCTTAGCCCTAACCCTAACCCTAACCCTAACCCTAGCCCTAACTCTAACCCTAAACCTAACCATAACCATAGTCCTAGCCATAACCCAAACCCAAACTCTGACCCTAGCCCTAGCCCTAGCCCTAACAAAACCCTAGCCCAAGCCCTAGTCTAACACTAGCACAAACCCTAACTCTAGCCCTACCACTAGCCCTAAACCTAACCCTAGCCCAAGCCCTAGACCTAGCTCTAGCCCTAAACCTAACGCTAACCCTAGCACTTGCCCTAACCCTAAACCTAGTCCTAGCCCCAGCCCTAAGCCTAAACCTAACCCTAACCCTAGCCCTAGCGCTCACCCTAGCCCTAAACCTAACCCTAGCGCTAGCCCTAGACCTAGCCCTACCCTAACCCTAACCCTTGCCCTAGCCATAGCACTAGCCCTAGCCCTAGCCCTAACGCTATACATAACACTAAACCTAGCCCTAGACCTAGCCCTAACCCTAACACTAACCCTAACCCTAGCCCAGTCCCTAACCCTAAACCTAACCCTAACCCTAATCCTACAGCTAGCCCTGGCCTTAGCCCTAAAACTAACCCTAAACCTAAACATAGCCCTAACCCTAGCCCTAGACTAAGACTAACCCTAACCCTAGCCCTAGCCCTAGCCTTAGCTCTAACACTAGCCCTAAACCTAAACCTAACTCTAGCCCTAGCCCTAGCCCTAGCCGTAACCCTAACCCTAACCCTAGCGCTAGACCCAGCCCTAACCCTAACCCTAACCCTAGCACTAGCCCTAGCTCTAAACCTAACCCTAACCATAGCCCTAGCCCTAAACCTAACCATAACACAAACCTAGCCCTAGACCAAACCCTAACCCAAAACCTAACCCTAGCACAAGCCCGAACCATAACACTAATCCTAACCCTAGCCCTAGTCCTAGCCCTAACCCTAACCCAAACCCTCACCCTAGACCTAGCCCTGGCCTTAGCCCTAACACTAACCCTAAACCTAAACGTAGCCCTAACCCTAGCCCTAGCCCCACCCTTAGCTCTAACACTAGCTCTAACCCTAACCCTAAACTTATCCCTAGCCCTAACCCTAGCCCTAACCCTAACTCCAACCCTAGACATAGCACTGGCCCTAGCCCTAACCCTAGCCCTAACCCTAACTCTAACCCTAGACATAGCACTGGCCCTAGCCCTAACCCTAACCCTAACCCTAACCATAGCCCGAACACTAACCCTAAACCTAGTCATAGCCCTAACACTAACACTAACCTAACCCTAATGCTAACAATAATGTTACTCCTAAACCTAGCCCTAGCCATAACCCTAACCTTATCCTGAACCCTAAACATAGCCCTAGCCCTAGACCTAGCCCTAGCCATAACCCTAACCTTATCCCGAAACCTAAACATAGCCCTAGCCCTAGCCCTAGCCCTAAGCCTAACCCTAACCCTAGCCCTAGCTCTAGACCTAGCCCTCACCCTAGACCTAAGCCTAGCCCCAACCCTTACCTTAACCCTAACCCTAACCCAAACCCTAACCCTAAACATACCCCTACCACTAAACCTAACCCTTACCCTGAGCCTAACAAAGCCCTAGCCCAGGCCGTAATCTTAAGCTAACCCAAAGCCTATTCCAAACCTCACCCTAATGCTAACACTAAATTTAAACCTAACCATAACCATAACCCTAAACCTAACCCTAGCCCTAGCCCTAACCGTAACCGTAACTCTAGCATTGCCCTAGCCCTAGCCCTACCCATAACCCTAACCCAAACCCTGACCCTACCCTAGCCCTAAACCTAACACTAACCCTAGCACTAGCCCTAACCCTAAACTACACCCGAACCCTAGCCCTAGCCTAACACTAACCCTAGCCATTACACTAACCATAACCCTAACCCTAACCCTAGCCCTAGCCCTAAACCTAACCCTAAACCTAACCATAGCCCTAACACTAACCCAAATCCAAACACTAACCTTAGCACAAGCGATAACCCTAACACTAACCCTAACCCTAGCCCTAGCCCTACCCCTAACACTAACCCTAAATCTAGCCCTAGCCCCAGCCCTAACCCTAACACTAAACCTGAACCTAGGCCTAGCCCTAACCCTAACACTAACCATAACCCCAACCCTATCCCTAGCCCTGGCACTAGAACTAACCCTAACCCTAACCCTAGCCCTAACCCTAACCCTAACACTAACCCTAGCCCTACCTTAAGCCTAGTCCTAGCCCTCACCCTAGCCCTAGCCCTAGCTCTAGCCCTAACCCTAAACCTAGACCTAGCCGTAGCCCTAGCCCTAACCCTAACAATTACCCACTCCTAGCCATAAGCGTAACCCTAACCCTAGCTCTAACCCTAGCCCTAGCCCTAACCCTAACCCTAGCCCTATTCCTAGCCCTAACCCTAACCCTAACCCTAACCCTAGCCCTATCCCGGCACTAGCACTAACCCTTAACATAACCGTAGCCCTAAACCTAACCCTATCCCTAACCTTAACCCTAGCCCTAGCTATAACCCTAACCCTAAAACTACCCTAAACCTAGCCCTAAACCTAACCCTAACCCTAGCTCTAGACTAGCCCTCACCTTTGCACTAGGCCTAACCCTAACCCTAGACATACCGGGAGCCCTAACCCTAACCCTAGCCCTAACCCTGGCACTAGCAATAACCCTAACCATAAGCTTAGCCCTAACCCTAACCCTAGCTCTAACCCTAACCCTAACCCTAGCCCTAACTCTAACCCTAACCCTAACCCTAACCATAGTCCTAGCCCTAACCCAAACCCAAACTCTGACCCTAGCACTAGCCCTAACCCTAATACTAACAAACAACCCTGCCCTAAACTTAGCCCTAACCCTAATCCTAGCAGAAGCACTAGCCCTAGATCTAGCCCTAACCCTAAACTTGGCCCTTGCCCTAGCCCTAGCCCTAGCCCTAACGCTAACCCTAACCCTAGCCCTAGACCTAGCCCTAACCCAAACCCTAACCCTAGCACTAGCCCTAACACTAACACTAAACCTAAACCTAGTCCCAGCCCTAGCCCTAACGCTAACCAAAACGCTAAACTTAGCCCCAGCCCCAACCCTAACCCTAACCCTAAACCTAGCCCTAGCCCTAGCCTTAACCCTAACCCGACCCCTAACCCTAGCCCTAGACCTAGTCCTAGCCCTAACCCTAACCCTAACACTAAACCTAGCCCTAGCCCTAGCCCTACCCTAACCCTAAACCTAACCCTAGCCGTAGCCCTAACCCAAACCCTAACCCTAACACTACCCTAGCCCTAGCCCGAGTCCTAAACCTAACACTAAACTTAAACCTAGCCCAGGCGCTAGCCCTAACCCTAAACCGAACCCTAAACCTAGCCCTAGCCCTGGCACTAGCACTAACCCTAACCCTAACCCTAAACCTAGCCCTGGACCTAGCCCTAGACCAAGCCCTAGCCCTAGCCCTAGCCCTAACCCTAACCTTAAGACAAACATTAGACCCAGCCCTAGCCCTAACCCTAGCCCTAGCACTAAGTCTAAACCTAACCCTAACCGTAGCCCTAGCCCTAGCCCTAACCCTAACACTAACCCTAACCCTAGCTCCAGCCCTAACCATAACGCAAACCCCAATCACAACCCCATGCCCAACCCCAACCCTAAATCTACCTCCAACCCCAACACCACACCAACCCCAACACCAACCACAACCCTAACTGTAATTCTAACACGAACACGTACCCTAACCCCAACCCTAACCCGAATCCGAACCCGAAACCTGACCCTAACCCTAACAAGAACCCGAACCCGAACCCGAAACCTAACCCTAATCCTAACCCTAAACCTGATCCTACACCAACCTTAACCATAGCCTTAGACTTAGTCATAGTCCTAACTGTTGACACAACACTAGCCTTAAAGCAAACCCTATCCCTAACCATAACCCTAATCCTAGCCCTAAACCTAAACCTAACACTAGCCCTCACCCTAGCCCTAAACGTAACCCTAGCCCTAACCCTAAACCTAACCCTAACCTTAGCACTAGACCTAGCCCTAAGCCTAACACTAACCCTAACCCTAGCCCCAGCCCTAACCATAAACCTAACCCCAACCCCAACCCCAACCAGAACCACAACCCCAACCCTAAATCTACAACCAACCCCAACCCCACCCCAACTACAACCCAACCACATCCTTAACTGTAATTCTAAACCAAACCCGTACCCTAACCCTAACCCTAACCAGAACCCTAACCCAAACCAGCACCCCAAACCGAACAAGAACCCTAACCCAACCCGAACCCGAACCCGAAACCTAACCCTAACCCTAAACCTAATCCTACACCAACCTTAACCATAGCCTTAGACTTAGTCATAGTCCTAACTGTTGACACAACACTAGCCCTAAAGCAAACCCTATCCCTAACCCTAACCCTAATCCTAGACCTAAACCTAACCCTAGCCCTCACCCTAGCCCTAACCATAACCCTAACCCACACCCCTAGCACTAACCCTATTCTAACCCTAGCCCTAGCCCTAAGCCTAACCTTAACACTAACACTAGACCCAGCCCTAGCCCTAACCATAACACTAACCCTAACCCTAGCCCCAGCCATAACTCTAACGCTAAACCCAACCCCAAAACCAACCACAACCACAAACCTAAAACTAACTCCAACCCCAAACCCACCCCAACCCCAACCCAAACCACAACCCAAAATGTAATTCTAATCCGAACCCGTACCCTTACACTAACCCGAACCCGAAACCTAACCCTAACCCTAACCCAAATCCTAATCCTACACCAGCCTTAACCATAGCCTTAGACTTAGTCATAGTCCTAACTGTTGACACAACACTAGCCCTAAAGCAAACCCTATCCCTAACCCTAACCCTAATCCTAGCCCTAAATCTAACCATAGCCCAGGCCCTCACCCTAGCCCTAACCCTAACCCTAGCCCTAGCCCTAGACCTAGCCCTACCCTAACCCTAGCCCTAAACCTTGCCCTAGACCTAGCCCTAGCCCTAACCCTAACTTAAACACTAACACTACACCCAGCCCTAGCCCTAACCCTAGCCCTAGCACTAAGCCTACCCTTAAACATAAACCTAAACCTAATCCTAGCCCTAGCTCTAACACTAGCCCTAACACTAACCATAACGCTAGCATTAGACCTAGCCCTAGCCTTAGCCCTAGCCCTAAACCTAACCCTAACCCTACCCTATCCCTAAACCTAACCTTAAACCTAAAACTAACCCTAGCACTAGCCCTAACCCTAACCAAACCCTAGCCCTAGCCCTAGCCCTAACCGTAACCCTAACCCTAAACCTAGCCCTAACACTAACCCTAGCCCTAGCCCTAGCCCTAAACCTAACCCTAACCCTAACCCTAGCCCTAACCCTAACCCTAACACTTGCTCTAGCCCTAGCCCTAGCACTAGACCTAGCCCTCGCCCTAACCCTAATCATAACACTAACCCTAACCCTAGCCCTAGCCCTAACCCTAACACTAACCCTAACTCTTCCCCTAACCACAACCTCAACCCCAAAACCAACCCCAACCCCAACCCTAAATCTACCTCCAACCCCAACCCCAACCAAAACCCAACCCCAACCACAACCCTAACTTTAATTCTAAACCAAACCCGAGACTGAAATCTAACCCTAACCAGAACCCCAAACCGAACAAGAACCCTAACACTAACCCGAACCTGAACACGAAACCTAACACTAACCCTAACCCTAATCCTAATCACACCAACCTTAACCATAGACTTAGACTTAGTCATAGTCCTAACTCTAGACACAACACTAGCCCTAAAGCAAACCCTATCCCTAACCCTAACCCTAATCCTAGACCTAAACCTAACCCTAGCCCTAGCCCTCACCCTAGCCCTAACCCTAACCCTAACCCTAGCCCTAGCCATAGTCCTAGCACTACCGTAAACCTAGCCCTGGACCTAGCCCTAGACCAAGCCCTAGCCCTAGCCCTAGCCCTAACCCTAACCTTAAGACAAACATTAGACCCAGCCCTAGCCCTAACCCTAGCCCTAGCACTAAGTCTAAACCTAACCCTAACCATAGCCCTAGCCCTAGCCCCAACCATAACACTAACCCTAACCCTAGCTCCAACCCTAACCCTAACACTAAACCCAACCACAACCCCAAGCCCAACCCCAACCTAAATCTACCTCCAACCCCAACACCACACCAACCCCAACACCAACCACAACCCTAACTGTAATTCTAACCCGAACACGTACCCTAACCCCAACCGAACCCGAATGCGAACACGAACCCTGACCCTAACCCGAACCCGAACCCGAAACCTAACCCTAACCCTAACCCTAACCCTAACCCTAAACCTAATCCTACACCAACCTTAACCATAGCCTTAGACTTAGAAATAGTCCTAACTGTTGACACAACACTAGCCCTAAAGCAAACCCTATCCCTAACCTTAACCCTAGCCCTAGCACTCACCCTAGCCCTAACCAAACCCTAGCCCTAGCCCTAGCCCTAGACCTACCCTAACCCTAACCTAGCCCTAGCCCTAACCCTAACCCAAACCCTAACCGTAGCACTAGCCCTAACCCTAACACAAACCCTAACCGTAGCCCTAAGCCTAACCCTAACACTAACCCTAAACCTAGCCCTAACCCTAACCCTAACACTAGCTCTAGCCCTAGCCCTAGCCCTAGCCCTCGACATGCCCTAAGCCTAAGCCTAACTCTAACCCTAGCCCTAACCGTAACCCTAACCCTAACCCTAACCCTAACCCTAGCCCTAGCCCTAACCCTAACCCTAAACCCAACCCCAACTCCAACCCTAAATCTACCTCCAACCCAAACCCCACCCCAACCCCAACCCCAAACCCAACACTAACTGTAATTCATCCCGAAACCGAAATGAAACCCTAACCCGAACCCGAACCCAAAACCTAATCCTAACCTGAACCTGAGCCCGAACATGAACCCTAACCCTAACCCGAACCCGAACCCGAACCCGAAACCTAACTCTAACCCTAATCCTACACCTAACCTTAACCATAGCCTTAAACTTAGTCATAGTCCTAACTGTTGACACAAACTAGCCCTAGAGCTAACCCTAGCCCTAACACTAAACTAACCGTAACCCTAGCCCTAGCCCTAACCTTAAGCCAGCCAAAGCCCTAGCCCTAGCTCTACCCTAACCCTAACCCTAGTCCTAGCCCTAGCCCGAATCTAACCCTAAACCTAACGCTAGCCCTAGCACTAGCCCTAACCCTAACCCTAACCCTAGCCTTAGCTATAGCACTAGCACTAAACCTAACCCTAACCCTAGCCCTAACATTAACCTTAACCCTAACCCTAAACCTAACCCTAGTTCTAACCCTAACCCTAACCCTAACCACAGCCCTAGCCCTGACCCAAACTCAAACCTTCACCCTAGCACTAGCACTAACCCTAACACTAACCCTAACCCTAGCCCTAGCCCTAACCCTAAGCCTAGCCCAAGACCTAGCCCTAGCTATAGCCCTAACCCTAACCATAGCCCTAGCCCTAGCCCTAACTCTAAACCTAGCCCAAGCCCGAGCCCCAGCCCCAACCCAAACCCTAACACTAGCCGTAGCCCTTGCCCTAACCTAACCCTAGCCCAAGCACTAGCCCTAACCCCAACCCTAACCCTAACCCTAGCCCTAGGCCTTGCCATAGCCCTAACTTGACCCTAAACCTAACCGAAGCCCTAACCCTAACTCTAACCCTAGCCCTAGCACTAAGCTTAACCCTAACCCTAACCCTAAACCTAGCCCTAGCCCTAGCCCTAGCTCTAACACTAGGCCTAACCCTAGCACTAAACCTAAGCCTAGCCATAGACCTAGCACTAGATGTAACACTAGCCCTAACCCTAACCGTAAATCTAGCATTAGCCCTAGCCCTAGCCCCAGCCATAACCCTAAACCTAACATTAACCCTAACCATAACCCCAACCATAACCCTAACCCTAACCTATCCCTAGCCCTAGCCTTAGACCTAACACTAACCCTAGCCCTATGCCTAGCCCTACCCTAACCTAACCATAACCCTAGCCCTAACGCTAACAGTAGCCCTAGCCCTAGCCCTTGCCCTAACCGTAATCCTATTCCTAACACTAGCCATGGCCCTGACAGTAGCCCTTACCGTATTCCTAACGCTAACCCTAGCCCTAGCCCTGGCCATAACCGTAACTCTACCTCAAACACTAGACCTAGCCCTGACCCTAGCCCTTTCTTTAACCCTAACCCCAACCATAGTCCTTACCCTAACCCTAACCCTAAACCTAGCACTAAGCCTAACCCTAACCCTAGCCCTAGCCCTGGCACTAGAACTAACACTAACCCAGGCCTTGCCCTAATGCTAACCCTAACTCTAACGCTAGACCTAGCACTAAACCTAACCCAAACCCTAACCATAGCCCTAGCCCTAACCCAAACCCAAACCCTAAACCTAGCACTAGCCCTAACCCTAAAACTAACCCTAAGCCTAGCCCTACCCCTAGCCCTAACCCTAACCCTTTCCCTAGCCCTCGGCCTAGCCCTAGCCCTAACACTAACCCTAACTCTAGCCATAGACCTAGCACTAACACTAACCCTAACACTAGCCCTAGGCCTAGCCTTAGCCCTAACCCTATCCCTAGCCCTAGCCCTAACCCTAAACCTAACACTAGTCCTAGGCCTAGCCTTAGCCCTAACCCTAACACTAACACTAACCCTAACCCTAGCCCTAACCCTAACCCTAACCCTAGCTCTAGCCCTAACCCTAGCCCTCGACATGCCCTAAGCCCAAGCCTAAGCCTAACTCTAACCCTAGCCCTAAACCTAACCCTAACCATAACCCTAACCCTAACCCTAGCCCTAGCCCTAACCCTAACCCTAAACCCAACCCCAACTCCAACTCTAAATCTACCTCCAACCCAAACCCCACCCCAAACCCAACCCCAAACCCAACCCTAACTGTAATTCTATCCCGAACCCGAAACGAAACCCTAACCCGAACACAAACTCGAAACCTAATCCTAACCTGAACCTGAACCCGAACATGAACCCTAACCCTAACCCTAACCCGAACCCGAACGCAAAACCTAACCCTAGCCCTAGCACTAGCC
This sequence comes from Sylvilagus bachmani, assembly GCA_015711505.1. NCBI lineage: Eukaryota > Metazoa > Chordata > Mammalia > Lagomorpha > Leporidae > Sylvilagus > Sylvilagus bachmani. The sequence continues at coordinate 130,392,246 of CM027407.1, forward strand.
CTGACCCTAGCCCTAGCACGAAGCCCAAACCAAACCCTAACCCTAACCCTAACCCTAGACCTAGCCCTAGATCTAACACTAGCCCTAACCCTAACCGTAACTCTAGCATTAGCCATAGCCCTAGCCCTAGCCATAACCCTACCCCTAACCCTAACCCTACCCTAGCCCTAACCCTAATCCTAACCCTAATCCTAACCCTAGCACTAGCCCTAACCCTAACCTAGCCCTAGTTCTAGCCCTAACCCTAATCCTAACCCTAACCCTAACCCTAACCCTAACCCTAACCCTAGCCTTAACACTAACCCTAGCCTTAGGCCTAGCACTAACCCTAGCCCTGGCCCTAGCCCTAGCCATAACCCTAATCCTATTCCTAACCCTAGCCCTGGCCCTGACAGTAGCCTTTACCTTATCCCTAACCCTAACGCGAACCCGAACCCTAACCCTAAACCTAACCCTAAACCAAACCCGAACCCAAACCCGAACCTAACCCTAACCTGAACCCGAACCCGAACATGAACCCTAACCCTAACCCTAACCCGAACCCGAACCCAACCCTAAACCAAACTCTAACCCTAATCCTACACCTAACCTTAACCATAGCCTTAGACTTAGTCATAGTCCTAACTGTTGACACAAACTAGCCCTAAAGCTAACCCTAGCCCTAAACCTAACCCTAACCCTAACCCTAGCCCTAACCCTAACAATAGCCCTAGCCCTCGCGTAGCCCTAACCCTAAACCTAACCATAACCCAAGCCATAGCCCTAGGCCTAACCCTAAACCTAGCCTTGACCTAGCCCTAGCCCTAGCCCTAGCCCTAACCCTAACACTAACCATAGCCCTAGCCCCAGCCCCAAACCCTAACCCTAACCCTAACTCTAGCCCTAGCACTAGCCCTAACACTAACCCTAAACCTAACGCTAGTCCTTGCTCTAAACCTAACCCAAACCCTAAACATAGCCCTAGACCTAACAAAAACCTAAACTCTAACCTTAGCACAAGCCCTAACACTAACACTAGCCCTAGCCCTAGCTCTTGCCCTAACCCTAAACCTAACCGTAGCCCTAACCCTAACTCTAACCCTAGCACTAGCACTAACACTAGCCCTAACCCTAACACTAACCCTGCCCTAGGCCTAACAATACCCTAAAACTGACCCTAACTCCAACCCCAACACCAACCACAACCATAACCGTAACCCTAAACCGAACACGAACCCTAACCCTAAATCTAACTCAAACCCGAACCCGAAACTAAACCTAACCTGAACCCAAACCCGAACATGAACCCTAACCCTAACCCGAACCCAAACCCGAAACCTAACCCTAACCCTAATCCTACACCTAACCTTAACCATAGCCTTAGATTTAGTCATAGTCCTAACTGTTGACACAAACTAGCCCTAAAGCTAACCCTAGCCCTAAACCTAACCCTAACTCTAGCCCTAGCCCTAGCCCTAACCATAACCCTAACACTAGCCCTAGGCCTAGCCCTAACCCTAACCCTAACCCTAGCCCTAACCCTAACCCTAACCCTAGCTCTAACCCTAGCCCTAGCCCTAGCCCTCGACATGCCCTAAGCCTAAGCCTAACTCTAACCCTAGCCCTAAGCCTAACCCTAAACCTAACCCTAACCCTAGCCCTAGACCTAACCTTAACCCTAAACCCAACCCCAACCCCAACCTTAAATCTACCTCCAACCCAAACGCTACACCAACACCAACACCAAACCCAACGCTAACTGTAATTCTATCCCGAACCCGAACCGAAACCCTAACCCGAACCCGAACCCTAACCCAAACCCGAACCCGAACCCAAAAATGAAACCTAACACTAGCCCGAACTTGAAACCCGAAACCTAACCCTAGCCCTAGCCCTAGCCCTAGCCCTGAACCTAGCCCTTACACTAAGCCCAAACCTAAGACTAACCCTAAACCTACACCTAGCCCTAGCCCTAGCTCTAACACTACCCTAACCTTAACCGTAACTCTAGCATTAGCCCTAACCCTAGCCATAAACCTACCCCTAACCCTAACCCTACCCTAGCCCTAACCCTAACCCTAATCCTAACCCTAATCCTAACCCTAGCACTAGCCCTAACCCTAACCTAGCCCTAATCCTAACCCTAACCCTAACCCTAGCCTTAACACTAACCCTAGCCCTAGACCTAGCACAAACCGTAGCCCTAGCCCTAGCCCTAGATCTAACACAAGCCATAACCCTAGCACTAACAATAGCCCTAGCACTAACCCTAACCCTAACCCTAACCCTGACCCCAACCCCAACCCCAAACACAACCCCGAATCTAACTGTAATCCTAACCCGAATCCGAAAACTAACCCTAAATCTAACTCGAACACGAACCCGAACCCGAACATAACCCTAACCTGAACCCGAACCCGAACATGAACCCTAACCCTAACCCGAACCAAACCCAAACCTAACCCTAACCCTAACCCTAATCCTACACCTAACCTTAACCATAGCCTTAGACTTAGTCATAGTCCTAACTGTTGACACAAACTAGCCCTAAAGCTAACCCTAGCCCTAAACCTAACCCTAACACTAACCCTAGCCCCAACCCTAACCCTAGCCCTAGCCCTCGCCTAGCCCTAACCCTAAATCTAACCCAAGCCCTAGCCATATCCCTAGACCTAGCCCTAGCCCTGGCCCTAACACGAACCTTAACACTAACCCTAGCCCTACCCTAGCCCTAACCCTAGCCCTAGCACTAAGCCTAACCCTAATCTAACTCAAAACCTAGCCCTAGCCCTAGCCCTAGTTCTAACACAAGCCCTAACCCTAACAGTAACTCTAGCATTAGCCCTAGCGCTAGTGCTGGCCATAACCCTAATCCTAACCCAAACCCGAGCACTAGCCAAAATGCTAACCTAACCCTGGACCTAGCCCTAGCCCTAGCCCTAGCCCTAGTCCTAACCCTAACCCTAACCCTAACCCTAACCCTAACCCTAACCCTATACCTAACACTAACCCTAGCCCTAACCCTAAACTAACCTCACCCTAACCCTGCCGTCACCCTAACCCTAACACTAGCCCTCGCCCTAGCCCTAGCCGTAGCCCTAACCATAATTCTATGCTAGCCCTAGCCCGGGCCCTGACAGTAGCCCTAACCGTATCCCTAACCCTAAACCTAGCACTAGCCCTGGCCATAACCGTAACACTAACCCTAACCCTAAACTTAGATCTCTCCCTAGCCCTAAACCTAACCCTTAACCTAACCGTAGACCTAACCCTAACACTAAACCTAGACCTAGCACTAAGCCTATCCCTAACCTAACCCTAACCCTAACCCTAGCCCTAGCCCTTGCTCTAACACAAGACCTAAGCCTAACACTAAACCTAATCCTACACCTAACCTTAACCATAGCCTTAGACTTAGTCATAGTCCTAACTGTTGACACAAACTAGCCCTAAAGCTAACCCTAGCCCTAAACCTAACCCTAACCCTAGCCCTAACCCTAACCCTTGCCCTAGCCCTCGCCTAGCCCTAACCCGAAACCTAGCCCTAGCCCTAGCCCTAACCCTAACACTAACCCTAACCCTAACCCTATACCTAACACTAACCCTAGCACTAGACCTAACACTAACCCTAACCTAACCCTAACCCTATGCCTAGACCTAGCCCTAACCCTAACCCTAACCATATACCTAACACTAACCCTAGCCCTAGCCCTAGCCCTAGCCCTAGACCTATCCTAACCTAACCTAACCCTAACCCTAGCCCTAGCCCTAACCCTAACACTAGCCCTAGCCCTAGCCCTTGCCCTAACACTAATCCTATTCCTAATCCTAGCCCTGGCCCTGACAGTAGCCCTTACCATATACCTAACGCGAACTCTAGCCCTAGCCCTAGCCATAACCATAAACCTAACTCTAACCCTAGACCTAGCCATGGCCTTAGCACTAACCCTAACCCTAAACCTAACCATAGCCCTAACCTTAATTCTTACCCTAGCCCTAGCACTAAGCCTAACCCTAACACTTACCCTAGCCCTAGCACTAGCTCTAACACTAGCACTAACCCTAACATTAACCCTTGCCCTAGCTCTAACCCTAACCCTAACCCTGAACCCAACCCCAACCCCAACACTAACCGTAACCCTAACCCGAACCCGAACCCTAACTGTAAACCTAACCCTAACCCTAACTCGAACCCGAACCGGAACCCAAACCTTAACCCTAAACCGAACCCGAACCCAAAACCTAACCCTAACCCTTACCCTAATCCTACACCTAACCTTAACCATAGCCTTAGACTTATTCATAGTCCTAACTGTTGACACAAACTAGCCCTAAAGCTAACCCTAGCCCTAAAGCTAACCCTACCCCTAACCCTAGCCCTAATCCTAGCCCTAGCCCTCGCCTAGCCCTAACCCTAAACCTAACCCTAGCCCTAGTCATACAACAAGCCCTAACCCTAAACCTAGCCCTAGCCCTAGCCATAGTCCTAGCCCTATCCCTAAACCTAACCCTAGCCCTAGACCCTGCCCCAACCCTAACCCTGACAGTAACCCTAAGCCTAACCCCAACCCTAACCCTAACCCTGGACCTAGAACTAACGCTAAGAGTAGCCCTAGCCCTAGCCCTAGGCCTAGCCCTAACCCTAGCCCTAGGCCTAGCCCTAACCCTAAACCTAACCCTAACCCCAACCCCAACCCCAACCCTAACTCTACCTACAACCACAACCCCACCCAACCACAACCCCCACCCTAAACCTAACCCTAACTGGAAGTCGAACCCTAACCCTAACCTGAACCGGAACCTGAACCCTAACCTAACCCTAACCCAAACCCGAAGCCGAACATGAACCCTAACCCTAACCCGAACCCGAACCCAAACCCGCACCCTTACCCTAACACAAACACAAACACGAATTCGAACCCAAACCCGAACCCGAACCCTAACGCTAACCCTAACCCGAACCCGAACCCGAACATGAACACTAATCCTAAAACAAACCCAATCCCTAACCGGAAACCTAACACTAAACCTAACATTAATCCTACACCTAAACTTAACCATAGCCTCAGAATTAGTCATAGTCCTACCTGTTGACACAACACTAGCCCTAAAGCTAACCCTAGCCCTAACCCTAACCCTAACCATAACCGTATCCCTAACCCTAAGCCAAGTCCTAGCCCTCGCCCTAGTTCTAGCCCTAGCTCTAGCCCTAACCATAACCCTAGCACTAGCCCTAACACTAGCTCGAGCCCTAACGCTAACCCTAACATTAGCCCTAGCCCTAGCACTAGGCGTAACCCTAACCGTAAACCTAACCCTAGCCCTAACCCTAAGCATAAACCTAGCTCTAGCCCTAGCCCTAGACCTCGCCTGAGCCCAAGCCCTAAACCTAGCCCTAGCCCCAGCCCTAACCCTAAACCTAAACCTAAAACTAGCACTAGCCCTAGCCCTAACCCTAAACCTAGGCCTAGCCCTAGCCCTAGCTCTAACCCTAAACCTAACCCTATCCCTAACCCTAACCCTAACCCTAACCCTAGCTCTAGCCCTAGCCCTAGCCCTAGCCCTAACACTAGCCCAATCCCTAACCCTAGACCTAGCTCCAGCCCTAACCCTAACCCTAATCCTAAACCTGGCCATATCCCTGGCACTAGCACTAACCCTAACCCTAACCCTGGACCTAACCTTAACCCTAACCATAATCCTAACCGTAACCCTAACCATAGCCCTAGCTCAAACCCTAACCCTAACCCTAACACTAACCCTAACCCTAGCCCCAGCTCTAACCCTAAACCTAACCCTAACCATAGCCCTAGCCCTAACCCAAACCCAAACCCTGACCCTAGCACTAGCCCTAACCCCAACACTCACACTAATCCTAGCCCTAGCCCTAGCACTTACCCTAACACTAGCCCAAGCCCTAGCCCTAGCTCTAACCCTATCCCTAACCCTAGCCCTAGCCCTAGCCCTAGCTCTAGCCCTAACGCTAACCCTAGCCCTAGCCGTAGCCCTACCCCTAACCCTAAACCTAGCCCAAGCCTTAGCCCTTTCCCTAAACCTAGCCCAAGCCCTAGCCCAGCTCTAGCCCTAACCCTAACACTAGCCCTAGCCCTAGCCCTAGCTCTAACCCTAAACCTAACCCTAACCCTAAATCTAGCCTTAGCCCTCGGCCTAGACCTAAGCCTAAGCCTAACCCTAACCCTAGCCCTAACACTAAACCTAACCCTAGCCCTAGCCCTAGCCCTAACCCTAACCCTAACACTAACCCTGACTCTAGCCCCAACCCTAACCCTAACGCTAACCCCAACCCCAACCCTAAATCTACCTCCAACCCCAAACTCACACCAACCCCAAACCCAACCACAAACCTAACAGTAATTCTAACACCAACCCAAACCCTAACCGTAACCCGAACCCGAACCCAAACCCTAACCCTAACCCAAAACCGAACCCGAACATGAAACCTAAACCTAACCCGAACCCGAACCCAAAACCTAACCCTAACCCTAAACCTAACCCTACACCTAACCTTAACCATAGCCTTAGACTTATTCATAGTCCTAACTGTTGACACAACACTAGCCCTAAAGCAAACCCTAGCCCTAAACCTAACCCTAATCCTAGCCCTAAGCCTAACCCTAATCCTAGCCATAGCCCTAGCCCTAGCCCTAGACCTAACCCAAGCCCTAGCACTAAGCCTAACCCTAACCCTAACCCTAACCATTGCCCTAGCCCTAGCCCTAGCTCGAACACTAGCCCTAACACTAACCGTAACTCTAGAATTAGCCGTAGTCCTAGCCCTAGCCATAAACCTACCCCTAATCCTAACCTTAACCCTAACCCTAACCCTAAACCTAACCTAGCCCTAACCCTAACCCTAAACCTAGCCCTAACCTTAACCCTAACCCTAGCCCTAGCTCTTGGCCTAAACCTAACCCTAACCCTAGCCCTAGCCCTATCCCTAACCCTAACCCTAGCCCAAGCCCTATCCCCAGCCCCAACCCTAAACCTAAACCTAGCCCTAGCCCTAGCCCTAGCCCTAACCAAACCCTAAACCTAACCCAAGCCCCAGCCCTGGCACTAGCAGTAAACGTAAACCTAACCCTAGACCTAACCCTAACCCTAACCCTACCCCTAGCCCTAACCCTAAACCTAACCCTAACCCAAACCCCAACACTAACTCTGCCTACAACCACAACCCCACCCAACCACAACCCCCACCCTAAACATAACCCTAACTGGAAGCCAAACCCTAACCCTAACCCGAACCCGAACCCGAACCTAACCCTAACCCGAACCCGAAGCCGAACATGAACCTAACCCTAACCCGAACCCGAACCCGCACCCTAACCCTATCACGAACTTGAACGCAAACCCGAACACTAACCCTAACCCTAACCCGAACCCGAACATGAAGACTAATCCTAAACCAAACCCGAACCCGAACCAGAAACCTAACCCTAACCATAACCCTAATCCTACAGCTAATCTTAACCATAGCCTTAGAATTAGTCATAGTCCTACCTGTTGACACAACACTAGCCCTAAAGCTAACCAAAGCCCTAACCCTAACCCTAACCGTAGCCCTAACCCTAAGCCTAGTCCTAGCCCTCGCCCTAGCCCTAGCCCTACCCTAACCCACACCCTAACCCTAGCCCTAGCTCCAGCCCTAACCCTAAACCTAAACCTAAACCTAACCCTAACCCTAAACCTAACCCTAACCCTAACCCTAGCTCTAACCCTAACCTTAACTCTAACCCTAACCATAGCCCTAGCCGTAACCCTGACCCTAGCACTAGCCCTAACCCTAACACTAACACTAACCCTAGCCCTAGCCCTAGCACTTAACCTAACACTAGCCCTAGCCCTAGCCCTAGCCCTAGCCCTACCCCTACCCCTACCCCTACCCTAACCCTAACCCAAGCCCTAGACCTAGCCCTAAGTCTAGCCGTAGCCCTAACCGTAACCTTAACACTAACCCTAGCCCTAGCCCTAGCCCTAACCCTAGCCCTAACCCTAACCCTAGCCCTAAATCTAACCCTAACACTAACCCTAACCCCAACCACAACCCCAACCCTAATTCTTTCTACAACCACAACCCCACTCAACCACAACGCTAACCCTAACCTAACCCGAACCCGAACCCGCACCCTAACCCTAACCCGAACCCGAACCCAAACCCAAACCCTAACCTAACCTTAACCCGAACCCAAAACCGAACCCGAACATGAACACTAATCCTAAATCAAACCCGAACCCGAACCGGAAACCTAACCCTAAACCTAACCCTATTCCTACACCTTCTTTAACCATAGCCTTAGACTTAGTCATAGTCCTACCTGTTGACACAACACTAGCCCTAAGGCTAACCCTAGCACTAACCCTAACCCTAACTATAGCCCTAACACTAAGCCTAGTCCTAGCCCTCGCATTAGCCCTAGCCCTAGCTCTAGCCCTAACCCTAACCCTAGCACTAGCCCTAAACTTAACCCTAACCCTAATCCTAGCACTAACCCTAACCCTATACCTAGCCCTAGCCTTAACCTTATCCCTAACCCTAACATTAGCCCTAGCCGTAACCCTAACCCCAGCCCTAGCCCTAGCCCTTGCCCTAGCCCTAACACTAAGCCTATTCCCAACTTAGCCCTTGCCCTGAAAGTAGCCCAAACCCTATACCTAACCCTAACCTTGCCCTAGCGCTAGCCATAACCATAACCTTGACCCTAACCCTAGAACTAGCCCTGGTCCTAGCCCTATCCCTAACCCTAAACCTAACCATAGCACTAACCCTAACTCTAACCCTAGCCCTAGCACTAAGCCTAAACCTACCCCTAGCTCTAGCCCTAACGCAAAACATAACCCTAGACCTAGCCCTAGCCCTAACCCTAACCATAAGCCTAGCCCTAGCCCTTACCCTAACCCTATCCCTAACCCTAACCCTAGCTCTAGTCCTAGCCCTAGCCCTCGCCCTAGCCCTAAGCTAAGGCTAAACCTAACCCTAGCCCTAAACCTAACCCTAACCCTAAACCTTGCCCTAGCCCTAGCCCTAACCCTAACACTAACACTAACCCTAGCCCTAAACCTAACCCTAACCCTAAACCTTGCCCTAGCCCTAGCCCTAACCCTAACACTAACACTAACCCTAGCCCTAAACCTAACCCTAACCCTAACCCTAACTCCAACCAAAACCCCAACCCTAAATCTACCTCCAACCCCAAACGCACGCCATTCCCAACCCTAACTGTAATTCTAACACGAACCCGAACCTAAGCCTAACCCGAACCCGAAACCTAACCCAAACCTTGACCTGAACCCGAACATGAAAGCTAACCCTAACCCGAACCGAACCCGAAACCTTACCCTAAACCTAACCCTAACCCTAAACCTAAACCTAATCCTACACCTAAACTTAACCATAGCCGTAGACTTAGTCATAGTACTAACTGTTGACACAAAAATAGACATAAAACAAACCCTAGCCCTAACCTTAACCCTAGCCCTAGCACTCACCCTAGCCCTAACCCTAACCCTAGCCCTAGCCCTAGCCCTAGCCCTAGACCTACCCTAACCCTAACCTAGCCCTAGCCCTAACCCTAACCCAAACCCTAACCGTAGCACTAGCCCTAACCCTAACACAAACCCTAACCGTAGCCCTAAGCCTAAGCCTAACCCTAGCCCTAACCCTAACCCTAACACTAGCCCTAGCCCTAACCGTAACACTAACCCTAAGCCTAGCCCCAGACCTAACCCTAACCCTAACCCCAATTCCAACCCCAATCCCAACCCCAACCACAACCCTAACAATAATTCTAACATGAACCCGAACCCTAACCCTAACCCGAACCTAAACCAAAAACCTAACCCTAACCCTAACCTTAATCCTACACCTAACCTTAACCATAGCCTTAGACTTAGTCATAGTCCTAACTGTTGACACAACACTAGCCCTAAACCTAACCCTAGCCCTAGCCCTCACCGTGCCCTAACCCTAACCCTAGCCCTAGCCCTAGCCCTAGCCCTACCCTAACCCTAACCCTAACCCTAGCACTAGACCTAGGCCTAGCCCTAACCCTAGCCCTAGCACTGAGCCTAACCCTAACCCTAACCATAGCCCTATTCCTAGCCCTAGCTCTAACATTAGCCCTAACCCTAACCGTAACTCTAGCATTAGCCCTAACCCTAGCCATATCCATAACCCTAACCCTAACCCTAAACCTGCCCTAGCCCTAACCCTAATCCTAACCCTAACCCTAGCACTAGCCCTAACCCTAACCTAACAATAGCCCTAGCCATAACCTTAAACCTAACCCTACCACTAACCCTAGCCCTAACACTAACACTAGCCCTAGCCCTAGCCCTAGCCCTAATCCTAACCCTAACCCTAAACCTAACCCTAACCCTAACCCTAACCCTAGCCCTACCCCTAACCCTAACCCTAAACATAGTCCTATTTTTAGCCCTAAACCTAAGCCTATTCCTAACCCTAGCCCTGGCCCTTACAGTAGCCCTAACCCTATACCTAACCCTAACCCTACCCTAGCCCTAGCCATAACCGTAACCCTAACCCTAACACTAGACCTAGCCCTGGCCCTAGCCCTAAACCTAACCCTAAACCTAACCGTAGCCCTAACCCTAACTCTATCCCTAGCCCTAGCACTAAGTCTAACCCTAAACCTAACCCTAAACCTAGACCTAGCCCTAGCCCTAGAAAGAACACTAACCCTAACACTAACACTAAACCTAGTCCTAGACCTAACCAAAACCATAGCCCTAGCCCCAGCCATAACCTAACCTAAACCTAACCCTAACCCTAACCCTAGCCCTAGCCCTAGTCCTGACCCTAACCCTAAACCTAACCTTAGCCGTAGTCCTGGCACTAGGACTACCCCTAACCCAAACCATAGACTTAAACCTAATCCAAACCCTAACCCTAACCCTAACCCTAACCCTAACCCTAACCCTAACCCTAGCCCTAACTCTAACCACAACCCTAACACTAACCCTAACCATAACCCTAGCCCTAACCCAAACCCAAACCCTGACCCTAGCACTAGTCCTACCCTAAACTAACCCTAACTCTATCCCTAGCCCTAGCACTAAGTCTAACCCTAACCCTAACCCTAACCCTAGTCCTAGCCCTAGCCCTAGAAAGAACACTAACCCTAACACTAACACTAAACCTAGTCCTAGACCTAACCCTAACCGTAGCCCTAGCCCCAGCCATAACCTAACCTAAACCTAACCCTAACCCTAACCTAGCACAAGCCCTAGACCTAGCTCTAGCCCTAAACCTAACCCTAGCCCTAGCCCTAGCCCTAGCACTAGCCCTAACACTAACCCTAACCCTAGCCCTAGCCCTAACCCTAGCCCTAACCCTCACCTTAAACCTAGCGCTAACCCTAGCCCTAGCCCTAACCCTAACCCTAGCCCTAACCCTAACCCTAGCACTAAGTGTAACTCTAACCCTAACCCTACCCCTAGCCCTAGCCCTAGCCCTAGCTCTAACACTAGCCCAAACCCTAACCGTAACTCTAGCATTAGCCCTAGCCCTATCCCTAGCCATAACCCTAACCCTAACCCTAACCCTAGCACTAGCCCTAACCCTAAACTAACCCTAGCCCTAGCCCTAGCTCTAGCCCTAGCTCTAGCCCTAACGCTAACCCTAACCCTAGCCCTAGCCCTAGCCCTAACCCTAACCTTAACCCTAAACCTAACCCTAGCCCTAACCATAACAAAACCCTAGCTCTAGCCCTAAACCTAGCCCTCTCCCTAGCCATAACCCTAACCCTAACCCTAGCCCTAGCCCCAGCCCCAACCTAAGCCTAAACCTAACCCTAGCCCTAGACCTAGCTCTAACCCTAACACTAATCCTAACCCTAGCCGTAGTCCTGGCACTAGGACTAACCCTAACCCAAACCATAGACTTAAACCTAATCCAAACCCTAAATCTAACCCTAGCCCTAACTCTAACCCTAACCCTAACACTAACCCTAACCATAGCCCTAGCCCTAACCCAAACCCAAACCCTGACCCTATCACTAGCCCTAACCCTAACAGTAACCCTAACCCTAGCCCTAGCCCTAGTTCTAACCCTACCCTAGCCCAAGCCCTAGCCCTAGCTCTAGCCCTAACACTAACCGTAGCCCTAGACCTAGCCCTAGCCCTAGCTCTAGCCCTAATGCTAAACATAACCCTAGCCCTAGCACTAGCCCTAGCCCTAACCCTAACCGTAACCCTAGCACTAGCTCTAGGCCTAGCCCTAACCCTAGCCCTAACCCACACCCTAAACCTTGCTCTAGCCCTAGCCCTTGCTCTCGCGCAAGACCTAAGCCTAAGCCTAACCCTAACACTAGCCCTAACCCTAACCCTAACACTAGCCCTAGCCCTAACCGTAACACTAACCCTAACCTTTGCCCCAGACCTAACCATAACCCTAACCCCAATTCCAACCCCAATCCCAAACACAACCACATCCCTAACAGTAATTCTAACATGAACACGAATCGTAACCATAACCCGAACACGAACCCGAAACCTAACCCTAACCCTAACCCTAATCCTACACCTAAACTTAACCATAGGCTTAGACTTAGTCATAGTCCTAACTGTTGACACAATAGCCCTAAACCTAGCCCTAGCCCTCACCTTGCCCTAACCCTAACCCTAGCCCTAGCCCTAGCCCTAGCCCTAGGCCTAACCCTAACACCAACCTAAACACTAACACTAGCCCTAGCCCTAGCCCTAGCTCTAACACTAGCCCTCACTCTAACCGTAACTCTAGCATTAGCCCTAGCCCTAACCCTATCCATAACCCTAACCCAAACCCTAAACCTGCCCTTGCCCTAACCCTAACCCTAACCCTAGCTCTAGCCCTAACCCTAACCTAACAATAGACCTAGCCCTAAACTTAAACCTAACCCTACCACTAACCCTAGCCGTAACACTAACACTAGCCCTAGCCCTAGCCCTAGCCCTAATCCTAACCCTAACCCTAACCCTAACCCTAACCCTAACCCTAACCCTAGCCCTAGCCCTAACCCTAACCCTAGACGTAGCCCTATTCCTAGCACTGAACCTAAGCCTATGCCTAACACTAGCCCTGGCCCTTACAGTAGCACTAACCCTATAGCTAACCCTAACCCTAGCCCTAGCCCTAGCCATAACCGTAACCCTAAAACTAACCCTAGACCTAGCCCTGGCCCTAGCCCTAAACCTAACCCTAAACCTAACCGTAGCCCTAATCCTAACTCTATCCCTAGCCCTAGCACTAAGTCTAACCCTAACCATAACCCTAGCCCTAACCCTAACCCTAACACTAACCCTAGCTCTAGCCCTAGCCCTTGCTCTCGCCCTAGACATAAGCCTAAGCCTAACACTAAAACTAGCTCTAACCCTAGCCCTAGCCCTAACTGTAACACTAACCCTAAGCCTCGCACCAGACCTAACCCTAACCCTAACCCCAATTCCAACCCCAACCCCAACCACAACCACAACCCTAACAGTAATTCTAACATGAACACGAACCCTAACCCTAACCCGAACCTGAACCCAAAACCTAACCCTAACCCTAACCCTAATCCTACACCTAACCTTACCATAGTCTTAGACTTATTCATAGTCCTAACTGTTGACACAACACTAGCCCTAAACCTAACCCTAAACCTAGCCCTAGCGCTAACCCTAAACCTAGCCCTAGCCCTAGCCCTACCCTAACCCTAACCCTAGCCCTAGCCCTAGCCCTATCCCTAACCCTAACCTTAACACTAACACTAACACTAGCCCTAGCCCTAGCCCTAACCCTAGCCCTAGCACTAAGCCTAACCCTAACCCTAACCCTAGCCCTAGCCCTATCTCTAACACTAGCCCTAAACCTAACCGTAACTCTAGCATTAGCGCTAGTCCTAGCCCTATCCATAACCCTAACCCTAACCCTAAACCTGCCCTAGCCCTAACCCTAACCCTAGGACAAGCTCTATCCCTAGCTCTAGCCCTAACCCTAACCCTAGCCCTAGCCCTAGCTCTAGTCCTAACGCTAAACCTAGCCCTAGACCTAGACCTAGCCCTAGCCCTAGCCCTAACCCTAACCCAAACCCTAACTGTAGCACTAGCCCTAACCCTAACACAAACCCTAACCGTAGCCCTAAGCCTAAGCCTAACCCTAGCCCTAGCCCTAGCCCTAACCCTAACCCTAGGCGTAGCACCAGCCCTTTCCCTGACCCTAGCACTAACCCTAACCCTAACCCTAGCCCTAGCCCTAGCCCTAACTCCACCACTAACCCTGAACCACACCCATACCCTAACTCCAACCCTTACCCTAAACCAACATTTACACCAACCCTGAGTCTATCACTCGCCCTAGCACTAGGCTTAGCCCTAATCATAAATCTAGCCTAAGACATAGACCTAACCCTAACCCTAACACTAATCTTACAGCTAACCCTAAACCTAAACCTAATCCAGACCCTAGCCTAATAACAACACTAGCCCTAACCCTAACTCTATCCCTAACCCTAGCCCTAACCCTAACACCAACCCTAAACCTAAACCTAGACTAATACTAACACTAGACCTAACCCTAACCCTAAACCAACCATAACCCCAACCCTGAAACTATCACTAGCCGCAGCACTAGCCTTAGCCCTAGACATATATTAAAGCTAAACTAATCCTATCCTTAGCCGTAACCCTAACCTTAAACCTAACCCTAAACCCAATCCTGACCCTAGCCCTAGTCATAACACTAGACTATCCCTAACCCTAACCCTAACTCAAATTATAACCCTACCCATAAATTAACCCTAAAGCTAGCGCTAAGCCTATCCCTAACCATAGCCATAATGCTAACACTAACCCTACCAGACCCTAGCATTAAAACTAACACTATGCCTAACACTAATACTAACACTAGCCCACACCTAACCCTAAAATTAGCCCCAACCCTAACCCAAACCTAGCTTGACACTAGCCCTAAACTTAACACAAAACATAACCCTACCCTATTCCTAATCCTACCACTAGACCTAACCCTAACACTAACCTTAACAATAATCCAAACCCTAGCCCTAATCATAACAAAAAGCCCTAACCCTAGACCAAGACCTAACCCTAACCCTAACCCTAACCCTAACCTAAGCCCTAAAGCTAACTCTAACCCTAACACTCACCATAACCATATCCCTAACAATAGCCCAAAACCTAACAATAACTCTAGCCTTAACCCTAACCCTAACCCTAATTAAGCCCTAACCCTAACGCTAGCCCTAACCCTAGCCCTAATCCTAACACCAACTCTAACCCTAAACCTAGACTAAACCTAACACTAGACCTAACACAAACATAACCCTAACCCTAGCCCTAAACCTAACCCTAACCCTAGCTGTAATGCTAACCCTGACCCTACAGCTAACACTGACCCTAAACCTAGCCCTAACCCTAAACCGAACCCTAACCTGTCCATAGCCCCAACCTTAACCCTAACCATAGCTCTAAGCCGACACCTAAGACTAGCCCTAAACTTAACCCTAAACCTAGCCCTAAAACTAACACTAGCCCTAACCCTAACAAAAACCCAAACCCTAGCCCTATCCCTAAGGCCAATCCTAACACTAGAAATACCCTAACCCTAAACTTAACCCTAACCCTAACCCTAACCTTAGCCCTAATCATAACACTAGCTCTAACTCTAACCCTTGCCCTAACCCTAAAACTAGCCCTAAAACTAGCCCTAACTCTAATCCTAAACCTAGCGTGAACACTAGCCCTAAACTTAACACAAACACTAACCCTAACCCTATCCCTAATCCTAACACTAGACCTAACCCTAACAGTAACCTTAACAGCAATCCAAACCCTAGCCCTAATCATAACAAAAGCCCTAACCCTAGACCTAGACCTAACCCTATCCCTAACCTAAGCACTAAAGCTAATTCTAATCTTAACCCTCACCTTAACCCTATCCCTAACTATAGCCCAAAACCTAACCATAACTCTAGCTTTAACCCTAACCATAATTAAGCCCTAACCCTAACACTAGCCCTAACCCTGTCCCTAACCTAGCTCTAACCCTAACATATCCCTAAGCTTAACCCTAGCCCTTATCATAATACTAGCCCTGACCCTAACCCTAAACTTTATCCTAAACCAAACCCTAACTGTAGCCCTAACCCTAGCCCTGAACCTAACCCTAACCCTAGGCGTGATGCTAACCCTGACCCTACAGCTAACACTGACCCTAAACCTAACCCTAACCTGGCCCTAGCCCTAACCTTAACCCTAACCCTAGCTCTAACCCTACACCTAAGTCTAGCCCTAAACTTAACCCTAAACCTAGCCCTAAAACTAACTCTAGCCCTAACCATAACAAAAACCGTAACCCTAACCCTAAGGCCAATCCTAACACTAGAAATACCCTAAGCGTAAACTTAACCCTAACCCTAACCCTAACCTTAGCCCTAATCATAGCACTAGCTCTAACTCTAACCCTTGCCCTAACCCTAACACTAGCCATAAAAATAACACAAGCCCTAAAACTAACCCAAATCCTAAACATAACCTTTACTCTAAACCAACCCTAACACCAGCCATAAGTCTATCACTAGTTCTAGCACGAGGAATAGCCCTAATCATAACCCTATCCCTGACACGAGACCTAGCCCTAACCCTAACCCTAGCCCTAGCCCTAGCTCTAACCCTAACCAAAGACTTAACCGTAACTCTAACCCTAACCCTAACCCTAACCCTAACCCTAACCCTAAAGCAACCCTAAACCCCACCCTGAGTCTATCACTAGCCGCAGCACTAGGCTTAGCACTAACATAACCCTAGCCTTAGACATATACCTAAACCTAACCCTAACCCTATCCTTAACCCTAACTCTAACCCAAGTTCTAAACCTACTCAAAACCCTAACCCTAAACCCAGCCCTAAGCCTAACCCTAACCCAAGGCATAGCAGTAATCCTAACCCTAACCCTAGCCCTAACACTAACCATAACACTAAAACTAACCTAATGAAAAGCCTAGCCCTAACTCTAACCCTAAACCTAGCCTTAAAACTTACACTAGCCCTAACCTTACACAAACCCTAACCCTAACCCTACCCTAATCCTAACACTAGACCTAACCCTAACACTAACCTTATCCCTAACCCTAGTCCTTATCATAACACAAGCTCTAACCCGAGGCGTAGCCCTAACCTTAACCCTAACTGTAACCCTACCCCTAACCCTAACCCTATTCATAACCATATCCCTAACCCTAACCCTAACCTTAACTCTAGCCTTAATCCTAACCCTAACCTTAATTAAGCCTTAACCTTAACAATAGCCCTAACCCAAACACTAACGCTAACTCTAACCCTAGACCTAATGCTAACAATGGACCTAAGCCAAACACTAATCCTAACCCTAACACTAGCCCTAAACCTAACCTTACCCTTACCCTAAACCAACCTGACACCAACCCTAAGTCTATCACTAGCCCTAGCACTAGGCTTAGCCCTAATCATAAACCTAGCCTTAGACATAGACCTAGCCCTAACCCTAACCCAAACCCTAACCCTAACCCTAGCCCTAACCCTAACCTTAACCCAAACCCTAGCCGAAGCCCTAACCCAAACCCTAGCCCTAACCCTAATCCTAAACCTAGCCCTAACCATAACCATAACCATAACCATAACCATAACCATAACCCTAACCCTAGCCTTACCCTAACAGTAACCCTCACCCTAGCCCTAGTCCTAGAACGAGCCCTGGACCTAAACCAAACCCAAACATTAACCTTAACCCTGACACTAGACCTAGCCTAGTCCTAACACTAAACCTATTTCTAGCCCTAACTCTAGCCCAAACCGTAACTCTAAAATGAGCCCTAACACTAACCCTAACCCTACTCCTTATCCTAGCCCTAAACCTAGCCTTTGTCCTAGGACTAGACCTAACCCTAACCCAAGAAATAAACCTAACCCTAACCCTATCCTCATCCCTAACCCTAGCACGAACACTAACACTAGCCCTACACAATACCCTAACTGTAGACCTAGAACTAGCCCTAGCCCTAACCCTAATCCTAACACTAGCCCTAAACTTAACCCTAACCCTAATCCTGAACCTATCCTAACCCTAACCCTAACCCTAACCCTAACCCTGGCCGTAGTCCTAGCCCTAGCCCTATCCCTAACCCTGGCCGTAGTCCTAGCCCTAGCCCTAGACACAACCCTAACCAAAGCCCTAACCCAATACTAAACCTGACCCTAGCCCTATCATTGAGCTTAGCCCTAAACTTAAACAAAGCCTTAGACCTAGCCCAAGCCATAATCCTAACCCTAGTACTAAACCTAACCCTAACCGTAGCCCTAATCCTAACACTACCCTAAT
>CM027407.1:130411094-130430485 GCA_015711505.1 Sylvilagus bachmani
CCCTAAACCTAGCCCTAAGCCTAACCCTAACCTAACCATTGCCCTAGCCACAACCCTAACAGTAACCCTAAATCTAACCAAGGCCCTAGCCTGAACCCTAACAGAAACCCTAACACTAACCCAAACCCTAAGCCTAGTCCTAGCCCTAGACCTAGCCCTAACCCCAGTCCTAACCCTAACCCCAGCCCTAGCCCTAAGCCTAAACCTAACCCTCGCCCTAGCCCTCACCCTAACAGTAAGCCTAGCCCTAACCATAACCGTAATCATATCCCTAAACCTAGCCCTAGCCCTAGCCCTAACCTGAGCCCTAGCCCTAGCCTTGGCCCTAGGCCTAACCCTAAACCTAACTCTAACCTTAACACTAGGCTTAGCCCTAACCCTAACACTAACCCTAGCCCTAGCCCTAGCCCTAGCCCTAACACTAACCCTAACCCTAAACCTAGCCCTAGCCCTAACCCTAACCTGAGCCCTAGCACAAGCCCTAGCCCTAGCCCTAATCATAACACTAACCCTAGGCCTAGCCGTAGCCCTACCGGTAACACTAAACCTAAAGCTAGTGCTAGCCCTAAATCTAACCCTAACCCGAAACCTAACCATAGCCCTAGCCCTAGCCCTAATACTAACGGTAACCCTAACATTAACCATAGCCCTAGCCCTAAACTTAACCCTAACCCTAACCCTAGCCCTAGCCCTAGCCCTAGTCCTAACCCTAACCCTAACCCTAAACCTAACCGTAGCTCTAGCCTTAACCCTAACTCTAAGGCTTCCCTAAACATATCCGTAAACCTAACCCTGTCCCTAGACCTATTCCTAACCCTAAACCTAACCCTAGCCCTAAAACTAACCCTAGCCCTAGCCCTAAACTTAACCATAACCCTAACCCTAGCCCTAGCCCTAGCCCTAGCCCTAACCTTAACCCTAACCCTAAACCTAACCCTAGCCCTAGCCCTAGCCCTAGCCCTAACCCTAACACTAAACCTAAAGTTAAGCATAGCCCTAGCCCTAGCCCTAACCCAAACCCTAACACTAACCCTAGCCCTAGCCCTAGACCAAGCCCTAACCCTAATCCTATCCATAACCCTAACACTAACCCTAGCCCTAGCCCTAGACCAAGCCCTAACCCTAACCCTAGCCCTAGCCCTAACCCTAAACCTAGCCCTAACCTTAAACCTAACCCTAACCTTAACACTAGGCCTAGCCCTAAACCTAACCCTAACCGGAGCCCTAACTCTAGCCCTAGCCCTAGTCCTTGCCATAACCTTAACCCTATCCATAACCCTAGCCTTAGCCCTAACCCTAACCCTAGAACTAGCACTAGGCTTAACTCTAACCCTAACCCAAAACCTAACCCCAACCATAACCCAAAGCCAACCCTAATCCTAGCCCTAGCCCTAGCCCTAACAATAACCCTAAACCTAGCCCTAAGCCTAGCCCTAAGCCAAACCCTAACCCTAACCCTTGCCCTAGCACCAACCCTAACAGTGACCCTAACACTAAACATAGCCCTAGCCCGAACCCTAACAGTAACCCTAACACTAACCCAAACCCTAAGCCTAGTCCTAGCCCTAGACCTAGCCCTAACCCCAATCCTAACCCTAAACCTAGCCCTAGACCTAACCCTAAACCTAACCCTCGCCATAGCCCTAACCCTAACAATAAGCTTAGCCCTACCAAAATCGTAATCATAACCCTAAATCTAGCCCTAGCCCTAACCCTAACCTGAGCCCTAGCCCTAGCCCTAGACCTAGCCCTAACCCTAACACTAACCCTAGCCCTAGGCGTAGGCCTAACCGTAACCCTAAACCTAGCCCTAGCCCTAGCCCTAGCCCTAAACTTAACCATAACCCTAACCCTACCCTAGCCCTAGCCCTAACCCTAACCCTAGCCCTAGCCCTAACCCTAACCCTAACCGTGGGCGTAACCCTTACCCTAACCCTAACACTATCCCTAACACTAACCATAACCCTAACCCTAACCCTAACCTAAACCTAGCCCTAGCCCTAACCCTAAACCTAACCCTAACCTTAACACCAGCCCTAGACCTAACCCTAAACCTAACCCTAGCCCTAGCCCTAGAACTAGTCCTAACCCTAACCCTAACCGTAGACCTAACCCTAACCCTAACCCTAGTCCTATTCCTAACCCTAATCCTAGCGCTAGGCCTACCCCAAAACCCAACCCTGGGCCTCACCCTAAAACTAACCCTAAGCCTAGCCCTAACCATAACCGTAACCCTAATCCTAAACCTAGCCCTAGCCTTCACCCTAAACCTAACCCTAGCCCTAACCGTAACCCTAACCCTAGCCCTTGCCCATGCCCAAACCTTAACACTAGAGGTAGCCCTAACACTAGCCCTAACCCTAACGATAACCCTAACCCCAACAATAGCCCTAACACAGGCCTAAGCCTAACCCAAACACTATCGCCCTAGCCCTATCCCTAACCTTAAAACTAGCCATAACCATAACCGTAACCCAAACCCTAACACTAGCTCTAGCCCTAACCTAACCCGAGCCCTAGTCCTAGACTTAGCCCTACACCTAACCCTAATCCTAGCCCTAAACCTAACACTATCCCTAACCCTAATCATAATCCTAACCCTAACCCTAACCCTAGACCTAGCCCTAGGCCTAAAGTTAACCCTAAACCTAATACTAGCCTAGCCCTAACCCTAACCCTAAGCCTAGCACTAGCCCTAGCCCTAGCCCTAACCCTAACCCTAAAGCTAACCCTAACCCTAGCCTTAAACCTAACCGTATACCTAACCCTAACCCTAGCCCTAACCCTAACCTTAACAGTAGCCCTAGCCCTAGCCCTAGCCCTAGCCCTATACCTAACCAAAACCATTGCCCTAGTTCTAGATCTAACACTAAATTAACACTAGGCCTAGTCTAGCCCTAACCCAAACCTAATCCTAACCTGAAACCGAAACCAAACCCTAAACATAATCCTAACACTAACCCTAACACTAGCAATAGCCCTAAACCTAAACCTAAACCTAGCCATAGTCCTAGACCTAACACTAACCCTAACCCTAAAGCTAACCATAGCCCTAGCCCTAGCCCTAGTCCTAACCCTAGACCTAGCCCTAGCCCTAGACGAAGCACTAACCGTAATCCTATCGATGACCCTAACCCTAACCCTAACCCTAACCCTAGCTCTAGCACTAGACCAAGCCCTAAACCAAACCATAACCTTAGCACTATCCCTAGCACTAGCCCTAGCCCTAGCCCTAGCCCTAGCCCTAACCCTAACCCTAGCCCTTGCCCTATGCCTAAACCTAACCCTAACCCTAGCCCTAGCCCTAGCCCTAACACTAGCCCTAGCCCTAACCCTAACCTGAACCCAAACCCTAACCCGAACCCTAACCCTACCCGAACCCGAACCCTACCAAAACCCAAACCCTAACCCTAATACTACAGTTAACCTTAACCATAGCCTTAGACTTAGTTATAGTCCTAAATGCTAGCACAGCACTAGCCCTCAAGCTAAACCTAAACCTAACCCTAACCCTAACCCTAGCCCTAACACAAACCCTAGCTTTAACACTAAACCTAATCCTAAAACTGAGCCTAGCATAGTCCTAACTCAATCCCTAACACTAGCGCTAGCCGTAACCCTAACCATAAACCTAACAATAACAATAGCTCTAGCTCTAACCCTAACGCTAACACTAGCACTAACCCTAGCCCTAGCCCTAGACCTAACCCTAACCTAACCATTGCCCTAAACCTAACCCTAACCGTAGACCTAACCATAAGCCTAACCCTAAAACTAACCATAGCCCTAGCCCTAGCCTTAGCCCTAGACCTAACCCTAACACTAGACCTAGTCCTAACGCTAACCCTAATCCTAACCCTAGACCTAGACCTAACCCAAGCCCTAGCCCTAACCCTAACCCCAGCCCTAACCCTAACCCCAGCCATAATCCTACCCTAACCCGAACCTTAACCCAAGCCCTAACCCTAACCCTAAACATAACCCAACCCCAACTCCAACCCCAAACCTCACCCTATCATAGCCCTAGACCTAACCCTAACCCAAGCCATAAGCCTACACTAAAACCAACCCTAGCCCTAAACCTAACCTTAACCCTAGCCCTGAACCTAACCGTAACCCTAAGCCTAAACCGAACCCGAACCCTAACCCTAACCCAAACCGAAACCCGAATCCGAAACCGAACCCTAACCCTAACCCTAACCCTAAACCTAATCCTACACCTAACCTTAACCATAGCCTTAGACTTAGTAATAGTCCTAACTGTTAACACAGCACTAGTCCTAAAGCTAACCCTACCCCTAAACCTAATTCTAACCCTAGCCCTAACCCTTACGTTAGCTTTAACACTATACCTAATCCTAACCCTAACCCTAGACCTAGCCCTAGCCCAAGCCCTAACACTAAACCTAGCCCTAACCCTAACCCTAACCCTAACCCTTAGACTTAGTCATAGTCCTAACTGTTAACACAGCACTAGTGCAAAAGCTAACCCTACCCCTAAACCTAACTCTAACCCTAGCCCTAACCCTTACGTTAGCTTTAACACTGTAACTAATCCTAAACCTAACCCTAGCCCTAGCCCTAGCCCAAGCCCTAACCCTAACCGTAGCCCTAACCCTAACCCTAACCCTCACCATAGCCCTAGCCCTAAGCCAAACCCTAACCTTAGCCTTAGCCCTAGCCCTAGTTTAAGACTTAACCTAACCCTAGACCTAGTTCTACTCCTAGCCATAGCCCTAGCCCTAGCCCTAACCCTAACGCTAACCTAAGCCTAGCCCTAGCCCTAGCCCTAACCCTAAACCTAACCCTAGCCATAGACCTAACCCTAAACCTAACCCTATCCTTAACACCAGCCCTAGACCTAACCCTAAACCTAACCCTAGCCCAAGCCCTAGCCATAACACTAACCCTAACCCAAACCTAACCCTAGCCCTAGACCTAAACTTAACCTTAAACCTAGCTCTAACGCTAGGCCTAACCCAAACCCCAACCCTAACTCCAACACTAGCCCTAGCCCTAGCAATAGCCCTACCCTAGCCCTATCGCTAGCCCTAACCCTAAACCTAGGCCTAGCCCGAAAATGAACCCTAACACTAACCTATCCCTAGCGCTAGCCATAGGCCTAGCCCTAGATCTAGCCCTAGCCCTAACCTTAACCCTAACCCTAGCGCTAGACCTAACCCTAACCCTAACCCTAACCCTAGCCCAAGCCCTAACCCTAACCCTAACAGTAGCCCTTACCCTAACCCTAACCCTAACCCTGGCCTTAACTCTTGCCCAAACCTTAACACTAGAGGTAGCCCTAACCCTAGCCCTAACCCTAACGATAACCTTAACCCAACAATAGCCCTAACATCATCCCTAAGCCTAACACAAACACTATTGCCCTAGCCCTATCCCTAACCCTAAAACTAGTCATAACCATAACCGTAACGCAAACCCTAACACTATCTCTAGCCCTAACGTTAACCCTAGCCCTAGCCCTAGCCCTATCCCTAACCCTAACCATAATCCTAACCCTAACCCTAACCCTAGCCCTCGCCCTAGCCCTAATCTTAACCCAAACCCTAACCCTAGCACTAGCCCAGGCCTAACCCTAACCCTAACCTAACCCTAGACCTAGCCCTAACCGTAAATAAAAGGCTTCCCTAACGATAACTGTACACCTAACCCTAACCCTAGCCCTAGCCCTAAACATAACCAGAGCCCTAGCCCTAGGCCTAGCCCCAACCTAAACCTAACCCTAGCCCTAAAGGTAACCCTAGACCTAACCCAAACCGTAAACCTAATCCTACCACTAACACTAGCCCTAGAAATAGCAATAGCCCTAGCCCTAATCCTAGCCCTAGACCTAGCCCTAGCCCTAGACCTAACCCTAACCCTAAAACTAAGCATTGCTCTAGCCCAAGCCCTAGCCATAGCCCTAAACCTAGCCCTAGCCCTAGACCAAGCCCTAACCCTAACCCTAACCCTAACCCTAGCCACAGCCCTAGCCCTAAACCTAACCCTAACCCTAACCCTAGCACTTGCCCTAGACCTAACCCTAACCCTAACCCTAGCCCTAGCCCTAAACCTAAACCTCACCGTAGCCCAAGCCCTAGCCCTAGCCCTAGCCCTACGCCTAACACTAACCCTAACCCTAACCCTAACCCTCGCCCTAGCCATAACCCTAACCCTAACCATAGCCCTAGCCCTAGCCCTAACCCTAAACCTAACCCTAACCCTAGCCCTAGCCATAACACTAACCCTAACACTAACGCTAGCCCTAGCCGTAGCCCTAGACTTAACTCTAACCCTAAACCTAGCCCTAACCCTAGCCTTAACACAAACCGTATACCTAACCCTAACCCTAGCCCTAGCTCCAAACCTAACACTAAACTAACAATAGGCCTATATCTAGCCCTAAGCCAAACCTAACCCTAACCTGAAACCGAAATCGAACCCTAAACCTAATCCTAACACTAGCCCTAGCACTAGCAATAGCCCTAACCCTAACGCTAAACCTAGCCCTAGCCCTAGCCCTAACCCTAACCCTAAAGCTAAGCTTAGCCCTAGCCCTCACCCTAGCCCTAGCCCTACACCTAGCCCTAGCCCTAGACCAAGCCCTAACTGTAATCCTATCCATAACCCCAACACTAACCCTAGCCCTAGCCATAGAACAAGCCCTAACCCTAACCCTAGCCCTAACCCTAGCCCTAGCCCTAGCACTAGTCCGAACCCTAACCCTAACCCTAACCATAGCCCTAGCCCTAACCCTAACCCTAACCCTAACCATAACCCTAACCCTAACTCTAACCCTAGCCGTAGCCCTATCCCTAAACTTAACCCTAACACTAACCCTAGCCCTAGCCCTAGCCCTAACCCTAACCCTAAACCTAACCCTAGACCTAGCCCTAACCCTAACTCTAAGGCTTCCCTAACCATAACCGTAAACCTAACCCTAACCCTAGCCCTAGCCCTAACCCTAACCAGAGACCAAGCCCTAGGCCGAGCCCTAACCTAAACCTAACCCTAGCCCTAAAACTAACCCTAACCATAACCCACCCTACCACTAACACTAGCCCTAGCAATAGAAATAGCCCTAACCCTAACCCTAACCCTAGCCCTAGTCCTAGCCCTACCCTTAACCCTAACCCTAACTCTAAATCTAAGCATAGCCCTAGCCCTAGCCCTAGCCCTAGCCCTAATCCTAGCCCTAGCCCTAGTCCTAGTCCAAGCCCTAACCCTAATCCTAACCATAACCTTAACACTAAACATAGCCGTAACCCAAACCCAAACCCTAACACTAACCCTAGCCCTAGCCCTAGCCCTAACCCTAAACCTAACCCTAACCCTAACCCTAACCCTAACCCTAGCACTTGGCCTAGACCTAACCCTAAGCCTAACACTAGCCCTAACCCTAACCCTAAACCTACCCTAACCTTAACACTAGCCCTAGCCCTAAACCTAAACCTCACCCTAGCCCAAGCCCTAGCTTTAGTCCTAACAATAATCCTAAATTTAACCCTAACCCGCGCCCTAGCCATAACCCTAACCCTAACCCTACCCCTAGCCCTAACCCTAACCCTAACCTAACCCTAGCCCTAACCTTAAACTGAGCCCTAGCCCTAGCCCTAGGCCTAGCCCTAAACCTAACCAAAACCATAGCCCTAGCTCTAGAACTAACACTAAACTAACACTGGGCCTTGATCTAGCCCTAACCCAAACATAACCCTAACCTGAAACAGAAACCGAACCCTAAACCTAATCCTAACACTAGCCCTAGCACTAGCAATAGCCCTAACCCTAAACCTAACCCTAGCCCTAGCCCTAGCCATAACCCTATCCCTAACCGTAAAGCTAAACATAGCCCTATCCCGAGCCCTAGCCCTAACTCTAGCCCTAGACCAAGCCCTGACCGTAATCCTATCCATAAACCTAACCCTAACCCTAATCCTAGCCCTTGCCCTAGGCCTAACCCTAACCCTAAACCTAGCCATAGCCCTAACCCTAAACCTAACCCTAACCTTAACACTAGGGCGAGATCTAACCCTAACCCTAGCCCTAGCCCTAGCCCTAACCCTAACCCTAACCCTAACCCTAGCCCTTGCCCTAGCCCTAGCCCTAGACCTAGTCCTAGCCCTAGCCCTAACCCTAAACCTAACGCTAACCTTAACACTAAACCTAGCCCTAAACCTAAACCTACCCCTAGCCCTAGCCCTAACACTAACCCTAACCCTAACCCTAACCCTCGCCCTAGCCATAGCCCTAACCCTAACCCTAGCCCTAGCCCTAACCCTAATGCTAACCCTAACCCTAGCCCTAGCCATAACACTAAAACTAACCCTAAGGTTAGCTCTAGCCCTGGCCCTAGCCCTAGCCCTAAGCCAAACCCTAACCCTAGCCCTAGCCCTAGCCCTAACCATAACCCGAAAACTAACCCTAACCCTAGCTTTAACCCTATCCATATACCTAACCCTAACCCTAGCCCTACCCCTAACCTTAACCGAAGCCCTAGCCCTAGCCCTAGCCCTAGCCCTAAACCTAACCCTAAACCTAGCCCTAGCTCTAGAACTAACACTAAACTAACACTATGCCTAGATCTAGCCCTAACCCTAAACCTAACCCTAACCCGAAACCAAAACCGAACCCTAAACCTAATCCTAACACTAGCCTTGCACTAGAAATAGCCCTAACCCTAACCCAAACCCGAACCCGAAACGGAAACCTAACAAACCCGAACCCGAACCCAAACCCTAACACTAATCCTACAGTTAACCTTAACCATAGCCTTAGACTTAGTCATAATCCTAAATGCTAACACAGCACTAGCCCTCAAGCTAAACCTACACCTAACCCTATCCCTAACCCTAGCCCTAACACAAACCCTAGATTTAGCACTAACTCTAATCCTAAAACTGAGCCTAGCATAGTCCTAACTCAAACCCTAACACTAGCGCTAGCCGTAACCCTAAACATAAACCTAACACTAACAATAGATCTAGCCCTAACCCTAACCCTAACACTAACACTAACCCTAGCCATAGCCCTAGCCCTAGACCTAACCCTAACCCTAACCCTAACCATAACGCTAGCCCTAACCATAAACCTAACCCTAACCCTAACACTAGCCCTAACCATAAACCTAACCCTAAACCTAACCATAGACCTAGCCCTAGCCCCAGCACTAACCCTAGCCCTAACACTAGACCTAGTCCTAACCTTAACCATAATCCTAACCCTAGACCTAGACCTAGCCCAAGCCCTAGTCCTAACCCTAACCCCAGCCATAATCCTACCCTAACCCGAACCTTAACCCAAGCCCTAACCCTAACCCTAAACCTAACCCCAACCCCAACTCAAACCCCAAACCTCACCATATCATAGCCCTAGCCCTAACCCTAACCCAAGCCATAAGCCTACCCTAAACCCAACCCTAACCCTAAATGTAACCTTAACCCTAGCCCTGAACCTAACCGTAACGCTAAGCCTAAACTGAACCCGAACCCTACCCTAACCCAAACCCAAACCCGAATCCGAAACCGAACCCTAAAACTAACCCTAAGCCTAACCCTAAACCTAATCCTACACCTAACCTTAACCATAGCCTTAGACTTAGTCATAGTCCTAACTGTTAACACAGCACTAGCTGTAAAGCTAACCCTACCCCTAAAACTAACTCTGACCCTAGCCCTAACCCTTACGTTAGCTTTAACACTATACCTAATCCTAACACTAACCCTAGCCCTAGCCCTAGCCCTAGCCCAAGCCCTAACACTAAACCTAGCCCTAACCCTAACCCTAACCCTAACCCTAACCCTAACCCTAACCATAACCCTAGCCCTAAGCCAAACACTAACCAAACCCTAGCCCTAGCCCTAGTGCAAGCTCGAAAACTAACCCTAGCCCTAGCCCTAGCCCTAGCCCTAACCCTAATGCTAACCTTAGCCTAGCCCTAACCCTAGCCCTGACCCTAACCCTAACCCTAGCCCTAGCCCTAACCCTAACCCGAACAGAAGCCCTAACCCTAACCCTAACCCTAGCCCTATTCCTAACCCTAACCCTCGCCCTAGCCCTACCCTATCACTTACCCTACCCCAAAATCTAACCCTGGGCCTAGCCCTGAAACTAACCCTAAGCCTAGCCCTAACCATAACCGTAACCCTAATCCTAAACCTAGCCCTAGCCTTCACCCTAAACCTAACCCTAGCCCTAGCACTAAACCTAACCCTAGCCCTAGCCCTGGTCCAAACCTTAACACTAAAGGTAGCCCTAACCCTAGCCCTAACCCTAACAATAACCCTAACCCCAACAATAGCCCTAACACTAGCCCTAAGCCTAACCCAAACACTATCACCCTGGCCCTATCCCTAACCCTAAAACTAGCCATAACCATAACCGTAACCCAAACCATAACACTAGCTCTAGCCCTAAGCCTAACCCAGCCCTAGTCCTCGCCCTAGCCCTAGCCCTAACCCTGATCCTAGCCTAAACCTAACACTTTCCCTAACCCTAACCATAACCCTAACCCTAACTCTAACCCTAGCCCTAGCCCTAGCCCTAAACTTAACCCTAACCCTAACCCTAGCCCTTGCCAAGGCCTAAAGCTAACCCTAACCGTAGCCCTAGACCTAAGCCTAAACCTAACCATAACCTTAACACAAGCCCTAGCACTAAACCTAACCCTAACCCTAGACCTGGCCCTAGCCCTAGCCCTATCCCTAGCCAAACAATAACCCTAACACTAACCCTAACCCTCGCCCTAGCCCTAACCCTAACCCTAACCCAAGCCCTAGCCCTAGCCCTAACCCTAACACTAGCCCTAGCCCTAACACTAAACCTAACCCTAGCCCTAGACCTAGTCCTAGCCATAACACTAGCCCTAATAATAACGCTAGCCCTAGCCCTAACCATAGCCCTAACCCTATCAGTAAACCTAGCCCTGGCCCTAGCCCTAACCCTAATCCTAAACCTAACCCTAACCATAGCCTTAAACCTAGCCGTATACCTAACCCTAACCCAAGCCCTAGTCCTAACCTTCATCCAAGCCCTAGCCCTAGCCGTAACACTAACCCTAGCCGTAGCTCTAGAACTAACACTAAACTTACACTAGGCCTAGATCTAGCCCTAACCCTAAACCTAAACCTAATCCGAAACCGAAACCGAACCCTAAACCTAATCCTAACACTAGCCCTAGCACTAGCAAGAGCCCTAACCCTAACCCTAAGCGTAGCCCTAGCCCTAGCCCTAACCCTAAACCTAACCCTAAAACTAAACATAGCCCTAGCCATAGCCCTAGCCCTAACCCTAACCCTAACAATAGCCCAAGCCCTAGCCCTAGCCCTAGCCCTAGCCCTAACCCTAAACATAACCCTAACCTTAACACTAGGCCTAGACCTAACCCTAACCCTAACCCTAAACATAACCCTAGCCCTAGACCGAGCCCAAGTCCTAACCCTAACCCTAACCATAAAGCTAACCATAGCCCTAGCCCTAGCCCTAACCCAAGACGTAGCCCTAGCCTTAGACCAAGCCCTAACCCTAATCCTATGCATAACCATAACACTAATCCTAGCCCTTGCCCTAGACCAAGACCTAAACCTAACCCTAACCCTAGCCCTAGCCCAGGCCCTAGCCCTAGCCCTGGTCCTAGCCCTAGCCCTAACCCTAGCCCTAACCCTAACACTAACCCTAGTCCTAGACCTAAACCTAACCCTAACTCTAGTCCTAGCCCTAGCACTAGCCATAACCTTAACCCTAACCATAACCCTAGCCTTAGCCCTAACCCTAACCCTAACCCTCGCACTACCCTAGCTTTAACTCTAACCCTAACCCAAAACCTAACCCCAACCAAACCCCAAACCCAACCCAGATCCTAACCCTAACCCTAACCCTAACAATGACAATAAACCTAGCCCTAAGCCTAACCCTTACCATAACCCTTCCCCTAGCCCCAACCCTAACAGTAACACTAACTCTAACAATAGGCCTAGCCCGAACCCTAACAGTAACCCTAACACTAACCCAAACGCTAAGCCTAGTCCTAGCCCTAGACCTAGCCCTAAGCCAATCCCTAACCCTAGCCCTAAGCCTAAACCTAACCCTAATCCTAGCCCTAACAATAACCCTAAGCCTAGCCCTAAGCATAAACATAATCATAACGCTAAACCTAGCCCTAGCCCTAGCCCTAACCCTAACCTGAGCCCTAGCCCTAGCAGTAGCCCTAGCCCTAACCCTAACACTAACCCTAGCCATAGCCGTAGCCCTAAACGTAACGCTAAACCTAAACCTAGCCCTAGCCCTAAACCTAACCCTAACCCGAAACCTAACCATTGCCCTAGCCCTAGACCTAGCCCTAGCCCTAACCCTAACCGTAACCCTAACCCTAAACCTAACCCTAGCCCTAGCTCTAGCCCTAAACTTAACCCTAACCCTAACCCTAGCTATAGCCCTAAACATAACCCTAAGACTAACCCTAAACCTAACCCTAGCCCTAGCCCTAACCCTAACTCTAAGGCTTCCCTAACCATAATCATAAACCTAACCCTAACCCTAGACCTAAAACTAACCCTAGCCCTAACACTAACCATAAACCTAACCCTACCACTTACAATAGTCCTACAACTAGCAATAGCCGTAACCCTAACCCTAACCCTAGCCTTAGCCCTAGCCCTAGCCCTAGCCCTAAACCTAACACTAACCGTAAAGCTAAGCATAGCCCAAGCCCTAGCCCTAGACCTAGTCTTAATCCGAGCCTTAGCCCTAGCCCTAGACCAAGCCCTAACCCTAATCCTAACAATAACCCTAACACTAACCATAGCCTTAGCCCTAACCCAAACCATAACACTAACCCTAGCCCTAGCCCTAGACCAAGCCCTAACCCTAAACCTATCCCTAGCCCTAGCACTAGCCCTAGCCCTAACCCTAACCCTAACCCTAGCCCTTGCCCTTGGCCTAAACCTAACCCTAACCATAGTCCTAGCCCTAAACCTAAACCACACCCTAACCTTAACACTAGCCCTAACCCTCAACCTAACCCTAACACTAGCCCAGGCCCTAACCCTAAACCTAACCCTAGCCCTAGACCTAGCCCTAGCCATAACACTGACTCTAACCCTAACGCTAACCCTAGCCCTAACCCCAGCCCTAACCCTAAATCTAACCCTAGTCCTAGCCCTAGACCTAGCCCTAAAACTAATCCTAAACCTAACCCTAACCCTAGCCTTAACCCCAAATGTATACGTAACCCTAACCCTAGCCGTAACCCTAGGCCTAACACTACCCCTAACCCTAACGCTAGCCCTAGCCATTGCCCTAACCTTAACAAAGAGGTAGGCCTAACCCTAGGCCTAACCCTAATACTAAACTAGCCCTAGCCCTAGCCCTAGGCCTAGCCCTAGATCTAGCCCTAGTCCAAACCATAACCCTAACCCTAGCCCTATTCCTAATCCTAACCCTAGCCCTAGCCCTAGCCCTAGCACTAGCCCTAACCCTAACCCTAACCCTAGCCCTGACACTAGGCCTAACCCTAACCCTAACCCTAGCCCTAGCCCTAAACCTAAACCTAACAAAAACCTTTACACTAGCCCTAGCCCTAAACCTAAACCTAACCCTAGCCCTGGCCCTAGCCATAGCCCTAGACCTAGCCCGAAACCTAACACTAACCCATACCCTAGCCCTAACCCTACACCTAAACCTAGCCCTAGCCCTAGCCATAACCCTAGCCATAACACTAATCCTAACCCTAATGCTAAACCTAGCCCTAGGCCTAGCCCTAAACCTAACCCTAACCCTAGTCCTAGCCCTAGCCCTAACCCTAACCCTAAAACTAACCCTAACCGTAGCCTTAACCCTAACCATATACCTAACCCTAACACTAACCGTAGCACTAGCCCGAACCTTAACCATAGCCCTAGCCCTAGCCCTAGTCCTAGCCCTAACCCTAAACCTAACTCAGGCCTAGCCCTAAGCTTAACCCTAACCCTAGCACTAGCACTAGCCTTGCCCTAACCCTAACCCTAACCCTAGCCCTTGACCTAGGCCTAACCGTAAACCTAACACTACCCTAGCCCTAACTCTAAACCTAACCCTAACCCTAATGCTAGCCCTAGCACTAACCCTAACCCTAATCGTAAACCTAACCCTAACCCTAGCCCTAACCCTAACCGTATACCTAACCCTAACCCTAACCCTATCCCTAACCCTAAACCTAGCCATAGCCCTAGCCATAGCCCTAGCTGTAAACCTAAACCTAACACTAGCCCTGGCTCTAGAACTAACACTAAACTAACACTAGGCCTAGATCTAGCCCTAACCCTAAACCTAACCCAAACCCTAACCCGAAACAGAAACCGAACCATAAACCTAATACTAACACTAGCCCTAGCACTAGCAATAGCCCTACCCTAACACTAAACATAGCCCTAGACCTAGTCCTAACCCTAACCCTAACCCTAAAGCTAACCATAGCCCTAGCCATAGCCCGAGCCCTAGCCCTAACTCTAACCCTAGCCCTAGCCCTAACCCAAACACTAAATATCGCTCTAGCCCAATCCCTAACCCTAAAACTAGCCAGAACCATAACCGTAACCCAAACCCTAACACTGGCTCTAGCCCTAACCCTAACGCAAGCCCTAGTCATAGCCCTAACCCTAAGCCTAACCCTAAAGCTAACCATAGCCTAGCCCTAACCCTAAACCTAACCCTAAACTTAACACAAGCCCTAGCACTAAACCTAATCCTAACCCTAACCCTAGCCCTGGCCCTAACCCTAACCCTAACCCTAGCCCTAAACTTAACCCTAAACCTAGCCCTAGCCCTAACCATAACCCTAACCCTAGCCCTAATCCTAACCCTAACAATAGCCCTAGCCCTAACGCTAGCCCTAAGCCTACCCCAAAACCTAAACCTGCGCCTCGCCCTAAAACTAACCCTAAGCCTAGCCCTAACCATAACCGTAACCCGAATCCTAAACCTAGACTTAGCCTACACCCGAAACCTAACCCTAACCCTAACCCTAACCCTAACCCTAGCCCTAGCCCTTGCCCAAACCTTAACACTAGAGGTAGCCCTAACCCTAGCCCTAACCCTAACGATAACCGTAAACCGAACAATAGCCCTAACACTAGACCTAAGCATAACCCAAACACTAACTATCGCCCTAGCCCTATCCCTAACCCTAAAACTAGCCATAATCATAACCGTAACTGAAACCCTAACACTAGAACTAGCCCTAACCCTAACCCGAGCCCTAGTCCTAGCCCTAGACCTAGCCCTAGCCCTAACCCTAATCCTAGCCCTAAACTTAACACTAGCCCTAACCCTAACCGAAACCCTAACCCTAACCCTAACCCTAACCCTAGCACTAGCCCTAACCCTAACCAGAGCACTAACCCTAGGCCTACCCCTAACCTAACACAAACCCTAGGCCTAAAACTAACGCTAGGCCTAACCCTAACCGTAACCCTAACCCTACCACTAACACTAGCCCTAGCAATAGCATTAGCCCTAAATCTAACACTAACCCTAGCCCTAGCCCTAGCCATAACACTAAACCTAACCCTAACCCTAGCCCTAGCCCTAGCCCTAAACCAAACCCTAACCCTAGCCCTAGCACTAGCCCTAGCCCTAACCCTAACTCTAAGGCTTCCCCAAACATAACCGTAACTTATCCCGAACCCTAGCCCTAGCCCTTGCCCTAAACTTAACACTAGAGGTTGCACTAACCCTAGCCCTAACCCTAGGCCTAACCCTAACACTAACCTAGCCCTAGCCCTAGCCCTAGCCCTAGCCCTAGATCTAGCCCTAGCCCTAACCCTAACCCTAGCCCTAGCCCTAACCCTAAACCTAACCCTAGCCCTAGACCGAACCCTAACCCTAACCGTAGCCCTAACCCTAACCCTAACCTTAGCCCTATTCCTAACCCTAACCCTAGCCCTAGCCCTAACCCTAGCCCTAAGCCTACCCCAAAACCTAACCCTAACCCTTAGCCCTAACCCTAACCCTAACCCTAACCCTAGCCCTATTCCTAACCCTAACCTAGCCATGGCCGTAACACTAGCCCTAAGCCTAACCCAAACACTAACTATCGCCCTAGCCCTATCCCTAACCCTAAAACTAGACATAACCATAACTGTAACCCAAACCCTAACAGTAGCCCTAACCGAAACCCAAGCCCTAGTCCTAGACCTAGACCTAGCCCTAGCCCTAACCCTAATCCTAGCCCTAAACCTAACACTAGCCCTAACCCTAACCGAAACCCTAACCCTAACCCTAACCCTAGCCCTAGCCCTAACCCTAACCAGACCATAGCCAGAGGCCGACCCCTAACCTAACACTAACCCTAGCCCTAAAATTAACCCTAGGCCTAACCCTAACCATAACCCTAACCCTACCACTAACACTAGCCCCAGCAATAGCATTAGCCCTAAACCTAACAATAACAATAGGCCTAGCGCTAGGCATGACACTAACCCTAACCCTAACCCTAGCCCTAGCCCTAGCCCTAAACCTAACCCTAACCCTAACCCTAGCACTAGCTCTAGCCCTAGCCATAACACTAACCCAAACCCTAACCCTAGCCCTAGACCTAGCCCTAAAGATAACCCTAACCCTAACCCTAGCCCTAGCCCTAGCCCTAACCATAACCCTAACCCTAGGCCTAGCCGTAGACCTAGCCCTAACCCAAAACCTAACGCTAGCCCTAGCCCTAGCCCTAACCTTTACCCTAACCCTAGCCCTAGACATAGCCCTAGCCCTAACCCTAACTCTAAGGCTTCCGCCAAACATAACCGTAACTTAACCCTATCCCTAGCCCAAGCCATTGCCCTAACCTTAACACTAGAGGTAGCACTAACCCTAGCCCTAACCCTAGGCCTAACCGTAACACTAACCTAGCCCTAGCCCTAACCCTAACCCTAAGCCTAGCCCTAGCCCTAAACTTAACCCTAAACCTAGCCCTAGCACTAGCCCTAGCCCTAACCCTAACCGTAACCCTAACCCAAGCCCTTGCCCTAGGCTTAACCCTAACCCTAACGCTAGCCCTAGCCCTAACCCTAAACCTAACCCTAACCCGTACGCTAGCCCTAGCCCTAGCCCTAACCCTAATCGTAAACCTAACCCTAAACCTAGCCTTCACCCTAACAGTATACCTAACCCTAACCCTAGCCCTAGCCCGAACCTTAAACCTAGCCCTAGCCCTATCCCTAGTCCTAGCCCTAAACCTAACCCTAACTCTATCCATAGCTGTAGAACTAATACTAAACTAACACTAGGTCTAGATCTAGCCCTAACCCTAAACCTAACCCTAACCCTAACCCGAAACAGAAACCGAACCATAAACCTAATGCTAACACTAGCCCTAGCACTAGCATAACCCTACCCTAACCCTAACGCTCGACCTAGCCATAGCCCTAAACCTAACCCTAACCCTAACCCTAAAGCTAACCATAGCCCTAGCCATAGCCCGAGCCATAGCCCTAACCCTAACCCTAGACCTAGCCCTAACCCTAGGCCTAACCCTAACCCTAAACCTAACACTAGCCCTTGCCCTAGGCCTAAACCAAACCCTAGCCCTAGACCTAACCCTAAGCTTAACCCTAACCCTAACCCTAGCCCTAAAACTAGCCCTAAACTTAACCCTAGCCCTAACCCTAACCCTAACCCTAACCCTAACCCTAACCCTAACCCTAACCGTAGCCCTAACCCTAACCCTAACCCTAGCCCTATTCCTAACCCTAACCCTAACCGTAGCCCTAAGCCTACCCCAAAACGTAACCCTGGGCCTCGCCCTAAAACGAACCCTAGGCCTAGCCCTAACCATAACTGTAACCCTAATCCTAAACCTAGCCCTAGCCTTCACCCTAAACCTAACCCTAGCCCTAACCCTAACCCTAACCCTAGCCCTAGCCCTTGCCCTAACCTTAACACTAGAGGTACCCTAACCCTAGCCGTAAACTATTGATAACTGTAACCCCAACAATAGCCCTAACACTAGCCCTAAGCCTAACCCAAACACGAACTATGGCTCTAGCCCAATCCCTAACCCTAAAACTAGCCATAACCATAACCGTAATCCTAACCCTAACACTAGCTCTAGCCCTAACCCTAACCCGAGGCCTAGTCCTAGCCCTAGCCCTAGCCCTACCCTAATCCTAGCCCTAAACCTAACACTATCCCTAACCCTAACCCTAACCCTAACCCTAACCCTAACCCTAACCCTAGCCCTAGCCCTAACCCTAACCCTAAAACTAACCCTAACTCTAAGGCTTCCCTAACCATAACCGTAAACCTAACACCAACCCTAGCCCTAACCCTAACCCGAGCCCTAGTCCTAGCCCTAGCCCTAGCCCTAACCCTTATCCTAGCACTAAACTTGCCCCTAACCCTAACCCTAGCCCTACCCCTAGCCCTAGCCCTAACCCTAACCCTAAACCTAGCCCTAGCCCTAGACCTAACCCTAACTCTAAGGCTTCCCTAACCATAACCGTAAACCTAACCCTAACCCTAGGCCTAGCGCTAACCCTAACCAGAGCCTTAGCCCTAGGCCTACCCCTAACCTAACCCTAACCCTAGCCCTAAAACTAACCCTAGGCCTAACCCTAAAGGTACCCCTAACCCTACCACTAACACTAGACATAGCACTAGCAATAGCCTTAAACCTAACACTAACCCTAGCCCTAGCCTTAGCCTTAACTCTAACCCTAACCCGAAACCTAAGCATAGGCCTAGCCCTAGCCCTAGCCCTAGCCCTAACCCTAGCCCTAGATTTAGCCCTAGACCAAGCCCTAACCCTAATCCTAACCATAACCCTCACACTAACCATAGCTGTAGCCCTAACCCAAACCCTAACACTAACCCTTGCCCTAACCCAGGACCAAGCCTTAACCATAAATCTAACCCTAGCCCTAGCCCTAGCCCTAGCCCTAGCCCTAGCCCTAACCCTAAACCTAACCCTAGCCCTTGACCTAGGCCTTACCCTAACCCTAACCGTAGCCGTAGCCCTAACCCTAAACCTAACCATAACCTTAACACAAGCCCTAGCACTAAACCTAATCCTAACCCTAACACTAGCCCTGGCCCTAACCCTAACCCTAACCCTAGCCCTAAACTTAACCTTAACCCTAGCCCTTGCCCTAACCCTAACCCTAAACCTAGCCCTAATCCTAACCCTAACCCTAGCCCTAGCCCTAACGCTAGCCCTAAGCCTACCCCAAAACCTAACCCTGCGCCTCGCCCTGAAACTAACCCTAACCCTAGCCCTAACCATAACCGTAACCCGAATCCTAAACCTAGACTTAGCCTACACCCGAAACCTAACCCTAGCCCTAACCCTAACCCTAACCCTAGCCCTAGCCCTAGCCCTAACCCTAACTCTAAGGCTTCCCCAAACATAACCGTAACTTAACCCTAAC
>CM027407.1:130430985-130449919 GCA_015711505.1 Sylvilagus bachmani
CCTAGCCCTAGCCCTAACACTAACCCTAACCCTAACCCGAACCCGAACCCGAAACAGAAACCAAACCCTAACCCTAACCCGAACCCAAACCCTAACCCGAACCCTAACCTTACCCAAACCCGAACCCTAACCCTAATCCTACAGTTAACCTTAACCATAGCCTTAGACTTAGTCATAGTCCTAAATGCTAACACAGCACTAGCCCTCAAGCTAAACCTACACCTAACCCTAACCCTAACCCTAACCCTAACCCTAACCCTAACCCTAACCCTAAAACAGAGCCTAGCATAGTCCTAACTCAAACCCTAACACTAGCCCTAGCCGTAACCATAACCATAAACCTAACACTAACAACAGCTCTAGCACTAACCCTAACCCTAACCCTAACACTAACCCTAGCCCTAGCCCTAGCCCTAGGCCTAACGCTAACTCTAACCATTGCCCTAACCCTAACCCTAACCCTAACCTGAACCTTAACCCTAGCCCTAACCCTAACCCTAAACCTAACCCCAACCACAACTCCAACCCCAATCCTCACCCTATCATAGCCCTAGCCCTAATCCTAACCCAAGCCATAACCCTAACCTAAACCCAACCCTAGCCCTAAACCTAACCTTAAACCTAGCCCTGAACCTAACAGTAACCCTAAGCCTAAACCAATCCCGAACCCTAACCCTAACCCTAACCCAAACCCAAACCCGAATCCGAAACCGAACCCTAACCCTAACCCTAACCCCAAACGTAATCCTACACCTAGCCTTAACCATAGCCTTAGAGTTAGACATAGACCTCACTGTTAACACAGCACTAGCCCTAAAGCTAACCCTACACGTAAACCTAACTCTAACCCTAGCCCTAACCCTTACGTTAGCTTTAACACTATACCTAATTCTAACACTAAACCTAGACCTAGCCTTGCCCAAGACCTATCCCTAACCCTAGCCCTAACCCTAACCCTAACCCTAACCATAACCCTAGCCCTAAGCCAAACCCTAACCCTAGCCCTATCCCTAGTGCAAAACCTAAACCTAACCCTAGACCTAGCCCTAGCCCTAGCCCTAGCCCTAACCCTAATGCTAACCTAAGCCTAGCCCTAGCCCTAGCCCTAACCCTAACCCTAACCCTAGCCCTAACCCTAAAACTAACCCTAAACCGAAACCCTATCCTAACCCTAGCCTTAACCCTAATTGTATACCTAACCTAAACCCTAGCCGTAGCCCTAACCTTAACCCTAGCCATAGACCTATCCCTGTCCCTAGCCCTAGCCCTAAACCTAACCCTAACCCTAGCCCTAGCTCTAGAACTAACACTAAACTAACACTAGGCCTAGATCTAGCTCAAACCCTAAACCTAAAACTAACCCTAACCCGAAACGTAACCCTAAACCTAATCCTGACACTAGCACTAGTACTAGCAATAGCCCTAAATCTAACCCTAACCCTAGCCCTAGACCTAGCCGTAACTCTAACCCTAACCCTAAAGCTAACCATAGCCCTAGCCCTAGCCAAATCCCTAGCCCTAAAGCTACACCTAGCCCTAGCCCTAGACCAAGCCCTAACACTAATCCTAACTATAACCCTAACACTAAACCTAGAACTAGCCCTAGACCAAACCCTAACCCTAACCCTAACACTAGTCCTAACCCAAGCCCTAACCCTAACCTGAGCCCGAAACCTAGCCCTAGCCCTAGGCCTAACCCTAACGCTAACCCTAGGCCTAGCCCTAGCCCTAACACTAAACCTAACCCTAACCTTAACACTAGGCATAGCCTTAACCATAACCCTAACCCAAAACCTAACCCTAACCAAACCCCAAACACAACCCTAATCCTAGGCCTAGCCCTAGCCCTAACATTAACCCTAAAGCTAGCCCTAAACCTAGCCCTAAGCCTAAGCCTAACCCTAACTCTTGCCCTAGTCCCAACCCTAACAGTAACTGTAATCCTAAACATAGCCTTAGCCCTAACCCTAACAGTAACCCTAACACTAACCCAAACCCTAAGCCTAGTCCTAGCCCTAGACCTAGTCCTAACCCCAATCCTAACCCTAACCCTAGCTCTAGCCCTAAGCCTAAACCTAACCCTCGCCCTAGCCCTACCCCTAACCCTAAGTCTAGCCCTAACCATAACCGTAATCATAACCCTAAACCTAGCCCTAGCCCTAACCCTAATCTAAGCCCTAGCCCTAGCCCCAGCCCTAGCCCTAACCCTAACGCTAACACTAGCCCTAGCCATAGCCCTAAACGTAACCCTAAACCTAAACCTAGCCTTAGCCCTAACCCTAACCCTAACCCTAACCTGAAACCTAGCCTAGCCCTAGCCCTAACCCTAACGCTAACCCTAAAGCTAAGCATAGCCCAAGCCCTACCCCTAGCACTAGCCCTAACCCTAGCCCTAACCCTAGCCCTAGCCCTGGCCATAGCCCCAACCCAAAACCTAACCCTAACCTTAACACTAGGCCTAGCCCTAACCCTAACCCTAACCCAAAACCTAGCATAGCCCTAGCCCTAACCCTAACGGTAACCCTAAAGCTAAGCATAGCCCAAGCCCTATAGCTAGCCCTAGCCCTAAGCCTAGCCCTAGCCCTAGCCCTAGAGCAAGCCCAAACCCTAACCCTAACCGTAGCCCTAGCCCTAGCCCAAGCCCTAGACCAACCCTAAACATAACCCTAAACTTAACACTAGACCTAGCCCTAACCCTAACCGTAGCCCTAGCCCTAGCCCTAATCCTAACCCTAACTCTAAAACTAACCCAAGTCCGAGACCTAAACCTGACCCTAACTCTAGCCCTAGCCCTAGTCCTAGCCATTACCTTAACCCTATCCATAACCCTAGCCTTAGCCCTAACCCTAACCCAAACCCTAAGCCGAGTCCTAGCCCTAGACCTAGCCCTAACCCCAATCCTAACCTTAACCCTAGGCCTAGCCCTAAGCCTAAACCTAACCCTAGCCCTAAACCTAAACCTAAGCCTAGCCCTAACCATAACCGTAATCATAACCCTAAACATAGCCCTAGCCCTAACCCCAACCTGAGCCCTAGCCCTAGCCCTAACCCAAGCCATAGCCCTAAACCTAACCCTAAACTTAACACTAGGCCTAGCCTTAACACTAACCCTAACCCTAGCCCTAGCCCTAGCCCTCGCCCTAACCCTACCCCTAACCCTAAATCTAACCATAGCCCTAGCCCAAACCATAGCCCTAACCCAAGCCCTAGGCCTAGCACTAGACCAAGCCCTACCCCTAATCCTATCCATAAGCCTAACAATAACCCTAGCCCTAGCCCTAGACCAAGCCCTAACCCTAGCCCTAACCCTAGTCCTAGCCCTAGCCCTAGCCATTGCCCTAATCCTAACCCTAAACATAACCCTCACCTTAAAACTAGGCCTAGCCCTAACCCTAAACCTAACCCTAGCCCTAGCACTACCCCTAGCCCTAACCCTAACTCTAAAACTAACCCTAGTCCTAGACCTAAACCTAACCCTAACTCTATCCCTAGCCCTAGTCCTAGCCATAACCTTAACCCTATCCATAACCCTAGCCTTAGCCCTAACCCTAACCCTAACCCAGGCACTAGCCCTAGCCTTAACTCTAACCCTAACCCAAAACCTAACCCCAACCAAACCCCAAACCCAACCCTAATCCTAGCCCTAGCCCTAGCCCTAACAATAACCCTAAACCTAGCCCTGAACCTAGCCCTAAGCCTAGCCCTAACACTAACCCTTGCCCTAGCCCCACCCCTAACAGTAACACTAACTCTAACCATAGACCTAGCCCTAACCCTAACAGTAACCCTAACACTAACCCAAACCCTAAGTCTAGTACTAGCCCTAGACCTAGCCCTAACCCCAATCCTAAACCTAACCTTAGCCCTAGCTCTGAGCCTAAACCTAACCCTCTCCATAGCCCTAACCCTAACCCTAAGCCTAGCCCTAACCATAACCGTAATCATAACAGTAAACCTAGCCCTAGCCCTAACCCTAACCTGAGCCCTAGCCCTAGCCCTAGCCCTAACCCTAACGCTAACCCTAGCCCTAGCCATAGCCCTAAATGTAACCCAAAACCTAAACCTAGTCCTAGCCCTAGGCCTAACCCTAACCGTAACCCTAAACCTAAGCATAACCCTAGCCCTAGCCCTAGCACTAGCCCTAAACATAACCCTAACACTAACCCTAGCCCTAGCCCTAGCCCTAACCCTAACCCTAAACCTAACCTTAGCCCTAGCCCTAACCCTAACTCTAAGGCTTCCCTAACCATAACCGTAAACCTAACCCTAACCCTAGCCCTAGCCCTAACCCTAACCAGAGCCCTATCCCTAGGCCTAGCCCTAACCTCACCCTAACACTAGCCCTAAAACTAACCCTAGCCCTAACCCTAACCCTTCCACTAACCCCCACCCTAACAGTAACCCTAACTCTAACCATAGACCTAGCCGTAACCCTAACAGTAACCCTAACACTGACCCAAACCCTAAGCCTAGTCCTAGACCTAGACCTAGCCCTAACCCCAATCCTAACCCTAACCCTAGCCCTAGCCCTAAGACTAAACCTAACCCTCACCCTAGCCCTAACCCTAACACTAAGCCTAGCCCTAACCATAACCGTAATCATAACAGTAAACCTAGCCCTAGCCCTAACACTAACCTGAGCCCTAGCACTAGCCCTAGCCCTAGGCCTAACCCTAACGCTAACCCTAGGCCTAGCCCTAGCCCTAGCACTAACCCTAGCCATACCCTAGTCCTAGCCCTAACCCTAACCCTAAACTGAAAAGTAACCATAGCCCTAACCCTAGCCCTAGCCCTAGCCCTAACCCTAAACCTAAACCTAACCCTAGCCCTAGCCCTAACCCTAACTCAAAGGCTTCCCTAACCAAAACTGTAAACCTAACCCTAAACCTAGGCCTAGACCTAATCTTACCCCTAGCCCTATACATAGCCCTAACCGTAACCCTAACCCTACCACTTACACTTGTCCTAGCACTAGCAATAGCCCTAACCCTAACTCTAACCCTACCCTAGCCCTAGCCCTAGCCCTAGCCCTAACCCTAACCCTAACCTAAAGCTAAGCATGGCCCAAGCCCTAGAACAAGCCCTAGTCCGAATCCTAGCACTAGCCCTAGCCCTAGACCTAGCCCTAACCCTAATCAAAACCATAACCCAAACACTAACCATAGCCGTATACCTAATCCAAAACCTAACACTAACCCTAACCCTAGCCCTAGACCAAGCCCTAACCCCAACCCTAACCCTAGCCCTAGCAGTAGCCCTAGCCCTAACCCTAACCCTAACCCTAGCCCTTGCCCTAGGCCTAACCCTAACCCTAACCCTAGCCCTATCCGTAACCATAAACCTAACCCTAACCTTAACACTAGCGCTAGCCCTAAACATAACCTAAACCTATCCCAGGCCCTAGCCCTAGTCCTAGCCCTAACACTAACCCTAACCCTAACCATAACCCTTGCCCTAGCCATTACCCTAACCCTAACCCTAGCCCTAGCCATGACACTAACCCTAACCCTAACAGTTGCCCTACACCTAGCCCTAACCCTAACCCTAAAACTAAACCTAACCTGAAACCTAACCCTAACCCTAGCCTTAATGCTAACCATATACCTACCCTAACCCGAGCCCAAGCCCTAAACCTAACCCTAACCCTAGCCCTAACCCTAAACCAAACCCTGGCCCTAGCCCTAGCTCTAGAACTAACACTAACCTAACACTAGGACAAGATCTAGCCCTAACCCTAACCCAAAACTGAAACCGAACCCTAAACCTAATCCTAACGCTATCCCTAGCACTAGCAATAGCCCTAAACCTAACCCTAACCCTAGCCCTAGCACTAGCCGTAACCCTAAACCTAAAGCTAAGCATAGCCCTAGACCTAGCCCTAAACCTAAACCTAACCTTAACACCAGCCCTAGACCTAAACCTAAACCTAACCGTAGCCCTAGCCCTAGAAGTAGCCCTAACCGTAACCCTAAACCTAACCATAGCCCTAGACCTAAACGTAAACCTAACCCTAGCCCTAACCTTAGGCCTAACCCTAACCCTAACCCTAACTCTAACACTAACCCTAGCCCTAGCCCTAGCCATAGCCCTAGCCCTAGCCCTATCCCTAGCCCTAACCATAAACCTAGGCCTAGCCCTAACCCTAACCCTAACACTAACCTAGCCCTAGCCCTAGCCCTAGGCCTAGCCCTAGATCTAGCCCTAGCCCTATTCCTAACCCTAACCCTAGCCCTAGCCCTAACCGTAGCGCTAAGCCTACCCCAAAACCTAAACCTGCGCCTCGCCCTAAAACTAAACCTAACCCTAGCCCTAACGATAACCATAACCCTAATCCTAAACCTAGCCCTAGCCTTCACCCTAAACCTAAAACTAGCCCTACCCTAACCTTAACCCTAGCCCTAGCACATGCCCAAACCTTAACACTAGAGGTAGCCCTAACCCTAGCCCTAACCCTAATGATAACCGTAACCCCAACAATAGCCCTAACACTAGCCCTAAGCCTAACCCAAAAACTACTATCGCCCTAGCCCTATTCTTAACACTAAAACTAGCCATAACCATAA
Organism: Sylvilagus bachmani; assembly: GCA_015711505.1. NCBI lineage: Eukaryota > Metazoa > Chordata > Mammalia > Lagomorpha > Leporidae > Sylvilagus > Sylvilagus bachmani. Next base: position 130,437,549 of record CM027407.1, read on the forward strand.
CCGTAACTCAAACCGTAACACTAGCTCCTGCCCTAAACCTAACCCGAGCCCTAGTCCTAGCCCTACCCTAGCCCAAACCATAATCCTAGCCCTAAACCTAACACTATCCCTAACCCTAACCCTAAACCTAAACCTAACCCTAACCCTAGCCCTAGCCCTAGCCCTAAACTTAACCCAAACCCTAACACTAGCCATAGCCCTAGCCCTAGACCTAGCCCTAAACCTAACCCTAAACCTAACCCTAGACCTAGCCATAACCCTAACTCTAAGGCTTCCCTAACCATAACCGTAAACCTACCCTAACCCTAGCCCTAGCCCTAACACTAACCAGAGCCCTAGCCCTAGGCCGAGCCCTAACCTAACCCTAAACCTAGCCCTAAACCAAGCCCTAACCCTAATCCTAAACATAACCCTAACACTAACCATAGCCGTAGCCCGAACCCAAACCCTAACACTAACCCTAGCCCAAGCCCTACAACAAGCCCTAACCCTAAACCTAACCATAACCCTAGCACTAGCCCTAGCCCTAACCCTAACCCTAACCCTAAACCTAACCCTATCACATGCCCTAGACCTAAACCTAAACCTGACCCTAGCCCTAGCCCTAAACCTTAACCTAACCCTAACCTTAGCACTAGCCATAGCCCTAAACCTAAACCTCACCCTAGTCCAAGCCCTAGCCCTAGCCTAGCCTTAGCCCTAACACTAACCCTAACCCTAACGCTAACCCTCGCCCTAGCCAAAACCCTAACCCTAACACTAGCCCTAACCCTAACACTAACCCTAAACCTAGCCCTAGCCCTAACCCTAACCCTAGCCCTAGCCCTAGCCCTAACCCTAACACTAACCCTAGCCCTAGCCCTAACCCTAACCCTAAATCTAACCCTAACCCTAGCCTTAACCCTAACCGTATACCTAACCCTAAGCCTAGCCCTAGCCATAACCTTAACCCTAGCCCTAGCCCTAGCCCTAGCTAACCATAACCCTAGCCCTAGCTCTAGAACTAACACTAAACTTACACTAGGCCTAGATCTAGCCCTAACCCTAAACCTAACCCTAACCCTAGCCCTAGCCCTAGCCCTAACCCTAACCCTAACCCTAAAGCTAAGCATAGCCCTAGTCCAAGCCCTAGCCCTAGACCAAGCCCTAACTGTAATCCTATCCATAACCCTAACACTAACCCTAGCCCTAGCCATAGACCTACCACTAACCCTAACCCTAACCCTAGCCCTTGCCATAGGACTAATCCTAACCCTAACCCTAGCCCTAGCCCTAGCCCTAGCCCTAACCATAAAACTAACTCTAACCTTAACACTAGGCCTAGCCCTAACCCTAGCCCTAGCCCTAGACCTAGCCCTAGCCCTAACCATAACCCTAGCCCTAACCCTAGCCCTTGCCCTAGACCTAACCCTAACCCTAGCCCTAGCCCTAAACCTAAAACTAACCCTAACGTTAACACGAGCCCTAGACTTAAACCTAAACCTAACCCTTTCCCTAGCCCTAACCTTAATCCTAGCCCTAGACCTAGCCCAAGCCCTAGCCCCAAACCTAACCCTAACCATAGCCCTAGCTCTAGAACTAACACTAAAATAACACTAGGCCTAGATCTAGCCCTAACCCTAAACCTAACCCTAACCCAAAACCGAACCCTAAACCTAACCCTAACAATAGAACTAGCACTAGCAATACCCCTAAACCTAACCTTAAGCCTAGGACTAGCCAAGCCCTAACCCTAACCCTAACCCTAACCCTAAAGCTAACCATAGTCATAGACCTAGCCCAAGCACTAGCCCTAAAGCTAGCCCTAGCCCTAGCACTAGACCAAGCCATAACCCTAATCCTAACCATAACCCTAACACTAACCCTTGAACTAGCACTAGACCAAGCCCTAACCCTAAACCTAACCCTAGCCCTAGCCCTAGCACTAATTCTATCCACAACCCAAACCCTAGCCCTAGACCAAGCCTTAGCCCTAATCCTATCCATAACCCTAACACTAACCCTAACCCGAACCCCAGCCCTTGCCCTTGGCCTAACCTTAACCCTAACCCTAACCCTAGCTCTAGCCCTAGCCCTAACCCTAAACCTAACCGTAACCTTAACACTAGGCCTAGCCCTAACCCTAACCTAACTCTAGCCCTAGCCCTAGCCCTAGCCCTAGCCCTAACACTAACTGTAACCCTAACCCTAGCCATCCCCCTAGCCCTAACCCTAACCCTAAGCCTAGCCCTAAACATAACTGTAATCACAACGCTAAACCTAGCCCTAGCTCTAACCCTAACTAGAGCCCTAGCACTAGCCCTAGCCCTAGCCCTAACCCTAACGCTAACCCTAGCCCTAAACGTAGCCCTAACCATAACACTGAACCTAAACCTAGCCCTAGCCCTAACCCTAACCCTACCCCGAAACCTAACAATAGCCCTAGGCCTAGCCCTGGCCCTAGTCCTAACCCTAACCGTAACCCTAACCCTAACCATAACCCTAGCCCTAGGCCTAGCCCTAAACGTAACCCTAACACTAACCCTAGCCCTAGCCCTAGCCCTAACCCTAACCCTAAACCTAACCCTAATTCTAGCCCTAACCCTAACTCTAAGGCTTCCCTAACCATAACCGTAAACCTAACCCTAACCCTAGCCCTAGCCCAAACCCTAACCAGAGCCCTAGCCCTAGGCCTAGCCCTAACCTAACCCTAACCTTAGCCCTAAAACTAACCCTAGCCCTAACCCTAAACATAACCCTAAACTTAACACTAGCCCTAGCCCTAACCCTAATCTAAAACTAACCTTAGTCCTAGACCTAAATCTAACCCTAACTCTATCCTTAGCCCTACTCCTACCCATTACCTTAACCCTATCCATAACCCTAACCTTAGCCCTAACCCTAACGCTAACACTAGCACTAGCCCTAAACTTAACTCTAACCCTAACCCAAAACCTAACCCCAACCAAACCCAAACCCAACCTAACACTAGCCCTAGCCCTAGCACTAACCCTAACCAGAGCCCTAACCCTAACCGTAAACCTAAGCCTACCACTAACACTAGCTCTAGCAGTAGCAATAGCCCTAACCCTAAACCTATCCCTAGCCCTAGCCCTAGCCCTAGCCCTAACCCTAACCCTAACCCTAAAGCTAAGCATAGCCCTAGCCCTAGCCCTAGCCCTACTCTAATCCTAGCCCTAGCCCTAGCCATAAACCAAGCCCTAACCATAATCCTAAACATAACCCTAACACTAACCATAGCTGTAGCCCCAACCCAAACCCTAACACTAACCATAGCCATAGCCCTAGACCAAGCCCTAACCCTAAACCTAACCCTACCCTAGCACTAGCCCTAGCCCTAACCCTAACCCTAACCCTAACCCTAGCACTAGCAGTAGCCCTAGCCCTAACCCTAACCCTAACCCTAGCCCTAGCCCTTGACCTAGGCCTAACCCTAACCCTAACGCTAGCCCAGGCCTAACCCTAAACCTAACCCTAACCCTAACGCTAGCCCTAGCACTAGCCCTAACCCTAATCGTAAACCTAACCCTAACCCTAGCCTTAACCCTAACCGTATACCTAACAGTAACCCTAAACATATTCCTAACCTAACCCTAGCCATAGCCCTAGCCATAGCCCTAGCCATAGCCCTAGCCCTAGTCCTAGCCCTAAACTAGCCCTAGCTCTAGAACTAACACTGAACTAACACTAGGCCAAGATCTAGCCCTAACCCTAAACCTAACACTAAACCTAACCAAAAACAGAAACCGAACCATAAACCTAATCCTAACACTAGCCCTAGCACTAGCAATAGCCCTACACTAAACATAAACCTAGCCATAGCCCTAGACCTAGCCCTAACCCTGACCCTAACCCTAAAGCTAACCATAGCCCTAGCCATAGCCCGAGCCCTAGCCCTAAACCTAACCCTAGACCTAGCCCTAACCCTAGGCCTAACCCTAAGCCTAACCGTAACCCTAACCCTAGCCCTAGATCTAGCCCAACCCCACCTCTAACCCTAGCCCTAGCCCTAACCCTAAACCTAACCCTAGCCCTAACCCTAACCCTAACCCTAACTGTAGGCCTAACCCTAACCCTAAACCTAGCCCTATTCCTAACCCTAACCCTAACCCTAACACTAGACCTAAGCCTACCCCAAAACATAACCCTGGGCCTTGCCCTAAAACTAACCCTAACCCTAGCCATAACCAAAAACGTAACCCTAATCCTAAACCTAGCCCTAGCCTTCACCCTAAACCTAACCCTAGCCCTAACCCTAACCCTAACCCTAGCCCTAGCCCTAACCTTAACACTAGAGGTAGCCCTAACCCTAGCCCTAAACCTATTGATAACCATAACCCCAACAATAGCCCTAACACTAGCCCTAAGCCTAACCCAAACACTAACTATCGCTCTAGCCCAATCGCGAACCCTAAAACTAGCCATAACCATAACCGTAACCCAAACCCTAACACTAGCTCTAGCCCTAAACATAACCCGAGCCCTAGTCCGAGCCCTAGCCCTAGCCCTAACCCTAAACCTAGCCCTAAACCTAACAAAATCCCTAACCCTAACCATAACCCTAACCCTAACACTAACCCTAGCCCTAACCCTAACCCTAAACCTAACCCTAACTCTAAGGCTTCCCTAACCATAACCGTAAACCTAACACCAACCCTATCCCTAACCCTAACCCGAGCCCTAGTCCTAGCCCTAGCCCTAGCCCAAACCTAATCCTAGCCCTTTCTTAAACCTAACCCTAACCCTAGCCCTAGCCCTAACCTAACCATAAACCTAGACCTAGCCCTAGACCTAACCCTAACTCTAAGGTTTCCCTAAACATAACCGTAAACCTAACCCTAACCCTAGCCCTAGCCCTAACCCTAACCAGAGCCCTAGCCCTAGGCCTACCCCTAACCTTACCTTAACCCTAGCCCTAAAACTAACCCTAGGCCTAACCCTAAACTTAACCCTAACCCTACCACTAACACTAGCCCTAGCAATAGCAATAGCCCTAACCCTAACACTAACCCTAGCCCTAGCCTTAGCCCTAACCCTAACACTAACCCTAGACCTAGTCTTAGCCCTAACCCTAACCCTAACCCTAACCCTAAACCTAAGCATAGCCCTAGCCCTAGCCCTAACCCTAGCCCTAGATTTAGCCCTAGACCAAGCCCTAACCCTAATCCTAACCATAACCCTTACACGAACCATAGCCATAGCCCTAACCCAAACCCTAACACTAACCCTAGCCCTAGCCCAGGACCAAGCCTTACCCTAAACATAACCCTAGCCCTAGGCCTAGCCCTAGCCCTAACCCTAACCCTAACTCTAACACTAACCCTAGCCCTTGCCCTAGGCCTAACCCTAACCATAGAAATAGCCCTAACCCTAAACCTAACCCTAACCTTAACACAAGCCCTAGCACTAAACCTAATCCTAACCCTAACCCTAGCCCTGGCCCTAACCCTAACCCTAACCCTAGCCCTAAACTTAACCCTAACCGTAGCACTAACCCTAACCCTAACCCTAGTCCTAATCCTAAACCTAACCCTAGCCCTAGCCCCAACGATAGCCCTAAGCCTACCCCAAAACCTAACCCTGGCCCTCGCCCTAAAACTAACCCTAAGGCTAACCCTAACCATAACCGTAACCCTAATCCTAAACCTAGACTTAGCCTTCACCCGAAACCTAACCCTAGCCCTAACCCTAATCCTAACCCTAGCACTAGCCCTTGCCCAAACCTTAACACTAGAGGTAGCCCTAACCCTAGCCCTAACCATAACAATAACCTTAACCCCAACAATAGACCTAACACTAGCCTACGCCTAACCCAAACAATAACTATCACACTAGACCTATCCCTAACCCAAAAACTAGCCATAACCATAACTGTAACCCAAACCCTAACACTAGAACTAGCCCTAACCCTAACCCGAGCCCTAGTCCTAGCCCTAGACCTAGCCATAACCCTAACCCTAACCCTAACCCTAGCCCTAGCCCTAGCCCTAATCCTAACCCTAACCCTAAATCTAAGCATAGCCCTAGCCCTAGCCCTGGCCCTAGCCCTAACCCTAGCCCTAGCTTTAGCCCTAGAACAAGCCCTAACCCTAATCCTAACCATACCTTAACATTAACCATAGCTGTAGCCTTAACCCACACCCTAACACTAACCCTAGCCCTAGCCCTAGACCAAGCCCTAACCCTAAACCTAACCCTAGCCCTAGCACTAGCCCTAGCCCAAACCCTCACCCGAACCCTAACCCTAGCCCTTCCCCTAGTCCTAACACTAACCCTAACCGTAGCCCTAGCCCTAACCCTAAACCTAATCCTAACCTTAACACTAGCCCTAGCCCTAAACCTAATCCTAACCCTAGCCCAGGCCCTAGCCCTAGCCATAACACTAACCCTAACCCTAACCCTAGCCCTAGCACTAGCCCTAAACCTAATCCTAAACCTAACCCTACCCTAGCCTTAACCCCAACCATATACCTACCCTAACCCTAGCCCTAACCCTAGTCCCATCATAACCCTAACCCTAACTCTAGCCCTATCCCTAGCCCTAGCCCTAGACCTAGCCATAGCCCTAACCCTAACCCAAGCCCTAACCCTAGCACTAAGCCTAACCCAAAACCTAACCCTGAGCCTCGCCCTAAAACTAACCCTAAGCCTAACCCTAACCATAACTGTAACCCTAATCCTAAACCTAACCCTAGCCCTAGCCCTAGCCCTAGCCCTAAACCTAAACCTAACCCTAACATTAACACTAGGCCTAGCCCTAAACCTAACCCTAGACCTAGCCCTAGACCTAGCCCTAGCACTAACCCTAAACCTAACCCTAAACCTAGCCCTTGCCCTAGACCTAATCCTAACCCTAACCCTAGCCATAGCCCTAACCCTATCACTAACCCTAGCCCTAGCCCTAACCCTAACACTAACCCTAGCCCTAGCCCTAGCCCTAGACATGACACTAACCCTAACCCTAACGCTAGCCCTAGCCCTAGCCCTAGCCCAAACCCTAACCCTAACCCTAACCCTAGCCTTAATGCTAACCATATACCTAAACCTAACCCTAGCCCTAGCCCTAAACTTCACCCTAGCCCTAGCCCTAGCCTTAGCCCTAGCCCTAAACCTAACCCTAACCCTAGCCCTAGCTCTAGAACTAACACTAAACTAACACTAGGCCTAGATATAGTACTAACCCTAAAACTAACCCTAACCCGAAACCGAAAATGAACCCTAAACCTAATCCTAACACTAGCCCTAGCACTAGCAATAGACCTAACCCTAACCCTAACACTAACACTATCCCTAGCCCTAGCCCTAGGCCTAGCCCTAACACTAACCCTAACCGTAAAGCTAAGCATAGCCCTAGGACTAGACCTAAACCTAGCCCTAGCCCTAGCCTTAGACCAAGTCCTAACCCTAACCTAACCATAACCCTAACACTAACACTAGCTCTAGCCCTAACCAAGGCCTAACACTAAATCTAACCCTAGTGCTAGCACCAGCCCTTGCCCTAGCCCTAACCTAACCATAAACCTAACCCTAGACCTAACCCTAACCTTAACCCTAGCCCTATCCCTAGCCCTAGCCCGAGCCCTTGACCAAGCCCTAGCCCTACTCCTATCCATAACCCTAACACTAACCCTAGCCCTAGCCTTAGACCAAGCCCTAACCCTAACCCTAACCCTAGTCCTAGACCTATCCCTAGGCCTAACCCTAACCCTAACCTTAGCACTAGCCCTAGCACTAGCCCTAGCCCTAGCCCTAGCCCTAGCCCTAGCCCTAAACCTAAACCTAACCCTAATCTTAACACTAGGCCTGGCCCTAAACCTAACCTTGGCCCTAGCCCTAGCCCTAGCCCTAAGCCTAACCCTAACACTAACCCTAGCCCTAGCCCTAGCCGTAACACTATCCCTAATCCTAACCTAACCAACCCCCTAGCCATAAACCTAACCCTTACCCTAGCACTAGCCCTAACCCTATCCCTAGGCCTAACCCTAACTTAACCCTAGCCTTAACACTAACCGTATACCTAACCCTAACCCTAGCCCTAGCCCTAAACTTAACCCTATCCCTACCACTAGCTCTAGCCCTAGCCCTAAAACTAACCCTAACCCTAGCCCTAGCTCTAGAACTAACACTAAACTAACACTAGGCCTAGATGTATAACTAACCCTAATCCTAAACCTAACCCGAAACCGAAACTGAACCCTAAATCTAATCCTAACGCTAGCCCTAGCACTAGCAATAGCCCTAACCCTAACCCTAAACCTAACCCTAGCCCTAGCCCTAGCCCTAGGTCTAGCCCTAACCCTAACCCTAACACTATAACTAAGCATAGCCCTAGGCCTAGCCCTAAACCTAGGCCTAGACCAAGTCCTAAACCTAATCCTATCCATAACCCTAACACTAACCCTAGCCCTAGCGCTAGACCAAGGCCTAACATTAACCCTAACCCTAGCCCTAGCCCTAGCACTAGCCCTAGCCCTAAACCTGACCCTAACCTTAACACTAGGCCTAGCCCTAAACCTAACCCTAACCCTAACCCTAGCCCTAGCCCTAACCCTAGCCATAACCTTAACCCTATCTAAAACCCTAGCCTTAGCCCTAACCCAAACCCTAACCCAAAACCTAACCCCAACCAAACCCCAAACCCAACCCTAATCCTAGCCCTAGCCCTAGCCCTAACAATAACCCTAAACCTAGCCCTAAACCTAGCCCTAAGCCTAACCCTAACCCGAACCCTTGCCCTAGCCCCACCCCTAACAGTAACCCTAACTCTAATCATAGCCCTAGCCCTAACCCTAACAGTAACCCTAACACTAACCCAATCCCTAAGTCTAGTCCTAGCCCTAGACCTAGCCCTAACCCCAATCCTAACCTTAACCCTAGCCCTAGCCCTAAGCCTAAACCTAACACTCGCCCTAGCCCTAACCCTAATCCTAAGCCTAGCCCTAACCAAAACCATAATCATAACCCTAAACCTAGCCATAGCTCTAACCCTAACCTGAGCCCTAGCCCTATCCCTAGCCCTAACTGTAACGTTAACCCTAGCACTAGACGTAGCCCTAACCGTAACCCTGAACATAAACCTAGCCCTAGCCCTAACCCTAAACCTAAGCCTAGCCCTAACCAAAACCGTAATCATAACCCTAAACCTAGCCATAGCTCTAACCCTAACCTGAGCCCTAGCCCTAGCCCTAGCCCTAACCCTACCGTAATCCTAACACTAACCCTAACCCTAACCCTAACCCTAACCCTAACCCTAACCCTAACCCAGGCCCTAGCCCTAAACTTAATGCTAACCCTAACCCTAGACCTAGCCCTAGCCCTAACCCTTACCCTAACCCTAAACCTAACCCTAGCCCTAGCCCTAACCCTAACTCTAAGGCTTCCCTAACCATAACCGTAAACCTAACCCTAATCCTAGTCCTAGCCCTAACCCTAACCCTAAACCTAACCCTACCACTAACACTAGCCCTAGCACTAAAAATAGCCCTAACCCTAACCCTGACACCAGCCCTAGCCCTAGCCCTAGCCCTAACCCTAACCCTAACCCTAAAGCTAAGCATAGCCCTAGCCCTAGCCCTAGACCAAGCTCTAACCCTAACCCTAAACCTAGCCCTTGCCCTAGGCCTAACACTAACCGTAACCCTAGCCCTAACCCTAGCCCTAGCCCTAACCCTAAAACTAACTCTAGCCCTTGCCCTAGGCCTAACCCTAACCCTAACCCTAGCAATAGCACTAGCCCTAGCCCGAGCCCTAAACCTAACCCTAACCTTAACACTAACCTAGCCGTAAACCTAAACCTAACCCTAGCCCTAGCACTAGCCCTAGCCCTAACACTAACCCTAAACCTAACCCTAACCCTAGCCCTAACCCTAACCCTAACTCTAACTCTAAAACTAACCCTAATCATAGACCTAAACCTAACCCTAACTCTAGCCCTAGCCCTAGCCATAACCTTAACCCTATCCATAAACCTAGCCTTAGCCCTAACCCTAACGCTAACCCAAAACCTAACCCCAACGAAACCCCAAACCTGACCCAAATCCTAGCCCTAGCCCTAGCCCTAAACAATAACCCTAAACCTAGCCCTAAACCTAACTCTAAGCCTAACCCTAACCCTAACCCTTGCCCTAGCCCCAACCCTAACAGTAAGCCTAACTCTAACCCAATCCCTAAGCCTAGTCCTAGCCCTAGACCTAGCCCTAAACCCAATCCTAAACTTAACCCTAGCACTAGCCCTAGCCCTAAGCCTAAACCTAACCCTCACTCTAGCCCTAACACTAACCCTAAGCCTAGCCAAAACCATAACCGTAATCATAACCCTAAACCTAGCCATAACACAAACCCTAACCTGAGTCCTAGACCTAGCCCTAGCCCTAGCCCTAACTGTAATGCTAGCCCTAGCCCTAGCCGTAGCCCTAGCCGTAACCCTAAAACTAAACCTATCCCTAGACCTAAACCTAACCCTAACGCGAAACCTAACCATAGCCCTAGCCCTAGCCCTAGACCTAGCCTTAACCCTAACCGTAACCCTAACCCTAACCCTAGCCCTAGCCCTAGCCCTAGCCCTAGCCCTAAACCTAAACCTAACCCTAACATTAACACTAGCCATAGCCCTAAACCTAAACCTCACCCTAGCCTAAACCCTAGCCCTACCCTAGCCCTAGCCCTAACACTAACCCTAACCCTAAACCTAACCCTAACCCTAGCCCTAGCCCTAACTCTAAGGCTTAACTAACCATAACAGTAAACCTAACCCTAACCCTAGCCCTAGCCCTAAACATAACCAGAGCCATAGTGCTAGGCCTAGACATAACCTAACCCTAACACTAGCCTTAAACTAACCCTAGCCCTAACCCTAACCCTAAACCTAACCCTACCACTAACACTAGCCCTATCACTAGCAATAGCCCTAACCATAATCCTAGCAATAGCCCTAGACCTAGCGCTAGCACTAACCCTAAGCGAAAACCTAAAGCTAAGCATAGCCCTAGCCCTAGCCCTAGCCCTAACACAAGCTCTAGCCCTAGCCATATACCAAGCCCTAACCCTAACCCTAACCTTAACTCTAACCCTAACACTTGCCCTAGACCTAACCCTAACCCTAACCCTAGCCATAGCCATAACCCTAAACCTAACCCTAACATTAACACCAGCCCTAGGCCTAAACCAAAACCTCACCCTAGCCCAAGGCCTAGCCCTACCCTAGCCCTAGCCCTAACACTAACCCTAACCCTAAACCTAACCCTCGCCCTAGTCATAACCCTAACCCTAATCCTAGCCCTAGCCCGAACTCTAAACCTAACCCTAACCCTAGCCCTAACACTAAACCTAACCATAGCCCTAGACGTAGCCCTTGCCATAACACTAACCCTAACCCTAACCCTAGCCCTAGCCCTATCCATAACACTAACCCTAACCCTAACCCAAGCCCTAGCCCTAGCCCTAACCCTAACCCTAAACCTAACCCTAACCCTAGCCTTAACCCTAACCATATACCTAACCTTAACCTAACCCTAGCCCTAGCCCTAACCTTAACAATAGTACTAGGCCTAGCATTAGCCCTAGCCCTAAACCTAACCCTAACCCTAGCCCTAGCTCTAGCCATAACCCTAACACTAACCCTAACGCTAGCCCTAGCCCTAGCCTTAGCCCTAGCCCTAAACCTAACCCTAAACCTAACCCTAGCCCTAGCTCTAGAACTAACACTAAACTAACACTAGGCCTAGATCTAGCCCTAACCCTAACCCTAACCCTTGCCCTAGACCTAGTCCTAACCCTAACCAGAATCGTTAACCTAACCTTAACCCTAGCCCTAGGCCTAACCCTAACCAGAGTCCTAGCACTAGGCCTAGCGCTAAACTAACCATAACCCTAACCCTAACCCTAGCCCTTGCCCAAGGCCTAAACCTAACCCTAACTATAGCACTACCCTAACCCTAAACCTAACCCTAAACTTAACACAAGCCCTAGCACTAAACCTAACAATAACCCTAGACCTTGCCCTAGCCCTAGCCCTATCTCTGGCCATAACACTAACCCTAACCCTAACCCTAACCCTCGCCCTAGCCATAACCCTAAACCTAACCCTAGCCCTAGCCCTAACCTTAACCCTAGGCCTAGCCCTAACCCTAAACCTAACCCTAGCCCTAGCCCTAGCCCTAGCACTAGCCCTAATTCTAACTCTAACCCTAACCCTAGCCCTAGCCCTAACCATAGCCCTAACCCTAACAATAACTCTACCCTAACCATAGCACTAGCCCTAGCCCTAACCCTAATCCTAAACCTAACCCTAACTCTAGCCTTAACCCTAACCGTATACCTAACCCTAACCCTAGCCATAGCCCTAACCTTAACCCTAGCCCTATCCCTACCCC
>CM027407.1:130450419-130468444 GCA_015711505.1 Sylvilagus bachmani
AGCCCTAACCATAACCGTAATCATAACTCTAAACCCAGCCCTAGCCCTAACCCTAATCTGAGCCCTAGCCCTAGCCCTAGCCCTAACCCTAACGCTAACCCTAACCGTAACCCTAACCCTAACCCTAGTCCTATCCCTAACCCTAAACCTAACCCTAACCTTAACACTAGCCCTAGGCCTAGCCCTAACCCTAACCCTAACCCTAGCCCTAGCCCTAGTCCTAGCACTAACCCTAAGCCTAACGCGAAACCTAAAAATAGCCCTAGCCCTAGCCCTAGCCCTCACCCTAACCCTAACTGTAACCCTAACCCTAACCCTAGTCCTATCCCTAACACTAAACCTAACCCTAACCTTAACACTAGCCCTAGCGCTAAACCTACCCTAACCCTAGGCCAGGCCCTAGCCCTAGCCCTAGCCCTAACACTAACCCTGAAGCTAAGCATACCCCTACCCTAGCCCTAGCCCAAACCCTAAACCTAACCCTAGACCTAGCCCTAGCGTTAACCCTAACCCTAAACCTAACCCTAACCCTAGCCTTAACCCTAAACGTATACCTAACCCTAACCCTAACCCTAGCCCTAACCTTAACCTAGCCCTAGTCCTAGCCCTAACCCTAGACCTAAACCTAACCCTAACCTTAGCCCTAGCTCTAGAACTAACACTAAACTAACACTAAGTCTAGATCTAGCCCTAAACCTAAACCTAACCCTAACCCGAAACCGAAACCAAACCCTAAACCTAATCCTAACATTAGCAATAGCATTAGCAATAGCCGTAACCCTAACCCTAACCCTAACCCTAGCCCTAGGCCTAACCCTAAACCTAACCCTAGCCCTAGCCCTAGCCCTAGTCATAACACTAACCCTAACCCTAACGCTAGCCCTAGCCCTAGCCCTAGCCCTAACCCTAACCCTAATCCTAGCCCTAACCCTAGTCCTAACCCTAGCCCTAACCCTAACCCTAACCCTAGACTTAACCATAACTGTAACCCTAACCCTAACCCTAACCCTAGCCCCAGCCCTAAACTTAACCCTAACGCTAACCCTAGCCCTTGCCCTAACCTTAACCCTAGCCCTAGCCCTAGCCCTGGCCCTAGCCCTAAACCTAACCATAACCCTACTCCTAGCTCTAGAACTAACACTAAACTTACAATAGGCCTATATCTAGCCCTAAACCTAAATCTAACCCTAACCCGAAACCAAAACTGAACCCTAAACCTAATCCTAACACTAGCCCTAGCACCAGCAATAGCCCTAAACCTAACCCTAACCCTAGCCTTAGCCCTAACCCTAGCAATAGCCCTAGCCTTAACTCTAACCCTCAACCAAAACCTAACCCCAACCATACAACCAAACCGAACCCTAATCCTAGCCCTAACTATAACCCTAAACCTAGCCCTAAACCAAGCTCTAGCCCTAGCCCTAGACCAAACCCTAACTCTAATCCTAACCATAACCCTAACACTAACCATAGCAGTAGCCGAACTCAAACCCTAACACTAACCCTAGCATATCCCTAGACAAAGCCCTAACAATAACCCTAGCCCTAGCCCAAGCATTAGCCCTAGCCCTAACCCTAACCCTAACCCTAACCCAACCCTAGCCGTAGCCGTAGCCCTAAACTTAACCCTAACCCTACCGCTAGGCCTAGCCCTAGCCCTAACCCTAAACCTACCTTGAAACTAACCCTAGCCCTAGCCCTAACCCTAACTCTAAGGCTTCCTAACCATAACCGTAAACCTAACCTTAACCCTAGCCATAGCCCTAACCCTAACCAGAGCCCTAGCCCTAGCCCTAGCCCTAACCTAAACCTAACACTAGCCCTAAAGCTAACCCTAGCACTAACCCTAACCGTAACCCTAACCCTACCACTAACAATAGCCCTAGCACTTGCAATAGCCCTAACCCTAACCCTAGCCCTAGCCCTAGCCCTAGCCATAGCCCTAGCCCTAGCACTAGCCCTAGCCCTAAACCTAATCCTAACCCTAAAGCTAAGCATAGCCCTGGCCCTAGCCCTAGCCATAGCCCTAGCCCTAACACAAGCTCTAGCCCTAGCCATAGACCAAGCCCTAAACCTAATCCTAACCATAACCCTAACACTAACCCTAACCCTAACCCTACCCCTCGCCCTAGCCCTAGCACTAGCCCTAGCCCTAACCCAAGCCATAGCCCTGGCCCTAGACCAAACCCTAACCCTAATCCTATCCATAACCCTAACACTAACCCTAGCCCTAGCCCAAGACCAAGCCCAAATCTAACCCTAACCCTAAACCTAACCCTAATCCTAGCCCTAGCCCTAGCCCTAACCCTAACACTAACCCTAGCCCTAGCCCTAACCCTAACCCTAACCCTAATTCTAGCCCAAGCCCTAGCCCTAACCCTAACCCTAACTCTAAAACTACCCTAGTCCTAGACCTAAACCTAACCCTAACTCTAGCCCTAGCCCTAGCCCGAGCCATAAACTTAACCCTAACCATAACCCTAGCCTTAGCCCTAACCCTAACCCTAACCCAAGCAATAGCCCTAGCCTTAACTCTAACCATCACCCAAAACCTAATCCCAACCAAACCCCAAACCCAACCCTAATCCTAGCAATAACCCTAAACCTAGCCCTAAACCTAGACCTAAGCCTAACCCTAACCGTAAGCCTGGCCCCTGCCACAACCCTAACAGTAACCCTAACTCTAACCATAGTCCTAGCCCCAACCCCAAAAGTAACCCTAACACTAACCCAAACCCTAAGCCTAGTCCTAGCCCTAGCCCTAGCCCTAACCCCAATCCTAACACTACCCCTAGCCCTAGCCTTAAGCCTAAACCTAACCCTCGCCCTAGCCCTAACCCTAACCCTAAGCCTAGCCCTAACCATAACCATAATCATAACCCTAAACCTAGCCCTAGCCCTAGCCCTAGCCCTAACCCTAATGCTAACCCTAGCCCTATCCCTAGCCCTAGCCCTAGCCCTAACCTAACCCTAACCCTAACCCTAACCCTAGACCTAGCCCTAGCCCTAGCCCTAACCCTAATCCTAACCCTAACCCTAGCCCTTGCCCTAACCCTAACTCTAAGGCTTCCCTAACCATAACCGTAAGCCTAACCCTATCCCTATCCCTAGCCCTAGCCCTAACCCTAACCGGAGCCCTAGCCCTAGGCCTAGACCTAATCTAACCCTAACACTAGCCCTAAAACTAACCCTAGCACTAACCCTATCCGTAACCCTAACCCTACCACTAACACTAGCCCTAGCACTAGCAATAGCCCAAACCCTAACCCTAACCCTAACCCTAGCCCTAGCCCTAAACCTAACCCTAACCCTAAAGCTAAGCATAGCCCTAGCCTTAGCCCTAACCCAAGCCCTAGCCCTAGACCAAGGCCTAACCCTAATCCTACCATAACAGTAAAACTAACCCTAGCCCTAGCCTTAGATCAAGCCCTAACCCTAATCCTAACCCTAGTGCTAGCCCTAGCCCTAGCCCTAGTCCTAACCATAAACCTAACCCTAACCTTAACACTAGGCCTACCCCTAAACCTAACCCTAGCACTAGCCCTAGCCCTAGCCCTTGCCCTAGCCCTAACCCTAACCCTAAACCTAGACCTAGCCCTAGCCGTAGCCCTAACAATAACCCTAAACCTAGCCCTAAACCCAGCCCTAAGCCTAACCCTAACCCTAACCCTTGCCCTAGCCCCAACCCTAACAGTAACCCTAACACTAACCGTAGCCATAGCCGTAACACTAACAATAACATTAACACTAACCCAATCCCTAAGCCTAGTCCTAGCTCTAGACCTAGCCCTAACCCAAATCCTAACCCTACCCCTAGCCCTAGCCCTAAGCCTAAACCTAACCCTCGCACTAGCCCTAACCCTAACCCTAAGCCTAGCCCTAACCATAACCGTAATCATAACCCTAAACCTAGCCCTAGCCCTAACCCTAACCTGAGCCCTAGCCCTAGCCCTACCCCTAGCCCTAACCCTAACACTAACCCTAGCCCTACCCGTAGCCCTAACCGTAACCCTAAACCTAAACCTACCGCGAGCCCTAAACCTAAACGTAACCCGAAACCTAACCATAGCCCTAGCCCTAGTACTAGCCATAGCCCCAACCCTAACCGTAACCCTAACCCTAACCGTAACCTTAGCCCTAGCCCTAGCCCTAAACTTAACCCTAACCCTACCGCTAGGCCTAGCCCTAGCCCTAACCCTAAAACTACCTTGAAACTAACCCTAGCCCTAGCCATAACCCTAAATCTAAGGCTTCCCTAACCATAACCGTAAACCTAACCTTAACCCTAGCCATAGCCCTCACCCTAACCAGAGCCCTAGCCCTAGCCCTAGCCCTAACCGAACCCTAACACTAGCCCTAAAGCTAACCCTAGCACTACCTCTAACCGTAACCCTAACCCTACCACTAACAATAGCCCTAGCACTTGCAATAGCCCTAACACTAACCCTAGCCCTAGCCCTAGCTCTAGCCCTAGCCCTAAACCTAATCCTAAACCTAAAGCTAAGCATAGCCCTAGCCCTAGCCCTAGCCCTAGCCCTAACACAAGCTCTAGCCCTAGCCATAGACCAAGCCCTAAACCTAATCCTAACCATAACCCTAACACTAACCCTAGCACTAGCCCTAGACCAAGCCCTAACCCTAACCCTACCCCTCGCCCTACCCCTCGCCCTAGCCCTAGCACTAGCACTAGCCGTAACCCAAGCCATAGCCCTAGCCCTAGACCAAGCCCTAACCCTAATCCTATCCATAACCCTAACACTAACCCTAGCCCTAGCCATAACCCTAAACCTAACCCTAATCCTAGTCCTAGCACTAGACCTAACCCTAACACTAACCCTAACCCTAGCCCTAGCCCTAACACTAACCCTAGCCCTAACCCTAGCCCAAGCCCTAGCCCTAACCCTAACCCTAACTCTAAAACTAACCCTAGTCCTAGACCTAAACCTAACCCTAACTCTAGCCCTAGCCCTAGCCCGAGCCATAAACTTAACCCTATCCATAACCCTAGCCTTAGCCCTAACCCTAACCCTAACCCTAGCAATAGCCCTAGCCTTAGCTCTAAACCTCACCCAAAACCTAACCCCAACCAAACCCCAAACCCAACCCTAATCCTAGCCCTAACAATAACACTAAACCTAGCCCTAAACCTAGCCCTAAGCCTAAGCCTAAGCCTAACCCTTGCCCTTGCCCCAACCCTAACAGTAACCCTAATTCTAACCGTAGCCCTAGCCCGAACACTAACAGTAACCCTAACACTAACCCAAACCCTAAGCCTAGTCCTAGCCCTAGCACTAGCCCTAACCCCATTCCTAACACTACCCGTAGCCCTAGCCCTAAGGCTAAACCTAACCCTCGCCCTAGCCCTAAACCTAAACCTAAGCCTAGCCCTAACCATAACCATAATAATAACCCTAACCCTCGCCCTAGCCGTAGCCCTAGCCCTAGCAATAGCCCTAGCCCTAACCTAAGCCATACCCCTAGCCCTAGACCAAGCCCTAATCCTAATCCTGTCCATAACCTTAACACTAAACTAGCCCTAGCCCTAGACCAAGCCCTAACCCTAACCCTAACCATAGCCCTAGCCCTAGCCCTAGCCCTAACCCTAAACCTAACCCTAATCCTAGCCCTAGCCCTAGCCCTAACACTAACCCTAACCCTAACCCTAGCCCAAGCCCTAACCCTAACCCTAACTCTAATTCTAAAACTAACCTTAGTCCTAGACCTAAACCTAACCCTAACTCTAGCCCTAGCTCTAGCCTGAGCCATAAACTTAACCCTATCCATAACCCTAGCCTTAGCCCTAACCCTAACCCTAACCGTAACCCTAGCAATAGCCCTAGCCTTAACTCTAACCCTCACACAAAATGTAACCCCAACCAAATCGCAAACCCAACCCTAATCCTAGCCCTAGCCCTAACAATAACACTAAACCTAGCCCTAAACCTAGCCCTAAGCCTAACAGTAACCCTAACTCTAACCATAGCCCTAGCCCGAACCCTAACAGTAACCCTAACACTAACCCAAACCCTAAGCCTAGTCCTAGCCCTAGCCCAAGCCCTAACACCAATCCTAACACTACCCCTAGCCCTAGCCCTAAGCCTAAACCTAACCCTCACCCTAGCCCTAACCCTACCATAAGCCTAGAACTAACCATAACCGTAATCATAACCCTAGACCTAGCCCTAGCCCTAGACCTAACCCTAACGCTAACCCTAGCCCTAGCCGTAGCCCTAACCCTAACCCAAAACCTAACCATAGCTCTAGCCCTAGCCCTAACCTAACCGTAACCCTAACCCTAACCCTAACACTAACCCTAGCCCTAGCCCTAGCCCTAGCCCTAAACTTAACCCTAACCCTAACCTAGCCCTAGCCCTAGCCCTAAACCTAAACCTAACCCTAAGGCTAGCCCTAGATCTAGAACTAACACTAAACTAACACTAAGTCTAGATCTAGCCCTAACCCTAAACCTAACACTAACCCGAAACTGAAACCGAACCCTAAACCTAATCCTAACACTAGCCCTAGTACTAGCAATAGCCCTAACCCTAACCCTAACCCTAGCCCTAGAACTAGCCCTAACCCTAACCATAACCGTTAACCTAACCCTAACCATAGCCGTAAGCCTAACCCTAACCAGAGCCTAGCCCTATGCCTAGCCCTAAACTAACCCTAACACTAGCCCAATTCCTAACCCTAACCCTAACCCTAACCCTAGTCCTAGCCCTAGCCCTAGCCCTAGCACTAGAGCTAACACTAACTCTAACCCTAACACTAGCCCTAGCCCTAAACATAGCCCTAAACCTAACCGTAAACCTAACCCTAGCCCTAGCCCTAGCCCTAGACCAAACCCTAACCCTACTCCTATCCATAACCCAAACACTAACCCTAGCCCTAGCCCTAGCCCTAGCCCTAAACTTAAACCTAACCCTAACCTTAACACTAGGCCTGGCCCTAAACCTAACTCTAAACCTAGGCTTGGCCCTAGCCCTAACCCTAAACCTAACCATAACCTTAACACAAGCCCTACCCTAAACCTAAACCTAACCCTAGACCTAGCCCTAGCCCTAGCCCTAGCCGTAACACTAACGCTAATCCTAACCCTAACCCTCGCCCTAGCAATAACCCTAGACCTAACCCTAGCCCTAACCCTAGTCCTAGCCCTAACCCTAACCCTAACCCTAGCCTTAACACTAACCATATACCTAACCCTAACCCTAGCCCTAGCCCTAACCTTAACCCTATCCCTATCCCTAGCCCTAGCCCTAAACCTAACCCTAACCCTAGCCCTAACTCTAGAACTAACATTAAACTAACACTAGGCCTAGATCTAGCCCTAACCCTAAACCTAACACTAACCCGGAACTGAAACCGAACCCTAAACCTAATCCTAACACTAGCCCTAGTACTAGCAATAACCCTAACCCTAACCCTAGCCCTAGACCTAGCCCTAACCCTAACCAAAACCGTTAACCTAACCCTAACCATAGCCCTAGGCCTAACCCTAACCAGAGTCCTAGCCTTAGGCCTAGCCCTAACCTAACCATAACCCTAACCCTAAAACTAACATTAGGCCTAACAGTAACCATAACCCTAACCCTACCACTAACACTAGCCCTAGCACTAGCAATAACCCTAAACCTAACTCTAACCCGAGCCCTAGCCCTAGCCCTAACCCTAACCGTAACCCTAAAGCTAAGCATAGCCCTAGCCTTAGCCGAAGACCTAGCCCTAAACCTAGCCCTAGTTTTGGCCCTAGACCAAGTCCTAACCCTAATCCTAACCATAACCCTAAAACTAACCATAGCCGTAGGGTAACCTAAACCCTAACACTAACCCTAGCCCTAGCCCTAGACCAAGCCCTAACCCTAACCCTAGCCCTAGCCCTAGCCCTAGCCAGCCCTAACCCTGACCATAAACCTAACCCTAACCTTAACACTAGCCCTAGCCCTAAACCTAAACCTAACCCTAGCACTAGCCCTAGCCCTAGCAATAGCCCTAGCCGTAACACTAACGCTAATCCTAACCCTAACCCTCGCCCTAGCAATAACCCTAGCCCTAACCCTAGCCCTAACCCTAGTCCTAGCCCTAACCCTAAACCTAACCCTAGCCTTAATACTAAACGTAAACCTAACCCTAACCCTAGCCCTAGCCCTAAACTTAACACTTTCCCTAGCCCTAGCCCTAACCCTAACCCTAACCCTAGCCCTAGCTCTAGAACTAACACTAAACAAACACTAGGCCTAGTCTAGCCCTAACCCTAAACCTAACCCTAACGCAAAACCGAACCCTAAACCTAATCCTAACACTAGCCCTAGCACTAGCAATAAACCTAACCCTAACCCTAACCTTAACCTAGCCCTAGCCCTAGCCCTAGGTCTAGCCCTAACACTAACCCTAACCCTAAAGCTAAGCATAACCCTAGCCCTAGCCCTAGACCAAGCCCTAACCCTAATCCTATCCATAAGCCTAACACTAACCCTAGCCCTAGCCCTAGAACAAGGCCTAACACTAACCCTAACACTAGCCCTAGCCCTATCCCTAGCCATAACACTAACCCTAACCCTAAACCTAACCCTAGCCCTAGCCCTAGCCCTAGCCATAACACTAACTCTAACCCTAATACTAACCCTAGCCCTAACCATAGCCCTAACCCTAACCCTAACCCTAGCCCTAGCCCTAGCCCTAAACCTAATCTGAAACCTACCCCTAACCCTAGCCTTAACCCTAACCGTATACATAACCCTAACCCTAACCCTAGCCCTAGCCCTAGACCTAAACCTAACCCTAACACTAGTTTTAGCTCCAGAACTAACACTAAACTAACACTAGGCCTAGCCCTAGCGGTAGGCCTATCCCTAGCGATAACACTAAGCCTAACCCTAACGCTAACCCTCGCCCTAGCCATAACCCTAACCCTAACCCAAGTCCTAGACCTAAACCTAACCCTAGCCCTAGCCCTAGTCCTAGCTCTAACCCTAGCCCTAGCTTTACACTAGACCAAGACCTAACCCAAATCCTAACCATAATCCTAACACTAAACATAGCCGTATACCTAACCCAAACCCTAACACTAATCCTAGCCCTAGCCCTAGACCAAGCCCGAACCCTAACCCTAAAACAAGCCCTAACCCTAGCCCTAACGCTATACCTAAACCTAACCGTAGCTCTAGCCCTAACCCTAAAACTAACACTAGCCCTAGCCCAAGCCCTAGCCCTAACACTAACCCTAACTCTAACCCTAACCCTCGCCCTAGCTATAAACCTAACCCTAACCCTAGCTCTAGCCCTAACACTAAACCTAACCCTAACCATAGCCCTTGCCCTAGGCCTAACCCTAGCCATAACACTAACCCTAACCCTAACACAAACCCTCGCCCTAGCCATAACACTAACTCGAACCCTAACACTAGCCCTAACCCTAACCCTAGCCCTAGTCCTAACCCTAAACCTAAACCTAGCCCTAGCCCTAGTCATAACACTAACTCTAACCCTAACACTAGACCTAGCCCTAACCATAGCCCTAACCCTAACCCTAGCAATAGTACAAGCCCTAGGCCTAATCCTAAACCTACCCCTAAACCTAGCCTTAACCCTAACCGTATACCTAACCCTAACCCTAGCCCTAGCCTTAAACTTAACCCTAGCCCTAGCCATAGCCATAGCCCTAGCTCTAAACCTAACGCTAACCCTAGCCCTAGCTCTAAAACTGACACTAAACTAACACTAGGCCTAGATCTAGCCCCAACCCTAAACCTAACCCTAACCCGAAACCGAAACCGAACCTTAAACCTAATCCTAACACTAGCCCTAGCACTAGCAATAGCCATAACCCTAACCCTAACCCAAGCCCTAGTCCTAGTCGTAACCCTAACCCTATACCTAAAGCTAAGCATAGCCCTAGCCCTAGCCATAACACTAACTCTCACCCTAACGCTAGCCCTAGCCCTAACCCTAACCCTAACCCAAGCCCTAGCCCTAGCTGCAACCCTAACCCTAAGCCTAAAGCTAAGCGTAGCCCTAGCCCTAGCCTTAGCCCTAGCTCTAGCCCTAATCCTACCCTACCCCTAGCCCTAGACCAAGTACTAACCCTAATCCTAACCATAACCCTAACACTAACCCTAGCCCTAGCCCTTGATGAAGCCCTAACCCCAGCCCTAACCCAAGCCCTAGCACTAGCCTTAGCCCTACCCATAACCCTAACCCTAAAGCTAAGCATAGCCCTAGCCCTAGGCCTAACCCTAACCCTAACCGTAGCCCTAGACCTAGCCCTACCCCTAACCCTATACCTAACCGTAACCTTAACACTGGGCCTAGCCATAACCCTAACCCTAACCCTAGCACTGGCCCTAGCCCTAACCCTAACCCTAACCCGAGCCCTAGCCCTAACCCTAAACCTAACCCTAGCCCTAAACCTACCCATAGCCATAACACTAACCCTCACCCTAACGCTAACCCTAGCCCTAGCCCTAGCCCTAACCCTAATACTAACCCAAGCCCAAGCCCTAGCCGTAACACTAACCCTAACCCTAAAGCTAAGCATAGCCCTAGCCCTAGCCCTAATCCTAGCCTTAGCCCTAGCCCTAGACCAAGGACTAACCCTAATCCTAACCATAACCCTAACACTAAACCTACCTAGCCCTAGACGAAGCCCTAAGCATAGACCTAACCCAGGCCCTAGCCATAGCCCTAGCCCTAGCCATAACACTAACCCTCACGCTAACACTAACCCTAGCCCTAGCCCTAACACTAACCCTAACCCTAACTCTAACCGTAGCACTAGCCCTAACCCTAACCCTAAACCTAACCCTAACCCTAGCCTTAACCCTAACCGTATGCCTAACCCTAACCCTAGCCCTAGCCCTAACCTTAACCCTAGCCCTACCCCTACCCTAAACCTAACCCTAACCCTAGCCCTAGATCTAGAACTAACACTAAACTAACACTAGGCCTAGATTTAGCCCTAACCCTAAACCTAACCCTAATCCAAAACCGAAACCGAACCCTAAACCTAATCCTAACACTAGCCCTAGTACTAGCAATAGCCCTAACCCTAAGCCTAATCCTAGCCCTAGACCTAGCACTAAACCTAACCCTAACCCTAAAGCTAAGCATAGCCCTAGCCCTAGCCCTAGCCCTAGCCCTAGCCCTAGCCATAAGCCTAGCCCTAGCCATAGCCCTAACCCTAACCCTAAACCTAATGCTAACCATAACCCTAACACTAACCCTAGCAATAGCCCTACACCAAGCCCTAAAGCTAACCCTAACCCTAGCCCTAGCCCTAGCCCTAAACTTATGCGTAACCCTAACCATAGACATTGCCCTAGACCTAACCCTAACCCTAACCCTAGCCCTAGCCCTAGCCCTAGCTCTAACCCTAAACCTAACCCTAACCTTCACACTAGGCCTAGCCCTAAACCTAACACTAGCCCTAGCCCTAGCCCTAGCCCTACCCCTAGCCCTAAACCTAACCCTAACCCTACGCATTCCCTAGACCTAACCCTAACCCTAAACCTAGTTCTATCCATAACCCTAAAAATAACCCTAACCTTAACACTAGCCCTAGCCCTAAAGCTAAACCTAACCCTAGGCCTGCCCTAGCTCTTGCCCTAACACTAACCCTAATCGTAACCCTAATCCTCGCCCTAGCCATAACCCTAACCCTAGCCTTAACCCTAACCGTATACCTAACCCTAACCCTAGCCCTAGCCCTAAACTTAACCCTAGCACTAGCCCTAGCCCTAAACCAAACACTAACCCTAGCCCTAGCACTAGAACTAACACTAAACTAATACTAGGCCTAGATCAAGCCCTAACCCTAAATATAACCCTAACCCGAAACCCGAAACCGAACCCTAAACCTAATCCTAAAACTAGACTTAAACTAGCAATACCCCTAACCCTAACCCTAAGCCAAGCCCTAAACCTAGTTGTAACCCTAACCCTAAACCTAAATCTAAGCATAGCCCTAGCCCTATCCATATCACTAACCCTCACCCTAATGCTAACCCCAGCCCTAGCCCTAGCCCTAACCCTAACCCTAACCCAAGCCCTAGCCCTAGCCATAACCCTATCCCTAAGCCTAAAGCTAAGCATAGCCCTAGCCCTAGCCCTATCCCTAGCCCTATCCCTAGCCCTAATCCTAGCCCTAGCCCTAGACCTAGACCAAGGACTAACCCTAAGCCTAACCATAACCCTAACACTAACCCTACCCCTAGCCCTAGACGAACCCTTAGCCTAGAACTAACCCGAGCCCTGGCACTAGCCCTAGCCCTAGCCATAACCCTAACCCTAAAGCTAAGCATAGCCCTAGCCCTAGGCCTAACCCTAACCCTAACCGTAGCCCTAGACCTAGCCCGAGACCTAACCCTATACCTAACCATAACCTTAACACTAGGCCTAGCCATAACCCTAACCCTAACCCTAGCACTAGCCCTAACCCTAAACCTAACCCTAGCCCTAGCCCTACCCATAGCCATAACACTAACCCTCACCCTAACACTAACCCTAGCCCTAGCCCTAGCCCTAGCCCTAACCCTAAATCTAACCCTAGCCCTAGCGCTAGCCCTAACCCTAACCCTAACCCTAGCCTTAACCCTAACCGTATGCCTAACCCTAAACCTAGCCATAGCCCTAACCTTAACCCTAGCCCTAGCCCTGCCCTAAACCTAACCCTAACCCTAGCCCTAGCTCTAGAACTAACACTAAACTATCACTAGGCCTAGATCTAGCCCTAACCCTAATCCTAACCCAAGCCCTAGCCCTAGCCCTAAACCTAACCCTAACCCTAAAGCTAAGCATAGCCCTAGCCCTACCCCTAGCCCAGGCCTAGCCCTAAGCCTAGCCCTAGACCTAGCCCTAGACCAAGCCCTAACCCTAATCCTATCCATAACCCTAACACTAATCCTAGCCCTAACCCTAGAACAAGCCCTAAATCTAACCCTAACCCTAGCACTAGCCCTAGCCCTAAACCTATACCTAACCCTAACCATAGACCTTGCCCAAGGCCTAACCCTAACCCTAACCCTGGGCCTAGCCCTAGCTCTAGCCCTAACACTAACCCTAATCGTAACCCTAACCCTCGCCATAGCCATAACCCTAACCCTAGCCTTAACCCTAACTGTATACCTAACCCTAACCCTAGCCCTAGCCCTAACCTTAACCCAAGCCCTAGCCCTAGCCCTAGCCCTAGCCCTACACCAAACCCTAACCCTAGCCCTAGCTCTAGAACTAACACTAAACTAATACTAGGCCTAGATCTAGCCCTAACCCTAAACCTATCCCTAACCCGAAACTGAAACCGAACCATAAACCTAATCCTAAAACTAGCCCTAGCATTAGCAATAGCCCTAACCCTAAACCTAACCCTAGCCCTAGCCCTAGCCCTAGCTCTAGCCCTAGCCCTCACCCTAAACCTAACCCTAAAGCTAAGCATAGACCTAGGCCTAGCCCTAAACCTAGCCCTAGGCCTAGCACTAGACCAAGCTCTAACCCTAATCCTACCCATAACCCTAACACTAACCCTATCCCTAGCCCTAGACCAAGGCCTAACACTAACCCTAACCCTAGCCCTAGCCCTAAACCTAACCCTAAACCTAGCCCTAGTACTAACCCTAACCCAAACCCTAGACCTAGCCCTAACCCTAACTAGAGCCCTAGCCCTAGGCCTAGCCCTAACTTAAACCTCACCCTAGCCCTAACACTAACCCTAGCAATAACCCTAACCGTAACCATAACCCTACCACTAACACTAGCCCTAGCACTAGCAATAGCCCTAAACAGAACACTAACCCTAGCCCTAGCCCTAGACCTAACCCTAACCCAAACCCTAAAGCTAACCATAGCCTTAGTCCTAGCCCTAGCCCTAACCCTAGCC
The DNA here is from genome assembly GCA_015711505.1 of Sylvilagus bachmani. Lineage (NCBI taxonomy): Eukaryota > Metazoa > Chordata > Mammalia > Lagomorpha > Leporidae > Sylvilagus > Sylvilagus bachmani. Next base: position 130,464,293 of record CM027407.1, read on the forward strand.
CTATCTTTAGGACTAGACCAAGCCCTAACCCTAATCCTAACCATAACCTTATAACTAACAAGCCATATACCTAACCCAAACCCTAACACTAAACCTAGCCCTAGCCCTAGACCAAGCCCTAACCCTAACCCTAACCATAGCCCTAGCCCTAGCCCTAGCCCAAACCCTAACCCTAACCGTAGCCCTAGCCCTAAACCTAAACTTATCACTAGCCCTAGCCCTAGAACTAGACCTAGCCCTAACACTAACGCTAAACCTAACACTAACCCTCGCCCTAGCCATAACCCTAAAACTAACCCTAGCTCTAGCCGTAATACTAACCCTAACCCTAGCCCTAGCCATGACCCTAAACCTAACCCTAACCTTAACACAAGCCCTAGCACTAAACCTAACCCTAACCCTAGAACTAGCCCTAGCCCTAGCCATATCCCTAGCCATAACACTAAACCTAACCCTAAACCTAACCCTAGCCATAGCCATAGCCATAGCCATAACACTAACTCTAACCCTAACACTAGCCCTAGCCCTAACCATAGCCCTAACCCTAACGCTAACCCTAAACATAACCCTGGCCCTAGCCCTAACCCTAAACCAAACCCTAACCTTAACACTAGCCCTAGCCCTAACCCTAACACTAACCCTAACCTTAACACTATCCCTAGCCCTAGCCCTAGCCCTAGCCCTAAACCTAATCCTAAACCTACCCCTAACCCTAGCCTTAACCCTAACCGTATACCTAACCCTAACTCTAGCCCTAGCCCTAACCTTAACACTAGCCCTAGAATTAGCCCTAGACCTAACCCTAAACCTAACCCTAACACTAGCCCTAGCTCTAGAACTAACACTAAACAAACACTAGGCCTAGCCCTAGCTGTAGGCCTATCCCTAGCGATAACACTAAGCCTAACCCTAACCCTAACCCTCGCCCTAGCCATAACCCTAACCCTAACCCTAGCCCTAGCCGTAAACCTATCCCTAGCCCTAGCCCTAGCCCTAGACCTAACCCTAGCCCTAGCTTTAGCCATAGACCAAGCCCTAACCCTAATCCTAACGATAACCCTAACACTAACCATAGCCGTATACCTAACCCAAACCCTAACACTAACCCTAGCCCTAGCCCTAGCCCTAGCCATAACACTAACCCTAACCATACCCCTAGCCCTAACCATAAACCTAACACTAGCACTAGCCCTAGTCCTAGCCCTAACACTAACCCTAACCCTAACCCTAAATCTCGCCCTAGCCATAAACCTAACCCTAACCCTAGCTCTAGCCCTAACACTAACCCTAGCCCTTGTCCTAGGCCTAACCCTAACCCCAACCCTAGCCCTAGCCCTAACCCTAAACCTAACCCTAACCTTAACACAAGCCCTAGCACTAAACCTAACCCTAACCCTAGACCTAGCCCTAGCCCTTGCCCTAGCCCTATCCCTAGCCATAACACTAACCCTAACCCTAACACTAACCCTCGCCCTAGCCCTAGCCATAACCCTAACCCTAACCCTAGTCCTGGCGCTAACCCTAACTCTAGCTCTAGCCTTAACCCTAACCCTAACCCTAGCCCTAGCCATAGCCATAACATTAACTCTAACCCTAACACTAGCCCTAGCCCTAATCATAGCCCTAACCCTAACCCTAACCCTAACCCTAGCCCTAGCCCTAGCCCTAAACCTAATCCTAAACCCACCCCTAACCCTAGCCTTAACCCTAACCGTATACCTAACCCTAACTCTAGCCCTAGCCCTAACCTTAACACTAGCCCTAGAATTAGCCCTAGCCCTAGCCCTAAACCTAACCCTAACACTAGCTCTAGCTCTAGAACTAACACTAAACTAACACTAGGTCTAGCCGTAGCCGTAGGCCTATCCCTAGCGATAACACTAAGCCTAACCCTAACCCTAACCCTCGCCCTAGCCATAACCCTAACCCTAACCCTAGCCCTAGCCCTAAACCTAACCCTAACCCTAGCCCTAGCCCTAGCTTTAGCCATAGACCAAGCCCTAACCCTAATCCTAACGATAACCATAACACTAAACATAGCCGTATACCTAACCCAAACCCTAACACTAACCCTAGCCCTAGCCCTAGACCAAGCCCGAACCCTAATCCTAAACCTATCCCTAGCCCTAACACTAACCCTAACCATACCCCTAGCCCTAACCATAAACCTAAAACTAGCCCTAGCCCAGGCCCTAGCCCAAACACTAACCCTAACCCTAAACCTAACCCTCGCCCTAGCCATAAACCTAACCCTAACCCTAGCTCTAGACCTAACACTAACCCTAACCCTAACCCTAGCCCTAGCCCTAGCTATAACACTAACTCTAACCCTAACACTAGCCCTAGCCCTAATCATAGCCCTAACCCTAACCCTAACCCTAGCCCTCGCCCGAACCCTAGAACTAATCCTAAACCTACCCTAACCCTAGCCTTAACCCTAACCGTATACATAACCCTAACCCTAGCCCTAGCCCTAACCTTAACCCTAGCCCTAGCCCTACACTAGCCCTAGCCCTAAACCTAACCCTAACCCGAAACTGAAACAGAACCCTAAATCTAATCCTAACACTAGCCCTAGCACTAGCAATAGCCCTAACCCTAACCCTAAGCCAAGCCCGAGCCCTGGCCGTAACCCTAAACCTAACCCTAAAGCTAAGCATAGCCCTAGCCCTAACCCTAGCCCTAGCCCTAACCCTAGCCCTAGCCCTAGCCCTAGACCAAGCCCTAAACCTAATCCTAACCATAACCCTAACACTAACCCTAGCCCTAGCCCTAGATGAAGCCCTAACCCTAGCCCTAACCCTAGCCCTAGCACTAGCCCTAGACCTAGCCATAACCCTAACCCTAAAGCTAACCATAGCCCTAGCCCTAGGCCTAAACCTAACCCTAACCGTAGCCCTAGACCTAGCCCTAGCCCTAACCCTATACCTAACCGTAAAATTAACACTAGGCCTAGCCATAACCCTAACCCTAACCCTAGCCCTAGCACTAGCCCTAACACTAACCCTAACCTTAGCCCTAGCCCTAACCCTAAAACTAACCCTAGCCTTAGCCCTAGCCCTAGCCATAACACCATAACACTAACCCTCACCCTAACGCTAAACCTAGCCCTAGCCCTAGCCCTAACCATAACCCTAACCCTAACCCTAACCCTAGCCCTAGCCCTAGCTCTAACCCTCACCCTAACCCTAGCCCTAGCCCTAACCCTAACCAGAGCCCTAGCCCTAGGCCTAGCCCTAACCTAACCCTAACCCTAGCCCTATAAATATCCCTAGCCCTAACACTAACCGTAACCCCTACCCTACCATTAACACTAGCCCTAGCATTAGCAATAGCATTAAACCTAACAAAAACCCTAGCCCTAGCCCTAGACCTTACCCTAACCATAACCCTAAAGCTAAGCATAGCCCTAGTCCTAGCCCTAGCCCTAAACCTAGCCCTAGCTTTAGCCCTAGACCAAGCCCTAAACCTAATCCTAACCATAACCCTAACACTAACCATAGCCGTATACCTAGCCCAAACCCTAACACTAACCATAACCCTAGCCCTAGAACAAGCCCTAAACCTAACCCTAACCCTAACCCTAGCCTTAGCCCCAGCCCTAGCCCTAACACTAGCCCTACCCGTAGCCCTAGCCCTAACCCTAAACCTAAAACTAGCCCTAGCCCTAGCCCTAACACTAACCCTAACCCTAACACTAACCCTCGCCCTAGCCATAAACCAAACCCTAACACTTACCCTAGCCCTAGCCCTAGACCAAGCCCTAACCCTAACCCTAACCCTAGCCCTAGCCCTAGCCCTAACCCTAACCCTAACCCTAGCCCTTGCCCTAGGACTAACCCTAACCCTAACCGTAGCCCTAGCCCTAACACTAAACCTAACCCTAACCTTAACACAAGCCCTAGCACTAAACCTAAACCTAACCCTAGCCCTAGCCCTAGCCCTAGCCCTAGCCCTAGCCATAACACTAAACCTAACCCTAACCCTCGCTCTGGCCATAACCCTAACGCTAACCCTAGCCCTAGCCCTAACCCTAACCCTAGACCAAGAGCTAACACTAACCCTAACCCTAACCCTGGCCCTAGCCCTACCCTAACCCTAAACCTAACCCTAACCCTAGCCTTAACCCTAACCGTATTCCTAAACCTAACC
>CM027407.1:130468944-130484416 GCA_015711505.1 Sylvilagus bachmani
TAGGGTTAGGGTTAGCCTTAGGGCTAGGTTTAGGGCTAGGTTTAGGCTTATTGTTAGGGCTAGGATTAGGGTTGGGTTTGGGGTTTGGTTGGGATTAGGTTTTGAGTGAGGGTTAGAGTTAAGGCTATGGCTATTGCTAGGGTTAGGGTTAGGGTTAGGGCTAGGCCTAGTGTTAAGGTTAGGATTAGGTTTAGGGTTAGGGCTAGGGCTAGGGTTATGGCTAGGGCTAGGGTTAGGGTTTTAATTACGGTTATGGCTAGGGCTAGGTTTATGGTTAGGTTTAGGACTAGGGCTAGGGCTAGGACTAGGGCTAGGATTAGGTTTAGGGTTAGGGCTAGGCCTAGTGTTAAGGTTAGGGTTAGGTTTAGGGTTAGGTCTAGGGCTAGGGCTAGGGCTAGGGCTAGGGTTAGGTTTCGGTTTATGGCTTGTTCTAGGGCTAGGGCTAGCGTTAGTGTTAGTGTTAGTGTTATGGTTAGGATTAGGGTTAGGGCTTGGTCTAGGGCTAGGGCTAGGGCTTGGGTTAGGGCTAGGGCTAGGGCTATGGTTAGCTTTAAGGTTAGGGTAGGGTAAGGGCTAGGGCTAGGACTAGGTCTAGTGTTAGTGGTAGGGTTAGGGTTACGGTTAGGTTTAGGGCTAGGGTTAGTTGTAGGGCTAGTGTTAGGGTTAGGTTAGGGCTAGGCCTAGGGATAGGGCTCTGGTTAGGGTTAGGGCTAGGGTTAGGGATAGGGTTAGGTTTACGGTTATGGTTAGGGAAGCCTTAGAGTTAGGGTTAGGGCTAGGGCTAGGGTTAGGGTTAGTGTTAGGGTTAGAGTTAGGGCTAGGGCTATTGCTAGGGTTAGGGTTATTGTTACGGTTAGGGTTAGGGCTAGGGCTAGGGCTAGGTCTAGGGCTATGGTTAGTTTTCAGGTTAGGGTTAGGTTTTTGGCTAGGGTTAGGTTTAGGTTTAGGTTTACGGTTAGGGCTATGGCTAGGGCTAGGGTTAGTGTTAGGATTAGGCCTAGGGCTAGGGCTAGGTTTAGGGTTATGATTACGGTTATGGTTAGGGCTAGGCTTAGGGTTAGGTTTAGGGCTAGGGTTAATGTTAGGTTTAGGGCTAGGGTTGGGTTTACGGTAGGGTTATGGCTTGGGTTAGGGTTAGGACTAGGGCTATGATAGGGTGAGGTTTGGGGTTGGAGTTGCTTGGGGTTAGGATTATGGTTAGGGTTAGGGCTAGGGTTAAGGTTAAGGTTAGGGTTAGGGTTAGGGTTAGGGTAGGGTTATGGCAAGGGTTAGGGTTAGGGCTAGGACTTGGGCTAGGTCTAGGACTAGGGTTAGGATTAGGGTTAGGGTTAGGACTAGGTCTAGTGTTAGGGCTGGGTTAGTGTTGACCTAGGGCTAGAGCTATGGTTAGTTTTAGGGTTAGGTTTATGGTTAGGGCTAGGGTTAGGGTTAGGGTTAGGGCTAGGGCTAGTGCTAGGGCTAGGGTTAGTGTTAGGTTTAGGGCTTGGTCTAGGGCTAGGGCTAGGGTTAGTGTTAGGTTTTGGGTTAGGGCTAGGTCTAGGGCTTGGGCTATGCTTAGCTTTAGGGTTAGGGTTAGGGTTAGGGCTAGGTCTAGAGCTAGTGTTAGGGTTAGGGTTAGGGTTAGGGCTATTGCTAGTGCTAGGACTAGTGTAAGTGGTAGGGTTAGAGTTACGGTTAGGGTTAGGGCTAGGGCTAGGGATAGGGTTAGGTTTACGGTTATGGTTAGGGAAGCTTTAGAGTTCGGGTTAGGGCTAGAGCTAGGGTTAGGTTTATTGTTAGGGTTAGGGTTAGGACTAGGGCTAGGGCTAGGGCTAGGGCTAGGGTTAGGGTTAAGTTTAGGGCTAGGGCTAGGGCTAGGGTTAGGGTTAGGGTTACGGTTAGGGTTAGGGTTAGGGCTAGGTCTAGGGCTAGGGCTAGGGCTATAGTTAGGTTTCGGGTTAGGGTTAGGTTTAGGGCTAGCGAAGGTTTAGGTTTCGGGTTACGGTAAGGCCTATGGCTAGGTCTAGGGTTAGCGTTATGGTTAGGGCTAGGGCTAGGGCTTGGGCTAGGGTTCAGGTTAGGGTTAGGGCTAGGGCTAGGTTTAGGGTTATGATTACGGTTATGGTTAGGTCTAGGCTTAGAATTAGGGTGAGGGCTAGGGCTAGGTTTAGGTTTATGATTACGGTTATGGTTAGGGCTAGGCTTAGGGTTAGGGTTTGGGCTATAGCGAGGGTTAGGTTTAGTCTTAGGGCTAGGGCTAGGTTTAGGGTTAGGATTGGGGTTAGGGCTACGGCTAGGTTTAGGTTTAGGGTTACGGTTAGGGCTACGGCTAGGGCTAGGGTTAGCGTTAGGGTTAGGGCTAGGGCTAGGGCTCAGGTTAGGGTTAGGGCTAGGGCTAGGTTTAGGGATATGATTACGGTTATGGTTAGGGCTAGGCTTAGGGTTAGGGTTAGGGCTAGTGTTCGGCTTAGGTTTAGGCTTAGGGCTAGGGCTAGTGTTAGGGTTAGATTGGGGTAGGGCTAGGTCTAGGGCTAGTACTAGCCTTAGGGTTTGGGTTAGTGTTAGGGTTACTGTTAGGGTTAGGGCTAGGGCTATGGTTAGTGTTAGGGTTACTGTTAGGGTTGGGGCTAGGGCAAGGGTTAGGGTTAGGGTTTGGCTTAGGTCTAGGTTTAGTGATACGTTTAGGGTTATTGCTAGGGCTAGGGCTAGGATTAGGGTTGGGTTTGGGGTATGGTTGGGGTTAGGTTATGGGTTAGGGTTAGAGTTAAGGCTAGGGCTAGTGCTAGGGTTAGGGTTGGGTTAGAGCTAAGGCTAGGGTTATGGATAGGGTTAAGGTTATGGCTAGGACTAGGGCTAGGGCTAGAGTTAGGGTTAGGTTTAGGTCTAGGACTAGGGTTAGTTTTAGAATAAGGGTTAGGGTTAGGGAAAGGGCTAGGGCTAGGTTTAGCGTTAGGGTTAGTTTTAGGGCTAGGGTTAGGTTTAGGGTTAGGGCTAGGCCTAATGTTAAGGTTATGGTTAGGTTTAGGGTTAGGGCTAAGTCTAGGGTATGGCTAGGGCTAGGGCTAGGTCTAGGGTTAGGGTTAGTGTTAGGGCTTGTTCCAGGGCTAGGGCTAGGGTTAGTGTTAGGGTTATGGACAGGATTTGGGTTAGGGCTTTGTCTAGGGCTAGGGATAGGGCTTGGGTTAGGGCTAGGGCTAGGGCTAGGGCTAGGGCTAGGGCTATGTTTAGCTCTAGAGTTAGGGCTAGAGCTAGGGCTAGGGTTAGGGCTAGGGCAAGGGCTATTCTTAGGTTTCGGATTCGGGTTATGGTTAGGGCTAGGGCTAGGTTTAGGTTTAGGGTTACGGTTAGGGCTACGGCTAGCCCTAGGGTTAGCTGAGGGGTTAGGGTGAGGACTAGGACTAGGTTTAGGGTTATGATTATGGTTATGGTTAGGGCTAGGCTTATGGTTAGGGTTAGGGCTAGGGCGAGGATTAGGTTTAGGCTTAGTGCTAGGGCTAGGGTTAGTGTTAGGGTTATGGATAGGATTAGGGTTAGGGCTTGGTCTAGGGCTAGGGCTATGGCTTGGTTTAGGACAAGGGCTAGCCTAGGGCTAAGGCTAAGCTTAGCTTAGGGTTAGGGTTAGGGTTAGGGCTAGTGCTAGGGTTAGGTTTAGGGTTAGGGCTAGGCCTAGTGTTATGGTTAGGGTTAGGTTTAATGTTAGGGCTAGGGCTAGGGCTAGGGCTAGGTTTAGGGTTACTCTTAGGGCTTGGTCTAGGGCTAGGGCTAGGTTTAGTGTTAGGGTTATGGTTAGCATTAGAGTTAGGGCTTGGGCTAGGGCTAGGGCTAGGGCTAGGAGTAGGGCTAGGGCTAGGGCTAGGGCTCGGGCTAGGGCTATGCTTAGCTTTAGGTTTAGGGTTAGGGTTAGGGCTAGGGCTAGGGTTAGGGTTAGGGTTAGGCCTAGGGCATGTGCTAGGGTTAGGGTTAGTGTTAGGTGTAGGGCTAGAGCTAGGGCTATGGTTAGGTTTAGGGTTAGGGTTATGGCTTGGTCTAGGCCTAGGATTAGTGTTAGCGTTTGCGTGGGGCTACGGCTATGGTTAGTGTTAGGGTTATGGTTAGGATTAGGGTTAGGGCTTGGTCTAGGGCTAGGGCTAGGGCTAGGGCTAGGTTTAGGGCAATGGCTAGGGCTAGGGCTAGTACTATGCTGAGCTTTAGGGTTAGGTTTAGGATTAGGGCTTGGTCTAGGGCTAGGGCTAGGGTTAGTGTTGGGTTATGGTTAGGATTAGGGTTAGGGCTTGGTCTAGGGCTAGGGCTAGGGCTAGGGCTAGGGTTAGGTATACGGTTAGGGTTAAGGCCAAGTTTAAGGTTAGGTTTAGGGTTAGTGTTAGGGTTAGGGCTTGAGCTAGGGCTAGGTTTAGGGTTAGCGGCTAGATCTACACCTAGTGTTAGGCCTAACCCTAACCATAACCGTAGCACTATCCCTAACTCTAAAACTAACCCTAACCTTAACACTAGCCCTAGCCCTAAACACAAACCTAACCCTAGCCCTAGACCTAGACAACACTAACCCAACCCTAACCCTAAACCTCGCCCAAGCGATATCCCTAACCCTGACCCTAGCTCTAGCCCTAACCCTAACCCTAACCCTAGCCCTAGGTCTAACCCTAAACCTAACCCTAGCCCTAGCCCTAGCCCTAGAAATAACTGTAAACCTGAACCTAAAGCTACCCCAGCCCTAGCCCTAGCTCTAACCCTAACCCTAACCCTAGACCTAGCCCTAGTCCTAACCCTAACCAAAACCTAACCCTAACCGTAACCCTAACCCTAACCGTAGCCCTAGCCCTAAACTTATCCCTAGCACCAGCCCTAGCCCTAGACCTAGCCCTAAACCTAACCCTAACCCTAGCCCTAGCTATAGAAATAACACTAAACTAACACTAGGCCTAGATCTAGCCCTAACCCTAAACCTAATTCTACCCGAAACCGAAACCGAAACCGAACCCCTAAACCTAATCCTAACACTAGCCCTAGTACTAGCAATAGCCCTAATCCTAACCCTAACCCTAGCCCTAGCCCTAGCCCTAACCCTAACCCTAACCCTATAGTTAAGCATAGCCCTAGCCCTAGCCATTGCCCTAAACCTAGCCCTAGCCCTAGACCAAGCCCTAACCCTAATCCTAACCATAAACCTAACCCTAACCCTAGCGCTAGCCCTAGACAAAGGCCTAACCTAAACCTAACCCTGGCCCTAGACAGAGTCCTAGCCGTAACGCTAACCATAACCCTAACCAAGGCCCTTACCCTAGACCTAACACTAACACTAACACTAACACTAACACTAGCCCTAGCCCTAAACCTAGCCCTAACCCTAAATCTAACCCTAACCTTAACACTAGGCCTAGCCCTAACCCTAACCCTAACCCTAACCCTAACCCTAACCCCAGCCCTAACCCTAGCCCTAGCCCTAGCCCTAACACTAACCCTCACCCTAAACTGAGCCCTACCCTAGCCCTAACACTAACCCTAACTCTAAAACTAACCCTAGCCTTAGACCTAACCCTAACCCTAACCCTAGCCCTAGCCCTAACCCTAGCCCTAACCATAACCTGAAACCTAACACTAACCCTAACCCTAGCCTTAACCCTAACTGTATACCTAACCCTAGCCCTAGCCCTAACATTAACCCTAGCCCTAGCCCTAGCCCTAGCCCTACACCTAGAAGAAGCCCTAAACCTAGCCCTAACCCTAGCCCTAGCACTGGCCCTAGACCTAGCAATAACACTAGCACTAAACCTAATGCCAGCCCTAGCCCTAGGCCTAACCCTAACCCTACCCCGAAACCTAGCCCTAGACCTAGCCCTAGCCCTAGCCCTAACCCTAAACCTAACCCTAACCCTAGCCTTAACCCTAACGGTATACCAAACCCTAACCCTAGCCCTAGCTCTAACCTTAACCCTAGCCCTAGCCCTAGCCCTAAACCTAACCCTAACCCTAGCCCTAGCTCTAGAACTAACACTAAATGAACACTAGGCCTAGATCTAGCCCTAACACTAAACCTAACCCTAACCCGAAACCGAAAACGAACACTATACCTAATCCTAACACTAGCCCTAGCACTAGCAATAGCCCAAACCCTAAACCTAGCCCTAGCCCTACTCCTAACCCTAACCCTAACCCTAAAGATAAGCATAGCCTAGCCCTAGCCCTAGCCCTTGCCCTAAACCTAGCCCTAGCCCTAGACCAAGCACTAACCCTAATCCTAACCATAACCCTAACACTAACCCTAGCCCTCGACCCAGACCAAGCCCTAACCTTAGCCCTAACCCTAGCCCTAGCATTAGCCCTTGCCCTATCCCTAGCCCTAGCCCTAGCCCTAACCCTAGCCCTAGCCCTAGCAATAACTCCAACCTAAAGCTAAGCATAGCCATAGCCCTAGGCCTAACCTTACCCTAACACTAGCCCTAGCCCTAGCCCTAGCCCTAAACCTAAACCTAACCCTAACATTAACACTAGGCCTAGCCCTTATCCTAATCCCAACCCTAGCCCTAGCCCTAGCCCTAGCACTAACCCTAACACTAAACCTCACCCTAGCCCTTGCCCTAGGCCTAACCCTAACCCTAACCCTAACCCTAACCCTAGTCCTAGCCCTAGCCCTAGCCCTAACCCTAACTAAACATAACCCAAACCTTAACACTAGCCCTAGCCCTAAACCTAAACCTAAACCTAATCCTAGCCCTAGCCCTAGGCCTAGCCCTATCCCTAGCCCTAACACTATCCCTAATCCTAACCCTAACCCTCGCCCTAGCCATAACCCTAACCCTAAACCAAGCCCTACCCCTAACCCTAAATCTGACCCTAGCCCTAGCCCTAGCCCTAGCCATAACTCTAAACCTAACCCTAGCCCTAGTCCTAGCCCTAGACTAGCCATAGCCCTAGCAATAATCTTATACCTAACCATAACCCTAGCCTTAGCCCTAACCCTAACCCTAAACCTAGCACTAGCCCTAGACTTAACCCTAACACTAACCCAAAACCTAACCCCAACCACACCCCAAATCCAACCCTAATCCTAGCCTTAGCCCGTGCCCTAGCCCTAACAATTACCCTAAACTTAGCCCTAAACCTAGCCCTAAACTAACCCTAACCCTAGCCCTAGACCTGGCCCTAGCCCTAACCAATCCCTAACCCTAAACTTAACACTAGCCCTAAACCTAAACCTAAACCTAACCCAAGCCCTACCCTAGCCCTAGCCCTAGCCCTAAAATTAAGCCTAATCCTAACCCTAACCCTCGCCATAGCCATAACCCTAAACCTAACCCTAGCCCAAGCACTAACCCTAACCCTAACCCTAGCCCTAGACCTAACCCTAAAACTGACCCTAGCCCTAGACCTAGCCCTAGCCATAACACTAACCCCATCCCTAACACTAACCCTAGCCCTAGCCCTAACGCTAATCCTAAACCTAACCCTAGCCCTAGCTTTAACCCTAACCATATACCTAACCCTAGCCCTAGCCCTAACCTTAAACCTAGGCCTATCCCTAGCCATAGGCCTAGCCCTACACCTAACCCTAACCATAACCCTAACCCTAACACTAGCCCTAGCCCTAACCCTATCCCTAAACCTAACCAAATTTTAGCCCTAACCCTAACCGTATACCTAAACTTAACCCTAGCCCTATCCCTAGCCCTAAACTTAACCCTAACCCTAGCCCTAGCCCTAGCCCTAAACCTAACCCTAACCCTAGCGCAAGCTCTAGAACTAACACTAAACTAACACAAGGCCTAGATCTAGCCCTAACCCTAAACCTAACACTAACCTGAAACTGAAACAGAACCCTAAACCAAATCCTAACCCTAGCCCTAGTACTAGCAATAGCCATAACCCTAAACCTAACCCTAACCCTAGCCCTAGCCCTAGCCCTAACCCTAACCCTAAACCTAGCCTTAGACCTAACCCTAACCCTAGCCCTAGCCCTAGCCTTAGCTCTAAACCTAGCCCTAACACTAACCCTAGCCCTTGCCCTAGACCTAACCCTAAACCTAGCCCTAGCCCTAGCCCTAGCCCTAAACCTAACCCAAAACATAAACGTAACCCTAGCCTTAAACCTAACCGTATACCAAACCCTAACCCTAGCCCTAGCCCTAACCTTAACGCTAGCCAAGCCCTAGCCCTAAACCTAACCCTAACCCTAACTCTAAAACTAACCCTAGCCGTAAGCCTAACTCTAAACCTAGCCCTAGCCCTAGCCCTAGCCCTAGCCCTAGCCATAACACTAACCCTAACCCTAACGCTAGCCCTAGTCAATCCCTAGCCCTAAGCCTAACTCTAAACCTAGCCCTAGCCCTAGCCATAACACTAAACCTAAACCTAACCCTAACTCCAGCCTTAACCCTAACCGTATACATAACCCTAACCCTAGCCCTAGCCCTAACCTTAACCCTAGCCCAAGCCCTAGCCCTAGCCCTAGCCCTAAACCTAACCCTAACCCTAGCCCTAGCTCTAGAACTAACACTAAAGTAACACTAGGTATAGATCTAGCCCTAACCCTTAAATTAACTCTAACCCAAAACCGAACCCTAAACCTAATCCTAACACTACCCCTAGCTCTAGCACTGGCCCTAACCCTAACACTAACCCTAAAGCTAAGCATAGCTCTAGGCCTAGCCAAAGCCCTAGCCGTAAACCTAGCCATAGCCCTAGCCCTAGACCAAGCCCTAACCCTAACGCTAACCCTAACCCTTGCCCTATGCCTAACCCTAACCCTAACCCTAGCCATAGCCATTACTCTGAACCTAAACCTAACCGTAACACTAGCCCTAGCCCTAAACCTAAACCTAAACCTAGCCCTAGCCCTAGCCCTAACATTAACCCTAAACCTAACCCTCAGCCTAGCCATAACCCTACCCCTAGCACTAGACCTAACCCTAACCCTAACCCTAGCCCTAGCTCTAACCCTAAACCTAACCCTAGCCCTAGCCATAGCCCTAGCCATAACACTAACACTAACCCTAATGCTAGGCCTAGCCCTAACCATAGGCCTAACACTAATCCTAGCCCTAGCCCTAGCCGTAGCCATAACCCTAACCCTAACACTAACCCTAACCCTAGCCTTAAACCTAACCATATACCTAACCCTACCCTAGCCCTAGCCCTAACCTTAACCCTAGCCATAGCCCTAGCCCTAGACCTAGCCCTAAATCCAACCCTATCCCTAGCCCTAGCTCTAGAACTAACACTAAACTAACACTAGGCCTAGATCTAGCCCAAACCCTAAACCTAACCCTATCCCTAACTCGAAAATGAAACTGAACCCTACACCTAATCCTAACACTAACCCTAGCACTAGCAATAGCCCTAACCCTAACCCTAAACCTAGCCCTAGCCATAGTCCTAACATTAACTCTAACCCTAAAGCTAAGCATAGCCCTAGCCCTAGCCCTAGCCCTCGCCCTAACCCTAGTCCTAGCCCTAGCCCTAGACCAAGCCCTAACCCTAATCCTAACCATAATCCTAACACTAACCCTAGCCCTAGCCCTAGACCAAGCCCTAAACCTAACCCTAACCCTAACCCTAACCCTAGCCCTAGCCCTAGCCCTAGCCCTAGCCCTAGCTATATACCCAACCCTAAATCTAAGATTAGCCCTAGCCCTAGGCCTAACCTTAACCCTAGCCCTAGCCCTAACCCTAGCCCTAGCCCTAACCCTAAACCTAACCCAAAACTTAACACTAGGCCTAGCCCTAACCAACCCTAGCCCTAGCCCTAACCCTAAACCTAACCCTAACCTTAACACTAGGCCTAGCCCTAACCCTAATCTCAACCCTAACCCTAGCCCTAGCCCTAGCCCTAGCCCTAACACAAACCCTAATCCTAACAATCACCATAGCCATAACCCTAACCCTAACCCTAGCACTAGCCCTAATTTTAAACCTAAACCTAGTCCTAGCACTAGCCCTAGCCATAACTCTAATTCTAACCCTAACGCTAGCCCTAGCCCTAGCCCTAGCCCTAGCCTTAGCCATAACACTAACCCTAACCCTAACACTAGCACTAAAACTAACCGTAACCCTAACCCTAAACCTAGCCCTAGCCCTAACCGTAACACTAGCCTTTGCCCTAGCCCTAGCCCTAAACCTATCCCTAACCTAGCCCTAGAACTAACCCTAAACCTAAACCTAGGACTAGCCCAGGCAATAACCCTAACCCTAACTCTAACCCGAACCCGAACCCGAACCTGAACCCTAACCCTAACCCTAACCCTAGCCCTAACCCTAGCCCTAACCCTAACCCTAGCACTAGCCCTATACCTAACCCTAATCCTAACCCTAACCCTAACCCTAACCCCAACCTCAAACCCAACCTCAACCCCAAACCCAACCCTAACCCTAGCCCTAGCATTAGCCCTAACCTAAACCTAACCCTAACCCTAACACTAACCCTAGCCCTAACCCTAGCCCTAACCCTAACCCTAACTCTAATCCTCGCCCTAGCCTTAACCCTAGCCCTAACCATAGCCCTAGCCCTAACTCTAACCCAAATCCTAAGTCTAGCCCTAGCCCTAGACCTAGCCCTAAACCTAACCCTAACCCTAACCATAGCCCTAGCCCTAACCATAACCCTAATCCTAACCCTAGACCTAGACCTAGCCCAAGCCTTAGCCCTAACCCTAACCCCAGCCATAACCCTACCCTAACCCTAACCCTAACCCGAACCTTATCCCTAGCCCTAACCCTAACTCTAAAACTAACCCCAACCCCAACTCCAACCCCAAACCTCACCCTATCATAGCCCTAGCCCTAACCCTAACCCTAGCCATAACGCTACCCTAAACCCAAACCTAGCCCTAAACCTAAACTTAACCCTAGCCCTGAACCTAACCGTAACCCTAACCCTAACCCAAACACGAACCCAAACCTGAACCACAAAACTAACCCAAACCCAAGCCCGAACCCGAAACCGAATCCTAACCCTAACCCTAACCCTACACCTAATCCTACACCTAACCTTAACCATAGCCTTAGATTTACTCATAGTCCTAATGGTTAACACAGCACTAGCCCTAAAGCTAACGCTACCCCTAAACCTAACTCTAACCCTAGCCCTAACCCTTACGTTAGCTTTAACACTATAGCTAATTCTAACCCTAACCCTAGCCCTAGCCCTAGCACAAGCCCTAACCCTAACCCTAGGCCTAACCCTAGCCCTCGTGCAAGCCCTAAACCTAACCCTAGACCTAGCCCTAGCCCTAACCCTAAACCTAAACCTAACCTTAACACCAGCCTTAGACCTAACCCTAAACCTAACCCTAGCCCTAGCCCTAGCCTTAGCCCTAACACTAACCCGAACTTGAACCCTAGCACTAGCCCTAGCCCCAGCCCTAACCCTAACCCAAACCCTAGCCCTAGCCCTAAACCTAACCCTAACCCTAACCCTAGGCATAGCCATAACACTAAACCTAAACCTAGCCATAGCCCTAGGCCTAGCCCTACCATTAACCCTAACCCTAACCCTAGCACTAGCCCCAGCCCTAACCCTATTCCTAACCCTAACCCTAATCCCAACCTCAAACCCAACCCCAACCCCAACTCCAATCCTAACCCTACCCCTAGGCTTAGCATTAACCTAACCCTAACTCTAACACTAACCCTAACCCTAGCCCTAACACTAACCATAGCCCTTGCCCTTACCCTAACCCTAACCCTAAGGCTAGCCCTAGACCTAGACCTAGCCCTAAACCTAATCCGAACCCGAACCCTAACCCTAACCCAAACCCGACCCGAAACAGAAACCTAACCCTAACCCTAACCCTAACCCGAACCCAAACCCTAACCCAAACCTTAACCCTACCCGAACCCGAAACCTAACCCTAATCCTACAGTTAATCTTAACCATAGCCTTAGACTTAGTCATAGTCCTAAATGCTAACACAGCACTAGCCCTCAAGCTAAACCCTCACCTAACCCTAACCCTAACCCTAGCCCTAACACAAACCCTAGCTTTAACACTAACCCTAATCCTAAAACTGAGCCTAGCATAGTCCTAACTCAAAGCCTAACACTAGCCCTAGCCATAACCCTAACCATAAACCTAACACTAACAATAGCTCTAGTCCTAACCCTAACCCTAACCCTAACACTAACCCTAGCCTTAGCCCTAGCCCTAGGCCTAGATCTAACCCTAACCCTAACCATTGCCCTAGCCCTAACCTTAACCCTAAACATTGCCCTAGCCCTAACGATAAACCTAACCCTAAACTTAACCATAGCCCTAGCCCTAGACCTAGCACTAACCCTAGACCTAACACTAGACCTAGTCCTAACCCTAACCCTAATCATAACCCTAGAACTAGACCTAGCCCAAGCCCTAGCCCTAACCCTAACCACAGCCATAACCCTACCCTAAACCTAACCCTAACCCGAACCTTAACCCTAGCCCTAATCCTAACACTAAACCTAACCCCAACCCCAACTCCAACCCCAAACCTCACCCTATCATAGCCCTAGCCCTAACCCTAAACCAAGCCATAACCCTACCCTAAACACAAACCTAGCCCTAAAACTAACCTTAACCCTAGCCCTGAACCTAACCGTAACCCTAAGCCTAACGCAAACACGAACCCAAACCCTAACCCAAACCCAAACCCGAATCCGAAACCGAACCCTAACCCTAACCCTAAACCTAATCCTACACCTAACCTTAACCATAGCCTTAGACTTAGTCATAGTCCTAACTGTTAACACAGCACTAGCCCTAAAGCTAACAATACCCCTAAACCTAACTCTAAACCTAGCCCTAACCATTACGTTAGCTTTAACACTATACATAATCCTAAACCTAACCCTAGCCCTAGCCCTAGCCCAAGCCCTAGAGCTAGCCCTAGCCCTAGCCCTAGCCCTAACCTTAACCCTAAACCTAACCCTAACCCTAATCCTAAACATAGCCTTAGCCCTAAGCCAAACCCTAACCCTAGCCTTAGCCCTAGCCCTAGCCCTAGTGCAAGCCCTAAACCTAACCCTACACCTAGCCCTAGCCCTAACCCTAGCCCTAACCCTAATCCTAACCCTAACCCTAGCACTAGCCCTAAACCTAAACCTAATCCTAACCTTAACAGCAGCCCGAGACCTAACCCTAAACCTAACCCTAGCCCTAGCCCTAGAACTAGCCCTAAACCTAACCCTAAACCTAACCCTAGCCCTAAACCAAACCTTAACCCTAACCCTAGGACTAACCCTAACCCTAACCATAACTCTAACACTAGCCCTAGCCCTAGCGCTTGACATAGCACTATCCCTAGCCCTATCCCTAGCCCTAATCCTAACCCTAACCCTAGCCCTAACCCTAACCCTAACACTAACCTAGCCTTAGCCCTAACCCTAGGCCTAGCCCTAGATGTAGCCCTAGCCCTAACCCTAACCCTAGCCCTAGCCCTAGCCCTAAACCTAAACCTAACCCTAGCCCTAGCCCTAACCCTAACACTAAACGTAAACCTAACACTAACCGTAACCCTAGCCCTATTCCTAACCCTAACCCTAGCCCTAGACCTAACCATAGCCCGAAGCTTATCCCAAAACCTAAACCTGGGCCTAGCCCTAAAACTAACCCTAAGCCTAGCCCTAACCATAACCGTAATCCTAATCCTAAACCTAGCCCTAGCCTTCACCCTAAACCTAACCCTAGCCCTAACATTAACCCTAACCCTAGCCCTAACATTAACCCTAACCCTAGCCCTAGCCCATGCCCAAACCTTAACACTAGAGGTAGCCGTAACCGTAACCCTAACAAAAACGATAACCCTAACCCCAACAATCACCCTAACACTAGCCCTAAGCCTAACCCAAACACTATCCCTATCCCTAGCCCTGAAACTAGTCATAAGCATAACCGTAAACCAAACCCTAACACTAGCTCTAGCCCGAACCCTAACCTGAGCCCTAGTCCTAGCCCTAGCCCTAGCCCTAACGCTAAACGTAGCCCTAAACCTAGCACTATCCCTAACCCTAACCATAACCCTAACCCTAAATTTAACCCTAGCCCTAGCCCTAGCCCTAAACTTAACCCTAACCCTAACACTAGCCCTAGCCCTAGCCCTAACCCTAACCCTAAACCTAACCCTAGACCTAGCCCAACACTAACTCTAAGGCTTCCCTAACCATAACTGCAAACCTAAAAGTAACCCTCGCCCTAGCCCTAACACTAACCAGAGCCCTAGCCCTAGGCCTAGACCTAACTTAACACTAATCCTAGCAATAAACCTAACCCTAGCCATAACACTAACCATAACCCTAAACCTACAACTAAAATTAGCCCTAGTAATAGCAATAGCCCTAACCCAAACCCTAAACCTAGCCCTAGCCCTAGTCCTAGCCCTAACCATAACCCTAACCCTACCACTAACACTAGTCCTAGCAATAGCAATAGACCTAACCCTAACCCTAACCCTAGCTCTAGCCCTAGCCCTAGCCCTAACCCTAACCCTAAAGCTAAGCATAGCCCTAGCCCTAGCCCTAGCCATAGCCCTAACCCTAACCATTCCCTAATCCTAGCCCTTGCCCTAGGCATATCCCTAACCCTAACACTAGACCTAGCCCTAGCCCTAGCCCTAGCCCTAAACCTAAACCTAACCCTAACCTTAACACTAGGCCTAGCCCTAACCCTAATCCTAAACCTAGCCCTAGCCCTAACCCTAGCCCTAGCCCTGACCCTAACCCTAACCCTAATCCTAATCCTACCCCTTGACCTATGCCTAACCCTAACCCTAACCATAGCCTTAGCCCTAACCCTAAACCTAACCCTAAACTTAACACTAGCCCTAGCCCTAAACCTAAACCGAACCCTAGCCCTAGCCCTAGCCCTAACACTAACCCTAACCCTAACCCTCGCCCTAGCCATAACCCTAACCCTAACCATAGCTCTAGCCCTAAACCTAACCCTAACCATAGCCCTAGCCCTAACCCTAAACCTAACCCTAGCCCTAGCCCTAGCCCTAGCCATAACTCTATCCCTAAACCTAACGCTAGCCCTAGCCCTAGCCATAGCCCTAGACCTACCCTATCACTAACCCTAACCCTAGCCCTAGCCCTAGCCCTAGCCCTAACACTAACCCTAACCCTAACCCTAACGCTAAAGCTAAGCATACCCCTAGCCCTAGCCCAAGCCCGAGCCCTAAACCTAGGCCTAGCCCTAGCCCTAGACCAAGCCCTAACCCCAATCCTAACCATAACACTAACACCAAACCTAGCCCAAGCCCTAGACCAATGGCCTAACCCTAACCCTAACCCTTGCCCTAGCCGTAGCCCCAGCTTTATACCCAACCCTAAAGCTAAGCATAGCCCTAGCCCTAGGCCTAACCCTAACCCTAACCCTAGCCCTAGCCCTAGCCCTAGCCCTAACTCTAAACCTACACCTAACCTTAACACTAGGCCTAGCCCTAGCTCTAGCCCTAACCTTAACCCAGCCCTAGCCCTAGCCCTAGCCCTAACCAAAACCCTAAACCTAAACCTAGCCCTAGACCTAGCC
>CM027407.1:130484916-130504613 GCA_015711505.1 Sylvilagus bachmani
GTTAGGATTACGGTTATGGTTATGGTTAGAACTAGGACTAGGGCTAGGGTTAGGGTTAGGGTTAAGGTTATTGCTAGTACTAGGGCTAGTGTTAGGATTAGGTTTAGGTTTCGGTTTCGGTTTCGGGTTAGGGTTAGGTGTAGGGTTAGGGCTAGATCTATGCCTAGTGTTAGTTTAGTGTTAGTTCTAGAGCTAAGGCTAGGGTTAGGGTTAGGTTTAGGGCTAGGGCTAGGGCTAGGGTTAAGTTTAGGGCTAGGGCTAGGGTTATGGTTAGGTATACGGTTAGGGTTAAAGCTAGGGTTAGGGTTAGGTTTTAGGTTAGGGTTAGTGCTAGGTCTAGGGCTAGGGTTAGGGTTAGGGCTAGGGCTAGTGCTAGGGTTAGCCTTAGGGTTACGGTTAGTGTTATGGCTAGGGCTAGGTCTAGGGCTAGGGTTAGGGTTAGTGTTAGGTCCAAGGCTAGGGTTATGGTTATGGTTAAGATTATGTCTAGGGCTAGGGCTAGATTTAGGGTTAGGTT
This sequence comes from Sylvilagus bachmani, assembly GCA_015711505.1. Taxonomy (NCBI): domain Eukaryota; kingdom Metazoa; phylum Chordata; class Mammalia; order Lagomorpha; family Leporidae; genus Sylvilagus; species Sylvilagus bachmani. The sequence goes on from CM027407.1 coordinate 130,485,434, forward strand.
GAGGTCTAGGACAACTGTTAGTTATAGAGTTAGGGTTAGGGTTAGGGCTAGGTCGAGGGCCAGGTTTAGGTTTAGGGTTTTGGTTAGGGCTAGGGCTAGGGCTAGGGCTGGGTTAAGGTTAGGGCTAGGGCTAGGGCTAGGCCTAGTGTTAAGGTTAGGTTTAGGTTTAGAGTTAGGGCTAGGGCTAGGGCTAGGGCTAGGGCTAGTGTTAGGGTTAGGGTTAGGCCTAGGACTAGGGCTATGCTTAGCTTTAGGGTTGGGTATAAAGCTAGGGCTACGGCTAGGGCAAGGGTTCGGGTTAGGTTTAGGCCATTGGTCTAGGGCTTGGGCTAGGTTTGGTGTTAGTGTTATGGTTAGGATTGGGGTTAGGGCTTGGTCTAGGGCTAAGGCTAGGGCTAGGTTTATTGCTCGTGCTTGGGCTAGGGCTAGGGCTATGCTTAGCTTTAGGGTTAGGGTTAGTGTTAGGGTTAGGGTTAGGGCTAGGGCTAGGGCTAGGGCTAGTTTTAGGGTTAGGGATAGGGTTACGTCTAGGGCTACGGCTAGGGCTAGGGCTAGCGGTAGGTTTAGGGTTAGAGTTATGGCTAGGGCTAGGGCTAGGGCTAGGGTTAGGTTTAGGGTTAGGGCTAGGGCTAGGACTAGGGTTAGGTTTAGGGCTAGAGCTATGGTTAGGGTTAGGGTTATGGCTAGGGCGAGGGTTTGGGTTAGGGTTAGTGTTAGGGCTAGGGTTAGGGCTAGGGTTCGGTTTATGTTTAGGGCTAGGGCTAGTGCTAAGGTTAGGGTTAGGTTTAGGGTTAGGGCTAAGGCTACGGTTAGGGTTAGGTTTAGGCCTAGGGCATAGGTAGGGTTAGGATTAGGGTTAGGGTTAGCGTCAGTGCTAGTGCTAGGGCTAGGGCTAGGGCTAGGGTTAGGATTAGGGTTAGGGCTAGGCCTAGTGTTAAGGTTAGGGTTAGGTTTAGGTTTAGGGCTATCTCTAGGGCTAGGGCTAGGGTTAGGGTTAGGGTTTGTGTTAGGGCTAGGGCTATGGTTAGGGTTAGGGTTAGGGTTATGGCTATGGCTAGGGCTAGTGCTAGGGCTAGGGTCAGGGCTAGGTTTAGGGCTTCGTCTAGGTCTAGGGCTAGGGTTAGTGTTAGGGTTATGGTTAGGATTAGGGTTAGGGCATTGTCTAGGGCTAGGTCTAGGGCTAGGATTAGGGCTAGGGCTAGGGCTAGGGCTAGGGCTATTCTTAGCTTTAGTCTTAGGGTTCGGGTTAGGGCTAGGGCTAGGGCTAGGGCCAGGGTTTTGGTTAGGGTTAGGGTTAGGGCTAGGGCTAGGGCTAGGTTTAGGGTTAGGGTTAGTGTTACGGTTAGGGTTAGGGATAGTGTTAGGTTTAGGGCTAGGATTAGGGTTAGGGCTATGGGTAGGGCTATGACTAGGGCTCTGGTTAGTGTTAGGGCTAGAGCTAGTGTTAGGGTTTGGGTTACGGTTGTGGTTATGGATAGTTTTAGGGTTAGGAATAGGGCTAGGGCGATAGTGTTTGGGTTAGGCTTAGGGCTAGTGTTAGTGCTATAGTTGGGGTTACGGTTATCATTTGGTTTAGGGCTAGGGTTAGGGCTACCTCTAGTGTTAAGGTTAGGGCAAGGGCTAGGGCTAGGGTTAGGGTTAGGGGTAGAGCTAGGTTTAGGTTTAGGGTGAAGGCTAGGGCTACGATTAGGATTAGGGTTACTGTTATGTTTAGGGCTAGGCTTCGGGTTAGTTTTAGGGCGAGGCCCAGGGTTGGGTTTTGGGGTAGGCTTAGGGCTAGGGTTAGGGCTAGGGCTAGGGTTAGGGTTAGGAATAGGTCTAGGGTTAGGGTTACAGTTAGGGCTACGGTTAGGGTTTGGGTTATGGCTAGGTCTAGGGTTAGGGTTAGGGTTAGGGCTAGGGCTAGGGTTAGGGTTAGGGCTAGGGCTAGATCTAGGGCTAGGCCTAGGGCTAGGGCTAGGGCTAGGTTAGTGTTAGGGTTAGTGTTAGGGCTAGGCCTAGGTTTAGTGTTGGAGCTAGGGATAGGGCTCGGTCCCGGGTTAGGCCTAGGGCTAGGGCTAGCGTTAGGTTTAGGGTTAGGGCTATTGCTAGTGCTAGGACTAGTGTAAGTGGTAGGGTTAGGGTTACGGTTAGGGTTGGGGCTAGGGTTAGTTTTAGTTCTATGGTTAGTTTTAGGGTTAGGGCTAGGCCTTGGGTTAGGGTAGGTTTAAGGTTATGGTTAGGGAAGCCTTAGAGTTAGGGTTAAGGCTAGGGCTTGGGTTAGATTTAAGGTTAGGGTTAAGGTTAGAGCTAGGGCTAGGGCTAGGTTTAGGGTTAGGGTTACGGTTAAGTTTAGGGCTAGGACTAGGCTTATGGTTTGGGTTAGTGTTACGGTTACTGTGAGGGTGTGTGCTAGGGCTATGGTTAGAGTTAGGGTTACTCTTAGGGTTGGGGCTAGGGCAAGGGTTATGGTTAGGGTTAGGCTTAGGGTTAGGTTTAGGGCTAGGTTTAAGTTTATTTTTAAGGCTACGGCTAGTGCTAGGATTAGGGTTGGGTTTGGGGTTTGGTTGGAGTTTGGTTTTGGGTTAGGGTTAGAGTTAAGGCTAGGGCTATTACTAGGGTTAAGGTTAGGGTTAGGGCTAAGGCTAGGGTTATGGATAGGATTAAGGTTATGGCTGGGACTAGGGCTAGGGCTAGAGTTAGGGTTAGGCTTAGGTCGAGGACTAGGGTTAGTTTTAGAGTTATGGTTAGGGTTAGGGCTAGGGCTAGGGCTAGGTTTAGGGTTAGGGTTAGGGCTATTGCTATTGCTTGGACTAGTGTTAGTGGTAGGGTTAGGGTTACGGTTAGGGCTAGGACTAGGGCTAGGGCTAGGGCTAAGTTTAGGGTTTGGGTTAGGGCTATTGCTATTGCTAGGGCTAGTGTTAGTTGTAGGTTTATGGTTACGGTTAGTGTTATGGCTAGGGTTAGGTTTATTGCTAGGATTAGTGTTAAGTTAGGTCTAGGCCTAGGGCTAGGGCTCTGGTTAGGGTTAGGGCTAGGGCTAGGGTTACGGTTAGGTTTACAGTTATGGTTAGGGAAGCCTTAGAGTTAGGTTTGGGCTAGGTCTAGGGTTAGGTTTAGGGTTAGGGTTAGGGCTAGGGCTATTGCTAGTGTTAGGGTTAGGGTTAAGTTTAGGGCTAGGGCTAGGTCTAGGGTTAAATTTAGGGTTAGGGTTATGGTTAGGGTTAGGGATATTGTTAGATTTAGGGCTACGTTTAGCGTTAGGGCTAGGGCTAGGGCTAGGACTAGGGCTCAGGTTAGGGTTAGGGCTAGAGCTAGTGTTAGGGTTTGGGTTACGGATATGGTTGTGGCTAGTTTCAGGGTTAGGGATAGGGCTAGGGCAATAGTGTTTGGGTTACTCTTAGGGCTAGTATTAGGGCTATTGTTGGGGTTAGGGTTATCATTAGGGTTAGGGTTAGGGTTATGGCTACCTCTAGTGTTAAGGTTTGGGGAAGGGCTAGGACTAGGGTTAGGGTTAGTGTTAGGGCTAGGGTTAGGTTTAGGGTGAAGGCTAGAGCTAGGTTTAGGATTAGGATTACGGTTATGGTTAGGGCTAGGCTTAGGGTTAGTTTTAGGGCTAGGCCCAGGTTTAGGTTTTGGGATAAGCTTAGGGCTATGGTTAGGTCTAGGGCTAGGGTTAGGGTTAGGAATAGGGCTAGGGTTAGGGTTAGTGTTAGGTTTACGGTTAGTGTTAGGGTTAGGTCTAGGGCTAGGGTTAGGTTTAGGGTTAGGGCTAGGGCTAGGGTTAGGGTTAGGGCTAAGGCTAGATCTAGGGCTAGGCCTAGGTTAGGGCTAGGGCTAGGTTAGTGTTAGGGTTAGGGTTAGGGCTAGGGTTAGGGTTAGGATTAGGGCTAGGGTTAGGGCTAGGGCTAGGGCTATGTCAAGCGCTAGGGCTAGGGCTAGTGTTACAGTTAGGGTTAGGGTTAGGTTTAGGGTTAGTCCTAGTGTTAGGCCTAGGGTTAGGGTTAAGGTTTGGTTTATGGCTAGGGTTAGGTTTAGGGTTAGGTTTAGGGCTAGTTCTAGGGCTAGGGCTATTGTTAGGTTTAGGGTTAGTTCTCGGGCTGGTGTTAAGTTTAGGATCAGGTTTAGGTTTAGGGCTAGTGCTAGGTTTAGGGTTAGGGTTAGGGTTAGGGCTAGGGCTAGGGCTAGGGCTAGGTGTAGTGTTAGGTTTAGGGCTTGCACTAGGGCTAGGGCTAGGGCTAGGTCTAGGGTTCGGGTTTGGCTTAGGGCTAAGGCTATGTTTAGGATTAGGGTTAGGTTTAGGTTTAGGGTTAAGGTTAGGGCTAGGGCTAGGGTTAGGTTTAGGGCTTGGGCTAGGGCTAGGGCTAGGGTTAGGTTTAGTATTAGGTATAGTGTTAAAGCTAACATAAGATTTAGGGCTAGGTTTAGAGTTAGGTTTAGGGGTAGGGTTAGCTTTAGGGCTAGTACTGTGTTAACAGTTAGGACTATGACTAAGTCTAAGGCTATGGTTAAGGTTAGGTGTAGGATTAGGTTTAGGGTTAGGGTTAGGGTTATGGTTCGGTTTCGGATTCGGGTTTGGGTTTGGGTTAGGGTTTGGGTTCGTGTTTGGGTTAGGCTTAGGTTTACGGTTAGGTTCAGGGCTAGGGTTAAGGTTAGGTTTAGGGCTAGGTTTGTGTTTAGGGTAGGGTTATGGCTTGGTTTAGTGTTAGGGCTAGGGCTATGATAGGGTGAGGTTTGGGGTTGGAGTTGGGGTTGGGGTTAGGTTTAGTGTTAGGATTAGGGCTAGGGTTAAGGTTCGGGTTAGTGTTAGGTTTAGGGTAGGGTTATGGCTGGGGTTAGGGTTAGGGCTAGGTCTTGGGCTAGGTCTAGGTCTAGGGTTTGGATTAGGGTTAGGGTTAGGACTAGGTCTAGTGTTAGGCCTAGGGTTAGTGCTAGGTCTAGGGCTAGGGCTATGGTTAGGTTTAGGGTTAGGTTTATCGTTAGGGCTAGGGCAATGGTTAGGGTTAGGGTTAGGTCTAGGCCTAGGGCTAGGGCTAAGGCTAGGGTTAGTGTTAGGGTTAGGGTTAGGGTTAGGGTTAGGGCTAGAGCTATTGTTAGTGTTAGGTTTATGGTTAGTGTTATGGCTAGGGCTAGTGTTAGGGTTTGAGTTAGGACTATGCTAGGCTCAGTTTTAGGATTAGGGTTAGTGTTAAAGCTAGGGTTTGTGTTAGGGCTAGGGTTAGGGTTAGCGTTAGGTGTAAGTTTAGCTTCAGGGCTAGTGCTGTGTTAGCATTTAGGACTATGACTAAGTCTAAGGCTATGGTTAAGATTAACTGTAGGATTACGGTTAGGGTTCGGGTTCGGGTAGGGTTAGGGTTTGGGTTCGGGTTAGGGTTAGGGTTAGGTTTCTGTTTCGTGTCGGGTTTGGGTTAGGGTTAGGGTTCGGGTTTGGATTAGGTTTAGGGCTATTTCTAGGTCTAGGGCTAGCCTTAGGGTTAGGGTTAGGGTAAGGGCAAGGGCTATGGTTAGTGTTAGGGCTAGGGTTAGGGCTAGGGTTAGGGTTAGTGTTAGGGTTAGGATTAGGTTAATGCTAAGGCTAGGGGTAGGGTTAGGATTGGAGTTGGGGTTGGGGTTGGGTTTGAGGTTGGGATTAGGGTTAGGGTTAGGACTAGGGTTAGGGCTGGGGCTAGTGCTAGGGTTAGGGTTAGGGTTAATGGTAGGGCTAGGCCTAGGGCTATGGCTAGGTTTAGGTTTAGTGTTATGGCTATGGCTAGGGTTAGGGTTAGGGTTAGGTTTAGGGCTAGGGCTAGGGTTTGGGTTAGGGTTAGGGCTGGGGCTAGGGCTAGTGCTAGGGTTCAAGTTCGGGTTAGTGTTAGGGCTAAGGCTAGGGCTAGGGTTAGGGTTAGGTTTAGGGTTAGGTCTAAGGCTGGTGTTAAGGTTAGGTTTAGGTTTAGGGTTAGGGCTAGGGCTAGGTCTAGGGTTAGGTTTAGGGCTTGCACGAGGGCTAGGGTTAGGCTTAGGGTTAGGGCTTGGGCTAGGGTTAGGGCTAGGGTTAGGGTTAGAATTAGCTATAGTGTTAAAGCTAATGTAAGGGTTAGGGCTAGGGTTAGAGTTAGGTTTAGGGGTAGCGTTAGCTTTAGGGCTAGTGCTGTGTTAACAGTTAGGACTATGACTAAGTCTAAGGCTATGGTTTAGGTTAGGTGTAGGGTTAGGGTTTGGGCTAGGGTTAGGGTTAAGTTTAGGGCTAGGGCTAGGGCTAGGGTTAAGTTTAGGGTTAGGGGTATTGCTAGTGCTAGGGTTAGTGTTAGGATTAGGTGTAGGGTTCAGTTTCGTTTTTGGTTAGGGTTAGGGTTAGGTTTAGGGTTAGGGCTAGATCTAGGCCTAGTGTTAGTTTATTGTTAGTTCTAGAGCTAGGGCTAGGGATAGGGTTGGATTTAGGGCTAGGTCTAGGGCTAGGGCTAGGGCTAGGGTTAAGGTTAGGGCTAGGGCTAGGGTTAGTGTTAGGTATATGGTTAGGGTTAAGGGTAGGGTTAGGGTTAGGGTTAGGGTTAGGGTTATGGCTACGGCTAGGGCTAGGTCTAGGATTAGGGTTAGTTCTATGGTTAGGGCTAGGCCTAGCATTAGGGTTAGCGTTAGTGTTATGGCTAGGGCTAGGGCTAGGGTTAGGTTTAGGGTTAGGGCTAGGGCTAGGGTTAGGGTTAGGGTTAGGTCTAGTGCTAGGGGTAGGGTTATGGCTAGGCTGAGGGTTAGGTTTAGGGTTAGTGTTAGGGCTAGGGCTAGGGCTAGGTTTAAGTTTAGGTTTAGGTTTAGGGCTAGGGCTAGTGTTAAGGTTAGGTTTAGGTTCAGAGTAATGGCTATGGCTAGGGTTAGGGTTAGGTTTAGGCATAGGGCAAGGGTTAGGGTTAGCATTAGGGTTAGGGCTAGGGCTAGGGCTATGGCTAGTTTTACGGCTAGGGCTTTGGCTAGGCCTAGAGCTATGCTTAGCTTTAGGGTTAGTGTTAGGGTTAGGGCCAGTGCTAGAGCTAGGGGTAGTGTTAGGATTAGGTTTAGGGTTCGGTTTTGGGTTAGGGTTAATTTAAGGGTTAGGGCTAGATCTATACCTAGTGTTACTTTAGTGTTAGTTCTAGAGCTAGGGCTAGGGTTAGGGTTAGGTTTAGGGCTAGGTCTAGGGCTAGGGCTTGGGCTAGGGTTACGGTTATTTTTCGGGTTAGGGTTAGGGTTAGGGCTAGGGCTAGGGTTAGGGTTAGGTCTAGGGCAAGGGCTAGGGTTAGGGTTAGGGCTAGGTTTAGGGCTAAGGCTAGGGCTAGGGCTAGGGCTAGGGTTAGGCTTAGGTCTAAGGCTAGGTTTAGGGTTAGGGTTAGGGCTAGGTCTAGGGCTAGGGTTAGGGTTAGGTTAGGGCTATTGCTAGTACTAGGGCTAGGGTTATGATTAGGTTTAGGGTTCGGTTTCAGTTTCGGGTTAGTGTTAGGTTTAGGGTTAGGGCTAGATCTAGGCCTAGTGTTAGTTTAGTGTTAGTTCTAGAGCTTGCCCTAGGGTTAGGGTTAGGTTTAGGGCTAGGGCTAGGGCTAGGGTTAGGGTTAAGGTTAAGTTTAGGGCTAGGGATAGGGCTATGGTTAAGTTTAGATATACGGTTAGGGTTAAGGGTAAAATTTGGTTAGGTTTAGGGATAGGGTTAGGGCTAGGGCTAGTGTTAGGGTTAGGGTTAGGGTTAGGGTTAGGTGTAGGGCTAGGCCTATGGCTAGGGATAGGCCTAGGTTTAAGGTTAGTGCTAGGGCTAGGGTTAGGGTTAGGTATACGGTTAGGGTTAAAGCTAGGGCTAGGTTTAGGTTTAGGATTAGAGTTAGGGCTAGGGCTAGGGTTAGCGTTAGGGATAGGGTTAGTGTTATGGCTAGGGCTAGGTCTAGGGCTAGGGTTAGTTTTAGGGTTAGGTCTAGGGCTAGGGTTAGGGTTAGGGTTAGTGCTTGGGCTAGGGTTAGGTTTAGGGTTATGGCTATGGCGAGGGTTAGGGTTAGGATTAGGCTTAGTTTTAGGGCTGGGTCTAGGGTAGGGCTTGGGTTAGGTTTAGGTTTAGGTTTAGGGCTAGTGTTAAGTTTAGGGTTAGGTTTAGGGTTAGGGCTAGGGCTAGGGTTAGGGTTAGGGTTAGGCCTAGAGCAAGGGCTAGGGTTAGGGTTAAGGATGGGTTAGGGCTAGGGCTAGGGCTAGGTCTAGGGTTAGGGTTATTGTTAGATTAGGGCTAGATTTAGGGCTAGGTTTAGGGTAATTTTTAGGGCTAGGGCTAAGGCTAAGGCTAGGATTAGGGTTGGATTTGGGGTGTGGTTGGGGTTAGGTTTTGGGTTAGTGTTAGGGTTAAGTCTAGGGCTAGTGCTATGTTTAGGTTAGGGTTAGGGCTAAGGCTAGGGTTATGGTTAGGGTTAAGGTTATGGCTAGGGCTATGGCTAGGCTAGGGCTAGGGCTAGGGCTAGAGCTAGGGTAGGTTTAGAGTTATGGCTAGGGCTAGGGCTAGGGCTAGGGTTAGATTTAGGGTTAGGGCTAGGGCTTGGTTTAGGGTTAGGGTTATGGCTAGGGTGAGGGTTAGGGTTAGGATTAGGGATAGTGTTAGGGCTAGGGCTAGGGCTAGGCCTAGGGCTAGGGCTAGGATTAGGTTTAGGTTTAGGGCTAGGGCTAGTGTTAAGGTTTGGGTTAGGTTTAGTTAGGGTTAGGGCTAGGGCTAGTGCTAGGGCTAGGGTTAGGGTTAGGATTAGGCCTAGGGCAAGGGTTAGGGTGAGGTTTAGTGTTAGGGTTAGGGCTAGGGCTAGGGCTAGGGCTAGGGCTAGGGTTGGGATTAGGATTAGGGCTAGGCCTAGTGTTAATGTTAGGGTTAGGTTTAGGTTTAGGGCTAGGGCTAGGGCTAGGTCTAGGGTTAGGTTAAGGTTAGGCCTAGGGCTATGGCTATGCTTAGCTTTAGGTTGGGGTTATTGCTAGGGCTAGGGCTAGGGCTAGGGCTAGGGCTAGGGCTAGGGCTAGGGCAATGGCTAGTGCTAGGGCTAGGGTTAGGGCTAAGGTTAGGGCTTGGTCTGGGTCGAGGGCTAGGGTTAGTGTTAGGGTTATGGTTAGGATTAGTGTTAGGGCTTGGTCTAGGGCTAGATCTAGGTTTAGGGTAAGGGCCAGGGCTAGGGCTAGGCTATGCTTAGCTTTAGGGTTAGGGTTAGGATTAGGAGTAGGGCTAGGGCTAGGTTTAGGGTTTGGGCTATTGCTAGTGCTAGGGCTAGTGTTAGGATTTGGTTTAGGGTTCGTTTTCGGTTTCGGGTTAAGGTTAGGTTTAGTGTTAGGGCTAGATCTAGGCCTAGTGTTCATTTAGTGTTAGTTCTAGAGCTAGGGCTAGGGTTAGGGTTAGGTTTAGGGCTAGGGCTAGGGCTAGGGTTAAGTTTAGAGCTAGGGCTAGGGTTAGGGTTTGGTATACAGTTAGGGTTAAGGCTAGGGTTAGGGTTAGGTTTAGGGTTAGGGCTAGGGCTAGGGCTAGGGCTAGGGTTCGGGTTCGGGTTAGGGTTAGGCCTAGGTCTAGCGCTGGCATTAGGTTTAGGGCTAGTGTTCTGGCTAGTTCTAGGGCCAGTGCTAGGGCTAGGGTTAGGGCTAGGTTTAGGGCTTTGTCTAGGGCTAGGGCTAGGTTTAGTGTTAGGGCTAGGGCTAGGGTTACGGTTAGGTATACAGTTAGGTTTAAGGCTAGGGTTAGGGTTAGATTTCAGGTTATGGTTAGGGCTAGGGTTAGGGCTAAGGCTAGGGTTAGGGTTAGGTCTAAGGCTAGGGTTAGTTTTACATTTAGGGTTAGGGTTAGGGCTAGGGTAGGGCTCAGTTTAGGGTGAGGGTTAGTGTTAGGGCTAGGGCTAGGGCTAGGGCTGGGGTTAGGGTTAGGGTTAGGGTTAGGGTTAGGGTTAGGGTTAGGGCTAGGCCTAGTAAAGGTTAGGGTTAGATTTAGGGTTAGGGCTAGGTCTAGGGCTAGGGCTAGTGTTAGTGTTATTATTAGTGTTAGGTCTAGGGTAAGGGCTTTGGTTAGGGCTATGGTTAGCGTTACGGTTAGGACTCTGTCTAGGGCCAGGTTTAGGGTTAGGTTTAGGCCTTTTTCTAGGGCTAGTGCTAGGGTTAGGGTTAGGTTTATGGTTAGGATTAGGGTTAGGGCTTGGTCTAGGGCTAGGGCTAGGGCTAGGACTAGGTTTAGGGCAATGGCTAGGGCTAGGGCTATGCTTAACTTTAGGGTTAGGGTTAGGGTTAGGGCTAGGGCTAGGGCTAGGTTTAGGGTTAGGGTTAAGGCCATTGCTAGTACTAGGGCTAGTGTTAGGATTAGGTTTAGGGTTCGGTTTCGGTTTCGGGTTAGAATTAGGTTTAGGGTTAGGGCTAGATCTAGGCCTAGTGTTAGTTTAGTGTTAGTTCTAGAGCTAGGGCTAGGGTTAGGGTTAGGTTTAGGGCTAGGTCTAGGGCTAGGGTTAGGGCTAGGGCTAGGGATAAGGTTAGTGCTAGGGCTAGGGTTAAGGTTAGGATTACGGTTAGGGTTAGGTTTAGGGTTAGGGTTAGGACTAGGGCTAGGTCTATGGTTAGGGTTAGGGTTAGGCTAGGGCTATGGCTAGGGTAGCTTTAGGTTCAGGTTTAGAGTTATGTCTAGGGCTAGGGCTAGGCCTAGGGTTAGGTTTAGGGTTAGACCTAGGCCTAGGGTTAGGGTTAGGGTTAGGGCTAGAGCTAGGGTTAGGGTTAGGGTTATCGCTTGGGCGAGGTTTAGGTTTAGGGTTGGGTTAGTGTTGGCTAGGCCTAGGGCTAGGGTTAGGTTTGGGTTTATGGCTAGGGCTAGTGTTAAGGTTAGGGTTAGTTTTAGGGTTGGGGCTAGTGCTACGGTTATGGTTAGGGTTAGGCCTAGGGCAAGGGCTAGTGTTAGGGTTAGGGTTAGGGCTAGGGCAATGGTTAGGGTTAGGGTTAGGTCTAGGTCTCGGGCTAGGGCTAGGGTTAGTGTTAGTGTTAGGGTTAGGGTTAGGGCTAGAGCTATTGTTAGTGTTAGGTTTATGGTTAGGGTTATGGCTAGGGCTAGTGTTAGGGTTTGAGTTAGGACTATGCTAGGCTCAGTTTTAGGATTAGGGTTAGTGTTAAAGCTAGGGTTTGTGTTAGGGCTAGGGTTAGGGTTAGGGTTAGGTGTAGGTTTAGCTTGAGGGCTAGTGCTTTGTTAGCATTTAGGACTATGACTAAGTCTAAGGCTATGGTTAATGTTAGCTGTAGGATTAGGTTTAGGGTTCGGGTTTGGTTTTGGGTTCGGGATCGGGTAGGGTTAGAGTTCGTGTTAGGGTTTGGGTTCGGGTTAGGGTTAAGGTTAGGTTTCCGTTTTGGGTTCGGGTTTGGTTATGGTTAACGTTAGGGTTAGGGTTCGGGTTCAGGTAGGTTTAGGGCTAGGGTGGAGGTTAGGGTTAGGGTAATGGCTAGGGCTAGGGTTAGCTTTAGGTTTAGGTCTAGGGTTAGATTTAGGGTTAGGGCTAGGGCTATGGTTAGGCTTACTGTTAGAGTTAGGTTTAGGGCTAGGTCTAGGGCTAGGGCTAGCATTAAGGTTTGGGTTAGGGTTAGGGCTAGGGCTATGGTTAGTGTTAGGACTAGGGTTAGGGCTAGGGTTAGGGCGAGTGCAAGGATTAGGGTTAGGGTTAGGGTTAGGTTAGATCTAAGGCTAGGGCTAGTGTTAGCTAACCCTAAACCTAACCCTAGCCCTAACAATAGCCCCAGCCCTAACCCAAACCCTAAAGCTAAAACTAACACTAACCCTAGCCCTAACCCTAACCCTAACCCTAACACTAAACCTCGCCTCGCCCTAACCCTAGCCCTAACCCTAACCTGAAACCTAACGCTAACCCTAGCCTTAACCCTAACCATATACCTAACCCTAACCCTAGTCCTAGCCCTAACCTTAACCCTAGCCCTAGCCCTAGCCCTAGCCCTAGCCCTAGACCAAGCCCTAACCCTAATCCTAACCATAAACCTAACACTAACCCTAGCACAAGCCCTAGAACAAGGCCTAACGCTAACCCTAACCTTAGTCCTAGCCATAGCCCTAGCCGTAACGCTAACCATAACCTAAACATAGCCCAAGTCCTAGGCCTAACCCTAACCTTAACACTAGACCTCTCCCTAGACCTAGCCTGAACCCTAAACCTAACCCTAACCTTAACACTAGGCCTAGCCCTAACCCTAACCCTAACCCTAACCCTAACCCCAGCCCTAGCCCTAGCCCTAGCCCTAACACTAACCCTAACCCTAAACCGAGCCCTGCCCTAGCCCTAACCCTAACCCTAAATCTAAAACTAACCCTAGACCTAGACCTAAACCTAACCCTAACTCTAGCCCTAGCCCTAGCCATAAACTTAACCCTAACCACAAACCTAGTCTTAGACCTAACCCTAACACTAACCCTAGCCCTAGCCCTAACCCTAGCCCTAACCCTAGCCCTAACCTTAACCTGAAGCCTAACCCTAACCCTAGCCTTAACCCTAAATGTATACCTAACCCTAACCCTAGCCCTAGCTGTAGCCCTGACCTTAACACTAGCCCAAGCCCTAGCCCTAGCCCTAGACCAAGCCCTAAACCTAGCCCTAACCCTAGCCCTAGAACTAGCCCTAGCCCTAGCCATAACCCTAACCCTAAAGCTAAGCATAGCCCTTGCACTAGGCCTAACACTAACCCTAACCCTAACCCTAGCCCTAGCCTTAACCCTAACCGTATACCTAACCCTAACCCTAGCCCTAGCACTAACCTTAACCCTAGCCCTAGACCTAACCCTAAACCTAACACTAACTCTAAACCTAACACTAAACCTAAACCTAGCACTAGCCCTAGCCCTAGCCCTAACCATAACACTAACCCTAACCCTAATGCTAGCACTAGCCCTAGCCCTAGCTCTAACCCTTAACCTAACCCTAGCCGTAGCCCTAGCCCTAACCTGAAACCTAACCCTAACCCTAGCCTTAAACCTAACCATATACCTAACCCTAACCCTAGACCTAGCCCTAACCTTAACCCTAGCCCAAGCCCAAGCCCTAGCCCTAGCCCTAAACCTAACACTAACCCTAGCCCTAGCTCTAGAACTAACACTAAACTAACACTAGGCCTAGATCTAGCCCTAACCCTAAACCTAACTCTAAACCAAAACCGAACCATAAACCTAATCCTAACACTAGCCCTAGCTCTAGCAATAGACCTAACCCTAACCCTAACCCTAAAGCTAAGCATAGCCCTAGGCCTAGCCATAGCCCTAGCCCTAGACCAAGCCCTAACCTTAACCCTAACCCTTGCCCTTGCCCTAGGCCTAAACCTAACCCTAACCCTAGCCATAGCCATACCTCTAAACCTAACCCTAACCTTAACACTAGCCCTAGCCCTAAACCTTAACCTAAACCTAGCCCTAGCCCTAGCCCTAGCCAAATCACTAATGCTAACCCTAACCCTAATCCTAGCCCTAGCCCTAGTCCTAACATTAACTCTAAACCTAAATCTAAGCATAGCCCTAGCCCTAGCCCTAGCCCTTGCCCTAGCCCTAGCCCTAGCTATATACCCAACCCTAAAGCTAAGCATAGCCCTAGCCCTAGCCCTAGCCCTAGCCCTTGCCCTAGCCCTAGCCCTAGCTATATACCCAACCCTAAAGCTAAGCATAGCCCTAGCCCTAGGCCTAACCCTAACCCTAGCCATAGCCCTAGTACTAGCCCTAAAGCTAACCCTAACCTTAACACTAGGCCTAGCCCTAACCCTAATTCCAACCCTAACCCTAGCCCTAGCCCTAGCCCAAGCCCTAACACTAACCCTAATCCTAACCCTCACCATAGCCATAACCATAACCCTAACCCTAGCCCTAGCCCTAGCCCTAATTTTAAACCTAATACAAGACCTAGCGCTAGCCCTAGCCATAACTCTAACTCTAACCTTAACGCTAGCACTAGCCCTAGCCCTAGCCCTAGCCCTAACCTTAACCCTAGCCCCAGCACTAGCCCTAGCCCAAACCTGAAACCTAACCCTAACCCTAGCCTTAAACCTAACCGTATACCTAACCCTAACCCTAGCCCTAGCCCTAACCTTAACCCTAGCCCTAGCCCTAGCCCTAGCCCTAGCCCTAAACCTAACACTAACCCTAGCCCTAGCTCTAGAACTAACACTAAACTAACACTAGGCCTAGATCTAGCCCTAACCCTAAACCTAATCCTAACCCGAAACCGAAACCAAACCCTAAAACTATTCCTAACACTAGCCCTAGCCCTAGCACTAGCAATAGCCCTAACCCTAATCCTAGCCCTAGCCCTATCCCTAGCCCTAGCCCTAACCCTAACACTAACCCTAAAGCTAGGCATAGCCCTAGTCCTAGCCCAATCCCTAGCCCTAAACCTAGCCTTAGCTCTAGCCCTAGACCAAGCACTGACCCTAATTCTAACCATAATCCTAACACTAAACCTAGCCCTAGCCCTAGACCAAGGGTAAACCCTAACCCTAACACTAGCCCTAGCACTAGCCCAAGCCCAAGCCATAACCCTAACCCTAACCCTAACCCTAACCCTAGCTTTTGCCCTAGGACTAAACCTAACCCTAACCCTAGCCCTAGCCCTAACCCTGAACCTAACCCTAAACTTAACACTATCCCTAGCCCTAAACCTAAACCTAACCCTAGGCCTTGCCCTAGTCCTAACCCTAGCCCTAGCCCTAGCCCTAGCCCTAACACTAACCCTAACCCTAACCCTAACCCTCGCCCTAACCCTAACCCTAAACTTAAACCTAGCTGTAGCTCTAACCCTAACCCTAACCCTAGTCCCAGCCCTAACCCTAAACCTAAACCTAGCCCTAGCCCTAGCCCTAGCCTTAGCCCTAGTCCTAACCCTAACCCTAATGCTCACCTTAGCCCTAGCCCTAGCACTAACACTAACCCTAACCCTAGCCCTAGCCGTAGCCCTAACTCTAACCCTAACCCTAAACCTAACCCTAAACTTGGCCTTAACCCTAACCCTAGCCCTAGACCAAGCCCTAACCCTAATACTAACCATAACCCAACACTAACCCTAGCCCTCGCCCTAGACCAAGCCCTAACCCTAACCCTAGCCCTAGCCCTAGCCCTGCCCTAGCCCTAGCTATATACCCAACCCTAAAGGTAAGCATAGCCCTAGCCCTAGGCCTAACCCTAGCCCTAGCCCTAGCCCTAAACCTAACCCTAAACTTAACACTAGGCCTAGCCCTAACACTAATCCCAACCCTAGCCCTAGCCCTACTCCTAACCCTAACCCTGACCCTGAAGCTAAGCATAGCCCTAGCCCTAGCCCTAGCCCTAGCCCTCGCCCTAACCCTATCGCTAGCCCTAGCCCTAGCCCTAACCCTAACCCTAAACCTAACCCTAGACCTAGCCCTAACCCTAACCCTAACTCTAAGGCTTCCCTAACCATAACCGTAAACCTAACCCTAACCCTATACCTAGCCATAACCCTAACCAGAGCCCTAGCCCTAGGCCTAGCCCTAACCTAACCCTAACCCTAGCCCTAAAACTAACCCTAGCCCTAACCCTAACCGTAACCCTAACCCTACCACTAGCACTAGCCCTAGCAATAGATTTAGCCCTAAAACTAACACTAACCCTCGCCCTAGCCCTAGCCCTAGCACTAACCCTAACCCTAACAATAAAACTAAGCATAGCCCTAGCCCTAGCCCTAGCCATTGCCCTAAAACTAGCCCTAGCCCTAGCCCTAGACCTAGACCAAGCCCTAACCCTAATCCTAACCATAACCCTAACACTAACCATAGCCGTAGCACCACCCAAACACTAACACTAACCCTAGCCCTAGACCAAGCCGTAACCATAACCCTAACCCTAACCCTAGCCCTAGCCCTAGACCTAACCCTAACCCTAGCCCTAGCCCTAGCCCTAACCCTAACCCTAACCCTAAAGCTAAGCATAGCCCTAGCCCGAGCCCTAGTCCTAGCCCTTACCCTAACCCTAGACCTAGCACTAGCCATAGCCCTAGCCATAGCCCTAACCCTAACCCTAACCCTAATGCTAACCATAACCCTAACACTAACACTAGCAATAGCCCTAGACCAAGCAGTAACCATAACTCTAACCCTAAACTTTGCCATAGCCCTAGCCCTAGCGCTAGCCCTAGCCCTAGCCCTAGCTATATACCCAACACTAAAGCTAAGCAGAGCCCTAGCCCTAGGCCTAACACTAACCCTAACCCTAGTCCTAGCCCTAACTATAAGCATAAACCTAGACCTAAAACCTAGCCCTAGCCCTAAACCTAAGCCTAACCCTAGCCCTAGCCCTAGCCCTAGCCCTAACCCTAACCCTAACCCTAACCCTAACCCTAGCTTTTGCCCTAGGACTAAACCTAACCCTAAACCTAGCTCTAGCCCTAACACTAAACCTAACCCTAACCTTAACTCTAGCCCTAGCCCTAAACCTAAACCTAACCCTAGGCCTTACCCTAGCCCTAACCCTAGCCCTAGTCCTAGCCCTAGCCCTAACACTAACCCTAACCCTAACCCTCGCCCTAGCCATAAACCTAAACCTAACCCTAGCCCTAGCCCTAACCCTAAACCTAAACCTAGCCCTAGCCCTAGCCCTAACCCTAAACATAACGCTAACCCTAGCCCTAGCCCTAGCCCTAACACTAACCCTAACCCTAGCCCTAGCCCTAGCCCTAGACCTAACCCTAGCCCTAGCCCTAACCCTAACCCTAACCCTAACCATAGCCCTAACCATAAACGTAACCCTAGCCCAAGCCCTAGCCCTAGCCATAATACTAACCCTAACACTAACGCTAGCCCTAGCCCTAGCCCTCGCCCTAAACCTAGACCTAGCCCTAGCCGTAGAACAAGCCCTAACCCTAATGCTAACCATAACCCTAACACTAACCCTAGCAATAGCCTTAGACCAAGCCGTAATCCTAACCCTAACCCTAGCCCTAGCCCTAGCCCTAGCCCTAGCCCTAGCTATATACCCAACCCTAAAGCTAAGCAGAGCCCTAGCCCTATGCTTAACCCTAACCCTAACCCTAGCCCTAGCCCTAGCCCTAACTATAACCATAAACCTAGACCTAAACCTAGCCCTAAGCCTAACCCTAACCCAAACCCTAGCCCTAGCCCTAACCCAAACCCTAACCCTAACCCTAACCCTAAACCTAGCTTTTGCCCTAGTACTAAACCTAACCCTAACCCTAGCCCTAGCCCTAACACTAAACCTAACACTAACCTTAACACTAGTCCGAGCCCTAAACCTAAACTAACCCTAGGCCTTGCCCTAGTCCTAACCCTAGCTCTAGTCCTAGCCCTAGCCCTAAAAATAAACCTAAACCTAACCCTCGCCCTAGCCATAAACCTAAACCTAACCCTAGCCCTAGCCCTAACCCTAAACCGAAACCTAGCCCTAGCCCTAGCCCTAGCCCTAACACTAACCCTAACCCTAGCCCTAGCCCTAGACCTAGACCTAATCCTAGCCCTATCTCTAACCTTAACCCTAACCCTAACCCTAGCCCTAACCTAAACGTAACCTTGTCCGAGCCCTAGCCCTAGCCATAACACTAACCCTAACACTAACGATAGCCCTAGCCCTAGCCCTCGCCCTAAACCTAACCCTAACCTTAACCCTACACCTAGCCCTAGCCCTAGCCCTAGCCCTAACCCTAACCATAACCATAACCCTAACCCTAGCTTTTGCCCTAGGTCTAAACCTAACCCTAACCCTAGCCGTAGCCCTAACCTTAACCCTAACCCTAACCCTAACCCTTGCCCTAGCCATATCCCTTAACCTAACCCTCGCCCTAACCCTAACCATAAGCCTAACCCTAGCCCTAGCCCTAACCTTAACCCTAGCCCTATCCCTAGCCCTAGCCCTAAACCTAAACCAAACCCTAGCCCTAGATCAAGAACTAACACTAAACTAACACTAGGCCTAGATCTAGCCCTAAACCTAAACCTAAACCTAACCTGAAACCGAAACCAAACCCTAAACCTAATCCTAACAGTAGCCCAGCAATAGCAATACCCCTGACCCTAACCATAAACCTAGCCCTAGCCCTAGCCCTAACCCTAACGCTAACCCTAAAGCGAAGCATAGCCCTAGCCCTAGCCCAAGCCCTAGCCCTAAACCTAGACCTAGCCCTAGCCCTAGCCATAACCATAACCCTAAACCTAAACATAACCCTAGCCTTAACCCTAGACGTATACCTAACCCTAACCCTAGCCCTAGCCCTAACCTTAACACTAGCCCTAGCCCTAAACGTAAACCTAACCCTAAACCAAACCCTAACTTAACACTAGGCCTAGCCCTAAACCTAAACCAAGCCCTAGCCCTAGCCCTATCCCTAACACTAACTCTAACCCTAAACCTAGCCCTAGCCCTAGCCCTAACCCTAACCCTAACTCTAAAACTAACCATAGTGCTAAACCTAAACCTAACCCTAACTCTAGCCCTGGCCCTAGACCTAGCGATAACCTTAACTCTAACGATGAACCTAGCATTAGAGATAATCCTACCCCAAACCTAGCACTAGCCCTAGCCTAAACCCTAACCCTAACCCAAAACCTAACCCCAACCAAACCCCAAACCCAACATTACTCCTAGCCTTAGCCCTATCCCTAGCACTAACAATTACCATAAACCTAGCCCTAAACCTAGCCCTAATCTCACCCTAAACCTAACCTTAGCCCTAGCCCTAGCCGTAGCCCTAACCCTAACCGTAACCTTAACCCTAGCCCTTGCCCTAGGCCTAACCCTAACCCTAACACTAGCCCTAGCCATAACCCTACACCTAACCCTAAACTTACCACTAGCCCTAGCCCTAAAACTAAACTTAACCCTAGCACTAGCCCTAGACCTAGACCTAAAACAAGCCCTAACACTAACCCTAATCCTAACCCTAACCCTCGCCCTAGCCATAACCCTAACCCTAACCCTAGCCCTAGCCCTAAAACAAAACTTAACCCTAGCCCTAGCCCTAACCCTAAACCTAAGCCTAGACATAGCCCTAGCCCTAGCCCTAGCCATAACACTAACCCTAACCCTAACACTAGCCCTAGCCTCTAGCCCTAACCCTAACCCTAACACTAGCCCTAGCCCTAGCCCTACACCTAACCCTAAACCTAACCCTAAATCTAGTCTTAACCCTAACCGTATACCTAACCCTAACCCTAGCCCTAGCTCTACAACTAACACTAAACTAACACTAGGTGTAAATCTAGCCCTAACCATAAACCTAAC
>CM027407.1:130505113-130521935 GCA_015711505.1 Sylvilagus bachmani
CTAACCTTAACCCTAGCCCTAGCCCTAGCCCTAGCCCTAAACCTAACCCTAACCCTAGCCCTAGCTCTAGAACTAACACTAAACTAACACTAGGCCTAGCCCTAGCCCTAGGCCTATCCTTAGCCATAACACTAAGGCTGACCCTAACCCTAAACCTCACCCTAGCCATAACTGTAACCATAACCCTAGCCCTAGCCCTAGACCTAAGCCTAACCCTAAACCAAGCCCTAGCCCTAACCTAAACCTAACACTAGCCCTAGCCCTAGCCCTAGCCATAAAACAAACCCTCACCCTAACGCTAACCCTAGCCCTATCTCTAGCCCGAACCCTAACACTAACCCTAGACCTAGCCCTAGCCCTAACCCTAACTATAACCCTAGCCTTAACCTAACCCTATACCTAACCCTAACCCTAGCCCTAGCCCTAAACTTAAACCTAGCCCTAGCCCTAGCCCTAGCCCTAGCCCTAAACCCAACCCTAACCCTGGCCATAGATCTAGAACTAACACTAAATTAACACTAGGCCTAGATCTAGCCGTAACCCTAAACCGAACCCTAACCCGATACCAAAACCAAACCCTAAACCTAATCCTAACACTAGCCCTAGTACTAGCAATAGCCCTAAACCTAACCCTAATCCTAGCCCTAGCCCTAGCCCTAACCCTAACCCTAATCCTAAAGCTAAGCATAGCCCTAGCCCTAGCCCTAGAACTCACCCTAACACTAGCCCAAGCCCTAGCCCTAGACCAAGTACTAACCCTAATCCTAACTATAACCTTAACACTAACCCTAGCCCTAGCCCTAGACCAAGCCCTAAGCCTAACCCTAAACTTAGCCCTAGCCTTAACCCTAGCCCTAGCCATAGCCCTAGCCCTAACTATAACCCCAACCCTAAAGCTAAGCATAGCCTTAGCCCTAGGCATAACCCTAACCCTAACCCTAACCCAGGCCCTAGCCCTAGCCCTAGCCCTAGCCCTAGCCCTAGCCCTAGCCCTAGCCGTAAACCAAACCCTACACCTAACCATCGCCCTAGCCATAACCCTAAACCTAAACGTAATCTTAACACTAGCCCTAGCCCTAAACCTAAACCTAAACCTAACCCTAACCCTAACCCTAGCCCTAGCCCTAGCCCTAGCCCTAAGCCTAACCCTAACACTAGCCCTAGCCCTAGCCCTAAACCTAAACCTAACCCTAGCCCTAACACTAACCCTAACCGTAGCCCTGAAACTAACCCTAAACCTAACACTAGCCCTACCCCTAGCCCTAGCCCTAGCCCTAACATTAACACTAACCCTAACCCTAACCCTCGGCCTAGCCATAAACCTAACCCTAACCCTAGCTCTAGCCCTAACACTAACCCTAGCCCTTGCCCTTGGCCTAACCCTAACCCCTAACCTAGGCCTAGCCCTAACCCTAAACCTAACCCTAACCTTAACACAAGCCCTAGCACTAAACTTAACCCTAACCCTAGCCCTAGCCCTAGCCATAACACTAACCCCAACCCTAACACTAACCCTAGCCCTAGCCATAACCCTAACCCACACACTAGCCCTAGCCCTAACCCTAACCCGAGCTCTAGCCCTAACACTAACCCTAACCCTAGCCCTAGCCCTAGCCCTAGCCATAACACTAACTCTAACCCTAACACTAGCCCTAGCCCTAACCATAGCCCTAACCCTAAACCTAAACCTAGCCCTAGCCCGAGCCCTGGCCCTAATCCTAAACCTACCCCTAACCCTAGCATTAACCATAACCGTATACCTAACCCTAACCCTAGCCCTAGCCCTAACCTTAACCCTAGCCCTAGTCCAAGCCCTAGCCCTAAAACTAGCACTAACCCTAGCCCTAGCTCTAGAACTAACACTAAACTAGCACTAGGCCTAGATTTAGCCCTAACCCTAATCCTAACCCTAACCCGAAACCGAAACCGAACCCTATACCTAATCCTAACACTAGCCCTAGCACTAGCAATATCCCTAAGGCTAACCCTAATCCAAGCCCTAGCCCTAGCCGTACCCTAACCCTAACCCTAAAGCTAAGCATAGCCCTAGCCCTAACACTAGCCCTAGCCCTAATCCTAGCACTAGCCCTAATCCTAGCCCTAGACCTAGCCCTAGACCAAGCCCTAACCCTAATCCTAATGATAACCCTAACACTAACCCTAGCCCTAGCCCTACACGAAGCCCTAACCCTAGCCCTAACCCTAGCCCTAGCACTAGCCCAAGCCCTAGCCATAATCCTAACCCTAAAGCTAAGCATAGTCTTAACCCTAGGCCTAACCCTAACACTAACCCTAGACCTAGCCCTAGCCCTAGCCCTAACCGTATACCTAAGCGTAACATTAACACTAGGCCTAGCCATAACCCTAACCCTAACCCTAGCCCTAGCCCTAACCCTAAACCTAACCCTAACCCTAGCCCTAGACCTAAACCTAAACCTAACCCTAACCCTAGCCATAGCCATAACACTAACCCTCACCCTAACGCTAACCATAGCCGTAGCCCTAGCCCTAACCCTAACCCTAAACCTAACCCTAGACCTAGCCCGAGCCCTAAACCTAACTCTAACCCTTGCCTTAACCCTAACCGTATACCTAACCCTAACCCTAGCCCTAGCCCTAAACTTAATCCTAGTCCTAGCCCTAGCCCTAGCCCTAAACCTAACCCTAACCCTGGCCCTAGCTCTAGAACTAACACTAAACTAATACTAGGCCTAGATCTAGCCGTAACCCTAAACCGAACCCTAACCCAATACCAAAACCAAACCCTAAACCTAATCCTAACACTAGCCCTAGTACTAGCAATAGCCCTAACCCTAACCCTAATCCTAGCCCTAGACCTAGCCCTAACCCTAACCCTAAACCTAAAGCTAAGAATAGCCCTAGCCCTAGCCCTAGACTTCACCCTAACCCTAGCCCTACCCCTAGCCCTAGAACAAGCACTAACCATAATCCTAACCATAACCTTAACACTAACCCTAGCCCTAGCCCGAGATCAAGCCCTAAGCCCTACCCTAAACTTAGCCCTAGCCCTAGCCCTAGACCTAGCCATAGCCCTAGCTATAACACCCACCCTAAAGCTAAGCATAGACTTAGCCCTAGGCCTAACCCTAACCCTAACCCTAACACAGGCCCTAGCCCTAGCCCTAGCCCTAGCCCTAGCCCTAGACCTAGACCTAGCCCTAAACCTAACCCTAACCCTAGCCCTAGACCAAGCCCTAACCCTAATCCTATCCATAACCCTAACACTAACCCTAGCCCTAGCCCTAGACCAAGGCCTAACCCTAACCCTAACCCTAGCCCTAGACCTAGCCCTAGCCCTAGCACTAACCCTAACCCTAACCCTAACTCTAAAACTAACCCTAGTCCTAGACCTAAACCTAAACCTAACTCTAGCCCTAACGCTAGCCCTAGCCATAACCTTAACCCTATCCATAACCCTAGCCTTAACCCTAACCCTAACCCAACCCTAGCACTAGCCCTAGACTTAACAAAAACCCTAACCCCAAACCTAACCCCAACCAAACCCCAAACCAACCCTAATCCTAGCCCTAGCCCTAGCCCTAACAATAACCCTAAACCCAGCCCTAAACTTAGCCCTAAGCATAACGCTAACCCTAGCCCTTGCGCTAGCCCCAAACCTAACAATAACCCTAACCCTAACCATAGCCCTAGCCCTAACCCTAACAGTAACCCTAACACTAACCCAAACCCTAAGCCTAGTCCTAGCCCTAGACCTAGCCCTAACCCCAATCCTAACCCTAACGCTAGCCCTAGCCCTAAGCCTAAACCTAACCCTCGCCCTAGCCCTAACCCTAACCCTAAGCATAGCCCTAACCATAACCATAATCATAACCCTAAACCTAGCTCTAGCCCTAACCCTAACCCTAGCCCTAGCCCTAGCCCTAACCAAAACCCTAACCCTAAAACCTAACCCAAGCCCTAGGCATAACCCTAACACTAAGGCTTCCCTAACCATAACCGTAAACCTAAACCTAAACCTAGCCCCAGCCCTAACCCTAAATCTAACCCTAAACTTAACACTAGGCCTAGCCCTAACACTAATACTAGCCCTAGAACTAGCCCTAGCCCTAGCCCCAACCCTAAACCTAAACCTAACCCTAGCCCTTGCCCTAGACCTAGACCTATCCCTAGCCCTAACCCTAAACCCAACCCTTGCCCTAGCCCTAGCCCTAGCCACAACAATACCCCTAGCCTAAACTTAACCCTAGACCTAGCCCTAACCCTAAACCTAATCCTAACCCTAGCCCTAGCGCTAGCCCTAACACTAACCCTAAACCTAACCCTAACCCTACCCCTAACCTAACCGTATACCTAACCATAACCCTAGCCCTAGCCCTAAATTTAACCCTAGCCCTAGCCAGGGCCCTAGCCCTAGCCCAGGCCTAGCCCTAAACCTAACCCTAACCCTGGCCATAGCTCTAGAACTAACACTAAACTAACACTAGGCCTAGATCTAGCCCTAACCCTAAACCGAACCCTAAACCAAAACCGAAACAGAAACGTAAACCTAATCTTAACACTAGCCCTAGTACTAGCAATAGCCCTAACCCTAACCCCAACCCTAACCCTAGCCCTAGCCCTAGCCCTAACCCTAACCCTAACCCTAAAGCTAAGCAAAGCCCTAGCCCTAGCCCTAGCCCTAGCCCTAGTCCTAAACCTAGCCATAGCCCTAGCCCTAACCCTAAACCTAACCCTAAACTTAACACTAGGGCTAGACCTAGCCCTAGCCCTAACCCTAACCATAACCCTAACACTAACCCTAACACTAGCCATTGCCCTAGACCTAATCCTAAACCCTAGACCTAGCCCTAGCCCTAGCCCTATCCCTAGCCAAAACACTAACCCAAACCCTAAACCTAACCCTAGCACTAGCCCTAGCCCTAGCCATAACACTAACCCTAACCCTAACACTACCATAGCCCTAGCCCTAAACTAACCCTAACTCTAAAACTAACCCTAGTCCTGGACCTGAACCTAACCCTAACCCGAAACCTAACCATAGCCCTAGCCATAGCCCTAGCCCTAGACCTAACCCTAACCGTAACACTAATCCTAACCCTAATGCTAGCCCTAGCCCTAAACTAACCCTAGCCCTAGCCCTAGCCCTAAACCTAACCCTAAACCTAACACTAACCCGAAACCGAACCCTAAACCTAAGCAAAGCCCTAGCCCTAGCCATAGCCCTAGCCCTAAACCTAGCCCTAGCCTAGCCCTAGACCAAGCCCTATCGCTAATCCTATCCATAACCCTACAACTAACCCTAGCCCTAGCAATAGACCAAGCCCTAAAACTAAACCTAACCCTAATCCTAGCCCTAGCCCTAGCCCTAACCCTAAACCTAACCCTAAACCTAACCCTAAACTTAACACTAGGCCTACACCTAGCCCTAGCCCTAGTCCTAGCCCTAACCCTAACCCTAACCCTAACACTAGCCATTGCCCTAGACCTAATCCTAACCCTAAACCTAGTCCTAGCCTTAACCCTAAACCTAACCCTAACCTTAACACTAGCCCTAGCCCTAAAGCTAAACCTAACCCTAGCCCTAGCCCTAGCCCTAGCTCTAACGCTAACCCTAATCCTAACCCTAACCCTCGCCCTAGCACTATCCCTAACACTAACCCTAGCCCTAACCCTAACCCTAAACCTAACCCTAGCACTAGCCCTAGCCCTAGCCATAACACTAACCCTAACCCTAACCCTACCCTAGCCCTAGCCCTAAACTAACCCTAACTCTAAAATTAACCCTAGTCCTGGGCCTAAACCTAACCCTAACCCGAAACCTAACCATAGCCCGAGCCATAGCACTAGCCCTAGACCTAACCCAAACCGTAACACTAATCCTAACCCTAATGCTAGCCCTAGCCCTAAACTTAACCCGAACCCTAACAATAGCCCTAGCCCTAGCCCTAACCCTAACCCTAACCCTAAACCTAACACTAGCCCTACCCTAACCCTAACTCTAAGGCTTACCTAACCATAACAGTAAACCTAACACTAGCACTAGCCCTGGCCCTAGCCCTAGCCCTAACCCTAACCCTAACCCTAACACTAGCCATTGCCCTAGCCCTAAACCTAACCCTAAACCTAAAGCTAAGCATAGCCCTAGCCCTAGCTCTTGCCCTATCCATCCCTAGCCCTAGCCCTAGTCCTAGACCAAGCCCTAGCCCTAGACCAAACCCTAAACCTAATCCTAACCATAACACTAACACTAACCCTAGGCCTAGCCCTAGACCAAGCCCTAACCCTAAACCTAACCCTAGCCCTAGCCCTAGCCCTAGCCCTAGCCCCAGCCCTAGCCCTAACCCTAACACTAACCCTAACCCTAGCCCGCGCCCTAGGCCTAACACTAACCCTTTCCCTAGCCCTAACCCAAGCCCTAGCCCTAACCCTAAACCTAACCCTAAACTTAACACTAGGCCTAGCCCTAGACCAAGCCCTAACCCTAACACAAACCCATGCCCTAGCCCTAGCCCTAGCGCTAACCCTAACCCTAACCCTAAACCTAGCCCTTGCCCTAGACCTAAACCTAACCCTAGACCTAGCCCTAATCCTAAACCTAACCCTAACCATAACACTAGCCCTAGCTCTAAACCTAATCCTAATCCTAGCCCTAGCCTTAGCCCTAGCCCTCTCCCTAACACTAACCCTAACCCTAACCATAACCCTCACCCTAGCCATAACCCTAACCCTAACCCTAGCCCTAGCCCTAACCCTAAACCTAACCCTATCCCTAGCCCTAACACTAATCCTAACCCTAGCCCTAGCCCTAGCCCTAGCCTTAACACTAACCCTAACCCTAAACATAACCCTTGCCCTAGCCATAACCCTAACCCTAAACCTAGCCCTAGACCTAACCCTAACCCCAACCCTAACCCTAACCCTATCCCTAGCCGTAACCCTAACCCTAACCCTAGCTCTAGCCCTAGCCCTAGCCCTAGCCCTAGCCATAACACTAACCCTAACACTTTACGCTAGCCCTAGCCCTAGCCCTAGCCCTAGACCTAACCCTAACCCTTGCCCTAGCCCTAGCCCTAGCCCTAGCCCTAGCCCTAACACTAAACCTAACCTTAAAACTAGGCCTAGCCCTAGCCCTAACCCTAACCCTAACCCTTATCCTAGCCATTGCCCTAGACCTAATCCTAAGCCTAAACCTAGTCCTAGCCTTAACCCTAAACCTAACCTTAACCTTAACACTAGCCCTAGCCCTAAAGCTAACCTAACACTAGCCCTAGCCCTATCCCTAGCCCTAGCCCTAACGCTAACCCTAATCCTAACCCTAACTCTCGTCCTAGCCATAACCCTAACCCTAACCCTAGCCCTAGCCCTAACCCTAAAGCTAACCCTAGCACTAGCCCTAGCCCTAGCCATAACACTAACCCTAACCCTTACCCTACCCTAGCCCTAGCCCTAACCTAACCCTAACGCTAAAACTAACCCTAGTCCTAGACCTAAATCTAACCCTAACCCGAAACCTAACCATAGCCCTAGCCATAGTCCTAGCCCTAGCCCTAACCCTAAACTTAACCCTAACCCTAGCCCTAGCCCTAGCCCTAACCCTAACCCTAATCCTAAACCTAACACTAGCCCTAGCCCTAACCCTAACCCTAACCCTAGCGATTGCCCTAGACCTAACCCTAACCCTAAACCTAGTCCTAGCCTTAACCCTAAACCTGACCCTAACCTTAACACTATTCCTAGCCCTAAAGCTAAAGGTAAACCTATATCTAGCCCTAGCCCTGGCCCTAGCCCTAACACTAACCCTAATCCTAACCCTAACCCTCGCCCTAGCCATAAGCCTAACCCTACCCCTAGCCCTAGCCCTAGCCCTAGCCCTAACCCTAACACTAACCCTAGCCCTAGCCCTAACCCTAAACCTAACCCTAGCCCTATCCCTAGCCCTAGCCATAACACTAACCCTATCACTAACCCTAACCCTAGGCCTAGCCCTAGCCCTAACCCTAACCCTAGCCCTAGCCCTAAGCTTAACCCTGGCCCTAGCCCTAACCCTAACTCTAAGGCTTCCCTAACCATAACAGTAAAACTAACCCTAAGCCTAGACATAGCTCTAACCATAACCAGAGCCCTAGCCCTAGACCTAGCCCTAACCTAACCCTAACACTAGCCCTAAAACTAACCCTAGCCCTAACCCTAACCGTAACCCTAACCCTACCACTAACGCTAGCCAAGGCACTAGCAATAGCCCTAACCCTAACCCTAACCTAAGCCCTAGCCCTATACCTAGCCCTAGCCCTAGCCCTACCCTAAACCTAACCCTAAAGCTAAGCATAGCCCTAGCCCTAGCCCTTGCTCTATCCTAACACTAGCCCTAGCCCTAGCCCTAGACCAAGCCCTAGCCCTAGACCAAACCCTAAGCCTAATCCTAACCATAACCCTAACACTAACCCTAGGCCTAGCCCTAGACCAAGCCAGAACCCTAACCCTAACCCTAGCCCTAGGCCTAGCCCTAGCCCCAGCCCTAGCCCTAACCCTAACCCTAACCCTAGCCCTTGCCCTAGGCCTAACACTAACGCTTTCCCTAGCCCTAACCCAAGCCCTAGCCCTAACCCTAAACCTAACCCTAAACTTAACACTAGGCCTAGCCCTAGACCAAGCCCTAACCCTAACACAAACCCAGGCCCTAACCCTAGCCCTAGCGCTAACCCTAACCCTAACCATAACCCTAGACCTTGCCCTAGACCTAACCCTAACCCTAGCCCTAGCCCTAACTCTAAACCTAACCCTAACCTTAACACTAGCCCTAGCTCTAAAGCTAATCCTAACCCTAGCCCTAGCCTTAGCTCTAGCCCTAACACTAACCCTAACCCTAACCATAACCCTCGCCCTAGCCATAACCCTAAACGTAACCCTAGCTCTAGCCCTAACACTAACCCTAACCCTAGCCCTAGCCCTATCCTTAACCCTAGCCCTAGCCCTAGCCCTAGCCATAACACTAACCCTATCCCTTTATGCTAGCCCTAGCCCTAGCCCTAGAACTAACCCTAACCCTAGCCCTAGCCCTAGCCCTAACCCTAACCCTAAACCTAACCCTAACCCTAGCCTTAACCCTAACCGTATACCTAACCCTAACCCTAACCCTAGCCCTAGCCCTAACATTAACCCTAGCCCTAGCCCTAGCCCTAGCCCTAGCCCTAGCCCTAGCCCTAAACCTAACCCTAAGCATAGCACAAGCTCTAGAATAAAACTAAACTAACACTAGGCCTAGAGCTAGCCCTAACCCTAAACATGACCCTATCCCGAAACCGAAACCGAAACCGAACCCTAAAACTAATCCTAACACTAGCCCTAGCAATAGCTATACCCCTGACCCTAAACATAACCCTAGCCCTAGCCCTAGCCCTGACCCTAACCCTAACCCTAAAGCTAACCATAGCCCTAGCCCTAGCCCAAGCCCTAGCCCTAAACCAAGCCCTAGCCCTAGCCCTAAAACAAACCCTAACCATAATCCTATCCATAACCCTAACACTAACCCTAGCCCTAGCCCTAGCCCTAGACCAAGGCCTAACACTAACCCTAAGCCTAGCCATAGCCCTAGCCCTAGCCCAAACCTAAACCTAAACCTAACCTTAACAGTAGGCCTAGCCGTAACCCTAAACCTAATCCTAGCCCTAGTTATAGCCCTAATTCTAGCCATAACACTAACCCTAACACTAACCCTAGACCTAGCTCAAGCCATTGCACAAACCCTAACCCTAACCCTAACTCTAAAACTAACCCTAGTCCTAGACCTAAACCTAACTCTAACTCTAGCCCTAGCCCTAGCCCTAGCCATAACCTTAACCTATCCATAACCCTAGACTTAGCCCTAACCCTAACACTAACCCTAGCACTAGCGCTAGCCTTAACTCTAACCCTAACCCAAAACCTAACCCCAACCAAACCCCAAACCCAACCCTAATCCTAGCCCTAGACCTAGCCCTAAAATAACCCTAAACCTAGCCCTTCCGCTAGCCCCAAACCTAACAAAAACCCTAACCCTTGCCCGAGCCCAAACCCTAACAGAAACCCTAAGAATAACCCAAACCCTAAGCCTAGTACTAGCCCTAGACCTAGCCCTAACCCCAATCCTAACCCTGACCCTAGCCCTAGCCCTAAGCCTAAACCTAACCCTCGCCCTAGCCCTAACCCTAACCCTAAGCCTAGCCCTAACCATAACCGTAATCATAACCCTAAACCTAGCCCTAGCCCTAACCCTAACCTGAGCCCTAGCCCTAGCCCTAGCCCTACCCCTAACCCTAATGCTTACCCTAAACCTAACCCTAGCCCTAGCCCTAAACCTAGCACTTAACGTAACCCTAGCCCTAGCCCTAACCCTAACACTAAGGCTTCCCTAACCATAACAGTAAACCTAACAATAAACCTAGCCCTAGCCCTAACCTTAAACATAACCCTAAAATTAACACTAGGCCTAGCCCTATACCTAGCCCTAGACCTAGACCTAGCCCTAGCCCTAGCCCTAGCCCTAGCCCTAGCCCTAAACCTAAACCTAACAATAAGCCTAGTCCTTGCCCTAGACCTAACCCTATCCCTAGCCCTAGCCCTAACACTAACCCTAACCCTAACCATAACCCTCGCCCTAGCCATAACCCTAACCATAACCCTAGCCCTAGCCCTAACACTAACCCTAACCCTAGACCTAGCCCTAACCCTAAACCTAACCCTAGCCCTAGCCCTAGCCCTAGGCATAACACTAATCCTAACCCTAACGCTAACCCTAAAAATAGCCCTAACCCTAACCCTAAACCTAACCCTGACCCTAGACTTAACCCTAACCGTATACCTAACCCTAACCCTAACCCATGCCCTAGCCATAACCTTAACACTAGACCTAGCTCTAGCCCTAACGCTAGCCCTAGCCCTAAACCTAACCCTAACCCTGCCCTAGCTATAGAACTAACACTAACCTAACACTAGGACTAGATCTAGCCCTAACCCTAACCCGAAACCGAAACCGAACCCTAAACCTAATCCTAACACTAGCCCTAGTACTAGAAATAGCCCTAACCCTAACCCTAACCCTAGCCCTAGCCCTAGCACTAACCCGAACCCTAACCCTGAAGATAACAATAGCCATAGCCCTAGCCCAAGCACTGGAACTAATACTAGCCCTATCCCTAGCCCTAGACCAAGCCCTAACCCTAATCCTAACCATAACCCTAACACTAACCCTAGCCCTAGCCCTAGACCAAGGCCTACCCTAACCCTAACACTAGCCCTAGCACTAGCCCTAGTCCTAGCCCTAACCCTAACCCTAACCCTAAACCTAGCCCTAGCCCTAACCTTAACCCTAGCCCTAGGCCTAGCCCTAACCCTAAACCTAACCCTAAACCTAGCCCTAGCCCTAGCCCTAGCCCTAACCCTAACCCTAACTCTAAAACTAACCCTAGTGCTAGACCTAAACCTAACCCTAACTCTAGCCCTAGCCCTAGCCCCAGCCTTAACCTTAACACTATCCATAAACCCTAGCCTTAGCCCTAACCCTAAAAGTAACCCTAGCACTAGCCCTAGCCTTAACACTAACCCTAAGACAAAACCTAACCCCAACCAAACCCCAAACCCAACCATAATCCTAGCCTTAGCCCTAGGCCTAGCCCTAACAATTACCCTAGACCTAGCCCTAAACCGAGCCCTGATCTAACCATAACCATAACCTTAGCCCTAGCCCTAGCCCTAACCCAAGCCCTAACCCTAACGCTAGCACTTGCCCTAGGCCAAACCCTAACAATAACCCTAGCCCTAGCCCTAACCCTAAACCTAACCCTAAACTTACACTAGCCCTAGCCGTAAACCTAAACCTAACCCTAGCCCTAGCCCGAGCCCTAGCACTAGCCCTAACACTAACCCTAATCCTAACCCTAACCCTCGCCCTAGCCATAACCCTAACCCTAACCCTAACCCTAGATCTAGGCCTAGCCCTAACCCTATCCCTAACCCTAACCGTAACCCTAACCCTAACCCTAACCCTAACCCTAACCCTAGCCCTAGCCCTAGTCCTAAACCTAACCCTAACCCTAGTCTTAGCCCTAGACCTAACCCTAACTCTAAGGCTTCCCTAACCACAACCGGAAACCTAACACTAACCCTAACCCTAACCATAACCCTCGCCCTAGCCATAACCCTAACCATAACCCTAGCCCTAGCCCTAACACTAACCCTAACCCTAGCCCTAGCCCTAACCATAACCAGAGCCCTAGCCCTAGGCCTAGCCCTAACCTAACCTTAAACCTAGCCCTAAAAATAACCCTAGACCAAACCTTAACCGTAACCATAACCATACCACTAAAACTAGCCCTAGCACTAGCAATAGCCCTAAACCTAAATCTAACCCCAGCCCTAGCCCTAGCCCTAACCCTAACCCTAACCCTAAAGCTAAGCATAGCCCTAACCCTAGCCCAAGCCCTAGCCATAACCCTAGCCCTAGTTTTAGCCCTAGACCAAGCCCTAACCCTAACCCTAATCCTAGCCCTAGCCCTAGCCCTAAACCTAAAACTAAGCGTAACCCTAGCCCTTGCCCTAGGCCTAACCCTAACCCTAACCCTAGCCCTAGCCCTAACCCTAAAACTCACCCTAACACAAGCCCTAGCACTAAACCTAACCCTAACCCTAGCCCTAGCACTAGGCCTAGCCCTATCCCTAGCCATAACACTAACCCTAACCCTAACCCTAACCCTCGCTCTAGCCATAACCCTAAAGCTAACCCTAGCCCTACCCCTAACCCTAACCCTAGACCAAGCCCTAACCCTAACCCTAACCTTAGCCCTAGCCCTAGCCCTACCCTAAACCTAAACCTAACCCTAACCCTAGCCTTAACCCTAACCGTATACATAAACCTAACCCTAGCCCTAGCCCTAAACTTAACCCTAGCCCTAGTCCAAGCCCTAGCCCTAGCCCTAGCCCTAAACCTAACTATAACCCTGGCCCTAGCTCTAGAACTAGCACTAAACTAACACAAGGCCTAGATCTAGCCCTAGCCCTAACCCTAACCCTAGCCCTAGCCGTAACCCTATCCCTAGCCCTATCCCTATCCCTACCCTAACCCTAACCGTAGCCCTAACCCTAACTCTAACCCTAACCCTAACCCTAGCCCTAACCCTAACCCTAGCCCTAGCCCTAAACCTAGCACTAAGCCTACCCCAAAACCTAACCCTGGGCCTCGCCCTAAATCTAACCCTAAGCCTAGCCCTAACCATAACCATAACCCTAATCCTAAACCTAGCCCTAGCCTTCACCCTAAACCTAACCCTAGCCCTAACCCTAACCCAAACCCTAACCCTAGCCCTAGCCCTTGCCCTAAACTTAACACTAGAGGTAGCCCTATCACTAGCACTAAACCTAACGATAACCGTAACCCCAACAATAGCCCTAACACTAGCCCTAAGCCTAACCCAAACACTAACTATCGCCCTAGCCCTATCCCTAACCCTAAAACTAGCCATAACCATAACCATAACCCAAACCCTAACACTAGCTCTAGCCCTACCCTAACCCGAGCCCTAGTCCTAGCCCTAGCCCTAGTCCTAACCCTAATCCTAGCCCTAAACCTAACACTTTCCCTAACCCTAACCGTAAACCTAACCGTAAACCTAAACCTAGCCCTAGCACTAGCCCTAACCTTAACCCTAACCCTAACCCTAGCCCTATCCCTAGCCCTAACCCTAACTCTAAGGCTTCCCTAACCATAACCATAAATCTAACCCTAACCCTAGCCTTAGCCCTAACCCTAACCAGAGCCCTAGCCCTAGGCCTAGCCCAAACCTAACCCTAACCCTAGCCCTAAAACTAACCCTAGCCTTAACCCTAACCATAACCCTAACCCTACCACTAACACTAGCCCTAGCACTAGCAATAGTCCTAAACCTAACACTAAACCAAGCCCTAGCCCTAGACCAAACCCTAAACCTAACCCTAAACCTAAGCATAGCCCTAGCCCTAGCCCTAAACCTAGCCCTAGCTTTAGCCCTAGACCAAGCCCTAACCCTAATCCTAACCATAAACCTAACACTAACAATTGCCGTATACCTAACCCAAAACCTAACACTAACCCTATACCTAGCCCTAGACCAAGCCCTAAACCTAACCCTAAACCTAGCCCTAGCCCCAGCCCTAGCCGTAACACTAACCCTAACCGTAGCCCTAGCCCTAACCCTAAACCTCACACTAGCCCTAGCCCTAGACCTAGCCCTAGGCATAACACTAACTCTAACCCTAACACTAGCCCTAACCATAGCCCTAACCTTAAACCTAACCCTAGCCCTAGCCCTAGCCCTAAACCAAATCCTAAACCTACACCTAACCCTAGCCTTAACCCTAACCGTAGACCTAACGCTAAACCTAGCCCTAGCCCTAGCCCTAACCTTAACCCTAGCCCTAGCCCTAATCCTAACCCTAACCCTAGCCCTAGCTCTAGAATTAACACTAAATTAACCCTAGGCCTAACCCCAACCCTAACCCTAAAGATAAGCATAGCCCTAACCCTAGCCCTAGACCTAGTCCTAACTCTAGCCCTAGCGCTAGCCCTAGATCGAGGCCTAAACCTATTCCTAACCATTACCCTAACACTGACCATAGTTGTAGCCCTAAACCAAACCCTAACACTAACCCTAGCCCTAGCCCTAGACCAAGCCATACCCTAACACTAACCATAGCCCTAGCCCTAGCCCTAATCCTAACACTAATCATAACACTAGCCCTTGCCCTAGGCCTAACACTAACCCTAACCATAGCCCTAGCCCTAACCCTAAAACTAACCCTAACCTTAACACAAGCTCTAGCACTAAACCTAACCCTAACCCTAGCCCTAGCCCTATCCCTAGCCATAACTCTAACCGTAACCCTAACCCTAACCCTCACTCTAGACATAACCCTAAAGCTAACCCTAGCCCTAGCCCTAACCCTAACCCTAGACCAAGCCCTAACCCTAACCCTAACCTTAGCCCTAGCCCTAGCCCTACCGTAACCCTAAACCTAAACCTAACCCTAGCCTTAACCCTAACCGTATACCTAACCCTAACCCTAGCCCTAGCGCTAACCTTAACCCTAGCCCTAGTCTTACCCTAACCCTAGCCCTAACCCTAATCCTAGCCCTAAAACTAACACTATCCCTAACCCTAACCGTAACCATAAACCTAACCCTAGCATTAGCCCTAGACCTAAACTTAATCCTAACCCTAACCCTAGCCCTAGCCCTAGCCCTAAACCTAACCCTAAATCTAGCCCTAGCACTAACCCTAACCCTAACCATAGCCCTAGCCCTAACCCTAACCAGAGCCCGAGCCCTAGCCCTAACACTAACCCTAACCGTAGCCCTAGCCCTAAACCTAAACCTAACACTAGCCCTAGCCCTAGAACTAGACCTAACACTATCCTAACCCTAACACTAAACATTGCCCTAGCCATAACCCTAACCCTAACCCTAGCTCTAGCCCTAACACTAACCCTAACCCTAGCCCTAGACATAACCCGAAACCTAACCCTAACCTTAACACAAGCCCTAGCACTAAACCTAACCCTAACCCTAGACCTAGCCCTAGCCCTAGCCCTATCCCTAGCCATAACACTAACCCTAACCCTAAACCTAACCCTAGCCCTAGCCCTAGCCCTAGCCATAACACTAACTCTAACCCTAACACTAGCCCTAGCCCTAACCATAGCCCTAACCCAAACCCTAAGCCTAGCACTAGCCCTAGCCCTAAACCTAATCCTAAACCTACCCCTAACCCTAGCCTTAACCCTAACCGTATACCTAACCCTAACCCTAACCCTAACCCTAGACCTAGCCCTAACCTTAGCCCTAGACCTAGCCCTAGCCCTAGCCCTAGCCCTAGCCCTAGCCTTAGCCCTAAACCTAACCCTAACCCTAGCCCTAGCTCTAGTACTAACACTAAACTAAGAATAGACCTAGCCCTAGCCGTAGGCCTATCCCTAGCGATAACACTAAGCCTAACCCTAATCCTAACCCTCGCCCTAGTCATAACCCTAACCCTAACACTAGCCCTAGCCCTAAACCTAACCCTAGACCTAGCCCTAACCCTAAACCTAACCCTAGCCCTAGCCCTATCCCTAGCCCTAACCCTAGCCTAGCTTTAGCCCTAGACCAAGCCCTAAACCTAATCCTAACCATAACTTTAACAATTACCATAGCCATATAACTAAAACAAATCCTAACATTAACCCTGGCCCTAGCCCTAGAACAAGCCCGAAACCTAACCCTAAACCAAGCCCAAGACCTAGCCCTACCCCTGACACTAACCCTAGCCCTAGCCCTAGCCCTAACCCTGACCCTAACACTAGCCCTAGCCCTAGCCCTAGCCCTAGCCCTAACACTAACTCTAACCCTAACCCTAACCCTTGGCCTAGCCATAAACCTAACCCTAACCATAGCTCTAGCCCTAACACTAACCCTAACCCTAACCCTAACCCTAGCCCTTGCCCTAGGCCTAAACCTAACCCTAACCCTAGCCCTAACCCTAACCCTAAAACTAACCCTAACCTTAACACAAGCCCTAGCAATAAACCTAACCCTAACACTAGACCTAGCCCTAGACTTAGACATATCCCTAGCCATAACACTAACCCTACCCCTAACACTAACCCTCACCCTAGCCAAAACCCTAACCCTAACCCTAGCCCTAACCCTAACCCTAACACTAACTCTACACCTAGCCCTAACCCTAAACCTAACCCTAGCCCAAGCGCTAGCCCTAGCTCAAGCCCTAGGCCTAACACTAACACTAAACCTAACCATAACCCTCGCTCTAGCCATCACCCTAAACCTAACCCTAGC
>CM027407.1:130523272-130548445 GCA_015711505.1 Sylvilagus bachmani
ACCCTAGCCCTAAACCTAACTCTAAGCCTAGCCCTAACTCTAACCCTAAACCTAACCATAACACTAACCTTAACCCTAACCCTAACTCTAGCCCTAAACATAACACTAGTGCTACCCAAGCCCCAACCTAACTCTAACCATAACAATAGAGATAACTCTAGCCCTAAACCTAACCCTCGCCCTAAACAAAACACTAACCATAGCCCTAAACCTAACTAACCCTAATGCTAACGCTAACCCTAACCCTAACCCTAAACCTAACATTAACTCTAACACTAACCCTAACAATAACCTTACCCCAACCCTAACCCTAACGCTCCACTATTCATAACACTAGCGCTAACCCCAGCCATAGTCCTAACCCTTAAGCTAACACTAAACAAAATGGTATCCGTAAATCTTACCCTCGCACTAAACCTAAACATAATCCTAAACCTAACCCGAACCCGAACCCTAGCCCTAACACAAAAACAAATTTTAACCCTAGTACAAATCCTAACCTTCATTTTAGACCTAAACCTAAACCTATGCCTAGCGCTAAACTTAACATTAAACCTAACCCTAAACCTAACACTAACCTTAACCCTAACCCTAACCATAGCCCTAATCATAACAAGAGCACTAATCCCAGCCATATCCCTATCCCTAACCAAAACGCAAGACATTACACTAACATTAATCCTAAACCTAACCCTAAAACTGACCCTAACCCTGACACTAGCCCTAACACTAACCCTAATTCAAACCCCAGCCCTAGACCTAGCCCTAACCCTAACGAAAATGCTAACCCTAACCTAAAGCTAGCCCAAGTCAAGCTCTACCCCTACCCCTAAATGTAACCCTAGACCTAGCCATTGACCTAGCCCTAGACCAAACCCTAAACTTAAACCTAACCTTAACCCTAACCTAAGCACTAACTGTAACATTAACACTAACACTAACCCTAAGCTTAACCCTAACCTAACACTAATAATAACACTAGCCCAGGCCTAATCCTAGCCCTAGCACTAGCTATACCCCTAACAAAACCTTAGCCATAGCATTAACCCTAGCCCAAAAGCAAAACCTAACCCTAGCGCTAGACCTAAGAGTAACTTTAACCCTAACCTGATGCTAACCCTAGCCCTAGACCAAGTCCTGATCTTAAACTTAACCCTAACCATAATCCTAACCCTAAACCTAATCCTAGCCCTAACCCTAACCCTAACCCTAACCCTAGAAATACACCTAGCCCTAACCCTAAACCTAACGAAAGCCCTAGCCCTAACAATAACCCTAATCCTAGCACAAACCCTAACCCTAGCCCCAACCCTAACCCTAGTAATAGCGCTAGCCCTAACCCCAACCCTAACCCTAGCACTGTCCTAACCCTAACCCTAAACCTAACCCTAACCCTAGCCGTAACCCTTACCCTAAACCTGACCCTAACCCTAGCCCTAGCCCTAACACTCACCGTAAACCTAACCCTAGCCCTAGCCCTAGATTTAGCCCAAACCATAACCCTAACCCTAACCATAACCCTAGCCCAAACCCTAATCCTAACCCTAGCCCTAACCAGAACCATAGTAATAGCCCTAGTACTAGCCCTAGCCATAGCCATAACCTTAACTCTAACCATAACCCTATCCCTAGCCCTACCCCTGACGTTAAGCCTAGCCATAACCCTAGCCCAAGCCCTAACTCTAAACTTAATCCTAACCCTAGCCCTAGCCCTAGCCCTAACCCTAACCCTAACCCTAGCCCTAGCCCTAACACTAACCCCAGCCCAAATCCTACACTAACCCTAACCCTAAACCTAGAACAAGCCCTCGCCCTAACCCTAACCCTAAACCTAACCCTATCCCTAGCCCTAGCCCGAGACATAGTCCTAACCCTAACCCTAACCCTAACCCTAGGCCTAACCCTAACCCTAGTAATAGCCCTAGCCCTAACCCTAACCCTAGCCATACACTAACCCTAACCCTAAACCTAACTCTATCCCTAGCCATAACCCTGACCCTAAGCCGAGCCATAACCCTAGCCCTAGCCCTAACTGTAAACCTAATCCTAACCCTAGCCCTAGCCCTAGACCTAGCCCTAAACCTAACCCTAACCCTAGCCCTAGCCCTAACACTAACCCCAGTCCTAACCTTACCCTAAACCTAGCCATAAACCTAGCCCAAGCCCTCGCCCTAATCCTAAACCTAAACCTAACACTAGCCCTAGCCCTAGCCCCAGACCTAGTCCAAAACCTAACCCTAGCCCTAACACTAACCCTAACCCTAGCACTAAACCAAAGCGTAAAACTAACCCTAGCCCTAGCCCTAGATTTAGCCCTAACCACAACCCTAACCCTAACCATAGCCCTAGCCCTAACCCTAACCCTAAACCTAGCCCTAACTCTAACCCTAGTAATGGCCCTAGCCCTAACCCCAACGCTAAGACTAGCCCTACACTAACCCCAACCCTAAAGTTAGCCCTAACCGTAACCCTACTCATAACCCTAACTCTAACCCTAAGCCCTAGCCCTAGCCCTAGCCCTAAACCTAGCACAAGCCCTCGCCCTAACCCTAACCCTAAACCTAACACTAGCCCTAGCCCTAGCCCTAACCCTAGCCCTAAACCTAACCATAACCCTAAGCTTAACCCTAGCCCTAGCCCTAGCCTTAACCCTAAACCTAAACATAGCCCTAACCCTAACCCTAACCCTAACCCTAAACCTAAACCTAAACCTAGCCCTAACCCTAGCCCTAAACCTAACCGTAACCCTAACCCTGGCCCAAGCCCTAGATTTAGTCCTAACCATAACCCTAAAGCTAACCATAGCCCTAGCCCAAACCCTAACCCTAACCCTAGCCCTAGACCTAACCCTAACCCTAGCCCTAACCCTAGCACTAACCCTAACCCTACCATAACCCTAACGCTAAAGCTAACCCTAGACCTAGCCCTAAACCTAGCCCTAGCCCAAGCCCTAACCCTAACCCTAAACCTAACCCTAACACTAAACCTAACCCTAGCCATAGCCGTAGCCCTAAACCAAACCTTAACAAAAACCCTAGTCCTAGCACTAGCCCTAGCCCAAGACCTAACACTAGACCTAACACTAGTCGTAGCCCTAGCCCTAGCCCTAACCCTAACACTAAGCCTAGCCCTAGCCCTAGCCCTAGCCCTAACACTAACCCTAACCCTAGCCCTAACCCTAAACCTAACACTAGCCCTAACCCTAACCTTAACCCTAGACCTAGATCTAGCCCTAGCCCTAACCCTAACCCTAACCAGGTCCTAACACTAGCCCTAGCCCTAACACTAACACTAACCCTCACCCTAAAACTAACACTAGCCCTAGCCCTAGCCCTAGCCCTAAACCTAACACTAACTCTAACCCTAGCTCTAACCCTAACCGTAACCCTAACATAGCCCTAGGCATAAGCATGACCCTATAACCAAGACCTAGACCTAGCCCTAACAATAATCTTAGCCCTAGCCCTAGCACTAGAACTAAACCTAAACCTAAACCTTGGCCTAGCCCTAGCCCTAATCCTAACCCTAACCCGAACCCGAATTCTAACCCTAACCCTAAAACTAGCCCCAGCCCTAGACCTAAACCTAACCCTCGCCCTAGCCCTAAACTTAACCCTATCCCTAAGCTAGCCCTAACAATAACCGTAAGAATAACCCTAACCCTAGCCCTAGCCCTAACCCTAAACATAGCCTTAGCCCTAGCCATAACCATAATCCTAAACCTAGCCATAAACCTAACCCTAACCCTAGCCCTAAGCCTAACCCTAACCCTAGTCCTAGCCCTAGCCCTAACCCTAAACCTAAAACTAACCCTAGCTATAACACTAACCATAACCCTAACCCTAACCCTAAATCCAGCCCTAGCCCTAGCCCTAACCTAACCCTAACCATAACCCTAACCCTAGCCCTAGACTAAACCTATTCCTAACAATAACACTAGCCCTAGCTCTAACCCTAACCCTAACACTAGCCATAGCCCTAGCCTTAACCCCAACCTCAAACACAACCCAAACCCTAACCCTAGCCCTAGCCTTAGCCTTAACCCTAATGCTAACCCTAACCTTAGCCCTAGCACTAACCATAGCCGTAACCCTAACCCTAGACCTAACCCTAACCCTAACCCTAACCCTAACCCTAACACTAGCCCTAGCCCTAGCCCTAACCCCAACCTCAAATCCAACCCCAACCCTCACCCTAGCCCTAGCCTTAGCCTTAACCCTAACCCTAACCTTAGCCCTAGCCCTAACCATAGCTGTAACCCTAACCCTAAGCCTCGCCCTAGCCCTAACCATAGTCCTAACCCTAGCCCTAACAATAACCATAGGCCTAGCCCTAACCCTAACCCTAACACTAGCCCTAGACATAGCCCTAAACCTAAACCTATCCCTAACCCTAGCCCTAACCCTAACCCTAACCCTAAACCTAACCCTAAACCTAACCCTAGCCCTAACCCTAAAGCTAACCCTAGTCCTAGCCATTACCCTAACCCTAACTCCAACCCTAGCCCTAAACCTAACCCAAACCCGAACCCTAAACCAAACCCTAACCATAACCCAAACCCGAACCCGAAACGGAAACCTAACCCTAACCCTAACCCGAACCCAAACCCTAACCCGGACCCTAACTCTAACCCGAACCCAAACCAAAAGCGAACCAGAACCCTAACCCTTATCCTACAGCTAACCTTAACCATAGCCTTAGACTTAGTCATAGTCCTAAATGCTAACACAGCACCAGCCCTAAAAGTAAAACTACACCTAACCCTAACCCTAACCCTATCCCTAACCCTAACCCTAGCTTTAACACAAACCCTAATCGTAAAACTAAGCCTAGCCTAGCCCTAACCCAAACCCTAACACTAGTCCTAGCCCTGACCCTAACCCTAACCCTAAGGCTAGCCCTAGCCCCAGCCATAACCCAAACCCTAATCCTAAAACTAACCCTAGCCCTAACAATAACCCTAACCCTAACTCTAGCACTAGCCCTAGCCCTAGCCATAGCCATAACCATAATCCTAAACCTGACCCTAGGCCTAGCCCTAACCCTAAACCTAACCCTAACCCTAACCCTAACCCTAGCCCTAACCCTAACCCTAA
This sequence comes from Sylvilagus bachmani, assembly GCA_015711505.1. Taxonomy (NCBI): domain Eukaryota; kingdom Metazoa; phylum Chordata; class Mammalia; order Lagomorpha; family Leporidae; genus Sylvilagus; species Sylvilagus bachmani. The sequence continues at coordinate 130,528,369 of CM027407.1, forward strand.
CCCTAGGCTACTCCTAGCCCTAGACATAGCCCTAAACCTAACCCTAATCCTAACCCTAGCCTTAGACCTAACCCTAACCCTATCCCTAGCCCTAACCCTAAAGCTAACCCTAGTCCTAGCCATTACCCTAACCCTAACCCCAACCCTAGCCCTAAAACTAACCCGAACCCGAACACTAACCCTAACCATAACCCAAACCCGAACCCGAAACGGAAACCTAACCCGAACCCAAATCCGAACCCAAACCCTAAACTGAACCCTAACCCTAACCCGAACCCGAACCCAAAACCGAACCCAAACCCTAAACCTAATCTTACAGCTAACCTTAACCATAGCATTAGACTTAGGCATAGTCCTAAATGATAACACAGCACTAGCCCTAAAGCTAACACTACACGTAACCCTAACCCTAACCCTAGCCCTAACCATAGCCCAAGCCCTAACTCAAACCCTAACCCTGAACCTAACTCTAACCCTAGCCCTAGCCCAAACCCTAACCCTAACCCTAACTCTAGCCCTAGCCCTAGCCCTGGCCATAGCCATAACCCTAATCCTAAACCTAACCCTAGCCCTAGCCCTAACCCTAAACTTAACCCTAGCACTAGCCCTAGCTGTAACCCTAACCCTAACACTAGCCCTAGCCCTAGCCCTAGCCCTAACCCTAACCCTAACCCTAACCCTAACCGTAACACTAGGCCTAGGCCTTACCCTAACCCTAACCATGGCCCTAGGCCTAGACCTAGCCCTAAACCTAACCTAACCCTAGCCATAGCACTAGCCCTAATCCTAAAACTACCCCTAGTCCTAAGCCTAGCCCAAGCCCTAACCGTAAACCGAAACCTAACCCTAACCCTATCCCTAACCCTAATCCTAAATCTAACCCTAACCATTGCCCTAGCCCTAACCCTAACCCTAGGCCAAGCCCTAGTCCTTCCCTAACCCTAACACTAGGCCTAACCCTAGTCCTAGCCATATCCCTAAACCTACCCCTAGACCTAGCCCTAGCCCTAACCCTAACTCTAACTCTCACCCTAACACTAGCCCTAGCCCTAATGCTAACACTAACCCTAAGCCTAACCCTAGCCCTAGCGCTAATCCTAAACCTAACCCTAGCCCTAGCCTTAACCCTAACATTAACTCTAAACCTAACCCTAGCCCTAGAACTAGCACTAAGCCTAACCCTAACACTAGACCTGGCCCTAGCCCTAACCCTAACGCTAACCGTAACACTAGTCTAACACTAACCCACACCCTAAACCTAACCCTAGCCCTAGCCCTAGCCTTAACCCTATCCCTAACACTAACCCTATTGCTAACACGAGCGCTAACCCTAACCCTAGCCCTAAGGCTGACCCTAACCCTAACCAAAACCCCAAATCTAATTCTAGCCCTAGCACTAACCCTAACCCTAACCATAAACATAGCCCTAGCCCTAGCACTAACACTAGTCCTAACCCTAGTCCTAGCCCTAGCCCTAACCTAACCCTAACCCTAACCCTAGCCCTAGGCCGAGACCTAGCCCTATCCTTAAAACTAACCGTAACCCTAGACCTAAACCTAACCCTAACCCTAACCCTAGCCCTAATCCTAACCCTAACCCTAACAATAGCCATAGCATTAGCACTAACCCTAAACCTAATCCTAGCCGTAGGACTAGCCCTAGCCCTAACCCTGACCTAACACTAACACTAGCACTAACCCTAACCCTAGCCCTAACCCTAAACCTAACCCTAGCCATAGCCCTAGCCATAACCCTAACCCTAACCCTAGCCTTAACCCTAACCCTAACTCTACCCCTAACCCTAGCCCTAGCCCTAGCCCTAATCCTAAACCTAACCCTAGCCCTAGCCTTAACCCTAACATTAACTCTAAACCTAACCCTAGCCCTAGAACTAGCTCTAATCCTAACCCTAACCCTAGACCTGGCCCTAGCCCTAACCCTAACGCTAACCCTAACACTAGTCTAACACTAACCCACACCCTCAACCTAACCCTAGCCCTAGCCCTAGCCTTTTCCCTATCCCTAACACTAACCCTAACACTAACACTAAATCTAGCACTAACCCTAACCCTAGCCCTAACCCTAAACCTAACCCTAGCCATAGCCCTAGCCCTAACCCTAAAACTAACCCTGGCCCTAAGCCTAGCACTAACCCTACCCTAACCCTAACCCTAACCCTATCAGTAAACCTAACCCTAACTCTAACCCTAACCATTGCCCTAGCCCTAACCCTAACCCTAGGCCAAGCCCTAGTCCTAGTCCTAATCCTAACCATAGGTCTAGCCCTAGTTCTAGCCCTAACCCTAATCCTAGCCCTAGCCCTAGCCCTAGACCTAACCCTATCACTAACCCTAACACTAGTCTAACACTAACCCACATCCTAAACCTAACCCTAGCCCTAGCCCTAGTCCTAACCCTAGCCATAACACTTACCCTAACGCTAACCCTAGCGCTAAACCTAACCATGGCCCTAAGCTAACCCTAATCCTAACCCAAACCCTAAGCTAACCCTAGCCTTGGCCTTAACCCTAACTCTAACCCTAACCCTAAACCTAGCCCTAGCCCTAGCACTAACCCTAACCCTAACCCTAGCCTTAACCCTAAACCTAACTCTAACCGTAACGCTAGCCCTAGCTCTATCCTAACCCTAGCCCTAGCCATAGCCCTAGCCCTAACCCTAATCCTAACCCTAGCCCTAGCCCTAACCCTAACCCTAACCCATCCCTAACGCTAAACCTAACTCTAACCCTAACCCTAGCCCAAGCCCTAACCTAAACCTAGGCCAAGAGCTACACCTAGTCCTAATCCTAAACATAGCCCCAGCCCTAGCCGTAACCCTAAACCTAACCCTAGCCCTAGCCTTAACAGTAACCCTAACATTAACCCTAGCCCGAACCCTAAACCTATCTCTAACCCTAACCATAGCCCTAGCCCTAACCTAAACCTAGGCCTAGCACTAGCCCTAACACAAACGCTAAAACCTAAACCTAGTCCTGGCCCTAACCCTAGCCCTAGCTAACACTAAACCTACCCCTAACACTAACCCAAATCCTAAAGGTAAACATAGCCCTAGCCCGAACCCTAAACCTAACCCTAACCTTAAACATAGCCGTAGCTCTAGCACTAACCCTTCCCCTAACACTAGTCCTAGCCCTAAAACTAGCCCTAGCGCTAATCCTAACCCTAACCCTAGCCTTAACCCTAAGCCTAACCCTAGCCCTAGCACTAACCCTAAACCTAACCCCAATCCCAACCCCAAACCCAACCCAAACCCCAACCCTAATCCTAAACCATAGCCCTAACGCTAAGCCACACGCTAAATCTAACGCTAGGCCGAGCCAAAAGCATAACCCTAGCCGTAGCCCTAAACCTAAACCTAACACTAACCCTAGCCCTCGCCCTAACCCTAACCCTAACCCTAGCACTAACACTAAACCTAGCCGTAGCCCTAGCGCTAATCCTAAATCTAACCCTAGCCCTAGCCTTAACCCTAATCCTAAACCTAACCTAACCCTAATCCTAAACCTAACCCTAGTCCTAACCCTCACCCTAGCCCTAACCCTAACCCTATCGCTAACCCTAACACAAGCCCTAAACTAAACCTAGGCCTAGAGCTACCCCTAGTCCTAAACCTAACCCTAGCCCTAGCCCTAGCCCAAAACCTAACACTAACCCTAGCCCTAACCCTAAACCTAACTCTAACCCTAACTCTACCCTAGCCCTAACCTAAACCTAGACCTAGCTCTAGCCCTAAATCTAACACTAAACCTAAACCTAGTCCTGACACTAACCCTAAACCTGAACCTAGCCCAAACGGTAGCACTATCTCTAACACTAACCCTAGCCCTAGCCCCAGTCCTAACCCTAACCCTAACACTAGCCCTAGAACTAACCCTAACCCTAACCCCAATCCCAACCCCAACCCCAACCCCAACCCCAACCCTAACCCTAACCCAAGCACTAACCCTAAGCCACACGCTATACCTAACACTAGTCCTAGCACTAACCCTAACACAAATGCTAACCCTAGACCTAGCCCTAGCCCTAGCCATAGCCCTAGCCATAGCCATAACCATAGCCCTAAACCTAACACTAACACTAGCCCTAACCCTAACCCTAACCCTACCCTAGCCCTAGAAATAGGCCTAACCCTACCCTAACCCAAAGCCTAACCCTAGCCCTAACCCTAACCCTAGCCCTAAACCTAACAGTAACCCTAGCCCTAACCCTAATACTACTTTAACCCTAACCCTAGCCCTAGCCCTAGCCCTAACCCTAATCCTAAACCAACCCCAGCCCTAGCTCTAACCCTAACCCTAAACCTAGCCCTAGCGCTAGCCCTAACCCTAACCCTAACCCTAACACTAGGCCTAGGCCTAACACTAACCCTACCCTAGCCCTAGGCCTAGACCTAGCCCTAACCCTAAACCTAACCCTAACCCTAGCCCTAAACCTAACACTAGCCCTAATCCTAACCCTAACCCTAATCATACCATAGCATTAGCACTAACCCTAAACCTTACCCTAGCCCTAGGAGTAGCCCTAGCCCTAACCCTAACCTAACCCTAACCCCAGCGCTAACCCTAAACCTAGCCCTAACGCTAATCCTAATGCTAACCCAAACTCTAAAGCTAAATGTAGCTCTAGCACTAACCCTTCCCTAACCCTAGTCCTAGCCCTAACCCTAGTCCTAGCGCTAATCCTACCCCTAACCCTGGCCTTAACCCTAACCCTAACCCTAACCCTAACCCTAGCCCTAGCCCTAGCACTAGCCCTAACCCTAATCCTAAACCAACCCCAGCCCTAGCTCTAACCCTAACCCTAAACCTAGCATAGCCCTAGCCCTAACCCTAACCCTAACCCTAACACTAGGCCTAGGCCTAACACTAACCCTACCCTAGCCCTAGGCCTAGACCTAGCCCTAACCCTAACCCTAACCCAAACCCTAGCCCTAACCCTAACACTAGCCCTAATCCTAACCCTAAACCTAACCATAGCATAGCATTAGCACTAACCCTAAACCTTACCCTAGCCTAGGAGTAGCCCTAGCCCTAACCATAACCTAACCCTAACCCTAGCGCTAACCCTAAACCTAGCCCTAACGCTAACCCTAATGCTAACCCAAACCCTAAAGCTAAACGTAGCTCTAGCACTAACCCTTCCCTAACCCTAGTCCTAGCCCTAGCCCTAGTCCTAGCGCTAAACCTACCCCTAACCCTAGCCTTAACCCTAACCCTAACCTTAACCCTAGCCCTAGCCCTAGCCCTAGCCCTAACCCTAATCCTAAACCAACCCCAGCCCTAGCTCTAACCCTAACCCTAAACCTAGCCCTAGCCCTAGCCCTAACCCTAACCCTAACCCTAACACTAGGCCTAGGCCTAACACTAACCCTACCCTAGCCCTAGGCCTAAACCTAGCCCTAACCCTAAACCTAACCCTAACCCTAACCCTAACCTGTGCACTAAACCTATCCCTAAACCTAATCCTGACCCTTGCCCTAACCCTAACCCTAACACTAGCCCAAAACCTAACATTAACCCTAAACCTAAGACTAGCCCTAGCCCCAACACTAACCCTAAAATAAATCTAGCACTAACCCTAGCCCTAGCCCTAACGCTAATACTAACCCTAACCCTAAACCTAGCCCTAGCCCTAGCCCTAAACGTAACCCTAAACCTATCCCTAGTCCTAGGCCTAACCCTAGCCCTAGGCCTAACCTAACGCTACCAAAGCCCTAGACCTACTCCTAACCCTAAACCTAACCCTAACCCTATCCTAACCCTAACCCTAACCCTAACCTTAACCCTAACCCTAGCCATAGCCCTGGCCGTAACCCAAAACGTAACCCTGGCCCTAGCCCTAGTCCTAGCCCTAACCTTATGGTAGCCCTCGGCCTAGCCCTAGCACTAAACCTAACCCTAACCCTAAACCTAGCACTAACCCTAACCCTAACCCTAACCCTAACCCTAACCCTAACCCTAACCCTAGTCCTAACCCTAAACATAAGCCTAACCCTAGCCCTAGCCCTAGCCCTAACCTTAACCGTAAACCTAGCCCTAGCCCTAGACCTAACCCTAAACCTAACGCTAACCATAGCCCCAACAATAACCCTAACCATAAATCAAGCCCCAAACTAACACTAGCCCTAACGCTAACTCTAACCCTAACCCTAGCCATAGACCTATTCCTAACCCTAGGCCTAGTACTAGTCCTAGCCATAGGACTAAACTCAGCCCTAGCCCTAGCCCTAGTCCTAGACCTAACTCTATCCGTAATCCTAGCCCTAGCCCTAACCCTAACCCTAACCCTAAACCTAACACTAGCCCTAGCCCTAGCACTAACCCTAACCCTAACATAAGCCCTAACCTTAACTGTAACGCTAAACCTAACCCTAGTCTAACACTAAGCTACAACCTAAACCTAAACCTAGCTCTAGTCCTAGCCCTAACCCTAGCCCTAACCCTAACCCTAACGCTAACCAAAACGCTAAACCCTATCCTAGCCCTAACGCTAACCGTAAACCTAACTCTAAAGCTAACACTAACCCTAGCCTTAACCCTAACCCTAACCCTATCCCTAACCCTAACCCTAAACCTACCATAGCCCTAGCACTAATCCTACCAATAACACTAGTCCTAGCTCAAGCGCTAGCCCTAGCCCTAACCCTAACCCTAACCCTAACCCTAGCCCTAACCCTTAACCCTACTCTAACCCTAACCCTACCCTTAGGCCTAACCTAACCTTTTCCTAGCACTAGCCCTAGCCCTAACCCTAACCCTAGCCCTGGCCGTAGCCCTAACCCTAACCCTAACCACAGCCCTAGCCCTAACAATAAACCTAACCCTAGCCCTAAGCTAGCCCTAGCACTAACCCAAACCCTAAACCTAACCCTAGCCCTAACCTAATTCTAGCCCTAATCCTAACCCTTACCCTAACCCCAGCTCTAGCACTGGCCCTAATCCTAACTCTAGACCTAGCCCTAGCCCTAGCTCTAGCCCTATCCCTAACCCTAACCAAAACCCTAACACTAGCCTAGCCCTAAACCTAATCCTAACAATAGCTCTAGCCATGGCCCAGCTCTAAACCTAACACTAACTCTAGCCCTGACCCTATCCCTAACCCTAATCCTAGCCCTAGCCCTAGACTTAGCCCTAGACCTAACCCTAACCCCAACCCTAACCATAACCCTAGCCCTAATCCAACCCCTAGCCCTGACCCTAATCCTAACACTAGCCATAGCCGCAGCACTATCCCTAAACCTAAACCTAGCCCTAGGCCAAGCCCTAACCCTAACCCTAACACAAGCCCTAATCCTAACCCTAGACCTAGCCCTAAACATAGCCCTAACCCTAACGCTAACCCTAACCATAGCCATAGCCCTAGCCCTAAACCAAAACCTAACACTAGCTTAGCTCTAACCATAAACCTACCATAGCCGTAGGCCTAGCCCTAGCACTAAACCTAAACCTAAACCTAACCCTAGTCCTAACCATAACCTTAACTCTAACCCTAGCCCTAGCACTAGCCCTAATCCTAAACCTAACACTAGCCCTACCCCTAGCCTTAGCCCTAGCCATAGACCAAACCCTAAACCTAATGCTAACCCTAGCCCTAACCCTAACACTAAACCTAATACTAACCCTAGCCCTAACTCTAACCCTCACACTAATCCGAGCCCTAAACCTAACCCTAACCCTAACCATAACCCTAACCCTAACCCTAGCCTTAACACTAACCCTAACCCTAGCGCAAGGCCTAGCCCTAGCACTTACCTTAACACTAACCCTAACCCTAACCCTAGCCTTAACACTAATGCGCACCCTAAAATTAACCCTAGCCTTAGCCCTAGCCCTAACCCTAACCTTAACCCTAACCCTAGCCCAAGCCCTAACCCTAGCGCAAGGCCTAGCCCTAGCACTTACCCTAACACTAACCCTAACCCTAACCCTAGCCCTAGCCCTAGCCCTAACCCTAATCCTAACCTTAGCCCTAGCCCTAACCCTACCCCAATCACAACACCAAACCAACCCCAACCCCACCCTAGCCCTAATCCGAGACCTAACCGTAAGCCACACGCTAAACTTAACACTAGTCCTAGCCCAAAACCTAACCCAAAGCATAACACTAGCCCTAAACCTAAACATTAACCTGAACCAAAATCCTAGCCCTAGCCCTAGGCCTAGCCCTAGCCCAAGCCCCAAACCTAACCCTAACCCTAACACTAGCTCTAACCCTAACCCTAACTCTACCCAAGCCCTAGGACTAGCCCTACACCTACCCTAACCTAAAGCCTAATCCTAGCCCTAGCCCTAGCCCTAGCCGTAGCCAGAAACCTAACCCTAACCCTAACCCTAATCCTAGCCCTAACCCTAACCCTAACCCTAGTACAAACACTAACCCTAACTTTGACCCTAACCCTAACCCTAGCCCTACCACTAACCCTAACCCTAGCCCTAGACCTAGCCCTAATACTAAACCTAGCCCTAGCCCTAGTCCTAGCCCTAGCCCTAATCCAAAACCTAACCCTAGCCCTAGCCCTAACCCTAACCCATGTCCTAACCCTAACCCTAGACATAAACCTAGCCCTAGCCCTAACCTTAACCCTAACCCTAACCCTAACCCTAACACTAGCCCTAGCCCTAGATCTAACCCTAACCCAAACCATAACCCTAACCCTAGCCATTAACCTAACCCTAACCCTAAACCTAGCCCTAGCCCTAGCCCTCACCCTTACCTAACGCTGGCCCTAACCCTAGCCCTATCCCTAACGCTAACCCTAAACCTAACCCTAGCAGTAGCCATAGCCATAGTCCTAACCCTAACCGTAAATCTAAACCTAGTCCCGACGCAAATCCTAACCCTGACCTAGCACTCACCGTAGCCCTATCTCTAACCCTATCGCTAGCCCTAGCTCTATCCCTAACCCTAACCATAGACCTAGCCCTAACCCTAACCCTAACCACAATCCCAACACCAACCCCAACCCCAACCCCAAACCCAACCCTAACCCTAGACCTAACCCTAAGCCACACGCTAACCTAACACTAGTGCTAGCCCTAACTCTAACCCAAAGCCTAAACCTAGCCCTAACCCTAGCCCTAGCCATAACCCTAACCCTAAAACTAACCCTAGCCCTAACCCTAGCCCTAGCCTTAAACCTAACCCTAAACCTAACATGAGCCCTAACCCTAACCTTAAACCTAACCTAACCCTATGCCTACCATAACCCTACCCTAACCTAAAGCCTAAAACTAGCCCGAGCCCTAGCCCTAACCGAAGCCCTAAACCTAAGCCTAACACTAACCCTAGCCCTAGCACTAGCCCTAACCCTGAACATAATCCTAGCCCTAGGCCTAGCCCTAGCCAAACCCTAACCCTAAACCTATCCCTAGTCTAACACTAACCCACATCTAAACCTGACCCTAGCCCTAGTCCTAGCCCTAACCCTAACATTAACGCTAGCCCTAGCCTACACCCTAACCCTACTTCTAGCCCACACTTTAACCCTAGCCTTAACCATAACCCTAAACATAAGCCTAGACATAGCATTAGCCCTAACCCTAAACCTAACCCTAGCCCTAGGGCAAGCTCTAGCACTAAACCTAACCTAACCCTAACCCTAGTCTTAGCCCTAAACCTATAACATAACCCTAACCCTAGTCCTAGCCTGAACACTAAACCTAACCCTAAAAATAATCCTGACCCTAGCCCTAACCCTAACTCTAACCCTAGCCCTAACCCAAACACTAACCCTAAAACTAACACTAGCCCTAGCCCTAACCCTACCTAACCCTAGACCTAACCCTAGCCCTACCCTAACGCTAACCGTAACCCTAACCCTAACCACAGCCCTAGCCCTAGCCCTAGCCATAACCCTAACCCAAAACCTAACCCAATCCCCAAAACGAGCCGTAGCCCTAAATCTAACCCTAAACCTAACCCTAGCCCTAGGCCTAACCCTAAACCTACCAAAGCCCTAGACCTAGCTCTAACCCTAACCCTAACCCTAGCCCTAACCCTAACCCTAACCCTAACCCTAACCCTAACCCTAACCCTAACCCTAACCCTAGCTATATCCCTAGCCGTAGCGCTAGACCTAGTTTTAGGCAAACCCTAACCATAACCCTAACCCTAGTCTAACAAAAACCCACATCCTAAACTGAACCCTAGCACTAGCCCTAGACCTAACCCTAATCCTAACCCTAGCACTAGCCTTAACCCTAACCCTAGCCCTTGCCCTAGACCTAGCCCTAACCCTAGCCCTAGCCATAGCAAAAGCCCTAAACCTAAACTAACCCTAGACCTAGCCCTAGCCCTAAACCTAACCCTAACCCTAGCCCTAGACCTAACCCTAACTCTAACCCTAACCCTAGATGTAACAATAACCCTAGACCTAACCCTAACCTTGCCCTTGCCCTAATCCTAACACTAACCCTTATCTTAACCTTATCCCTAGGCCTGATCTAACCCTATCCTAGCCCTAGGCCTAGCCCTAGCCCTAACCCTAAACCAAACCCTAAACCTAGCACTAACCCACACCCTAAACCTAACCCTAGCCCTATCATTAGCCCTAACACAAACCCTAGGTGTAGCCCTAGCCCTAGCCATAACCCTAACTGTAGCCATAGCCCTACCCTTGCCCTAACCCTAAACCTAACCCTAGCCCTAGTCCTATCCCCAACCCTAACCCTAGACCTAGCCCTAGATGTAGCCCTAAAACTAACCCTAACGCTAAACCTAACCCCAGTCTAATAGTAACCACACCCTAAATCTAACCCTAGCCCTAGCCCTAACCCCAACACTAGCCCTAACCCTAACCCTAACGATAACCCTAGCGCTAAACCCTATCCCAGCCCTAACGCTAACCCTTACCCTAACCCTAAAGCTAACCCTAACCCTAGCCGTAACCCTAACCCTAACTCTATCCATAACCCTAACCCTAAAACTAGCCCTAGTCCTAGCACTAACCCTACCAATAACCCAGGTCCTAGCCCTAGCCCTAGCCCTAAACCTAACCCTAAACCTAACCCTAGCCCTAACACTTAACCCTACTCTAACACTAACCCTAGACCTAGCCCTAACCTAAACCTAGGCCTAGCACTATCCCTAGCCCTAACCCTATTCCTAGCCCTAGCCCTGGCCCTAACCCTAACACTAACCCTAGCCCTAGCCCGAACACTGAACCTAACCCTAGCCCTAAGGCAAGCCCTAGCACTAACCCTAGCCCTAACCTAAACCTAGGCCTAGCACTATCCCTAGCCCTAACCCTATTCCTAGCTCTAGCCCTGGCCCAAGCCCTAACCAAACCCTAGCCCTAGCCCTAGCTCTAGCCCTAGCCCTAACCCAAACCCTAACCCTAAAACTAACACTATCCCTAGCCCTAACCCTAACCCTAACCTAACCCTAGACCTAACCCTAGCCCTAGCCCTAACGATAACATTAACCCAAACCCTAAACCTAGCCCTAGCCCTAGCCATAACCTTAAATCAAAACCTAACCCTAGCCCAAAACCTAGCCCTAGCCCTAAATATAACCTTAAACATAACCCTAGCCCTAGGCCTAACCCTAAACCTACCAAAGCACTAGACCTAGCACTAACCCTAAACCTAACCCTAAACATAGCCCTAACCCTAACCCTAGCCCTAACCCTAACCATAACCCTAACACTAACACTAACCCTAACCCTAGCTATATCCCTAGCCGTAACGCTAAATGTAAACTTGGCCTTAGGCCTACTCCTAGCCAAACACTAACCATAACACTAACCCTAGTCTAACACTAACCCACACACTAAACCTAACCCTAATCCTAACCCTACACCTAGCGTTAAACCTAACCCTAGCCCTTGCCCTAGACCTAGCCCTAACCGTAACCCTAGCCCTAGCCATAGCCCTAGCCCTAACCCTAAACCTAACCCTAGCCCTAGCCCTACCCCTAAACCTAAACCTAATCCTAGCCCTAGCCCTAAACCTAACCCTAACCCTAGCCATAGACCTAAACCTAACCCTAACCTTAATCTTAACACTAACACTAGCCCTAACCCTAGACCTAACCCTAACCCTAGACCTAACCCTAACCCTTGCCCTTTCCCTAATCCTAACAATAACCCTTACCTTAACCCTAGCCCTAGGCCTGAATCTAACCCTATCCCAGCCCTAGGACTAGCCCTAGCCCTAACCCTAAACCGAATCCTAACCCTAGCCCTAACCCACACACTAAACATAACCCTAGCCCTAGCCCTAGCCCTAACAGTAACCCTAGGCCTAGCCCTAGCCTTATCATAACCCTAACACTAGCCCTAGCCAAAACCCTTGCCCTAACCCTAAACTGAACCCTAGCCCTAGTCCTATCCCCAACCCTATCCCCATCACTAGCCCTAAACGTAGTCCTAACCCTAACCCTAGCCATAGAACTAGCCCTAACCCTAAACCTAACCCTAACCCTAGGCCTAGACCTAGCCCTAACCCTAAACTAACACTAACCCTAGCCCTAAACCTAACCTTAGCCCTAACCCTATCCCTTACCTTAACCCTAGCCATAGTCCTATCGTAACCCTAAATGTAACCATAGCCCTAAGCCAAGCCCTAGCCCTAACTCTAACCCTAACCTTAGCCCTATCACTAACCCACAACCTAAACCTAACCCTAGCCCTAGGACTAGCCCTAACTTTAACCCTAACCCCAGCCCTAGCCCTAACCCTAACCCTACCATAGCCCTAACCCTAACCCTAATCCTAGTCCTAAAACTAACCCTAATGCTAGCCCTAGAACAAGCCCTAACCCTAACCCTAGCCCTAGGCCTAGCGCTAGACAAGACCTAGACCTAACCCTAACCTACCCCTAACCCCAAACCTAACCCTAACCATAGCCACAGCCGTACCCCTAACCCTAAACCTAAACCTAGCCCTAGGCCTAACCTAACCCTAACCCTAGCCCTAACACGAACACCAGCCCTAACCCTAACCCTAACCCTAGCCATGGCCCTAGCCCTAAACCTAAAACAAAGCCTAGCCCTAAGCCTAGCCCTAGCCCTAATCCTAACCCTAACTCTAACCCTAGCCCTAACATAAACCCACATCCTAAACCTAACCCTAGCCCTAGCATAGCCCTAACACAAATCTAACCCTAGACCTAACCCTAACACTAACCCTAACCCTAGCGTTAGGCCTAGTCCTAGGACTAAACATAACACTAACCCTAACACTATCCCTAACCCTAGGCCTAGCCCTAGCCCTAGCCCTAACACTAACCCTAACCCTATCCCTAGCCCTAACCCTAGCCCTAGCCCTAACCCGATACCTAACCCTAGTCCTAGCCCTAGCCCTAGCCATAACCCTAACCCTAATCCTAACTCTATCCCTATTCCTAACCCTAACCCGAACTCTAACCCTAAACATTTGCCTAGCCCTAAACCTAACCCTAGGCCTTGCCCTAGTCCTAGCCCTAACCCTAACCCTAGCCATAGCCCTAGCCCTAGCCCTAGCCCTAAACTAACCCTAGTCCTAGCCATAGCCCTAACACTAAGCCTAAACCTAACCCTAACCTAGCCCTAGCCTTAGACATAACCCTATCCCTAAAACTAACCCTATCCCTAACCCTATCCCTGAACCTAACTCTAACCCTAAACATGCCCTAGGCCTTAACCTAACCCTAGTCCTAGCCCTACCACTAAACTTAACCCTAACCCTAAACCTAACCCTATCCCTAACCCTAGCACTAACCCTAATCCTAACCCTAGCCCTAACCCTAACCATAACGCTAACACTAACATAAGTCTAACACTAACCTACACCCTAAACCTAACCTTAGCCCTAGCCCTAGCCCTAACGCTAACCCTAACGTTATCCCTAGCTCTAACCCTAACTCTAGCCCTAATGCTAACCCTAACTATAAGCCTAACACTAAAGCTAACCCGAGCCCTAGTCCTAACCCTAACACTAAATGTAACCCTAAACCTAGCCCTAGCCCTAACACAAACCCACACCCTAACCTAACCCTTACACTAGCCCTAGACTTGGCACTACTCCTAGCACTAACCCTAGCCCTAGCCTGACCCCTAACCCTAACCCTAACCCTAGCCCTAACCATAGCACTAACCCTAACCCTAACCCTAGCCCTAACCCTAACCCTAACATTAACACTGACCCTAGTCTAACACTAACCCAAACCCTAAACCTAACCCTAGCCCTAGCCCTAGCCCTAACCCTAAACCTAGGCCTAGCCCTAGCCCTAACACTAACCTAACCCTAACCCTAGCCCTAATTCTAACCGTAGCCATAACCCTAACCCTAACCATAGCCATTGCCCTAGCCATAACACTAAACCTAACCCTACCCTTAAGTCTAGCCCTAACCCTAATCCTAACCCTAACTCTGGCCCCAACACTAACCCGCAACCTGAAGCTAACCCTAGCCCTAGCCCTAGCCCTAACACTAACCCTAACCCTAACCCTATCACTAGGACTATCCATTGCACTAAACCTAACCCTAACCCTAACCCTAGTCCTAGCCCTAGCACTAACACTAACCCTAACACTAGCAATAGCCCTAACCATAGACCTAGCCCTAACCCGATACCTAACCCTAGTCCTAGCCCTAGCCCTAGACATGAGCCTAACCCTAACACTAACCCTGCCCCATCCCTAACCCTAAACCTAACCCTAACTCTATACCTAAACATTTACCTATCCCTAAACCAACCCTAGGTGTAGACCTAGTCCTAGCCCTAAACCTAACTCCAGCCGTAGCCCTAGCCCTAGCCAGAGCCCTAACACAGACTCTAATCCTAGCCATAACCCTAACCCTAAGCCTAACACTAACCCTAAACCTAGACCTAGCCCTAGCCATAAACCTAAACCTAACCCTAACCCTATCCCTAACCCTAACCCTAACCCTAACTCTAACTCTAAACATTGGCCTAGCCCTAAAACTAACCCTAGGCCTAGCCCTACCACTAACACTAACCCTAACACTAACCCTAACCCGAACCCTAGACCTAACCCTAGTACTAAACCTAACCCAAACCCTAGTCCTAACCCTAACCCTAACACTAACACTAACCCTAGTCTAACACTAACCCAAACCCTAAACCTAACCCTAGCCCTAGCCGTAGCCCTAGCCCTAACCCTAGCCCTAAGTCTAACCCTAACTTTAACCCTAGTGCTAACGCTAACTCTAGCCCTAACGCTAACCCTAACTATAAGCCTAACCCTAAAGCTAACCCTAGCGTAGCCCTAACCCTAACTCTAACCCTAAACCTAGCCCTAGACATAGCACTAACCCTAACCCCAACCTAACCTAACCCTAGCCCTAACCATAACCCTAGCCCTAACCCTTACACTAACCCTAACCATTGCCATAGCCATAGCCCTAATCCTAATCCTAACCCTAACCCAAACTCTAGCCATAGCACTAACCCTAACCCTAACCCTAGACCTAACACTAACCCACACCCTAACCTAACCCTAGCCATAGCCTTAGCCCTAGCGCTAATCCTAACACTAACCCTAGCGCTAGCCCTACCCCTAACCCTAACCCTAGCACTAACTCTAACCCTAGCCCTAACCCTAACCCTAACGCTAACACTAACCCTAGTATAACACTAACCCACACCCTAAACCTAACCCTAGCCGTAGCCCTAGCCCTAGCGCTAACCCTAGCCCTAGGACTAGCCCTAGCCCTAACACTAACCTAACCCTAACAGTAGCCATAGTCCTAGCCCTAACACTAGACCTAAACCTAGCCCTAACCCTAACCCTAACCCTAACCTAAACCCTAGCCATAGCCCTATCGTAACCAAAACGTAACCAGAGCCCTAAGCCGAGCCGTAGCCCTACCTCTAACCCTAACCTTAGCCCTATCACTAACCCACACCCTAAATCTAAACCTAGCCCTAGGACTAGCACTAACCTTAACCCTAACCCCAGGCCTAGCCCTAACCATAACACTACCATAGCCCTAGGCTTCGCCATAGCACTAAACCTAACTCTAACTCTAACCCTAGCCCTAACACTAAACCTAACCCTAGTCCTAACCCTAACCCTAACCCTAGCCCTAGCCCTAGCCCTATACCCTAAACCTAGCCCTAGCCCTAGCCCTAGCCCAAGACCTAGATCTAACACTAACCCTAACGCTAACCCTATCCCTAACCCTAACCCTAAACCTAAACCTAGCCCTAACCCTAACTCTAGCCCGAACCCTAACACTAAACCTAATCCTATCCCTAGGCTTAGCCCTAACCCTAACCCAGCCCTAGACCTAACCCTAGCCCTAGACATAACCCTAACACAACCCTAAACCTAGTCCTAGCCCTAGCCCTAGCCCTAGACCTAACCCTAAACATAACCCTAGCCCTAACCCTAACCCTGACCCTAGCCCTAAACCTAACCCTAAATCTAAACCTAAGCCTAACTCTAAACCTAAACCTAGCCCCTTACCTAACCCTAAACCTAGCCCTAGGCCGAGCCCTAGCCCTAACACCAACATAACCCTAGCGCTAACACTAACCCCAGCCCTAACCCTAACCCTAAAACTAACCATAGCCATAGCCCTAGGCCCAACCCTAAACCTAAACCTACCCCGAGGCCTAGCCCTAGCCCTAACCCTAACCTAAACCTAACCCTATCACTAGCCCTAACACTAACCCTAGCCCTAACCCTAAACCTAACCCTAACCCTAAGCCTAGCCCTAGCCCTAACCCTAACCCTAACTCTAACCCTATCCCTAACATTAACCCACATCCTAAACCTAATCCTAGACCTAGCAGTAGCCCTAACCCAAATCTAGCCCTAGCCCTAACCCTAACCCTAACCCTAGCACTAGTCCTAACCCTAGCACTAAACCTAACCCTAAACTAACTCTAGCCCTAGCCCTAACACTAACACTAACACTAGCCCTAGCCCTAACCCTAGACCTAGCCCTAACTCGATCCCTAACACTAGTCCTATCCTTAACCTAGACATGAGCCTAACCCTACCCTAACCCTATCCCTAACCCTAACCCCAACTATAACCCTAAACATTTACCTAGCCCTAAACTTAACCCTAGGCCTAGCCCTAGCCCTAGCCCTAACCCTAACCCTAACCCTGGCACTAGCCCTAACCATAAGCCTAACCCTAACCCTAAACCTAGCCCTAGCCCTAGCTATAACCCTAAAACTAACCCTATCCCTAACCCTAACCCTAAATCTAACTCTAAACATTGCCCTAGCCCTAAACCTAACCCTAGGCCTAGCCCTACCACTAACCCTAACCATAACCCTAACCCTAACCCTAGCCCTAACCATAGCACTAACCGTAACCCTAACCTAGTCCTAACCCTAACCCTAACATCAACACTAACGCTAGTCTAACACTAACCCTAACCCTAAACCTAGCCCTAGCACTAGCCCTAGCCCTAACCCTAGCCCTATCATAAACCTAATGCTGACCCTAACTTTACCCCTAAAGCTAACCCTAACTATAAGCCTAATCCTAAAGCTAACCCTAGCCCTAGCCATAACCCTAACCCTAACCCTAACCCTAACCCTAACCCTAGGCTTAGTCCTAGCCCTAGCACTAACCCTAACCTAACCATAACCCTAGCCCTAACCATAAACCTAGCCCTAAACCTTAGCCTAAACCTAACCATAGCGATAGCCCAAGCCCTAACCCTAAACCTAACCCTACCTCTAAGTATAGCTCTAGCCCTAACCCTAACCCTAACTCTAACCCTACCCTAACACTAACCCACTCCGCAACCTAACCCTAGACCTAGTCCTACCCCTAGAGCTAATCCTAACACTAACCCTAGCCCTAGCACTAACATAACCCTAAACCTAACACTAGTACTAAACCTAACCCTAACCCTAACCATAGCCCTACCCCTAGCCCTAACACTGGCACTAACCCTAGCCCTAGCCCTACCCTAGACCTAGCCCTAACCCGATACCTAAACCTAGTCCTAGCCTTAGCCCTAGACATGAGCCTAACCCTAACCCTAACCCTATCCCTAACCCTAAACCTAACTCTAACCCTAAACATTTACCTAGCCCAAAACCTAATCCTAGGCCTAGGCCTAGCCCGAGCCCTAACCCTAACCCTAACCCTAGCCCTAGCCCTAACCCTAAGCCTAACCCTAACCCTAAACCTAGCCCTAGCCCTAGCAATAAATCTAACACTAACCCTATCCCTAACCATAACCCTAAATCTACCCTAAACATTGCCCTAGCGCTAATCCTAACACTAACCCTAAACCCTACCACTATCCCTAACCATAACCCTAACCCTAACCCTAGCCCTGACCCTAGCACTAACCCTAACCCTAAACCTAGCCCTAACCGTAACCCTAACACCAACACTAACCCTAGTCTAACACTAACCCTAACCTTAAACCTAGCCCTAGCACTAGCCTTAACCCTAGCCCTAAGCCTAACCCTAACGCTAACCGTAACTGTAAGCCTAACCCTAAAACTAACCCTAGCCCTAGACCTAACCCTAACCCTAACCGTAAACCTAGCCCTAGACCTAGCACTAACCCTAACCCTAAACTACCCTAAACCTAGCCCTAATCATAACCCTAGCCCTAAACCTTAGCCTAAACCTAACCATAGCCATAGCCCTAGCCCTAACCCTAAACCTAACCCTACCTCTAAGTATAGCCCTAGGCCTAACCATAACCCTAACCCTAGCACTAACACTAACACACACCATAACCTAACCCTAGCCCTAGCCCTACCCCTAGGGCTAATCCTAACACTAACCCTAGCCCTAGCACTAACCCTAACCCTAACCCTAGCACTAAACCCGAGCCCTAACCCTAACCCTGACGCTAACACTAACCCTAACCCGAGCCCTAACCCTAACCCTGACGCTAACACTAATCCTAGTATAACACTAACCCACACCCAAAACCTAACCCTAGCCCTAGCCCTAGGCCTAGCCCTGGCCCTAACACTAACCTAAACCCAACCCTAGCCCTAATCCTAACCCTAACCGTAACCCTAACCCTAACCCTAGCCATAGCCCTTGCCCTAAGCCTAACACTAACCCTAGCCCTAGGCCTAGGCCTAACCCTAGCACTAACCCTAACCCTAACCTAACCCTACCCTAGCCCTAACCCTAAGCCTAGCCCTAACCCTTACCCTAACACTAACCATAGCCATAGCCATAGCCCGAACCCAAAACCTAAACCTACTCTTAAGGATAGCCCTAGCCCTAACCCTAACCCTAACCCTAACCTTAACCCTAGCCATAACCCTATCGTATCCCTAAACGTAACCGTAGCCCTAAGTCAAGCACTAGACTTAACTCTAACCCTCACCTTAGACCTATCACCAACACACACCCGAAACCTAACCATAGCCCTAGGACTAGCCCTAACCTTAATACTAACCCCAGTCATAGCCCTAACCCTAACCGTACCATAGCCCTAGGACTAGCCATAGCACTAAACATAACCCTAACCCTAACCCTAGCCCTAACCCTAACCCTAACCCTAGTCCTAACCCTAACCCTAACCCTAGCACTAGCCCTAGCCCTAACCCTAAACCTAGCCCTAGCATAGCCCTACCCCTAGCCCAAGACGTGAATCTTACCTAAACCTAATGCTAACCCTAGCCCTAACCCTAACCCTAACCCTAAACCTAGCCCTAACCCTAACTCTAGCCCGAACCCTAACACTTAACCTAATCCTAACCCTACCCCTAGCCCTAACCCTTACCCTAACCCTAGACCTAACCCTAGCCCTAGACATAACCCTAACACAACCCTAAACCTAGTCCTAGCCCTAGCCCTAGTCCTAACCTAACCCTAAACATAACCCTAGCCCTAACCCTAACCCTGGCCCTAGCCCTAAACCTAACCTTAAATCTAAACCTAAGCCTAACTCTAACCGTAACCCTAGCCCCTTACATAACCCTAAACCTAGCGCTAGGCCTAGCCCTAGCCCTAACCCTAATCCTAACATTAGCGCTAACCCTAACCCTAACCCTAACCCTAACCATAGCCATAGCCCTAGCCCTAACCCTAAACCTATACCTAGCCCTAGGCGTAGCCCTAGCCCTAACCCTAACCTAAGCCTAACCCTAGCCCTAACACTAA
>CM027407.1:130548945-130568915 GCA_015711505.1 Sylvilagus bachmani
CTAGCCCACCACTAACACTAACCTAACCCTAACCCTAGTCCTAAACCTAATCCTAGCACTAACCCTAACTCTAACCCTAACCCTAACCCCAACCCTAAACATAACCCTAGCCATAGCCATAGCCCTAACCCTAAACCTAACCCTAGCCCTAGTCTAGCCCTATCCCTAACCCTAACCATAATCCTAGCCCTAAAACTAATCCACATCCTAAACCTAACCCTAGCCCTCGCCCTAGCCCTAACCCAAACATAACCCTAGCCCTAACCCTAACCCTAACCCTAGCACTAGGCTTACCCTAGCACTAAACCTATCCCTAATCCTAACCCTAACCGTAACACTAACCCTAGCCCAAGCCCTAACCCTAACCCTAACCCTTTCCCTAGCCCTAGCGCTAACCCAAATCTAACCCAAGCCCTAAACCTAACACTAACCCTAGCGCTAGTCCTAGTCCTAGCTCTAAAGCTAACCCTAACCCTAACCAAATCCATTGCCCTTGCCCTAGCCCTAACCCTAACCTTAACCCTAACCCTAGACCTAACAATAACCGTAACCCTAGCCCAAGCCCTAACCCTTACCACAAACCTAGTCATAGCCCTAGGCCAAGCCCTAAAATTAAGCCTAACCATAACCCTAGCCCTAACCCTAACACTAAATCTAAACCTAACACGTGCCCTAGCCCTAACCCGAACCCTAGCCCTAGGCCTAGCCCTGGCCCTAACACGAACCTAACCCTAACCAAAGCCCTAATCCTAACCCTAGCCGTAACCCTAACCATAACCCTAGCCATAGCCATAGCCCTAACCCTAACCCTAAACCTAGCCCTAGGCCTAGAGCTAGCCCTAGCCCTAACCCTAACACTAACCTAACCCTAATCCTAGCCCTAACCCTAACACTAACCCTAGCCATAACCCTTACCCTAACCCGAACCATAGCCATAGCCCTAGTCCTAACCCTAAACGTAAACCTACCACTAAGTCTAGCCCTAGCCCTAACATTAACTCTAACCCTAGGCCTAATACTAACCCACACAATGAACCTAACCCTAGACCTAGCCCTAGCCCTAACCCTAACCCTAACCCTAACCCTAACGCTAACCCTAGCCCTAGCCCTAGCCCTAACCCTAACCATAACTGAAGAACTAAGCCTAACCCTAACCCTAATCCTAAGCCTAGGGCTAGGCCTAGAACTAACCCTAACCCTAACCCTAAACCTAGCCCTAATCCTAACCTTAAACATAACCCTCAACTAACCATAGCCATAGCCAAGCACTAACCCAAACCCTAACCCTAGCCCTATCCCTAACCCTAGTCCTAGCCCTAACCCTCACCCTAACTCTAGCACTAGCCCTAGCCCTAACGCTAACCCTAGCCCTATCCGTTTCCCTAGCCCTAGTCCTAAACCAAACCCTAGTCCTAACCCTAACCGTAAACCTAACTTTAACCCTAGCCCTAGCCCTAACCCTAAACCTAACCAAAGACCTTGCCCTAGCCCTAACCCCATCCCTAACCCTAGCCCTAACACTAACCCTAGGCCTAAACCTAACCCTAACCCTAAAGCTAACCCTAGCACAGGCCCTAAAACTAATCTTAACCCTAACTCTAATCCTATGCCTAGACTTAGCCCTAGCCCTAGCCCTAACCCTAACTATTGAGCTAGCCTTAGCCCTAACCCTAGCCCTAACCCTTACCCTAAAGCTAGCCCTAGCCCTAGCAATAACCCTACCCCTAACCGTAACCCTAGCCCTAAACCTAACCCTAACCCTAACTCTAACCTTAAGCCTAGTCCTATCCCTATCCCTAACCCTAACCCTAACCATAGCCCTAGCCCTAGCCCTAGCCCTAGCCCTAACCCTAACCCTAACCCTTCCCCTAACACTAACCCTGGGCCTAACCCTATCCTATCTCTAACCATAGCCATAGCCCTAACCCTAAACCTAGTCCTAGCCCTAACCCTAGCCCTAGCCCTAGCCCTAGCCCTAGCCCTAACCCTAACCCTAGACCTAGCGCTAGCCCTAGCCCTGGCCCTAACCCTAACCATAACTGAAGAACTAAGCCTAACCCTAACCCTAACCCTAAGCATAGGGCTAGGCTTAGCACTAACCCTAACCCTAACCCTAGCACTAGCCCTAGCCCTAGCCCTAGCCCTAACCCATATCTAACCCTAGCACTAACCCTAACCCTAACCCTAGCTATAGTCCTAGACCTAGCACTAAACCTAACCCTAACCCTAACCAAAACCCTAGCCATAACCCTAGCCCTAATCCTAACCCTAACCCTAGCCCTAGCCTAACCCTAACCCTAGCCCAAGCCCTAACCCTTGCCCTAATCCTAACCCTAACCCTAGCCCTAGCCCTAACCCTAACCCTAGCCCTAACCCTAACCCTAACCCTAACTCTAACCCTAACCCTTGCCCTAACCCTAACCCTAACCCTAACCCTAGCCCTAGCCCTAGCCCTAACCCTAACAATAACACTAGAAATAACGCTAAATGTAACTCTAAACCTCCCCCTAAACCTTATCCTAACCCTTACCCTACCCCAAACCCTAACCATAACCAAAACTAATTCTAACGCTAGCCCTAACCCTAATCCTAACCCTAACACTAACCCTAATACAAATCCAATCCCTAACCCTAAGCCTAGTCCTAACCCTAAGACTATCACTAACCCTAGGCCTAACTCTAACCCTAACCCTAATGCTAACACTAACCCTAGCGCTAAACCTAACCCTCACCCTATCCCAAACCCTAACCATAACCTAGCTCTGACCCTGATATTAAACCTAATCCTAACCCCATGACTAACATTAACCCAAACCCTAACCCTCACCCTAGATCTAATCATAACCCTAATGCGAACACTAACTCTACCATTAAACCTAACCCCAACCCTAACCCTAACCATAGCCCTAAACCTAACATTAATCCTAACCCTAACACTAACATTTACCTTAGCCCTAACCCTAAACTTAGCCCTAATAATAACACTAGTGCAACCTAACCCTAACCATACACTACCCCTAACTGTAACACTGACCCTAACCCTGTCCCTTACACTAACCCAAACAGAAACCTAATCCTGACCCTAAACCTAACACTAACCTTACCCTAACCCTCACCTTAACACTATCCTTAACGCTGACACTAATCCTCACCCAAGCCCTAAACATAACACTATTGCTAACCCCAGCCCAAACTCTAACCCTAACCCTAGCCCTAACACTAGACATACAGCTAAACCTAAATCAATCCCTAGCCCTAACCCTAATCCTAATCCTAATCCTAAACCCAACCATAACCATAGACCTAACCCTACCCCTAACCCTAACCCTAGCCCTAACCCTAGCCCTAACCTTAACCCTTAACTTAGCCCTAGCCCTAGCCCTAACCCTAAATCTAACCCTATCCTCACCTTAACCCTAGCCATGAATAACCCTAACCCTGACCCTAGCCCTAGCCCCAGCCCAAACCCTAACTTGACCCTAGGCCTGACCCTTACGCTAACCCTAACCCTTGCTCTAGCGCTAGCTCTAATCCTAACCCTAGCCCTAACCCTAAGCCCAACCGTAATCTTAACCTAGCCCTAACCCTAAATCTAACTCTACACTAACCCTAATCCTAGAGCTAAAAAAAAACCTAATCCTAGCCCTAACCCTAGCCTAACCCTAGATCTAACCCTAACCTTAAATCTAACCCTAATCCTAATGCAAATTAACCCCCACCCTAACCCCAGCACAAACCATAACCCTAACACTACACATAACCCTAACGCTAACCCTAACCCTAGCCTTAACCCAAACCCTAACCATACCCCTAACGCTAACCTCAACCCTAAACCTTGAACCTAGCCCTAAACCTAACACTAACACTAACCATAGCCCGAACTCCAACCCTAACCCTAAAACTTGCACTAACCTAATCCTAACCCTAGCCCTGACTCTAATCCTAACCCTGACCCTAGAACTAGCCCTTGCCCAAGCCCTAACCTTAACCCTAACCCTTACCCTAACCCTAACCCTGACACTAACCCTAACCCTAGCCCTAGCCCTAGCCCTAAACCTAACCCTAACCATTGCCCTAGCCGTAGCCCTAACCCTAAGCCTAACCCTAAGCCTAACCCTAACCCTAACTCTAACCCTAACTATAAATCTAACCCTGACCAAAGTGCTAATCCTAGCCCTAACCCTAGTCTAACTGAAACATTACACCTAACTCTATCCCTACACTAACATTAACCCTAAGGCTAACACTCACCCTAGCACTAATTATAACACCAGTGCTAACCCTAATCCTAAACATAAACAAAAATAGCCCTAACCCTAAACATAACTTTAACTGCAACCCTAGCCCTAATGTGAACCCTAAACCTAACCCTAAGCCTAAAACCTAACCCTAACACTAACCCTCAACCTAAACCTAGCAATACCCCTAGCCCTAGCCCTAGCCTAACCCAAAACTTAAAACTAGACCTAGCTCTAATACTAAATATGAACCTAATGCTATCCTTAACCCTAGCCCTAATCCTAACAATAACCCTAACCCCTAATCCTAACACTAACCCTAACCCTAACCCTAGCCTTAAGCATAACACTAACCCTAACCCTAACCCTTACACTAACACTAAATTTAACCCTAAGCCTAACACAAAACCTAATAATATACTTAACTCTACCCATAACCATACAGTAGCCCTTATCAGAACACTAGCATTGACCCCAGTCGAAACCCTAAGCCTAACCATAACACTAGACATAATGCTAACACTAACCCTAACATTCACCCAAAACCTAAACCAAAACGTAACCCTACCATAACCCTAACCCTTGCACTAACCAGAGCCCTAACTCTAACTTTAGCCTAAACCCTAGCCATATTGCTAATTGTAAACCTAGCCCTAGCCATAGTCCTAGCTCTAGCCCTAACCCTAACCCTAGCCAAAACCATAACCAAACCTAACACTAACTCTAAACAAAGCCCTAAGTCTAGCCCTAACCGTAACCCTAACCCTAACAATAATGCTAACCCTAACCCTACATATAAACCTAACCATAACCCTAACCTTAACCTAATCCTATCCCTAACCCTAACCCTAAAACTAACCATAACCCACACCCTAGCCGTAGCACTGACCATAACAAAAACACAAATGCTAACTCTAACTCTAACCCTAGCCTTAGCCCTACTCCTTTTCCTAACCCTAACCTTAAACCTAACCCTAATGCTAACAATAATAAATAAACCTAGCCCTAGCCCTAACCCAAACCTTTTCCCGAATCCTAAACATAGCCCTAGCCCTAGCCCTAGCCCTAAGCGTAGCCCTAACCCTAACCTTAACCCTAACCCTAACCCCAACCCTAACCCTAAACATAACCCTAGCCCTAACCCTAGCCCTAACCCTAACACTAACCTTAACCCTAACCCTAACCCTAGTCCTAATGATAACACAAGCACTACCCAAGGCCCAGCCCTAACCATAACCATAACACTAGACATAACTAAACCCTAAACCTAACCCTCGCCCTAAACAAAACACTAAACCTTCCCTCACCCTGATTCTAGGTCTAACTTGAACACTAATTCTAACACTAACACTAAAACTAACAATAATCGTACTCTAACTCAAACCCTAACCCCTAACCCTAACACAAACCCTAACCCTAAACCAAAACTAGCCCTAACCCTAAAACTAGACATAACGCCAACCCTAAACCAAACACTGCACCTAAACTTAAACATAAACCAAACCCTAACCATAACCCTAACCCTTGCACTAACCAGAACCTTAACTCTAACCTTAGCCTTATCCCTAAAACTACTTCTAACCCTAACCCTAGCCCAAGACCTTGTCCTAGCTCTAGCACTAACCCTAAACCTAACCTAGCCCTAGTCCTAGCTCTAGCCCTAAACCTAACCCAAACCCTAACAATAATGCTAACCCTCACTCTACACATAAACCTAACCATAATCCTAACCTTAACACAAACCCAACTCTAACCCTAACCCTAACACTAACACTAACCTAAACCCTAAACCTAACGCTCACCTAAAACTAAACGTAACCAAAACTCTAATTCTCATCCTAGCCCTAATCATAAAAATATCACTACCCCAGCCCAAACCCAGACACTAACCAAAGCCCTAACCCTAGCCCTAGCCCTAACCCTAATGCTAACAATAATGTTAACCCTATCCCAACACATAAACCTAACCCTAACACTAACCCTAACCCTAAACCAAATATAAATGCTAAACGTAACTCTAACCCTCACCCTAAACCTAATCCTAAACCTAACAGTGACCCTAACCCTAGCCATAACCTGAACCCTAACACTAACCCTAGCCCCAACCCTAATCCTAATCCTAACCCTAAACCTAACCCTAAGCCTAGCCCACCATAACACTAACACTAACCCTATCTCTAACCCTTAACCTAACCCTAGCTCTAACTCAAACATTAAACCTAACCCTAACCCTTAAACTAACATTAACGGTAACCCTAACCCTCATCCTATCCCTAATCAAAACACTAGTGCTAACCCTACCTTAGCCCTAAACCAAACCATAGCCCTAGCCCTAACCCTAACCCTAAACCTAATCCTAACCCTACCGTAGCCATAACACTAAACTTAACCCTAACTCTAACCCTAGACCCTAAACCTAGCCCTAACCCTAAACCTAACCCTAACACTAAGCTTAACTCAAACCCTAACCCTCACCCTAAAAATGACCTTAACCCTAACCATAACCTTCATCCTAGACATAATCATAACACTATCACTAACCCCAGTCCAAACCCTAACCCTAACCATAACCCTAACACATAATGCTAACCCTAACCATATCCCTCACCATAGCCCTAATCATAACACTAGTGCTAACCATAAACCTCACCCTAAACCTAACCCTAATGTAGCCCTAACCCTAATCCTAACCCTAAACCTACCACTAACCCTAACCATAACCCTAGCCCTAAACTTAACTCTAAGCCTAGCCCTAGCTCTAACCCTAAACCTAACCATAACACTAACCTTAACCCTAACCCTAACTCTAGCCCTAAACATAACACTAGTGCTTCCCAAGCCCCAACCTAACTCTAACCATAACAATAGAGATAACTCTAGCCCTAAACCTAACCCTCACCCTAAACAAAACACTAATCCTAGCCCTAAACCTAACTAACCCTAATGCTAATGTTAACCCTAACCTTAACCCTAAACCTAACATTAACTCTAACACTAACCCAAAAAATAATCTTACCCCTAACCCTAACCCTAACGCTCCACTACTCATAACACTAGCGCTAACCCCAGCCATAGCCCTAACCCTTACGCTAACACTAAACAAAACGGTATCCGTAAATCTTACCCTCGCTCTAAACCTAAACCTAATCCTAAACCTAACCCTAGCCCGAATGCTAGTGTTAAACTAAAACAAATTTTAACCCTAGTGCAAACCCTAACCTTCATTTTAGACCTAAACCTAACCCTATGCCTAGCCCTAAACTTAACATTAAACCTAACCCTAACCCTAACCCTAACCTTAACCCTAACCCTAACCCTAGCCCTAATCATAACACTAGCGCTAACCCCAGCCATATCCCTAACCCTAACCAAACGCAATACATTACACTAACATTAATCCTAAACCTAACCCTAAAACTGACCCTAACCCTGACACTAGCCCTAACACTAACCATAATTCTAACCCTAGCCCTAGCCCTAGCCCTAACCCTAACCGAAATGCTAATGCTAACCCTAAGCTAAAGCTAGCCCTATAACCCTAACCTAAAGCTAACCCTAGTGTTGCTCTACCCCTACCCCTAAATGTAACCCTAGACCTAGCCATTGACCTAGCCCTAGACCAAGCCCTAAACTTAATCCTAACCCTAAACCTAACCTTAGCCCTAACCGTAACATTAACACTAACCTTAATACTAACCCTAACCCTAACCCTAACCTAACACTAATAATAACACTAACCCAGGCCTAGTCCTAGCCCTAGCACTAGCTATACCCCTAACCATAACCATAACCTTAACCATAGCACTAGCCCTAGCCCAAATCCAAAACCTGACCAGCGCGCTAGACCTAACCCTACCTTTAACCCTAACCTGACGCTAACCATAGCCCTAGACCAATCCCTAACCTTAATCTTAACCCTAACCCTAATCCTAACACTAGCCCAAAACCTACCCCTATCCCTAACCCTAACACTAACCTTATCCCTAAATCTAACTGTAACGCTAACCTTTACCCTAACCCAAACACTAAACCTAACCCTAACCCTAACCCTAAGCCTAAACTTAACCCTAAACCTAACACTAGCCAAACCCTAACCTTAGCTCTAGCCCTAGCTCTAAACCTAATGCGAACCCTAAACCTAGCCCTAGACATTGCCATAACCCTAAATCTAAACCTAACCCTAGCCCTGACACTAACACTAACATAAATCGTATACCTAACCCTCATCCTAGCCCTAATCATAAAACTTGTGCTAACCCTAACCCTAACACTAGCACTAACCCTAACCCTAGACTTGCCCCAAGCCCTAACCCTAAACCTAAGCCTGACCCTAACCCTGAACCTAAGCCTAACCCTAGCCCTGACTATAACACTAAACCTGAACCTAGGCCTAGCCCTAGCACAAGACCTAACCTTAACCCTAACACTAACCATAAAACTCACCATAACGCTAAAGGTAACCCTAACCCTAGCCCTAAACCTAACAATAATCCTAATCCTAACCCCAACACTAACCTTAACCCTAACCCTACCTTAGAACTAATCGTAAAACTAGCTTTAAACCCATCACTAGCCTTAAACCCAACACTAACACGAGACATAACACTAACCCTAACCCTGGCCACAACTAGAACCCTAAATCTTACACTAGCTCTAACCCTAACCTTAACCCTAACCCTGAACATACCCTAGCCCTAACCAAAGCCACAACCTTAACCTTAACCCTAATCCTAGCACTAGCCCTAACCCTAACACTAAACCTAACCGATATGCTAACCTTAACCCTAACCATAACCCTAAGCCTAACCCTAACCCTAATCCTAGCCCTAACCCTAGACCTAAACCTAACCCTAGCCGTAGCCCTAGCACTGGCCCTAACCCTAACACCAACACTAGCACTAGCATAAGCATTAACCCTAACCCTCACACTAGCCCTAATCATAACACTAGTGCTAACCCTAACCATAACCCTAAACCTAAACATAACGATAAATGTAACCTAACCCTAATTCTTGCGCTAAATGTAGCCCTATTGCTAACCCTAACCCCAACACTAACCCTATCCCTAGTGCTAACCCTAACCATAACGTAGCCAATAAACCTAACCCAAAGCCTAACCTTAACCCTAACACTAAACCTAAACCTAACTCTAACATTTACCCTAAATCTAACCCTAACCCTAACACTAACATTAGCACTAACCCCAACCCTAGACAGAACGCTAACCCCAACACTAGATATAAGGCTAATCCTAACCCTAAGCCACACCTTAAAACTAACCCTAAATGTGACCCTAGCCCTAACTTGAACCCTAACGCTAACAGTAGCCCTAACACTAACCATAATTCTAAAACTAACCCTAACCCAAAATCCTAACCCTAACCCTAACCCTAACCCATACCCTAACCCTAACCCTAGCCCTACATCTACCAGTACACCTACACCTACCCCTACACATAAACCTAACCTTAGCTCTAGCTCTAACCCTAATGCTAACCATAACCCTAGCCCTAGCCCTAGCCCTAACCTAAACCTAACAATAACCCTAACACTAACCCTAGCCCTAAGTCTAACACTAACACCAACACTAACGCTAACCCTAATATTAAACCTAACCCTAGCCATCACAATAACCTTAGCCCTAACCCTAACCCTAGCCCTATTCATAACACTAGAGCTAACACAATCCATAGCCCAAACCCTAATGCTAACACTAGACATAATGCTAAATGTAACTCTTTCACCATAACCTAATCCTAAACCTAACCCTAACAATAACCCGAAACCTAACTCAGACCCTAGTCCTAAATCTAACCCTAATACAAACCCATACCCAAACCCTAAGCCTAATCCTAACCCTAACACTAACCCTACCCCTAACCCTTCACTAAACCTAACCATAACCCTATCCCTAAACTTAAACTTAAAACTAGCTCTAACACTAACATTAAACCTACCACTAACCCTAACACTAACATTAACACTAACCCTACCCCTCACCCTAGACCTAATAATAATACTAGTGTGAACCCTAACCCTAACCCTAAACCTAACCATAAGCCTAACACTAAGCCTAAAGTTAACCCTAACCCTAATGCTAGCCCTAACACTAATATTAAACCGAACTCTAACCCTAACAATAAACTTAGCACTAACTCTACCCTGGCCCTAATCATAACACTAGTAGAACTGCAGCCCTAGACCTAACCTCAACCCTACCACGAGACATAACAGTAACCATAACCCAAACACTCGCCCTAAAGATAACCCTATACCTAACCCAAACCTTGACACTTGCCAAAACTAGAACCTTAATTCTAACAACAGCCCTACCTCTAACAATAATCCTAACCCTAAATGTAACTGTAATGCTAACAGTAACCCTACCCTAACCCTAACTCTAGTCCTAGCACTAGCCCTAACCCTAATGCTAACCCTAACCCAAGCCCTAGCCCTCGCCCTAACCCAAAACTTAACCCTAACCCTAACCCTAACACAAACATTAACCCTAACTTTAACCCTCATGCTAGCCCTAATCATAACACTAGTGCTAACCCTAAACATAACTCTAAACCTAAACCTAAATGTAAATCTAAGCCTAACCCTAATTCTTGCACTAAGTGTAGCCCTAATGCTAAGCCTAACCCCAACACTAACCCTAACACTAGTGTGAACCGTGACCTTGAAACTAGAACTAACCCTAACCCTAACCAAAGCACTAAACCTAACCCTAACCCTAACCCTATCCCTAACCATATGCCTAACCCTAACCCTAGCACTAACCATAGCTGTAAAGCTAACCCCAACCCTACCACAAACCTTAATCATAACGCTAGTGCTAACCCCAGCCCTAGGCCTAACCCTAACCCTAACACTAGACATAACGCTAACCTTAACCAAACCCATTCCCTAAAACTAACCCTAAAACAGGACTTAATCCTGACCCTAGCCATAACACTAACCCTAACTCCAACACTAGCCCTAACACTAACCATAAACCTAAAACTAAACGTAAACCCTAAGAGTAAACCTAACCCTAGCTATAACCCTGACCCTAACCCTAACCATAACCATAACCCTAACCCTAGGCTTAACCCTAGCCCTAAACCTAACAACAGCCCTAGCCCTAGCCCTGACCCTAATGCTAACCCTAACCCTAGCCAAAGCCCTTACCCTAACCATAAACCTAACCCTAACCCTAACACTAATATTAGCCTTAACCCTATCGGGAACCCTCGCCAGCGAAGGTCCGACCCACGGATTCACGCACGACACGACCGCTGTTTGATCGGTTCTCCAGGAACTTTTATTTTTAGTGATAGAAGAAGGAAAGGAAAGAAAGAGAGGGAAGCAGCCGAGAGAAAGAAAGAGAGAAAGACTGAAGAGGCTGCCCCGCGTTCCAGCCCCTAACATGGTCTTTTATCCATTCTCAGTGCCCTAGGGCAAGCAGTCCATTGATCATATCAAAGGTCATGCATATCCTCAGGTTGAGGTGCATCTCATCCCATCAGGTTGTTTGCAAGTCTTTTGTTCAGCACTTCGTTGACCTTGTTCTGCTCCGCAGGATGAGGAAGTGCAATGAGGAGGACCCCACAGGTGGCCAGCCTGTGGTTCCCCACAAACCCTAACCATCATGCTAGCCCTAATCATAACACTAGTGCTAACCATACCCATAAACATAAGCCTAACAATAATTCTTGTGCTAAATGTAGCCATAATGCTAACCCTAAGCCCAACACTAACCATAACACTAGTGCTAACCAAAATCCTAACCCTAGCACTAAATCTAACCATAACCCTAATCCAATCTGTACACTGACCATAGCGCTAACTGTAGCCTTAACGAAAATCCTAACCCTAACCCTAACTGTAACAATAACCCAAACCCTACATTAGCGCTAATCATAACACTAGTGCTAACCCCAGCTCTAGCACTTCACCTAAACCTAACACTAGACATAACGCTAACCTTAACCCTAACCCTCACCCTAAACCTAACCCTAAAACTGGCACTAAGACTGATGCTAGCCCTAAACCGAACTCTAACTCTAGCCCTAAAACTAACCATAATCCTAACCCTAAACCTAAGCCCTAATACGAACCCTAACCATAGCCCTAGCACTGACCCTAACCCTAACCTTAACCCTAAACTAATCGGAATGCTAAACGTAACCCTAAACCTACCCTAGCCCTAAACCTAACCCTAGCCCTAGCCCTAGCCCTAACCCTAATGCTAACCCAAACCATAACCATAGCCCTCCCCCAACCCTAAACCTAACCCTAACCCTAACACTAACATTAAACCTAACCGTAACATTCACACTAGCCCTAATCATAACACTTGTTCTAACCCTAAACCTAACCCTAACACTAACCCTAAGCCTAACCCTATCTTATACTAAATGTAGCCCTAATGCTAACCCTAAACCAAACACTAACCCTAACACTAGCACTAACAATAAACCTAACACAAGAACTAAACATAACCCTAACCCTAATCCTAAACCTATCCCTAACCTTAACCTTAGTGCTAATCAAGCCATAACTCTACCCTAACCCTAACCCTAATCCTAACCCCAGCGCAAAACCTAACACTACCCCTAGCCCTAATCATAACACTAGCACTAACCCCAGTCCTAGCCGTAACTCTAACCCTAACAATATGCATAATGCTAACCTTAACCATAACCCTCGCACTAAACCTAACCAAAAACTGACACAAACCTGACCTTAGCCCTAAGCCTAACCCTAATACTAGACATAACACTAACCTTAACCCTAATCTTCGCCTTGAACCTAACCCTAAAACTGGCCCTAAACCTGACCCCAGCCCTAACCCTAACCCTATTCTAACCCTAGCCCTAACCCTAACCATAATCCTAACTCTAACACTAACCCTAACTTGAGCCCTAGCTCTACTCTAACCATAAACCTAACTGTAATGCTAACCGTAAAAATAAACCTAACCCTAACCCTAACACTAACCCTAATCCTAACCCTAACCCTAATGCTAACTTTAACCCTAGACCTATCTCTAACCATAACCCTAACCATAACCCTAGCCCTAACAATAACATTAAACCTAAACCTAACCTTAACAATAACCTTAGCCCTAACCCTAGCACTAGCCCTAACCATAACACTAGCACTACCACAGACGTAGACCAAAGCCTAATGCTAACACTAGACATAAGGCTAACTATAGGCCTAACCTTCACCCTAAACCTAATCCTAATCCTAACACTAAAACTAACCCTAGCCCTAAAGCAAAACCTAACTCTAACGCTAGCCCTTAACCTAACACTAACCATAATCCAAACCCTAAACCTAACCCTAACCATAACCCTGAATCTAACACTAACAGTAACCCTAGCCCTAACTCTAACCCTAACCGTAACCATAACACTAACCCTAACCATAACACTAACCCTAACAATAACCCTAACCCAGGTGATAAACCTAAACCTAACCCTAACCCTAGCTCTAACCCTAACATACTAATGCTAACACTAACACTCACATTAACCCTAACCCTAACCCTCACCCTAGACCTGATCATAAGACTAGTGCTAACACTAACCCTAACATAAAATTAAACCTAAACCTAACCCTAACTCTAAAGCTAGCCATAACACTGAGTCTAGCCCTAACCATAATATTAAACATAACCCTAACCCTAAAAATAAATTAACCCCTAACCCTAACCCTACCCTTAGCCCAAATCATAACACTAGCACTAATCCCAGCCCTAGCCATAAACATAACCCTAACACTAGACATAATGCTAACCTTAACCATAACCCTTACCCTAAACCTAACCCAAAAACTGACACTAACCATAACCCTAGCCCTAAGCCTAAACCTATTCTAACCCTAGCCCTAACCCTAACCATAATCCTAACCCTAAAGCTAACCCTAACACTAACCCTAACCCGAGCCATAGCCCTAAACCTAACACTAACCCCAAACCTAACCATAACTCTAACCATAAAAATAAACATAACCCTAACCCTAACACTAAACCTAACCCTAGCCCTAAACCTTACCCTAGCCCTAGCCCTAGCCCTAGCCGTAACCCTAATGCTTAAGCTAACCCTAGCCATAGCCCTCACCATAACCCTAACCCTAACCCTGTAACTAACACTGATTCTAGGGCTAACCATAGCCATAATGTTAACTTTAACCCTAACCGTAACCCTAGCCCTAAACCTAAATCTAACACTACATCTAGCCCTAAACTTAACATTAAACCTAACCCTAACCCTAACACTAGCCTTAAGCCAAACCCTAACCATAGCCCTAATCATAACACTAGTGCTAAGCCCAGCCTTAGCCCTAACCATAACTCTGAAACTAGAAATAACGCTAACATTAACCCTAAACTTCGTCCTAAACCTAACTCTAAAACTGAATATAACCCTGACCCTAGCCTAACCCTAACACTAATTTGAGCACTAGCCCTAAACCTAACCATAATCCTAACCCTAACTCTAACCCCTAACACTAACCCTAGCCCTAAGCCTAGCCCTAAATCTAACCCTAACCCTATCAATAGCTCTAACCCTAACCCTAAACCTAAGCCTAGCCCTTGCCTTTGCCCTAGCCCTAGCCTTAGCCCTAAACCTAAACCTAACGCTAATGCTAACCAAGATCTAAACCTAGACCTAGCCCTACCCCTACTGCAAAATGCAACCCTAGACCTAGCCATTGCCCGAGCCCTAAACCAAGCCCTAACCTTAATCTTAACCGAAAACCTAGCCCTAAACATAGCCCTAGCCCTAACCCTAACCCTAACCGAAACACTTACCGTAAACCTAATCCAATTTATAACTCTAACCCTAACCCTAATTCTTACCCTGACTCTAGTCCTCGCCTTAACCCTGATGCTAACCCTAAACTTCAACGTAATGCTAACCATAAACCTAATCCTAACCCTAACCCTAATCCCAGGCCTAAACCTAACCCTAACCCTAAACCTAAACTTAACCCTAGCCCTAGCTCAAACCCTAATGCTAACCCTAACCCTAATATGAGCCCTCGCAAAACACTAAACCTAACCCTAACAATAACCTTAGCCCTAACCCTAATCCTAGCCTTAATCATGAAACTAGTGCTAACCTGAGCCATAGTCCTAACTCTAATGCTAACACTAACATAATGCTAACCATAACTCAAACCCTTGCAATAAACCTAACCCAAACCCTAACCCTAACAATAACCAGAAACCTAACTCAGACCCGAGCCATAACCCTAACCCTAATGCAAACACAAACCCTAACCCTAAATCTAACCCTAACCCTAACCATAACACTAACCCTAGCGCTAAACCTAACCCTAACGCTATCCCTAATCCTAACCTTAAACCTAGCTCTAACATTAACATTAAACCTAACCCTAACCACAACACTAACATTAACCCTAAACCTAACACTCACCCTAAACATAATCATAACACTAGTGCTAACACTAACCCTAAACCTAACCCTAGCCATAACCCTAACATTAAACCTAACCCTAACCCTAACATTAACCCTAATCCTAACCCTAAAATTAAACCTAACCCAAACCCTAACAATAACCTTAGCCCTAACCCTAACCCGAGCCCTAATCATAACACTAGAGTAACCCCAGCCTTAGCCCTAACCATAACCCTAACACGAGACATAAAGGTAACTGCAACTCTAATCCTCACCCTAAACCTAATCCTAAAGCTAACTCTAACTCTAACCCTAGGCCTAACCCGAAATCTAACTCTAACCCTAGCATACTTAACCTTAGCCCTAGCCCTAGGCCTACCACTACCCTTAACCCTAAACATAACTCTAGCATTAGCCCTAGCCCTAGCCCTAGCCCTAACCCTAACACTAAACCTAACCCTAGCCCTAACCCTAAATCTAACCCTAGCCCTAGCCTTAACCCTAACCCTAACCCTAAACCTAACCCTATCCATAGCCCCATCACTAGCCGTATTCCTATTCCTAACCGTAACCCTAACCCTAGCATTAGCCCTTGCCTAGAACTAGCCCTAGCCCTAATGCTAGCACTAATGCTAAAGCTAATTCTAACGCTAACCTAAACCTAGCACTAGCCCTAGTTCACCACTACCCTTAACCCTAAACATAGACCTAGCCCTAGCCCAAGCCCTAACATTAACCTTAACCCTAACCCTAGCTCTAACGCTAGCCCTAGCCCTACCCTAACACTAACCCTAATACTAACCGTAACACTAAACCTAACCTTAACCCTTACACTAACACTAGACAAACCCTAAACCGAAACCTCACCCTAACACTAACCTTAACCCTAAGCCGAACATTCACCTTAACACTATTCTTAACGCTAACCCTAATCCTCACCCAAGAACTAATCATAACACTATCTTTAACCCCAGCCCAAACCCTAAACCTAACCCTAAACCTAACACTAGACATAAGGCTAACCCTAACCCTAACCCTTACCCTAAACCTAATCCTAAACCTAACCCTAACCCAAGACTAAAACCAATCCCTAATTCTAAACCTAACCCTAACCCTAGCGCTAAATCTAACCCTAACCCTAGCGCTAAATCTAACCCTAACCCTATCCCTAAACCTTAACCTAACCCTAGCTCTATCCCTAACATTAAACCAAACCCTAACACTAATATTAACTGTAACCCTAACCCTCATCCTAGCCTTAATCATGACATTAGTGCTAACCCTAAGTGTAACCCTAGCACTAACCCTTATCCTAACACTAGCTCTAGTCATAACATTTACCCTAACCCTAATCATAATGTTAACAATAACACTAGCTCTAGCCCTAGCCCTAGCCAAAACCTAAACCTAACCTGAACGCTAACCCTAGCCCTAGACCTAGGCCTAGCCCTAACCCTAACCATAACCCTAACCCTAACCCTAGCCCGAACCCAAAACCTAGACCTAGACCTAGCCCTAAGCCTAACCCTAACCCTAAACTTAATCCTGACCCTCTCCCTAGCCCTACCAAGCCCTAACTCTACCCTAACCCTAACCTTAACTATATCAATAGCCCCATCCCTAGCACTATCCCTAGCCCTACCCTAAACCTAGCCCTAGCCCTTACCCTAGACCTAGCCGTAGCTGTAACCCTAGCCCTAATGCCTAACTAACACTAACCCTAAACTAACCCTTGACGTAGCCCTAACCGTATCCCTAATCGTAACCCTAGAAATAGCCCTAGTCCTAGCCGTAGCGCAAGCACCAATAAACCTTAAACCTAAACCTAACCATAACCCTAACCCTAACCCCAGCGCTAATGCTAACCCAAACACTAACCCCTTACCCTAAACCTAACCCAAACCCTAAGGCTAAAAATAAAGCCAACCTTAGCCCTAGCCCTAGAAAAATCCTAAACCTAACCCAAACACTAAACCTAGCCCTAGCCCTAGCTCTAGCCCTAGCCTTAGGCCTAGACTGAACCCTAATTATAACTCTAACCCTAATCCTAACCCTAACCCTAGCCCTATCTAGAACCCTAATCCTAACCTTAACCCTGACATTAACCATAACCCTAACTTTTACACAAACCCTAACCCAAACATAACCCTAACCTATACACTAACACTTAACCGTAACCCTAACCCTCAAATATACACTATCCTTAACGCTAACCCTAATCCTCACTCACCCTAATCATAACACTATTGCAAAGCCCAGCTGAAACCCTAACTCTAACCCTAACCCTAAGCCTTGCCCTAAATGTAACACTAACACTACCTTAACCCACCCTAATTCTAGCCCTAATCCTAACATTCAACCTAACCCTAACACGAAAAATAACCTTACGCCTAAACCTAACCATAGCCCTAGCCCTAATCATAACACCAGCACTAACTCCAGAAATAGCCCTAACCCTAAAGCTAACACTAGACATAACCCTATCAGTAATTCTTACCCTCCACCTAAACCTAATTCTAAACCTAACCCTAACCCTAGGCCTAACACAAAACCTTATTCTAACCCTAGCCCTAACCCTAACGCTACCAAACCATATCCCTAAACCTAAGGCCACCCCTAGCAATAACACTAAAAATAACCCTAGCCCTAACCCTAACTCTAACCCTAGACCAAACCATAACCCTAACTCTAACCCTATACCTAACCCTAACCTTAACCCTATACCTAACCCTAAGCCTAGCACTAACCGTAGCAAAAATGTTAACTCTAACCCTAACCCTAACCCTAGTGCAAACCCTAACCCTACCCCAAACCTAACCCTATGCCTAGCCCTAAACCTAACATTAAACCGAACCCTAAACTAACCTTAACCCTAACACTCACATAGCCCTAATCATAAAATTAGTGCTAACCCTAAACGTAACCCTAGACATAACCCTAACGCTAACCCTAACCCTAACACTAAACGTAGCCCTAGCCCTAGCCCTAGCCCTAAACCTAAACCCAAACCTAAGCCTAACCCTAGACCTACCCTAGCCCTGACCATAACCCAAACCTATACCCTAGAACTAGCCCTAGCCTAAGACCTACCCTTAACCCTAACCTTAACCCTAACCATAACCCTAATGCTAACCCTAAACCTAAGCCTAACCCTAGACCTAACATTAAAATTAAACCTAACCCTAACCCTAACACTAACATTAGCACAAACCCTCTCAACTTAGACCTAATCATAACAATAGTGCAAAAACTAACCCTAACCTTAACATAACCCTAACCCTAACCCTAAAGCTAACTCTAACCCTAACCCTAGCCCTAACCCTAACATAAACTTAACTCTAACACTGAAAATAACCTTACCGCTAACCCTAACCCAAACCTTAGCCTTAATCACAACACTAGCGCTAAGCCCAGCCATAGCCCTAACACTAACACTAGACATAATGCTATCTGTAAATCAACCCTCGCCGTAAACCTAATCCTAAACCTCAAACTAATCGTAACAGTAGCCCACACACGAAACCTAATTCTGACCCTAGCCCTAACCCTAACCCTAATCCAAACACTAGCCCTGAACCTAAGCCCAGCCCTAACCCTAACAATAACCCTAACCCTACTTAACCCTAGCCTAGCCATAATAATAACACTAGTGCTAAACTCAGCCCTACTCCTAACCATAACCCTAACACTAGACATAACGCTAATATTAACCCTAAACCTTGTCCTAAACCAAAACCTATGATAGACCCTAACCCTGACCCTAGTCTTAACCCTAAACCTAATTCTTTTTTTTTTTTTGTAACAAGGAACATGATAAGTTTATTAAGAGTTTATAATAACAAAATGTTAAGGATAACAAAATGAAGCAGAACAAAATTTAAGGATTTTTTTATAACACTTTTATTTAAAGAATATAAATTTCCAAAATACAGTTTATAGATTACAATGGCTTCCCCCCCATAACTTCCCTCCCACCCGCAACCCTCCCCTTTCCCACTCCCTCTCCCCTTGCTTCACATCAAGATTCATTTTCAATTCTCTTTATATACAGAAGATCAATTTAGTACAGGAAGCTCATAGAACCCCTAGGAAACATGACCAAAAGAGATCCTCATCACGACACATTGTAATTAAACTCACCACAGTGAAACAGAAAGAAAAAATCCTAAAATGTGCAAGAGAGAAACGGCAGATTACTCTCAGAGGATCTCCAATTAGACTCACAGCAGACTTCTCATCAGAAACCCTACAAGCTAGAAGGGAATGGGGAGACATAGCCCATGTACTAAGAGAGAAAAACTGCCAGCCCAGAATA
>CM027407.1:130569415-130599415 GCA_015711505.1 Sylvilagus bachmani
AAGATCGAAGTCGGCGAACCCTAAAGGCTTCCATAGCCTCGGCAACTCATGACTAGAGCCTAGGGATATTACTGATGCCATAAACAAGAGTGTCAAATTGTTAAATCAACATCAGGAGTCACTGTGTACTTATGTCTCATGTGGGATCTGTCCTTCATGTGTTGTCCAATGTGAAGTAATGCTATAACTAGTACTGAAACAGTATTTTACACTTTGTGTTTCTGTGTGGGTGCAACTAATGAAATCTTTACTTAGTTAATACTGAATCAATCTTCTGTATATAGATAATTAAACATGAAAAAAAATCTTGATGTTAAATTGGAAATTGCATAGAAAATTAATCAATTTTAAAAAAATATATCATGTAGGATCTCTGTCCTTAATGTGCTGTACATTGTGAATTAATACTATAACTAGTACTCCAACAGTATTTTTCACTTTGTGTTGCTAAGTGAGGGCAAACTGCTAAACGTAATTCTAACACTAGCCCTAACCCTAACCATAATCCTAACCCAAACCCTAACACCTAAACCAAACCTAACCCTATCCCTAACTCTAAACCTAACCCTAAAATAACCCTATCAATAGGCCTAGCCGTAGCCCTAGCCCTAACCTAACCCTAACCATAAACCTAACCATGACTCTAAGCCTAACACTAACCCTAGCCCCAAAAGTAACCCTAACCCTGACCCTAGCTCTAGACCTAGCCCAAGGCCTAACCCTAACCCTAACCCTAAATCTACACCTAACCCTAGCCCTAGCCCTAGCTAAACCTTAACGATAACCCAAACCCAAACCCTAAACATAGCCCTAATGCTAACATTAAACCTAATCCTAAAGCTAACAGTAACCTTTACCCTAACCCTAACCCTAGAACTAACCATAACACTAGCACTAATCCCAGGACTAGCCCTAACCCCAACCCTAACACAAGACATAACACTAACCCTAACCTGACCCTAGTCCTAGCTAGAAACCTACTCTAACACTAGCCCTAATGCTAAACATAATCATGATTCCAAAACTAACACTAACCCCCAACCTTAACCATAACCCTAATGCTAAAGCTTACCCTAACCATAGCCCTAGCCCTAACCCTAAGCCTTACCCTAACCCTAGCCCTGATTTTAACCCTAACCCTATCCCTAGCCCTAACCCTAACACTAAACCTAATCCTAATGATAACATTAACCTTAACCCTAACCCTAATCCTAGAACTAGTCATAACACTAGTGCTAACCCCAGACCTAGCCCTAAACCCAACCCTAACACAAGACATAACACTAACCCTATCATTAACCCTCGCTCTAAACGAAACCCTAAAAATAACCCTAACCTGACCCTAGCCCTAACTAGAACCCTAACCCTAACCGAGCCCTACTCTAACCCTAACCCTACCCAAGCCCTAGCCCTAGTCTTAGACCTAAACCTAACCCGAACACTAATGTTAACCCTAACCCTAGCCTAGCCCTAATATTTACCCTAATCCTAACCCTAACGCTAATGCTAAAAATAACACTAGCCCTAGCCATAGTCCTAGCCCTAAACCTAACCTTAACAGTAGCCCTAGCCCTAGCCCAAACCCTAAACCTAACCCGAGCAGTAGCCCTAAACATAACTAGAACCCTAAACCTGATGCTAACCATAGCCCTAGCACAAGCCCTACCTTAATCCTAACCCTAGCCCTAACCTACTCATAGCCCTAACCATAACACTAACCCTAACCTAAACGTAACACTAACCATAACCCTAACCCAAGCACTAACCCCAACCCTAACCATAAGCCTAACTCTAAAGCTAGCCCTAAATCTAACACTAGCCATAGCCCTAGCCCTTGCCCTAACCCTAATGCTAACCCTAGCACTAGCCCTAGCACTCACCCTAACCCTAACCCTAACCCTAAACCTAATGCTAACCCTAACCCCAGCTCTAGCCACATCCTTAACCCTAATGCTAACCCTAATGCCAAACCTAACCCTAGCCCTAAACATAATATTACACCTAATCCTAACCCTAAACTAACCTTAACCCTAACCCTAACCCTAAACTAAAAATAACACTAGAGCTAACACCAGGTCTAGCCCCAACCACAACCCTAACACGAGACATAATACTAAATATAAACTTAAACCTCACCATAAACGTAACAATATACCTAAACCTAACTCTGACCCCTGCCCTAACTAGAACCCTAACTCTTACAATAGCTCTAACCCTAACCGTAATCCTAAGCTTAACCCAAACAATAAGCCCCAACCTTAACTCTAATGCTAGCCCTACAACTACCTTAACTCTAAATCTAGACCTAGGCCTAGTCTAGCCCTAACCCTAACACTAATGCTAACCCTACCCTAGCCATAACCTAGCCCTAAGCTTAAGAGACTCCTAACCCTAAACCAAATGCTAATGCTAACAATAAGGCTAGCCCTAGCCCTAGCCCTAACTGTAATCCTAACCAAAACCCAATCCCCAACCATAGCCATAGCCCTAACCCTAGCCATAGGCCTAGCCCTAGCGATAGGCCTAACCTAACCCTAACATTAAATCTAATCCTGACCCTAACCCTAGCCCTAACCCAAGCCCTAACCTTAACCCTAACCCTGACCATAATGCTAACAATAACGACAGCCCTAGGACAAGCCATAGCCCTAGCCCTAACCCTAACCGTAACCGGAACCCTAACCACAGCCATAGGCCTAGCCCTAGCCATAGGCCTAGCCCTAATCCTAAAACTAATCATAACGCTAACCCTAGCCCTAGCCCTAACCTTAACTCTAACCCAGACCCTAACCCTAGCCCTAACCCAAGCCCTAACCTTAAACCTAACCCTAACCCTAACCCTAAACCTAACGCTAACAATAATGATAGCTCTAGGCCTAGCCATAGCCATAGCCCTAACCCTAACCATTACCCGAACCCTAACCACAGCCATAGCTCTAGCCCCAGCCATAGGCCTAGCCCTAGCCATAGGCCTAGCCCTAACCGTAAAACTAACCATAACGCTAACCCTAGCCCTAGCCCTAACCTTAACTCTAACCCAGACACTAAACCTAATCCTACCCCAAGCCCTGACCTTAACTCTACCCTAACACTAACACTAACGATAACGCTAAACGTAACTGTAAAACTAACCCTAATCCTAACCCTAACCATAGCCCTAAACCTATCCCTAACCTTCGCCCTAGCCTTAGCCCTAAACTAAACCTAACACTAACCCTATCCCTAAACCTAGCCCTGATTATAATCCTAACCCTGACCCTAGCCATAGCACTAGCCCAAGGCCTAAACTTAACCCTAACCCTAACCCTAAACCTCATGCTAAACCTAAACCTAGCTCTAGCCCTAGACCTAAACCTAACGCTAAATTAAACCTAATCCTAACCCTAACACTAACCCTAACCCTAACCCTAACCCTAACTCTAAGAACTAATCATAAAACTAATGCTAACCCAAGTCTTATCCCTGACCCAACCCTAACACAAGACATAACATTAACCATAACCCTAACCCTCATCTTAACATAAACCAAAACCTAACCCTAACCCTGACCCTGGCCATAAACAGAACCCTATCTCTAACACAAGCCATAACCCTAACCATAATTCTAACCCTAAGCCTAACAATAAACCCCAACCCTAATGCTAATCCTGCACTCACCTAACCATAACCCTAGCACAAACACTAACCCTAAACATCGCCCTACCCTAAGCCTTACCCAAACCCTAACCCTAACCCTAACCCCAATCCTAACCCTAATAATAACAATAACACTAGCCTTTCCCTAGCCCTAGCCCTAACCCTAACTGTAAAACAAACCCTAACCATAGCCCTAGCCCTAGACCTAGAATGAGGCCTAGCTCTAATCCTAACCTTAACACTAACCCTGACCCTAACCATAACCCAGCCCTAGCCCAACCCCTAACCTTAACAATACCCTAACCCTAAACTATCCCTAACCCTAACCCTAAACCTAATCATCACGCTAACTGTAATCCTAAACCTAACCCTAACCCTACACCTGACCTAGACCTAGCCCTAGCCCAAGCACTAATCCTAACCCTAACCCTAACCCTAGCCCTAACCCTAAATCTACCCTTAGCCCTAACACTCAACCTAAACCTAAACCTAACCATAACGCTAACTGTAACTGTAACCCTAACCCTAACCCTAATCCTAACCCTAACCATAGCCCTAACCCCAACTCTAGCCCTAGCCCTAGCCCTAGCCCTAACCCTAACCCTAACCCTAGCCAGATTTTAACCCTAACCCTAGCCCTAACCGTAACATTAAACCTAATCCTAAAGCTAGAACTAATCATAACACTAGAGCTAACTCCAGCACTAGCCCTAACCCCAACCCTAACAAGAGACATAACACTAACCCTAACGCTATCCCTAACCCTCGCCCTAAACGTAACACTAAAACTAACCCTAACTTGACCCTAGCCCTAACTAGAACCCTAACCTTAACCCTAGCCTTACCCTAACCAAACACTACCACTAACTCTAACATTAAATCTAATCATAACCCTAACCCTAATGCCAGAACTAATCATAAAACTAATGTTAACCCAAGCCCTAGCCCTAACCCCAACCCTAACACATGCATAACAATAACCATAACCCTAACCCTCTTCTTAACATAACCTAAACCTAACCCTAACACTGACCCTGGCCCTAAATAGAACCCTACCAGAAAAACAAGC
Organism: Sylvilagus bachmani; assembly: GCA_015711505.1. Classification (NCBI taxonomy): domain Eukaryota; kingdom Metazoa; phylum Chordata; class Mammalia; order Lagomorpha; family Leporidae; genus Sylvilagus; species Sylvilagus bachmani. Next base: position 130,574,121 of record CM027407.1, read on the forward strand.
CCTAACTGTAACCATAATTCTATACCTAACAATGACAATAAACCACAACCCTAACCCTAACGCTAGCCATACTCTAATCCTAAAGCTAGCCATAGCACTAACCCTAACCATAGCCCTACACTAAGACTTACCATAAAGCTAACACTAAAACTAACCCTAACCTTAATGCTAACTATAATCTAACCCTAGACCTAGACATAGCCCTAGCCTTAGCCCTAAACCTAATCCTAAATGTAACCCAAACCCTAACTATAGCCCTAGGCCTAGTCCTAACCCTAACCTTAACCCTAACCCTTGCCCTAGCCCATACCCTAAATTTAACCCTAACCCTAAAACTAACACTAACCCTAGCCCTATCCCTAACCTAACACTGAACCTAACCATCAACGTTAACAGTAATCCTAACCCTAACCCTAATCCAAACCCTAACTTTAGACCTAACCCTAACCCTAGGAATAGCCCTAGCACTAACCCTAATGCTAACCCTAACCCTAGCTCTAGCCCTCCCCATAATCATAAATCTAACCTTAACTCTAACACTAAACCTAACCGTACACTAACCATAACCATAACCCTAACCCTAACCCTAGCCCTAACCCTAATATTCAACCTAATCCTAAAGCTAACAGTAACCTTAACCCTAACCCTAAACCTAGAACTAATCATAACACTAGAGCTAAGCCTAGCACTAGCATAAACCACCAACATAACACGAGACATAACACTCACCCTAACCCTAACCCTAACCCTAACCCTCGCTCTAAATTTAACCCTAATACTGTCCCTATCCCTAACCCTAACCCTGATTCTAACACTAGCCCTAACCCTAACCATAATCATAACCCTAAACCTAGCACTAACCACCAACCCTAACCCTAACCTAGCCCTAGTCCTACAACTAACACTAACCCTAACGCTAATGCTATCCCTAACACTAGCCCTAGCCCGAACCATAACCCTAACACTAGGCCTAGCCCTAGCCCTAAGTAAAATGCTAATACTACCCTAGCACTAGCCCAAGCCCAAACCCTAATGCTAACCTTAACACTAGCCCTAGCTCTCGCCCTAACCCTATACCTAACCATAAACCTAACCCTAACACTAACCATAGCCCTAACCCTAAAACTAACCCTAGCCCAGACCATAACCCTAAACCTGACCCTATCCTTAGCCCTAGCCCAAGGCCTAATTTAACCCTAAACCTAACCCTAACCCTAACCCTAACCCTAGAACTAATCATTACACTAGCACAAAACCAGCCCTAGCCCTAACCCCAACTATAGCACGAGATATAACACTAAACATATTCCTAACCCTTGCTCTAAACGCAACACTAAACTTAACCCTAACTCAGATCATGCCCAAACTAGAACGCTAACCCATACACTAGCCCTAACGCTAACCATAATCCTAAGGCAAAACCAAACATTAAGCCTCAAACATAACCCTAATCCTAGGCCTACCATAACCCTAACCATAAATTTAGCCCTAAGCCTAGCACCCTAAACCTAACCCTAGACCTAGCCCTAGCCCTAACACTAACCATAACCCTAAACCTAACTGTAATGCTAACCATAACTGTAACCCTAACCCTAATGCTAACCCTTACCATAGCCGTAACTCTAACTTTAGCCCTAGCCCTTGCCCTAACCCTAATCCTAACCCTAACCCTTAACGCTAACCCGGACCCTAACCCTGGCCCTAGCCAAAACCCTAACTGAACCCTATCCCTAACCCTAACACTAGCCCTAATCCGAGCACTAGCCATAACCCTAACCCTAATGTTAAACCTAACCCTAACCCGAACCATAACCGTAGCACTAACCCTAAGCCTAACTCTAACCATAGGCCTAACCTTACCCCTAGCCCTGACCCGAGCCCTAGCCCTAATCCTAACCATAACGCTAAACCTAACCGTAATGCTAATCATAACTGTAACCCTAAACCTAACCCTAATCCTAACCCTAACCATAGCCCTAACCTTAACATTAGCCCTAGCGCTAGCCCTATCCCTAAATCTTACCCTAAAACTAGCCCTAATTTTAACCCTTACACTGACCCTAGACCTAGCCCTAGCCCCAAGACTAGCCTTAACCCTAACCCTAACCCTAACACTAACGCTAACCTTACCCTAGATCTAGCCCTAGCCCTAACCCTAACCCTAACGGTAACCCTACACCTAACACAAACCCTATCCCAGCCCTACCCCTAACATTAAACCTAATCCTAACGCTAACACTAACCTTAACCCTAATACTAAAGCCAGAACTAATCATAACACTAATGCTAACAAAGTCCTAGCCCTAACCACAACCCTAATACAAGACGTAACACTAACCATAACCCTAACCCTTGCCCTAAACGTAACCCTAAACCTAACCTAACACTGACCCTGTCCCTAAAGAGAACCCTACCTCTAACGCTAGCCCTAACCCTAACCATAATTCTAACCATAACCCTAAAAATAAACCCCAACCCTCACCCTATCTCTAACCCTAGCCCTACTAACCTTAAGCATAGCCCTATCCTAACCCTTACCCTCACCATAACCCTAACCTAACAGTAACCCTAACGCTAAAAATAATGCTAACCCTAGCCCTAAATCTAGCCCTAACCTTAAACTTAACCATAACCCAAACCCTAACCACAGCCCTATCCATAGACCTAGACCTAGTCTTAGACCTAAACCCAACCTTAACCATATATCTGACGCTAAACCTAACCCTAGCCAAAGCCCTAACCTTAACCCTAATGCTAAATGTAGCACTGAACCTGGCCCTTACCCAAATCCTAAACCTAAACTTAACCATCACACTAACTGTAACCGTAACCCTAAACCTAACCCTAATACTAACCTTACCCCTAACCCTAACCCTAATCCTAACCCTAAGCCTAACCCTAGCCCTAACCCTAACCCTAGACCTAGCCCTAGCCCTAACCCTAATGCTAACCCTAACCCTAGCTCTAGTCCTTACCCTAACAATAAATCTAACCCTAACACTAAACCTAACCCTAATCCTAAACCTAAACATGATGCTAACCATAACCCTAAACCTAACACTAGCCCTAAGCCCAATGCTAATGCTAACCCTAACACTAGACCTAACCCTAACCCTAGGCCTAGCCCTAGCCCTAAGCATAATGCTAATGCTACCCTAGCACTAGTCCTAACCCTATCCCTAACCCTAACACATTAATCCTAACCCTAACCCTCACCATAGCCCTAATCATAGTAGTGCTAACCCTTTACATAACCCTAAACCTAACCTCACTCTAACCCTAAACGTAACCCTAATTCTTGTGCTAAACGTAGCCCTAAAGCTAACCTTAACCCCAACACTAACCCTACCCTTAGAGCTACCCCTAACCCTAACCCTAGCACTAAACCTAACCCTAAGCCTAGCCCTAACTCTAACATTACATCAAACCCTAACTCTAACATTAACCCTAACCCTAACCCTAACTCTGACCGTAAAACTAGCACTAACCCCAGACCTGCCCTAATGCTAACCCCAGCACTAAATATAATGCTAACACTAACCGTAACCTCACCCTAAATCTAACCCTAAACCTAACCCTAACCCTGACCCTAGCCCTAACCTGAACCCTATAACTAACAGTAGCCATAATCCTAACCATAATCTAACACTTACCATACCCCTAAACCATAACCCTAAACCAAACCTAGCACTAAACGTAGCCACCACCCTAACCCTAACGCTAAGGCTAACCATAACACTAACCCTAACCCTAGCCCTACATTTAACACTACCCTTACCACTACCCCTAGCACCAGTCCTAACTTTACCATACTCCTATCTCTAACCCTAGCTCTAACACTAACACGAACACTAAACCTAACCCTCACCCTCGCACTAATCCTAAACTAAACGTAAAAAAAAAAACCTAGAAATAACCTTTCCCCTAACCCTAACCCTAGGCCTAATCATAACACTAGCGCTAATCCCAGGCATAGCACTAACCCTAACGTTACCCCTAACCCTAACCAAAACCCAAAGCATAACCTCAAACATAAACCTAACCCTAACTCTAACCATAAGCCTAACATTAACTCTAAGGGAAACCCTAACCCTAACCCTACACCTAGCCTTAACTCTAACACTACCCCTACGCCTACTCCTAATCCTAACTGTAACCCTAACACTCACACTAATGCTAAACATAACCCTAAACCTAACCATAGCACTAACTCTAACCCTAACCCTAACCTTAGCAAAAAACCTAAAATGAAACCTAACCCTAACCGTAGCTCTAACCCTAACCTTAAACCTAACCATAACACTAACACTAACATTAACCCAAACCATAATCCTCACTCTAGACCTACTCATAACAATAGTGCTAAGACTAACGCTAACCCTAAAACTAAACGTAACACTAACCCTAACACTAAAGCTAACTCTAACCTTAACATTAAATCTAACCCTAACCCTAGCAATAACCTTAGCCCTAACCCTAACCCTAGCCCTAATTATAAAACTAGAGTAACACTAGCCCAAACCCTAATGCTGAACCTAACCCTAGCCTTAGCCCTTGCCCTAACCCTAACCCTAACCTTAGCCCTAACCTGAAACCTAACTCTAACCCTACCCCTAACATTAACCATAATCAAAACCCTAACCCTAACCCTAAACCTAACCATCACCCTACACTAACACGAAACCTACACCTAAACATAACCCTAACTCTGACCTTAACCCTATTCCTAACCCTAAACCTAGTGCTAACCATAGCATTAACGCTAACGCTAACACTAACCAAAATATAGCACAAACCATAACCCCCACCCTAGCCCAAAGCCTAACACTAAGCCTAGCCCTAAAACTAACTTTAACCCCAACACTAACTTTAACACTAACGCTACCCCTGGCCCTAATCATAACACTAGCTATATCCCCAGCCCTAGCCCTAACCCTAACCCTAAATCTAGCCCTAACTCTAAACCTAACCCTAAGCCTAATCATAGTCCTAACCCTAACCCTAAACCTAAGCAGCCCTAAACCTAACCCTAAACCTAACCATCACCCTAACACTAACACGAAACATAACCCTAAACCTAACCCTAACCCTAACCCTAACTCTGACCTTAACCCTATTCCAAACCCTAAACCTAGTGCTAACCAAGGCCGTAATGATAACTCTAACACTAACCAAAATCTAGCACAAACCCTAGCCCTCACCCTAGCCCTAAACCTAACACTGAACCTAGCTCTAACCCTAAATTAAACCTAAGTCTAACCCTAACTTTAACCCTAACGCAACCCCTAGCCCTAAACATAATACTAGCTATATCCCCAGCCCAGCCCTAACCCTAACCCTAAACCTAACCCTAGCCCTAACCCTAACCATAACCTAACCCTAAACCTAGCCCTCGCGCTAACCCTAACCCTAAACCTAGCCCTAGCCCTAACCCTAACCCTAACTCTAGCCCTAGCCCTAACCCTAACCCTAACCCTAGCCCTAAACCTAGCCCTAACACTAAAACTAATTCTAAACCTAACCCGAGCGCTAGCCTTAGCCCTAACCTAACCCTAACACTAGCCCTAGCACTAACGCTAACCCTAACCCTAACACTAGCCCTAACCCTAGCCCAAGACCTAGCCGTAATGCTAACCCTAACCCTAGCCTTAGGCCTAGCACTAGCCAAACGCTAACCCTGAACCTAACACTAGTCTAACACTAACCCACAACCTAAACCTAACCCTGGTCGTAGCCCTAGTCCTAACCCTAACCCTAAGACTAGCCCTAGCCTTAACTCTAACCCTGGCCCTAGCCCTAGACCTATCCATAAACAAAATCCTAGCCATGGGCCTAGCCCAAGCCCTAACTCTAAAGCTAACACTAGCCCTAGCCCTAGCCCTAACACTAACCGTAACCCTAGCCCTAGCACTAACTATTAACCTATCCCTAAATCTAGCCCTAGCCCTAGACCTAACCCCAACCCTAGCCCTAACCTTAACCCAAACCTAGACCTAAACCTAGTCCAAGCTCGAAACCTAGCCAAACCCTAACCCTAGCCCTAACCCTAATCCTAGCCCTAGCCCTAGCCCTAGGCTTAACCCTAACACTAACGCTAAAACTAACGCTAACCCTAGCCCTAACCCTAACACTAACCCTAACCCTAACCGTAGCCTGAACACTAACCGTAGCCCTAACCCTAACCCTAACCCTAACCCTAGCCATAGCCCTAACCCTAACCCACAGCCTAGACCTAACCCTAGCCCTGACCGTAAACCCAGCGATAGCCCTAACCCTAACACTAACTCTAACCCTAGCCCTAGCACTAACCCTAAACCTAACCCTAAATCTAGCCCGAGCTCTTGCACTAACCCTAACTCTAGCACAAGCCCTAGCACTAAACATAAACCCAACCCTAAGCCAAGCCCTAACACTAAACCTAACGCTAACCCTAGTCCTAATGATAAACCTAACTCTAACACTAACCGTAGCCCTAGCACTAACCTAACCCTAAGTCTAACCCTAGCCCTAGCCCTAGCCCTAGCTCTAACCCTAACCCTAAAACTATCCCTAGGACTATCCCTAACAGTACCATGGCCCTAGGCCTAGCCCTAGCCCTAACCCTAAACCTAACCCTAACCCTAGCCCTAACCCTAACACTAGCCCTAACACTAAGACTAACCCTAACCATAGCCATAGCCCTAGCCTAGCCCTAAACCTAAACCTAGCTCTAGGTCTAGGTCTAGCAAACCATAACCCAAACCCTAACCCTAGTCTAACACTAACCCACACGCTATACCTAACCGTAGGCCTAGCCCTAACTCTAACCCTAGCCCTAGCCTAACCCTAAACCCAAGCCTAGCCCTAGACATAGCACGAAAACCTTACCCTAGCCCTAGCCCTAGCACTAGCCCTAAACCTAAACCTAAACCTAACCCTAGCCCTAGCCCTAGCCCCAATGCTTACCCTAACCCTAGCCATAGCCCTAACCCTAAACCTGACTCTACCCCAAACCCTAAACCTAGCCCTAATGCTAACCCTAGCCCTAACCCTAACCCTAGCCTTAGCACTAAACCTAACCTTAACTCTAGCCCTAACCCTAGCACTAACTCTAACCGTAAACTTAGCCCTAGCCCTAGCACTAACCCTAACCCTAATCCAGTCCCAGCCCTAGGCATAAACCTAAACCTAACCCTAACCCTAACCCTAGACCTAGCCCTAGCCCTAGCCCTAGCCCTAAACCATAACCCTAAACCTAGCCTTAGCCCTAGTCCTACACCTAGCCCTAACCCAAACCCTAGCCATAGGCCTAGCCCAAGACCTAACTCTAAAGCTAAAACTAGCCCTAGACCGAGCCCTAACCCTAACCATAACCCTAGCCCTAGCCATAATTCTAATCTATCCCTAAACCTAGCCCTAGCCCTAGACTTAACCCTAACCCTAGCCCTAGCCCTAGCCCTAAACCTAACCCAAACTCTAAACCTAAACATAGAACTAGCCCTAACCCTAATCCTAAACCTATCCCTAGCACTAGTCCTAGACCTTACACTAACCCTAGAAGTGAACCTAACCCAAACCCTAATCCTAGCCCTAACCCAAGCCCTAACTCTATCTGTAAACTTAGCCCTAGCCCTAGCCCTAGACCTAGCCCTAACACTAATCCTAGCCCTAGTCCTAACCCTAACCCTAACCCTAACCCTAACCCTAACCCTAACCCCAAGCCCAACCCCATTCCCAACCCCAACCCTTATCATAGCCCTAACCCATACCCACAAGCTGAACCTAACCCTAACCCTAGCCATAACCCTACCCTAAACCCAACCCTAACCCTAACCCTAAACCTAGCCCTAACCCTAGCCCTAGACCTAACCCTAAACCTAGGCCTAGCCCTAGCCCTAGCCCAAACCCTAACCATAGCCTTAGCCCTAGCCCTAGCCCTAAACCTAAACCTAGCCCTAGCCCTAACTCTAACCCTAACACTAACCCTAGCCCTAGTCCTAGCCCTAACCCTAACCCTAATCCTAGCCCTAGCCCTAGACCTAGCCCTAGACCTAGGCCTAGACCTAACCCTAACCCTAACCCTAACCCTAATCCTAAATCTAGCCCTAGTCCTAGCCCTTGCCATAACACTAACCCTGCCCCTAGCCCTTGGCCTAGCCCTGGTCCTAAAACTAACCCTAACCCTAGCCCTAGCGCTAGCCCTAACTGTAAACCTAAACATAGTCCTAGTCATAACCTTAAAACAACCCTAACCTTAACCTTAGCACTAGCCCTAAACCTAATCCTAGCCATAGCCCTAGCCTAACACTAACGCTAACGCTAACCTTAGCCCTAACCCTCGCTCTTACACTAGCACTAACGTTAACCCTAGCCATAACCCTACCATTAACCCTAGCTCTAGCCCTAGCCCTAAACCTAAACCTAGGCCTATAACTAGCCCTTAACCTCTACTTAAACATAGCCCTAGCCATAGCCATAGCCCTACTCTAACCCTAACCCTAACCCTAAACCTAACCATAACCCTAACGCTAAACCTAGCCCTAACCCTAACACTAACCCTAACCCTAGCCCTAACCCTAGCCCTAGACCAAGCCCTAACCCTAACCCTAACCCTAGCCCTAGCCCAGGTCCTAACCCTAACCACAACTTTAACCCTAGTCCTAGTCCTAGTCCTAGCCCGAGCCCTCGCCCTAACCCTAACCCTAACCCTAGCCATAGCCCTAGCCCTAGACCTAACCCTAACCCTAATGCTAACCCTAGTCCTAACCCTAACACTAACCCTAACCCTAGCCCTAACCCTAGCCCTAACCCTAGTCCTAGTCTAATACTAACCCACACCCTAAACCTAGCCACAGCCCAGGCACTAACCCTAACCCTAACCCTAACCCTAGCCCTAGCCCTAGCCCTAACCCTAACCACAAACCTAACCCCAGTCCTAGCCGTAGCCCTAGCCCTAGCCCTAGCCTTAGCCCTAACCCTAACCCTAACGCTAACCCTAGCCCTCACCCTAACAATAACCCTAACCCTAAACCTAGCCCTTGCCCTGGCCCTAATCCTAGTCTAACACTAACCCACACCCTAAACCTAATCCTAGCCCTAGCCCTAGCCCTAGCCCTGACCCTAACCCTAACCCTAAGCCTAGCCCTAACCATAACACTAACCATAACCCTAGCCCTAAACCTAGACCTAAACCAAGCCCTAAACCTAGCCCTAACCCTAACGCTAAACCTAACACTAGCCCTAGCCTTAACCCTAACCTAAACCTAACCCTAGCCCTAGCACTAACGCTAACCCTAACCCTAACACTAGCCCTAACCCTAGACCAAGACCTAGCCGTAATGCTAAGCCTAACCCTAGACCTAGGCCTAGCCCGAGCCTAACCCTAACCCTAGTCTAACACTAACCCACACCCTAAACCTAACCCTAGCCCTAGTCCTAGACCTAGTCCTAACCCAAACACTAGCCATAGGCCTAGGCCAAGCCCTAAATCTAAAGCTAACTATAGCCCTAGCCCTAGCCCTACCCTACATGTAACCCTAACCCTAGACATAATTCTAAACCTATCCCTAATCCTAGCCCTAGCCCTAACCCTAACCCACAGCCTAGCCCTAATCCTAGCCCTAGCCCTAACCCTAAACCTAACCCCAACCCTAGCCTTAACTTTAAATCTAACCCTAGAACTAACCCAAGCCCTAGTCGGAACCCTAGCCCAAACCCTAACCCTAGTCTAACCCTAAACCTAACCCAAGACATACCCCTAGCCCTAGCCCTAGCCCTAACACTAACACAAACGCTAACCCTAGACCTAACCCTAACACTAACCCTAACCTTAACAGTAGCCCTAACACTAACCGTAGCCCTAACCCTAAACCTAGCCCTAGCCCTAACCCTAACCCACAGCCTACACCTAACCCTAGACCTAGCCCTAAACCTAACCCTAACCCTAGCCCTAAATTTAACCCTAACCCTAGACCGAACCCAAGCCCTAGTCGGAACCCTAGCCCAAACCCTAACGCTAGCCTTAACCCTAAACCTAACCCTAGCCATAGCCATAGCCCTAGCCCTAGCCCTAGCCCTAACCCTAACACTAACGCTAACACTAGCCCTAACCCTAACACTAACCCTAAACCTAACCGTAGCCCTAACACTAACCGTAGCCCTAACCCTAACCCTAACCCTAAACCTAACCCTAACCCTAAACCTAGCCCTAGCCCTAAACCAAACCCACAGCCTAGACCTAACCCTAGCCCTAGCCCTAACACTAAACCTAACGCTAACCCTAGCCCTAGCCCTAACTAACTCTAGGCCTAGCCTAGCCCTAGCCATAACCCTAATCATAGCGATAGCCCTAACCCTAACCCTAACTCTAACCCTAGCCCTAGAACTAACCCTAAACCTAACTCTAAATCTAGCCCGAGCCCTAGCACTAACCCTAACTCTAGCGCAAGCCCTAGCACTAAACCTAAACCTAACCCTAACCCTAAACCTAGCATTAGCTCTAGCCATAACCTTAGCGCTAGCCCTAGTCCTAACCCTAATCATAACACTAATCCTAGTCCAAGTCCTGAGCCTATCCCTAACCCTAATGCCAAGCCCAAGCCAATCCAAACCCCAACACTCACCATAGCCCTAACACTTACCCACACACTAAACCTAACACTAGTCCTAGCCCTAAACATAAACCAAAGCCTAACACTAGCCCTAGCCCTAGCCATAGCCCTAGCCCTAACCATACCCCAAACCCTAACCCTAGACCTAGCCCTAGTCCAAACCCTACCCTAGCACTTGGCCTAGCCCTCACCCTAAACCTAACGCTAGCCCTAGCCCTAGCCCTAACCCTAACCCTAAACCTAAACCTAGCCCTAGCCCTAGCCCTAACCCTAACCTACCACTAGTCCTAGCCCTAGCCCTAACTCTAAACCTAACCCTAGCCCTAGCCCTAACCCTAACCCTAAACCTAAACCTAGCCCTAGCCCTAGCACTAACCCTAACCCTAAACCTAGCCCTAGACCTAGCACTAACCCTAACACTAACACTAGCCCTTAACCTAACCCTAGCCCTAACCTAACCCTAACCCTAGCCCTAGGCCAAGCCCTAGCCCGAACCCTAACCTAACGCTAACCCAAGACCTAACCATAGCACTAACCAAACTCTAACCCTAATCCTAGCCATAACCCTAACTCTAACCCTAAACCTAACCCTAGCCCTAAGCCCAAACCTAACTCTAACACTACCCCTAGCCCTAGCTCTAGCCCTAAATCTAACCATAACCCTACCCCTAGTAAAACCCTAAACCAACCCTAACCCTAGCACTAACCCTAGCCCAAGCCCTAGGCCTAACCCTAACCCTAACCCTAGCCCTAAACCGTAACTAACCCTAACCCTAACCCTAGCCCTAGTCCTAACCCTAACCCTAAACCTAGGCCTAAACATAGTCCTAGCCCTAGCCCTAGCCCAAACATAACCCTAACTCTAACCCTAGCCTTAGGCCTAACACTAACCCTAACCTAGCCCTAGGCCTACCCCTAACCCTAACCCTAAACATAACCCTAACCCTAGCCCTAACCCTAATCCTAATCCTAAACCTAATGCTAGCACTAGCCCTAGCGCTAGCCGAAACCCAAACCTACACCCTAACCCTAGAACTAACCCTAAACCTAGCCCTAAACCTAACCCTAACCTTAACCCTAGCCACAGCCCTACCGGAACCCTAAACTAACCCTAGCACTAAGCCTAGCCCTAACCGTAACCCTAACCATAACCCTAGCCCTGACACTAACCCACAACCTAAACCAAACCCTAGCCATAGCCTGAAACCTAACCCTACCATAGCCCTAGTCCTAACCCTAGCCCTAAACCTAACCCTAACCCTAAACCTAGCCTAGGCGTAACCCTAACCCTAGCCCTAGCCCTCACCCTATCCTCACCTTAGCCCTAGCATTAGCCCTAACCCTAACCCTAACCCTAGCCCAAGGCCTATCCCTAAACCTACCCTAACCCTAGATCTAGCCCTAGACCTAACCCTAAAGCTAACACTACACCTAGCCCTACCCTAACCCTAGCCCTAACCCTAACACTAAACCTATCCATAGCAGTAGCCCTAGCCCTAACCCTAAACCTAAACCTAGCCCAAGGTCTAGCCCTAGCCAAACCCTATCCCTAACCCTAACCCTAGTATAACACTAACCCACACCCTAAACCTAACCCTAGCCCTAACCCTAATCCTAACCCTAGCCATAAACCTAACCCTAACCCTAACCATAGACCTAGCCCTAACCCTAAACCTAAACCTAGCTCTAGACCTTGCCCTATACTTAAACCTAACCCTAACGCTAACCCTAGTCCTAAACCAACTCTATCCCTAACCTAGTCCTAACCCTAACCATAACTCTAACCCTATCCCTAACCCTAACCCTAACCCTAATCCTAGCCTAGGCGTAACCCTAAACCTAGTCCTAGCCCTCACCCTACCCCTCACCCTATCCCTAGCTTTAGCCCTAACCCTAACCCTAGCCCAAGGCCTATCCCTAAACCAACCCTAACCCTAGATCTAGCCCTAGCCCTAAACCTAAAGCTAACCCTAAACCTAGCCCTAACCCTAACACTAAACCTAACCATGGCCATAGCACTAGCCCGAACCCTAAACCTAATCCTAGCCCTAGGTCTAGCCCTAGCCAAACCCTATCCCTAACCCTAACCCTAGTATAACACTAACCCACACCATAAACCTAACCCGAGCCCTAGCCTAACTCTAACCCTAACCCTAAACCAAGCCCTATCCTTAACCCTTAACCTAGCCCTAACCCTAGACCTAGCCATAAACCTAACCCTAATCCTAGCCCTAGTGCTAGCCCTAAACCTCAACCTAACCCTAGCCCTAGCCCTAGCCCTAAGCCTAACACTAACCCTAGACCTAGCCCTAACCCTAACCCTAACACTAAAACTAGCCCTAGCCCTAGACCTAACCCTAACCCTAGCCCTAACCATAACCCTAGCCCTAAACCTAACCCTGACCCTAAACCTAAACCTAGCCCTAGCCCTAACCCAAACCTAGCCCTAACTCTAACACTAACCTAACCCTAGTCCTACTCCTAGCATAGGCCTAACACTAAGCCTAAACCTAATACCAGCACTAGCCCTAGCCCTAGCCCTAAACCTAAGCCTAAACCTGACCCTAGCCCTGATCCTAACCGTAAACCTAAACCTAGGCCTAACTCTAACCCTAGCCCTAACCCTAAACATAACCCTAAACCGAAACATAGCCCTAGCCCTAACCCTAAACTAACACTAGTCCAAGCCCTAGCCCTAACCCGAACCCTAGACCTAGACCTAGCTGTAGCCATAACGCTAACCCTAACTCTAACCCTAGCCCTAAACATAAACCGAAACCTAACACTAACCCTAGACCTAGCCCTAAACCTAAACCTAAACCTAGACCTAACCCTAGCCTTGGTCCTAGCCCTAGCAATAATGCTAACACTAAACCTAACCCTAGACCTAGCCCTAGTCCTAGCCCTAACCCTAACCCTAACCCTAAACCTAACCCTAGTCCTAACCCTTGCCGCAACCCTAACCCTAAACCTAGCCCTTGCCCTAACCCTAACCCTAGCCCTAGTTCTAACACTAACCTTAGTCCTAGCCCTAGCCCTAGCCCTAACCCTAACTCTAACCATAGCCCTAGCTCTAGCCCTAGCCCTAACCCTAACCCTAGCCCTTGACCTAATCCTAGCCCTAACACTAACACTAACACTAACCCTAACCAGAGCCCTAGCCCACACCCTAAACCTAACCCTAACCGTAGCCCTAACCATAAACCGAAAGCTAACCCTAAGCCTATACCTAGCCCTAACTCTAACCCTAACCCTAGCCCTAACCCTATCCTAGAACTAGCCCAAGCCATAACGCTAACCCTAATCCTAACCCTAGACCTAGTCCTAACCCTAACCCTAACCCATCCCTAACGCTAAACCTAACTCTAACCCTAACCCTAGCCCAAGCCCTAACCGTAACCATAACCATAGCTCAATCCTAACACTAAACTAAACCAAGCAATAAACCTAACCCTAACCCTAGTCCTAACCCTAGCCCTAGCCCTAGCCCGAGACCTAGCCCTAAACCTAACCCTAGCCCTAGCCCTAGCCCTAACTGTAACCCTAACCCTAGCCCTAGTCTAACCCTAACCCAACCCTAGCCTTAAACCTAACAATAACTCTAACCCTAACCCTATCCCTAGATCTAACGCTAACCCAAAACCTGGTCCAGGCCGGAGCCCTAATCCTACCCAAAACCCTAGCCTTAAAACTAACCCTAACCCTAGCCCTAGCCCTAGTCCTAACACTAACCCTAACCCTAACACCAACCCCAACGCCAAAACCAATTACAACGCTAACCCTAATCCTAACCCTAGCCCTAATCCTAAACCTAATCCTAACCCTAGCATTAGCCCAGGCCCTAGCCCTAGCCCTAACCCTAACCTTAACCCTACCCTTACACTAACCCTAACCCTAACCCTAGCCCTAACCCTAGCATTAGCCCTACACCAAGCCCTAATCCTAAACATAAACCTAGCCCTAACCCTGAACCTAGTTCTAGCCCTAAACCTAATCCTAGCCCTAGCCGTAACTACAACCCTAAACCTAGCTCTAACCCTAACCCTAGCCCTTAACCGAAACCCAACCCTAGCCCTAGCCCTAGCCCGAGCCCTAGCCCTAGCCCTAGCCCTAACCCGGACGCTAACACTTGCACTAGACCTAGCACTAGCCCTAAACTTAACCCTAACCCTAGCCCTAACCCTAACCCCAACTCTAACCCTAACCCTAACCCTAACCCTAGCCCTAAACCTAACCCTAATCCTAGCCCTAACCCTAACCCCAACTCTAACCCTAACCATAACCCTAACCCTAGCCTTAGCACTATCCCTAACCCTAGGCCTAGCCCTCGCCAATCCCTAACCCCAATACTAACCCTAGCGCTAGCCCTAGCCCTAACCCTAGGCCTAACCCTAACCCTAACCCTAGACCTAGCCCTAACAATATACCTAACAATAACCGTAAACCTAAAACTACTCCTAGCACTAACCCTAACCCTAAACCTGTCCCCAAACATAACCCTAACCCTAGCCCTAACCCTAACAATAACTCTAACCCTAACCCTATCCCTAGATCTAATGCTAACCCTAACCCTAGCCGTAGCCCTATTCCTACCCAAAACCCTAGCCCTAAACATAACCCTAGCCCTAACCCTATGCCTAACACTAACCATAGACATAGAACTAGCCCTAACCCTAACACTAAAACTAGCCCTAAACTCTAACCCTAACCCTAACCCTAGACCTAACCCTAACCCTAGCCCTAAACCTAACCCTAGTCCTAACCCTAACCCTAGCCCTTACCCTAACCCTAACCCTAGCACTAACCCTAGCAATAGCCCTACACCAAGCCCTAACACTAAACATACACCTGGCCCTAACCCTAACCCTAGCCCTAGACCTAACCCTAACCCTAGCCCTAGCCGTAACCGCAACCCTAACCCTAGCCCTAACCCTAACCCTAGCCCTAACCCTAACCCTAGTCCTAGCCCTAAACCTAACACTAGCCGTAAACCAAACCCTAGCCCTTACCCGAACCCAAACCCTAGCCCTAGCCCTAGCTCTAGCCCTAGCCCTAACCCGGACCCTAACACTAGCCCTAGCCCTAGCCCTAGCCCTAGCCCTAGCCCTACACCTAACCCTAAACCTAACCCTAGCCCTAAACCTAACCCCAACTCTAACCCTAACCCTAACCCTAACCCTAGCATTATCCCTAACCCTAGGCCTAGCCCTAGCCAATCCCTAACCCCAACACTAAACCTAGCGCTAGCCCTAGCACTAACCATAGGCCTAACCTTAACCCTAACCCTAGACCTAGCCTTAACAATAACCCTAAAAATAACCCTAAACCTAGAACTACTCCTAGCACTAACCCTAACCGTAAACCTGTCCCTAAACATAAACCTAACCCTCACAATAACTCTAACCCTAACCCTATCCCTAGACCTAACGCTAACCCTCAACCTAGGCCAGGCCATAGCCCTAACCCTACCCAAAACCCTAGCCCTAAACGTGACCCTAGCCCTAACCATACACCTAACACTAACCATATACATAGCCCTAGCCCTAACCCTAACGCTAACACTAGCCCTAACCCCAACCCTAACCCTAGCTCTAACCCTAACCCTAGACCTAAACCTAACCCTAGCCCTAACCCTAACCCTAGCCCTAACCATAACCCTAGCACTTACGCTAAACATAACCCTAGATCTAGCCCTAGCCCTAGCCCTAACCCGGACCCTAACACTAGCCCTAGCCCTAGCACCAGCCCTAGCACTAACCCTAACCCAAACATAGCCCTAACCATAACCTAACTCTAAATCTAACCATAGCCCTAGCTCTAACTCTAACCCTAGGCCTAGCCCTAGCCCTAGGCCTAACCCTAACCCTAGCGCTAGCCCTGGCCCTAATCCTACACTAAACCTAACCCTAACCCTAACCCTAACCCTAACCCTAACACTAACCCAAATCCTAGCCCTAGCCCAAACAATAACCATAACACTAACCCGAAACCTAGCCCTAGCCCGAGCCCTAACCCTAACCCTAACATTAACCCTAGCCCTAAACCTAAACCTAAACATAGCCATAGCCTTAACCCTAACCCTAATGATATCTAGCCCTAGCCCTAGGATTAACCCTAACACTAACCATAGCCCTAACATAAACCCTAACCCTAACCGTAACCCTAAAACTAGTCTAACACTAAACCACACCCTATACCTAAACCTTTCCCTAGCCCTAGCCCTAACCCTAACCCTAACCCTAGAACTAGCCCAAACCATAACCCTAACCATAGCCCTAGGGCTAGCCCTAGCACTACCCCTAAAAATAACCGTAACTCTAACACTAACCTAGTCCTAATCATAACCCTAGCCCTAAACCTGAACCTAACCCTAACCCTAACCCTAACAATAGACCTAACCCTAACATTAGCCCTAGCCCTAGCCCGAACACTAACCCTAACCTTAACCATATCCCTAGCTCTAGCCCTAGCCCTAATCACAAACCTAAACCTAACCCTCGTCCTAACCCTACTGTAACCCAAACCATAACACTAGCGCTAGCCCTAAACCTAGCCCTAGCTCTAGCCCTAGGCCTAGCCTTAAACCTAAAGCTAAACCTAGACCTAGCCCTAGCCCTAACCCCAACCCTAACCCTAGCCCTAACCCTAAACATAGCCTGAACCTAATCCTAGCCCTAACCCTAAGGCTAGCCCTAAACCTAAACCTAAACCTAACCCTAACCCTAGCCCTAGCCCTAGCCCTAGCCCTAACCCTAACCATAACTCTAACGCTAGCCCTGGCCCTAGCACTAGCCCTAACCCTAATAATAACCTTAACTCTAGTCCTAGCCCAAGCCCTAAAAATAACCCTAACCCTAGTCCTAGACCTAGCCCTAGCCCTAACATTAACCCTAACCCTAACCCTAACCCTAACCCTAACCCTAACTCTCAACCTAACACTATGCTTATCCCTAACACTAACCCTAGGCCAGGCCTAGCCCTAGCCCTAACCCTAATAATAACCCTAACCATAGGCCTAGCCATAACTCTAACCCTAAAACTAACCCAAGCCTAGCCCTAACCCTAGCACTAACCATAACCCCAACCCTAACCATGGTCCTAGCCCTAGCCCTATCACTATCCCTAAACCTAACCCTAACCCTAACCCAAACCCTAACCCTAACCCTAACCCTAATCTCAATCTAAAACTACGCCTATCCCTAACCCTACACCTAGGCCAGGCCCTAGCCCTAGCCCTAGCCCTAACCCTAACCCTAGCGCTAGGCCTAGCCCTAACCCGAACCATAACCATAACCCTAACCCTAGCCCTAGCCATAACTCTAACCCTAAAACTAACCCAAGCCTAGCCCCAGCCCTAGCCCTAGCACTAACACTAACCCTAACCCTAACCCTAGCCCTACCCTAAACCTAACCCTAACCCTAACCCTAACCCTTACCCCAGCCTAGCCCTAGCACTAATCATTACCCTAACCCTAGCCCTAACCCTAACACTAACCGTAGTCTAACACTAACCCACAACCTAAACCTAACCCTAGGCCTAGCCCTAGCCCTAGCCCTAGTCCTTGCCCTAGGCTTAAACAAAAACCTGACCTTAAAATAGCCCTAACCCTAACCCTAACCATAGCCCAAGCCCTAACCCTTACCCTAACATGAAACCAAACCCTAGCCCTAAACATAACCTTAGCCCTAACCCTAACACTAAACCTAAACATAGACATAGCCCTAGACCTAAACTTAAACTTAACCCTAGCCCTAAACCTAACCCTAGGCCAAGCCCTAGCCCTAGCCCTAGCCCTAGCCCTGACTGGGATCTTAACACTAGCCCTAGCCCTAGCCCTAGTCGTATCACTAACCCTAACCCTAACCCTAGCCCTAGCCCCAACCCTATCTCTAACCCTAAACCTAGCACTAGCCCTAAACCTAACCCTAGGCCTAGCCCTAGCCCTAGCCCTAGTCCTAACCCTAACCCTAACCCTAGCCCTAGCCCTAACAATAACCCTAACACTAACCCGAAACCTAGCCCTAGCCCTAGCACTAACCCTAACCCTAACCCTAACCCTATCCTTAACACTAACCCTAACCATAGCCCTAACCCTAACCCTAACTCTAACACTAAACTTAGCCCTAGCCCTAACCCTCAACCTAACCCTAACCCTAGCCCTAACCCTAACCCTAACCCTAACGCTAGCCCTAAACCTACCACTAGCCCTAACCATAACCCTAACCCTAACCATAGACATAGCCCTAGCCCTAAACTTAACTCTAACCCTAGCCCTAGCCCTAACCCTAACAATAGCCCTAACCCTAACCCTAACATTAACCCTAGTCCTAACCCTAGACCCAGCTCTAGACCTAACGTAAACCTAACCCTATACCTAACCCTTGCCCTAGCCCTAAACCTAACACTAACCCTAACCCTTACTGTAGCCCTAAGCCTAACGATAACTCTAACCCTAACCCTAGCCCTAGCACTAACACTAACACTAAACCTAGGCCTAGCCCTAGCCCTAGCCCTAACCCTAACCCTAGCCCTAAACCTATCCCTAAACCTAGACCTAGCCCTAATCCTAACCCTAGGACTAGCTGTAGCCCTTGGCCTAACCCTAGTCCTAACCCTAACCGTAACCCTAACCCTAACCCTAGCACTAGCCCTAGACCAAGAAATAACAATAAACCTAACACTAGCCCCTGCCCTCACCCTAACACCAACCCTAACCCTAGCCCTAACCGTAACCCTAGCCCTTAAGCTAACCCTCATCCTAAACTTAACATTAGCCCTAACCTAAGCCTAAACCAAATATTAGACCTAACCCTAGCCCTAGTCCTAACCCTAACAATAACCCTAACACTAAACCGAAACATAGCCCTAGCCCTAGCACTAACCCTAACCCTAACCATAACCCTATCCTTAACCTTATACCTAAACCTAGCCCTAACCCTAACCCTAACTCTAACACTAAACCTAGCCCTAGCCCTAACACTCAACCTGACCCTAAACCTAGCCCTAACCCTAAACCTAACCCTAGTCCTAAACCTAACCCTAGCCATAACCCTAACCCTAACCCTAAACCTAACCCTAACCACAGACATAGCCCTAGCCTTAAACTTAACTCTAACCCTAGCCCTAGCCCTAACCCTAAACCTAGCCCTAACCCTAACCCTAGCCCTAAACCTAAACCTAACCTCAGACCAAACCCTAGCCCTAGCACTAACCGTAACCCTAACCCTAAACCTAATGCTACCCCTAGCCCTAGCCCTAACCCTAACCCTAACCCTAACCCTAACACTAACCCTAGTCCTAACCCTAGACCTAGCTCTAGACCTAACCTAACCCTAACCCTAACCCTATACCTAACCCTAGCCCTAGCCCTAACCCTAACCCTAACCCTAACCCTAACACTAACCTTAGTCCTAACCCTAGACCTAGCTCTAGACCTAACCTAACCCTAACCCTAACCCTATACCTAACCCTAGCCCTAGCCCTAACCCTAACCCTAAACCTAACCCTTAATGTAGCCCAAACCCTAACGATAACTCTAACCCTAACCCTAGCCCTAGCCCTAACACTAACCCTAACCCTAGGCTTAGCCCTAGCCCTAGCCCTAACCCAAAC
This sequence comes from Sylvilagus bachmani, assembly GCA_015711505.1. Lineage (NCBI taxonomy): Eukaryota > Metazoa > Chordata > Mammalia > Lagomorpha > Leporidae > Sylvilagus > Sylvilagus bachmani. The sequence continues at coordinate 130,594,323 of CM027407.1, forward strand.
CCTAGCCCTAACCCTAGCCCTAAACCTAGACCTAGCCCTAACAATAAACCTAGGACTAGTCATAGCCCTAGGCCTAACCCTAACACTAGACCTTACCCTAACATTAATCCTAAACCTAGCACTAGCCCTAGCCCTAAACCTAACCCTAAAACTAGCCCTAGCCCTAATCCTAGTCCTAACCCTAACCGTAACCCTAACCCTAACCCTATCACTAGCTCTAGACCTAGAAATAACCCTAAACCTAACCCTAGACCCAGCCATCGCCCCAACACCAACACTAACCCTAGCCCTAACTCTAACCCTAGCCCTAACACTAACCATAGCCCTTACCCTAAAAATCACCCTAACCCTAACACTAACCCTAGCCCTAAGCATAACCCTAACATTAGACCTGATCCTAGCCCTAGCCCTAACCCTCAGCATAATGCTCACCCTAGCCCTAGGCCTAACACTAACCCTAGGCCCAGCCCAAGTCAAGCCATAACCCTAACCCTGGCGCTAGCCCTAGCTCTAACCCTAGACCTAACCCTAACCCAAACCCTAACCCTAGCCCTAGTCCTAACACTAACCTGAGCCCTAGCCCTAGTCCGAATGCTAACTCTAACCATAAACCTAGCCCTAGCCCTAGCCCTAGCCCTAGCCCTAGCCCTAACTTTAAACGTAACCCTAGTCCTAATTCTAAATGTAACCCTAACCATAAGCTTAGCCCTAACCCTAAAACTAACCCGAGCCCTAGCACTAGCCCTGAACCTAAACCTAACCCTAGTCCTAGCCCTAGCCCTAACCCTAACCCTAGCCCTAACCCTAAACCTAACCCTAACCCTAACCCTAGCCCTAAACCTAACCCTAACCTCAGACCTAACCCTAGTCCTAGCACTAACCGTAACCCTAACCCTAAACCTAGTGCTACCCCAGCCCTAGCCCTAAACCTAACCCTAACCCTAACCCTAAATTTCAACCTAAAACTAGCCCTAGCCCTAACCCTAACCATAGGCCAGGCCCTAGCCCTAGCCCTAACCCTAAACCTAGCCCTACCCCTAGCCCTAGCCCTAACCCTAACCCTAACCCAAACCCTAACCCTAGCCCAAAAACTAACCCTAACCCTAACACTAACACTAAACCTAGCCGTAGCCCTAGCACTAACCCTAACACTAACTCTAACCATAACCATAACCCTAACACTAGCCCTAACCCTATTCTAACACTAACCCACACCCTAAACCTAACCCTAGCCCTAGCTCTAGCCCAAACCCTAACCGTAACCCTAGAACTAGACATAACCCTAACCCTAACCCTAGCCCTAACCCTAAACCTAACCCTAACCCTACCTTAACCCTACCATTAGCCCTAACACTAACCCTAAACCTAACCCTAGAATTAGCCCTAACACTAACCCTAACCCTAACCCTAGCCCTAGCCCTAAACCTAGCCATGGCCCTAGCCCTAGCCCTGACCCTAAACTTTACCCTAGCCCAAGCCCATGCCCTAAACCCAACCCTAACCCTAGCCCTAAACCTAATCCCAGCCGTAACCCAAACCCTAGCCCTAATCCTAACCCTAGCACTAAGCCTAACCCTAACCTTAAACCTAACCCTAGCCCTAGCCCTAACCCTAAACGTAACCCTAGTCCTAGCCCTAAATGTAACCCTAACCATAACCTTAGCCCTAACCCTAAAACTAACCCTAGCCCTAGCACTAGCCCTGAACCTAAACCTAACCCTAGACCTAGCCCTAGCCCTAAACCCAACCATAACTCTAGCCCTAACCCTAAACCTAGACCTAACCCTAACCCTAGCCCTAAACCTAACCCTAACCTCAGACCTAACCCTAGCCCTAGCACTAACCGTAACCCTAACCCTAAACCTAGTGCTACCCCTAGCCCTAGCCTTAAACCTACCCCTAACCCTAACCCTAACCCTAAATTAAACCTAACACTAGCCCTAGCCATAACCCTCATCCTAGGCCAGGCACTAGCCCTAACCCGAACCCTAAACCTAGCCCTAGCCCTAGCCCTAACCCTAACCCAAACCCCAACCTTAACCCTAGTCCTAAAGATAACTCTAACCCTGACACTAACACTAAACCTAGCCCTAGCCCTAGCTCTAGCCCTAACCCTAAACCTAACCCTATACCTAACACTAGCCCTAGCACTGACGCTCACCCGAACAATAAACCTAGTCCTAGACCTAGCCCAGCCGTAAACCTAACCCTATCTCTAACCGTAGCCTGAAATGTAACGATAACTCTAACCCTAAGCCTAGCCCTAGCCCTAACGCTAACCCTAACCCTAAACCTAGCCCTAGCCCTAGACCTAGTCCTAACCCTAACCCTAAACCTAAACTTAATCCTAACTCTAACCATAAACCTAACCCTAGCCCTAGCCCTAGCCCTAACCCGAACCGTAACCCTAACCCTAACCCTAGTCCTAGCCCAAGACCTAGTCCTAAACCTAACCCTAAACCTAACCCTAGCACAAGCCCTAACCCTAACCCTAACACTAACCCTAGCCCTAGACCTATCCCTAGCCCTAACCGTAACCCTAACCCTAACCCTAACCCTAACCCTAAACTTAACCTAGCCCTAGCCCTACCACTAACCCTAACCCTAACCCTATTCTAACACTAAACCACACCCTAAACCTAACTCTAACCCTAGCTCTAGCCCTAACCCTAACTCTAACCCTAGATATAGCCCTAATCCTAACCCTAACCCTAGCCCTAACCCTAAACCGAACTATATCCTAACCCTAGTACTAGCCCTAACAATAACCCTAACAGTATCTCTAGCCCTAGCCCTAACGCTAACCCTAGCCCTAACCCTAGCGCTAGCGCTATCCCTAGCCGTAACCCTCTCCCTAAATCTAAGCCTAGTCCTAACCCTATCCTTAACCCTAACCACAGACATAGCCCTAGCCCTAACCTTAACACTAAACCTAGACCTAGCCCTAAATTTAACCCTAGCCCTAACCCTAACCCTACCCTAACCCTAGTCCTAAACCTAGCCCTAGCTCTAGCCCTAACCCTAAACCTAACCCTACACCTAACCCTAGCCCTAGCACTAACCCTAACCCTAACCCTCGTCTAACAATAAACCACACCCTAAACCTAACCCTAGCCCTAGCCTAAGCACTAACCCTAACCACAATGCTAGAACTAGCCCTAACACTGACTCTAAACCTAACCCTAGCCCTAGCCATAGCCCTAGCCCTAGCCCAAGCACTAACCCTATACCCAACCCTAGCCCTAGCCCTAGTCCTAGAACTAGCACTAACCCTAACCCTAACCCTAACCCTAACCCTAACTCTAACCCTATTCTAACACTAACCCACACCCTAAACCTAACCCTAGCCCTAGCTCTAGCCATAACACTAATCCTAGGCCTAACCCAAACCTAGCCCTAACACTAACCCTAACCCTAAACCTAACCCTAGCCTTAAACCCAACCATAACTCTAAACCTAAACCTAGCACTAGCCCTAGCCTTAATCCTCCCCATGGTCTAGCCCTAGCCCTAGCCCTAACCCTAACACTAGCGCTAGCCCTAGACCTAACCCTAGCCCTAACCCTAACCATAACCAAGCCCTAGTGCTAGCAACATCCCTAACAATAACCCGAAACCTAGCCCTAGCCCTAGCACTAACCCAAAACGAAACCCTGACCCTATCCCTAACCCTAACCCTAACCCGGCCCTTACACTAACAATAACACTAACACTAACACTAACTCTAATACTAACCCTAGCCTTAACCCTAACCCTAACCCTAGTCCTAACCCTAGCCCGAGCTCTAGGACTAACCCTAAACCTAACCCTATACCTGACCTTGCCCTAGCACTAACCCTAACATTAACACTAAACTATCCTAGCCCAAGCCCTAACCATTAACCATAACCCTAAACCTATCCAGAGTACTAACCCTAACCATAACTCTAACACTAAGCCTAGCCATAGCCCTAACACTAACCCTAACCCTAAAACTAGCCCTAGCCCTAGACCTAGACCAAACCCTAACCCTAACCCTAACCCTAGCGCTAACCCTAGCACTAACCCTAGAGCTAGCAATAACCCTAAACCTAAACCTTGCCCCAGCCCTCGCCCTAACCCTAGCCCTAACCCTAACACAACCCCTAACTCTAACCCTAGCCCTAAACCTAACCCTAGACCTAACCCTAACACTAGCCATTACCCTAACCCTCACCCTAAACTTAACAGTAGCCCTAGCCTTATACCTAACCCTAATATTAGACCTAACCCTAGCCCTAGCCCTAACCCTCAGCATAATGCTAACCCAAGTCCTAGCCCTGGCCTGAGCACTAACCCATACCCTAACCCTAATCCTAGCCCTAACCCTAACGCTAACCCTAGCCCTAGCCCTAGACCCAACCCTAGGCCTAGCCCTAGCCCTTGCCTTAACCGCAACCCTAATTCTACCCCTAAACCTATCCCCAGCCGTAACCCAACCCTAGCCCTAACCCTAACCCTAGCACTAACCCTAACCCTAACACTAACCCTAAACCTAACCCTAGCCCTAGCCCTAACCCTAAGACTAAACCTAACCCTAGCCCTAGCCCTAGCCCTACCCCTAACACTAACCCAAACCCTAGAACTAACAGTAATCCTAACCCTAACCCTAGCCCTAGCCCTAACCCTAACCAGAGTCCTAGCCCTAGCCCTAGCCCTAGCCCTAGCCCTAGCCCTAGCCCTAACCCTAACCCTAACCCTAGCCCTAATGCTAATCCTAACCCTAACCCTAAACCTAACACTTGTCCTATCACTAACGCTAACGCTATCCCTAGCCCTAATCTAGCCCTAGACCTAGCCCTAACCCTAACCCTAACTCTGGATCTAGCCCTAGACCTAATCCTAACCCTAACCCTAAACCTAACCCTAGTCCTAACCCTAACCATAACCCTAACCCTAACCCTAGATGTAGCCCTAAACATAACCCTAACACTAACCCTAAACATAGCTGTAGCCCTAGCACTAACCCTGCCACTAACTCTAACCCTAACCCGAACACTAACCCTAACCCTATTCTAACACTAACCCACACCCTAAACCTAACCCTAGCCCAAGCTCTAACTCTAACCCTAACCC
>CM027407.1:130604415-130618780 GCA_015711505.1 Sylvilagus bachmani
CTAGCACTAGCCCTAGACCTAGAAATAACCCTAAACCTAACCCTAGACCCAGCCCTCACCCTTGCAATAACACTAACCCTAGCCCTAACCCTAACCCTAGCCCTAACACTAATCCAGGCCTTACCCGAACCCTCATCCTAAACTTAACACTAGCCCTAGCCTAAGCCTAACCCTACAATAAGAGCTAACCCTAGCCCTAGACCTAACCCTCAGCATAATGCTCACCTTAGCCCTAGGCCTAATCCTAACCCTAGGCCGAGCCCTAGCCCTAGCCCTAACCCTAACCCTAAAACTGGTGCAAGCCCTAGCCCTAGCCCTAGCCCTAACCCAAACCCTAACCCTAACCCTAGCCCTAGCCCTAACCCTAACCTGAGCCATAGCCCTGGTGCGAATGCTAACCCTAACCATAAACCTAGCCCTAACTCTAGCCCTAGCCCTAGCCCTAACCCTAAACGTAACCCTAGTCCTAACCCTTTTGTAACCCTAACCATAACCTTAGCCCTAGCCCTAACCCTAACCCTAGCCCTAGCCCTAGCCATAACACTAAACCTAGGCCTAGCCCTAACCCCAACCTAAACCATAGCTCTAACCCTAACACTAGCCCTAGCCCTAACCCTCACCCTATACCTAACCCTAACCCTAACCCTAACCCTAGCCCTAGCCCTAGCCCTAACCCTAACCCTAACCCTAACCCTAACACTAATCCTAGCCCTAACACTAACCCTAACCGTAACCCTAACCCTAGCCCTAACCCTCACCCTATACTTAACCCTAAATTTGATCTTAAACCTAGCCCTAACCCGAAACCTAAACCTAACACTAGACCTAGTCCTATAACTAACCCTGAAAGTAAACCTAACCCTAGCTCTAGACATAACCCAAATCCTAACCCTAGCCTTAAACCTAACCCTAGCCCTAACCCTAACCCTAGCCCTAAACCTAACCCTAGCCCTAACCCTAACCCTAACCCTAAACCTAACACTATCCCTAGCCCTAACCCTAACCCTAAACCTAGACCTAAACCTAGCCCTAGCCCTAACCCTAACCCTAACACCAACACTCACCCTAAACCCTAATCCTAACTCTAACTCTAACCCTAGCCCTAGCCCTAACCCTAACCCTAATCCTAGCATTAGCCCTAACCCTAATCCTAGCCCTAACAATAACCCATTCTTTAAACCTAACCCTAGCCCTCACTCTAACCCTAACACTAACCATAGCCCTAGCCCTAGCCCTAAACCATTTCTAGCCCAATCCCTATACCTAGCCCTAACACTAAACCTAGCCCTAGACCTAGCCCTAGCCCTAACCCTAGACCTAACCCTAACCCTAGCACTAGCACTAGCCCTAGCCCTAACCCAAACCCTAAAACTAGCCGTAGCCCTAACCCTAGCCCTAACCCTAACCCTAAACCTAACCCTAGTCCTAACCCTAACTGTAACCCTAACCCTAAACCTAGGACTAGCCCTAGACCTAGAAATAACCCTAAACCTAACCCTAGACCAAGCCATCGCCTCAACACCAACACTAACCCTAGCCCTAAACCTAACCCTAGCACTAGCACTAGCCCTAGCCCTAGAACTAGCCCTAGCCCTAACTCTAACCCTAGCACTAGCACTAGTCCTAGCCCTAACCCTAACCTAACTCTTGCCCTAGGCCTAGCCCTAGACCTAATGCTAACCCTAACCCTAACCAAAATCATAGCCCTTGCCCTGGCCCTATACCAAGCCCTACCCCTAAACGTACCCGTAGACCTAACTCTAACCCTAAACCTAGCCCTAGGCCTAGCCCTACCCATAACACTAACCCTAACCCTACCCTAGCCCAAAACCAGCTCTAGACATACCCCTAACTCAAAAACTAACCCAAGACCTAGCCCGAGCCCTAAACCCAACCATAACCCTAGCCCTGACCCTAAACCTAGCCCTAACCCTAACGCTAGCCCTAAACCTAACCCTAACCTCAGACCTAACCCTAGCCCTAGCGCTAACTGTAACCCTAACCCTAAACCTAGTGCTACACTTAGCCCTAGCCCTAACCCTAACCCAAACCTAACCCAAACCCTACCCCTAACCCTAACCCTAACCCTGACCCTAAATTTCAACCTAACACTAGCCCCAGCCCTAACCCTAACTCTAGGCCAGGCCCTAGCCCTAGACCTAGCCCTAACCCTAAACCTAGCCCTAGCACTAGCCCTAACACTAACTCTAACCCTAACCATAATCCAAGTCCTAGACTTAACCCTAACCCTAACACTAACCCTAAACCTAGCCCTAGCCCTAGCACTAACCCTAACCCTAATTCTAACGCTAACCCTAAACCTAACACTAGCCCTAACCCTACTCTAACACTAACCCACACCCTAAACCTAACCCTAGACCTAGCTCTAGCCCTAACCCTAACCCTAACCCAAGAACTAGACGTAACCCTAACCCTAAACCTAGCCCTAACCCTAACACTAACCCTAACATTAACCCTAGCACTAGCCCTAAAAATAACCCTAACACTAACCCGAAACCTAGCCCTAGCCCTAGCACTAACATAACCCTAACCCTAACCCTATCCTTAATGCTAACCCTAACCCTAGCCCTAACCCTAACCCTAACTCTAGCACTAAACCTAGCCCTAGACCTTACCCTAACCCTAGAACTAGCCCTAACCCTAGCCCTAGCCCTAACCCTCAACCTGACCCTAACCCTAGCCCTAACCCTAACCCTAACCCTAGTCCTAAATCTAACCCTAGCCCTAAACCTAACCCTAACCCTAACCAGACATAGCCCTAGCCCTAAACTTAACTCTAACCCTAGCCCTAGTCCTAACCCTAACAATAGCCCTAACCCTAACCCTAGCTCTAACCATAGTCCTAACCCTAGACCTAGCTCTAGACCTAACCTAACCCTAACCCTATACCTAACCCTAGACCTAGCCCTAACCCTAACCCTAAACCTAACCCTTACTGTAGCCCAACCCTAACAATAACTCTAACCCTAACCCTAGCCCTAGCTCTAGCCCTAACCCTAACCCTAACCCTAGAACTAGACGTAAGCCTAACCATAAACCTAGCCCTAACCCTAACACTAACCCTAACATTAACCCTAGCACCAGCCCTAAAAATAACCCTAACACTAACCCGAAACCTAGCCCTAGCCCTAGCACTAACCTAACCCTAAACCTAACCCTATCCTTAACGCTAACCCTAACCCTAGCCCTAACCCTAAACCTAACTCTAGCACTAAACCTAGCCCTAGACCTAACCCTAACCCTAGAACTAGCCCTAACCCTAGCTCTAGCCCTAACCCTCAACCTGACCCTAACCCTAGCTCTAACCCTAACCCTAACCCTAGTCCTAAATCTAACCCTAGCCCTAACCCTAACCCTAACCCTAACCAGACATAGCCCTAGCCCTAAACTTAACTCTAACCCTAGCCCTAGCCCTAACCCTAACGCTAACCCTAACTCTAACCCTAGTCCTAACCCTAGACCTAGCTCTAGACCTAACCTAACCCTAACCCTATACCTAACCCTAGCCCTAGCCCTAACCCTAACCCTAAACCTAACCCTTACTGTAGCCCAAACCCTAATGATAACTCTAACCCTAACACTAGCCCTAGCCCTAACACTAACCCTAACCCTAGGCTTAGCCCTAGCCCTAGCCTTACCCAAACCCTAACCCTAAACCTAACCCTAAACCTAGACCTAGCCCTAACACTAAACCTAGGACTAGTCATAGCCCAAGGCGTAACAATAACATTAGCCCTAACCCTAACATTAACCCTAAACCTAGCACTAGCCCTAGCCCTAACCCAAACGCTAAAACTAGCCGTAGCCCTAACCCTAGCCCTAACCCTAACCCTAAACCTAACCCTAGTCCTAACCCTAACCGTAACCCTAACCCTAACCCTAGCACTAGCCCTAGACCTAGAAATAACCCTAAACCTAACCCTAGACCCAGCCATCGCCCTAACACCAACACTAACCCTAGCCCTAACCCTAACCCTAGCCCTAACACTAACCCTAGCCCTTATCCAAAACATCTCGCTTACCCTAACACTAACCCTAGCCAAAGCATAACCCTAACATTAGACTTAATCCTAGCCCTAGCCCTAACCCTCAGCATAACGCTCACACTAGCCCTAGGCCTAATGCTAAACCTAGACCCAGCCCTAGCCCAAGCCCTAACCCTAACCCTGCCGCTAGCCCTAGCCCTAACCCTAGACCTAACCCTAACCCTAACCCTAACCCTAGCCCTAGTCCTAACACTAACCTGAGCCCTAGCCCTAGTCCGAATGCTAACCCTAACCATAAACCTAGCCCTAGCTCTAGCCCTAGCCCTAGCACTAACCCTAAACCTAACCCTAGTCCTAAGCCTAAATGTAACCCTAACCATAACACTAACCCTAACCCTACCCTAGCCCACACCCAGCTCTATCCATACCCCTAACCCTAAATCTAACCCTAGACCTAGCCCTAGCCCTAACCCCAACAATAACCCGAGACCTAAACCTAAACCTAGCCCTAACCCTAACCCTAGCCATAAACCTACCCCTAACCTCAGACCTAACCCTAGCCCTAGCCCTAACCCTAACCCTAACCATAACCATAACCCTAAACCTAACCCTAAACCTAAATTTCAACCTAACACTAGCCCTAGCCCTCACCCTAACCCTAGGCCAGGCCCCAGCCCTAGCCCTAACCCTAAACCTAGCCCTAGCCCTAGCCCTAACCATAACCCTAATCTAACCATAAACCAAGTCCTAGACTTAACCCTAACCCTAACCCTAAACCTAGCCCTAGCCCTAGCACTAACCCTAAACCTAACTCTAACCCTAACCCTAACCCTAACCCTAACACTAGCCCTAACCCTTTTGAAACACTAACCCACACCCTAAACCTAACCCTAGCTCTAGCCCTAACCCTAACCCTAACCCTAGAACTAGACGTAACCCTAACCCTAACCCTAGCCATAACCCTAAACCTAACCCTAACCCTAACACTAGCATTAGCGCTAACACTAACCCTAACCCTAACCCTAGCCCTAGCCCTAACCCTAGCCATGGCCCTAGCCCTAGCCCTGACCCTAAACCTTACCGTAGCCCAAGCCCATGCCCTAACCCCAACCCTAACCCTAGCCCTAAACCTAACCCCAGCCGTAACCCAAACCCTAACCCTAATCCTAACCCTAGCACTAACCCTAACCCTAACTTTAAAGCTAAACCTAGCCCTAGCCCTAACGCTAACTCAAACCCTAGCCCCAACCCTGACCCTAAATCTAACCCTAACCCTAGCCCTAGCCCTAAACCTAACCCTAGGCCTAGCCCTAGCCCTAGCCCTAACCCTTACCCTGACCCTAGCACTAACCCTAAACCTAACCCTAGCGCTAGCCCTATCACTAACCCTAACAGTATCTCTAGCCCTAGAACTAACACTAACCCTAACCCTAACCCCAGCCCTAGCCCTACCCCTAGCCTAATACTAACCCTAAATCTAAGCCTAGTCCTAACCCTATCCCTAACGATAACAATAGACATAGCCCTAGCCCTTACCCTAACGCTAACACTAACCCTAACCCTAACCCTAGCCCTAAACCTAGCCCTATCCCTAACCCTAAAAAAATCCCTAGCCATAAACCTAAACCTATCCCTAACCCTATCCCTAACCCGAACCATAGACAATGCCCTAGCCCTAACCCCAACTGTAACCCTAGCCCTAACACAAACCCAAGCACTAGCCTTAACACTAACCGTAACCCTAACCCTAACCCTAACCCTAACCATAAACCTAGCCCTAACCCTAACCCTAAATCTAGCACTTACCCTAGCCCTAGCCGTAAATCTAAACCTAACCCTATCCCTAGCTCTAAAACAACATCTAACCCTAAGCCCAGCCCCAAACTTAACCCTAGATCTAACCCTAACCCTAAGCATAGACATAGCCCTAGCCCTAACCTTAATGCTAACCCTAGACCTAGCCCTAAACTTAACCCTAGCCCTAACCCTAACCCTAACCCTAACCGTAACCCTTACCCTAGTCCTAACCCTAGCCCTAGCTATAGCCCTAACTCTAAACCTAACCCTATACCTAACGCTAGCCTTAGCACTAACGCTAACCCTAACAATAAACCTAGACCTAGCCCTAAGCCTAAGACTAACCCTAACCCTAACCCTAACCCTAACCCTAACCCTATCCTAACACTAACCCACATCCTAGACCTAACCCTAGCCCTAGCTCTAGCCCTATCCCTAACCCTAAACGTAACCCTAACCCTAGCCCTAACACTAACGCTAACCCTAAACCTAACCCTAGCCCTTAAACTTACGCTAACACTAGCCCTAGCCCTAGCCTTAGTACTAACCCTATCCCTAACCCTAACCATAGATATAGCCCTAACCCTAACCCTAACACTAACCCTAGCCCTAGCCCTATCCCTAGCCCTAACCCTATCCCTAAATCTAAGCCTAGTCCTAACCCTAACACTAAACCTAACCCTAGCCCTAACCCTAAACTTAACCTAGCCCTAGTCCTACCACTAACCCTAACCCTAACCCTATTCTAACACTAAACCACACCCTAAACCTAACTCTAACCCTAGTTCTAGCCCTAACCCTAGCCCTAACCCTAGCGCTAGCGCTACCCCTAGACGTAAACCTCTCCCTAAATCTAAGCCTAGTCCTAACCCTAACCCTAAACCTAACCATAGCCATAGCCCTAGCCCTAGGCCTAACCCTAACCCTAGCGCTAGCCCTAGCCCTAACCCTAACCCTAACCCTAACCATAACCCTAGCCCTAGCCCAAACAACAATCCTAACACTAACCCAAAACCTAGTCCTAGCCCTAGCACTAACCCAAAACCTAACCCTAACCCTATCACTAAATCTAACCCTAACCCAGGCCCTAACCCTAACACTAACTCTAATACTAACCCTAGGCCTAGCCGTAACCCTAAACCTAACACTAACCCTAGCCCTAACCCTAGCCCTAACACTAACCCATACGCTAAACCTAACACTAGCCCTAACTCTATCCCTAACCCTAACCATAGACATAGCCCTAGCCCTAACCTTAACTCTAACCCTAGACCTAGCCCTAAACTTAACCGTAGCCCTAACCCTAACCCTAACCCTAACCCTAGTCCTAAACCTAGCCCTAGCTCTAGCCCTAACCCTAAACCTAACCCTATACCTAACCCTAGCCCTAGCACTAACCCTAACCCTCGTCTAACAATAACCACACCCTAAACCTAACCCTAGCCCTAGCCTAATCACAAACCTAACTACAACCCTAGAACTAGCCCTAACCCTGACGCTAAACCTAACCCTAGCCCTAGCCCTAGCCCAAGCAATAACCCTATCCCCAACCCTAGCCCTAGCCCTAGTCCTAGAACTAGCCCTAAGCCTAAGCCTAACCCTAACCCTAACCCTAACCCTATCCTAACACTAACCCACACCCTAGAACTAACCCTAGCCCTAGCTCTAGCCCTATCCCTAACCCTAACCGTAACCCTAACACTAGCCCTAACACTAACGCTAACCCAGAACCTAACCCTAGCCCTTACCCTTACCCTAACACTAGCCCTAGCCCTAGCCTTAGTACTAACCCTATCCCTAACCCTAACCATAGATATAGCTCTAACCCTAACCCTAACACTAACCGGAACCCTAGCCCTAACACTAACCCTAACCTTAACCCTCGCCCTTACCCTAAACCTAACACTAGCCCTAGCCCTAGCCCTAGCACTAACCCTAATCCTAACCCTAGCCCTAACTCCAACCCTAACTCTAAACCTAACCCTAGGACTAGCCCTAGCCCTAACCCTAACCCTAGCGCTAGCCCTAGCCCTAACACTAGCCCTAACCCTAACCATAACCATAGCCCTAGCCCTAAAAACAATCCTAACACTAACCCGAAACCTAGTCCTAGCCCTAGCACTAACCCTAACCTAACCCTAAACCTATCCCCAACGCTAACCCTAACCCTAACCTGGGCCCTAAACCTAACACTAACTCTAAGAGTAACCCTAGCCCTAGCCATAACCCTAAACCTAATAATAACCCTAGCCCTAACCCTAACCCAAACCCTAAACCTAGCCCTAACCCTAACCATAGACATAGACCTAGCCCTAGCCCCAGCCCTAACCTGAACGGTAACCCTAGCTCAAGCCCTCAACTTAACACTAGCACTAACCCTAACCCTAACCCTAACCCTAGTACTAACCCTAACCTAGCTCTAGCCCTAACCCTAAACCTAACCCTATACCTAAACCTAGACCTAGCACTAAACCTAAACTTAACACTAAACCTAGCCATAGCCCTAGCCCTAACCGTAAACCTAACCCTAAACCTATCCGTAGCACTAATCCTAACCATAACTGTAACAGTAAGCCTAGCCATAGCCCTAACGCTAACCATAACCCTAAACCTAGCCCTAGTCCTAGACCTAGTCCTAACCCTAACCCTAAACCTAACATTAGTCCTAAACCTAACCGTAACCCTAACCCTTTCCCTAGCCTTAGCCCACCCTATCACATGCACTAGACCCCTAGAAATAACCCTAAACAGAAAACTTGCTCCAGGCCTCGCCCTAACCCTAACCCTAACCCTAGCCCTAACACTAACCCTACCCCTAACCCTACCCCTAACCCTACCCTAGCCCTAAACCTAACCCTAGACCTAACCCTAACACTAGCCATTACCCTAACCCTCACCCTAAACTTAACACTAGCCCTAGCCTTAACCCTAACCCTCACATTAGACCTAACCCTAGCCCTAGCCCTAACCCTCAGCATAACGCTAACCAAGTCCTAGCCCTGGCCCGAGCACTCACCCATAACCTAACCCTAAGCCTAGCCCTAACCCTAACCCTAACCCTAGCCCTAGCCCTAACCCTAACCCTAGGCCTAACCCTAAATATAAGCCTAGTCCTAACCGTAACCGTTACCCTAACCCTAACCCTACCCCCAGCCCTAACCTAACCATAGCCCTCACCCTAGCCCTAGCACTAACCCTAAACCTAACGCTAGCCCTAGCCCTTGCCTAACCCCAACCCTAGCCCTAGCCCTAAACCTAACCCCAGTCATAACCCAAACCCTAGCCCTAAAACTCACCCAAGCCCTAGCACTAACCCTAACCCTATCCCTAGCTCTACCCTAGCCCTAGAACTAGCCCTAACATTAACCCTAACCCTAGACCTAGCTATAGACCTAGTCCTAACCCTAACCCTAAACCTAACCCTAGTCCTAACCCTAACCAAAACCCTAACGCTAACCCTAGCTCTAGTCCTAAACCTAACCCTATCCCTGACCCCAACCCTTACCCTAAACCCAACCCATACACTAGCCCTAAACCTAACCCTAGCCCTAACCCTAACCCTAGCCCTTACCCTAACCCTAACCCTAAACTTAACACTAGGCCTAGCCCAACCCTAAACCTAACCCTGGGCCTAACACTAGCCCTAGCCCTAAAACTCAGCCTAACCCTAACCAAAGTCCTAGGCCTATCCAGAGCACTAAAAAATACGATAACTCTAACCCTAGCCCTAACCCTAACACTAACACCTATCCTAACTCTAGCCCTAGCCCTAACCCTTACCCTAGGCCTAGCCCAAGCCCAAGCCATAACGCTAACTCTATCCCTAGCCCTAGCCCTAACCCTAGCCCTAAACCCTAACCCTAAACCTAGCCCTAGCCTTAACCCTAACCCTAACACTAACCCAAAAAAAAAGCCCTAGCTCTAGCACTAACCCTAATCCTAACCCTATACCTAAACCTAACCCTAACCCTAGCCGTAACCCTAACACTAACTCTAACCCTAACCCTAGCCCTAGCCCTAAACCTAATCCTAGATCTAGCCCTAGCCCTAACCCTAACCCTGACCCTAACACTAGCCCTAGCCCTAGCCCTAGCCCTAGCACTAACCCTAACCCAAACCTAGCCCTAACCCCAACACTAACCCAAAACCTAAACCTAGCCCGAGCCCTAACCCTAACCCTAGAACAGGCCTAAACATAAACCTAACCCTAGCCCTAGGGCTAGCCCTAGCACTACACCTAACGATAACCCTAACTCTAACCCAAACCCTAGCCCTAATCCTAAACCTAGCACTAAACCTAACCCTAACCCTAACCCTAACCCCAGCCCTAGATCTAAACCTAACATTAACCCTGGCCCTAGCCTTTGCCCGAAAGCTAACCCCATCCCGAACCCTAGTCCTAGCTCTAGCCCTAGCTGTAACCATAAACCTAAACCTAGCCATAGTCCTAACACTAACTATAACCCTAACCGTAATGCAGGCATGGCGCTAACCCTAACCCTAAACCTAGACCTAACCCTAGCCCTAACACTAACCCTAATAATAAACCTAACACTAGTCCCAGCCCTAGCCCTAACCTAACACTAAACCTAGACCTAGCCCTAGCCCTAGCCCTAGCCCTAACCATAACAATAAACCTAACACTAGCCCTAGCCCTAATACTAAAACTAAACCTAACCCTAGCCCTAGACATAACCCCAACCTTAACCCTAGCTCTAACCCTAACCCTAGCTTTAACACTAACCCTAGCCCTAACCCACCCTAGTCCTAAACCTACCCTAGCCCTAACCCTAACCCTAACCCTAACCCTAACGCTAACATTAACCCTAAACCTAATCCTAGCCCTAGCACTAACCTTAAACCTAACACTAGCCCTAGCCGTAACCCTAACCCTAACCCTAGCCCTAACCATAAACCTACTCCTAAACATACCCTAGCCCTAACCCTAACCCTAACCCTAACCCTAACCCTAACCCTAACATTAACCCTAAACCTAACCCTAGCCCTAGCACTAACCCTAAACCTAACACTAGCCCTAGCCGTAACAAAACCCTAAGCCTAGCCCTAACCCTAAATTTAACCCTAACCCTAGCCCTAACCCTAACCCTAACCCTAACCCTAGGCCTAGACCTAGCCCTAGCCCTAACCCTAAAACTAAACCTAACCCTAGTCCTAGAATAACCCCAACCCTAACTCTAGCACTAATCCTAACCCTAACTCTAACCCTAACCATATCCCTAACCCTAAACCTAACCCTAGCCCTAGCACTAACCCTAACCCTAACCCTAACCCTAAACTTAACCCTAGCACTAGCCCTAACCCTAACCCTAAATCTAGCCCTAACCCTAGCCCTAGCCCAACCCTACCCTAGGCCTAGCCCTAGAGGTAGCCCTAACGCTACCCTAACCTAGACCTAACCCTATTCCTAACCATAACACTAACCCTAAACCTAACCCTAACCTGAGCCCTAGCACTAACCCTCACCCTATCCCTAGCTCTACCCTATCCCTAGAACTAGCCCTAACCCTAAACCTAACCCTAAATCTAGCCCTAGACCTAGTCCTAACCCTAACCCTAAACCTAACCCTAGTCCTAACCCTAACCAAAACCCTAACACTAACCCTAGCTCTAGTCCTAACCCTAGCCCTATCCCTGACCCAACCCTTACACTAACCCCAACCCTTACACTACCCCTAACCCTAAACCTAGCACTAACCCTAACCCTAACCCAAGCCCTAACCCTAACGCTAACCCTAGCCCGAACATTAACCCTAGCCCTTACCCTAAACCAAACCCTAGTACTAGCCGTAACAATAAACCTAACAGTATCTCCAGCCCTAGCCCCAGCCCTAGCCCTAGGCCTAACCTTAAACCTAACCCTCGACTTAACCCTAGCCCTAACCCTAACCCTAACTTTAACCGTAACCCTAGCCTTAACACTAACCCTAGCCCTAGACCTAATCCTAGTCCTAACACTAAAACTAAACCTAACCCTTGCCCTAGACATAACCCCAACCTCAACCCTAGCTCTAACCCTAACCCTAGCCATAACCCTAACCGTAGCCCTAACCCTAACCCTAGCCCTAAACCTACCCTAGCCCTAAACCTAACACTAACCCTAAACCTAACCCAATCCCAACCCCTACGCCAACACCAACCCCAACCATAAACCTAACCCTAGTCCTAAACCTAAACCGAGCCCTAATGCTAAACCTAACCCTAACCCTAAACCTCGCCCTGGCCCAACCCTAACCCTAAACCTAGCACTAGCTCAAGCCCTAACGCTAACCCTAACCATAACACTACCCTAGCCCAGTCCTAGCCCTAAACCTAACCCTAAACCTAAACCTAGTCCTAACACTAACCCTAACCCTACCCTAACACTAACCTTAGGTGTAGTCCTAGCCCTAGCCCTAACACTAACCCTAACTCTAGCCCAAAACCTAACCCTAGAACTAACACTAACCCTAAATCTGAACCGAACGTAACTCTTGCCCTAACCCTAATCCTACCCCTAGACCTAAACCTAGACCTAGCCCTAACGCTAACCCTAACGCTAACCCTAGCCCTAACCGTAACCCTAACTCTAAACCTAACCCTAGCCATAGCCCTAACCCTAACCCTAAACCTAGCCCTAGCCTAAAGCCTAAACCTAACCCTAGTCCTAGCCCTAGACCTAACCCTATCCCTAACCCTAGAACTTGCCCTAACCCTAACCCTGACCCTAGCCTTAGGGCAGCCCTAGCACTAACCCTAACCCTAGAACTAGACCTAACCCTAACCCTAAACCTAGCCCTAGGACTAGCCCTAGCACTAACCCTAAGCGTAACCCTAGCCCTAACTCTAACCCTAAACCTAACCATAGTACTTACCCTAACCCTAAACCTCTCCCTAGCCCTAGGGCTAGCCTTAGCACTAAACCTAACCCTAGAACTAGTTCAACCATAACCCTAACACTAGCCGTAGGGCTAGCCCTAGCACTAACCCTAACCCTAACCATAGTCCTAACCCTAACCCTAGCCCTAATCCTAACCCAAAACCTAACCCTAGAACTAGCCCTAACCATAACCCTAACTCTAGCACTAGGGCTAGCCCTAGCACTAACCCTAACCCTAACCCTAGCCCTATCCCTAAACCTAAACCTAACCCTAATCCTAACCGTAACCCTAACCCTAACCCTAAGCGTAGCCCTAGCCCTAACCACAACCCTAACCCTAACCCTAACCCTAAACCTACCCAAGCCCAAGCACTAACCCTAAACATAAACCTAAACCTAACCCTAGCCCTAGCCCTAAACGTAACACTAACCCTAACCCTAGAAATAACCCTAACCCTAACCCTTGACCTAGACCTAGCCCTAGCCCTAACCCTAAAACCAAACCTAACCCAGCCCTAGACATAAACCCAAACCTAACACTCACCCTAACCCTATTCCTAGCCTTAACCCTAACCCTAGCCCTAACCCTAACTCTAGCCCTAAACCTAAACCTAGCCCTAAACCTATCCCTAGTCTTAACCCTAACCCTAATCCTAAACCTAACCTTAAACCTAACCCTAGCCCTAGCCCTAAAGCTAACACTAAACCTAGACCTTACCCTAGCCCTATCTCTAGCCCTAACCCTAACCCCAACCCTAACCGTAGCCCTAACAAAACCCTAACTCCAACCCCAGCCCTAGTCCTAGCCCTAACACTCAACCCAACCATAGCCCTAGCCCTAGACCTAACCCCAACCCTAACCCTGGCCCTAACCCTAACCCTAACCCTAAACCTAGCACTAGACCAAGCACTAACCCTAAACCTAACGCTAACCCTACTCATAACACTAACCCTAATCCTAACCCAAAACCTAACCCTATCCCTAGCCATAACCTAACCCTAAACCTAGACCTAAGCCTAGCCCTAGCCCTAGCACTAACCCTAACCCTAACCCTCGCCCTAACCCTAACCCTAACCCTAGACCTAACCATAGACCTAGCCCTAGCCCTAACCCTAAACCCAACCTTAACCATAGCCCTAATCCTAATTCTAACTCTAACCCAAACTATAGCCATAGCCCTAACCCTAACTCTAGGCCTAGACCTAGACATAGCCCTAACACTAACCCTAGCCCTAGCCCTAAATCTAACCCTAACCCTAACCCTAGCCCTAGCCATAACCCTAATCCTAACTCTAACCCTAAACATAACCCTTGCCCTAGGACGAACACTAACACTAACAATAACTCTAGCCCTAACCCTACCATGACCCTAACCTTATCCCTAGCCCTATCCCTAATCCTAACCCTAACTCTAACCATAAACGTAGCCCAAACCCTAACACTAACCCTAGCCCTAGACCTAAATCTAACCCTAAATCTAACCCTAGCCCGAGCCCTAACCCTAAATCTAAACCTAATCCTAAACCTAGCCCTAGCCCAAGCACTCAGCCTAAACCTAACCCTAAACCAACACCTAACCCTAACCATAGACCTAGCCCTAAACTTACCCCTAAGCCTACCCCTACCCCAGCCCTAACCCTAACCCTAGCCCTATCCCTTAACCTAAACATAACCCTAACCCTA
>CM027407.1:130619280-130667595 GCA_015711505.1 Sylvilagus bachmani
TAGCCCGAGCCCTAACCCTAAATCTAAACCTAATCCTAAACCTAGCCCTAGCCCAAGCACTCAGCCTAAACCTAACCCTAAACCAACACCTAACCCTAACCATAGACCTAGCCCTAAACTTACCCCTAAGCCTACCCCTACCCCAGCCCTAACCCTAACCCTAGCCCTATCCCTTAACCTAAACATAACCCTAACCCTAACCGTAGCCCTAGCCCTAACACCAACCCTAACACTAACCCTAACCCTAAACCTACCCAAGCTCAAGCACTAACCCTAATCCTAAACCTAACCCTGCCCTAGCCCTAAACCTAACCCTAACCCTAGCACAAGCCCTAAACCTAACACTCACCCTAACCCTAGAAATAACCCTAAACCTAACCCTTGCCCTAACCATAAAACCAAACCTAACCCTAACCCTAGAATTACAACCAAACCTAACACTTGCCCTAACCCTATCCCTAGCCATAAACCTAAACCTAGCCCTAACCCTATCCCTAGCCTTAACCATAACACTAGCCCTAACCCTAACCCTAGCCATAAACCTAAACCTAGCCATAAACCTAAACCTAGCTCTAACCCTAACCCTAACCCTAACCCTAACCCTAACCCTAACCCTAATCCTACCCCTAGCCCTAACCCTAACCCTAACGCTAGACCTAACCCTAGCCCTAGCCCTAAAGCTAACCCTAAACCTAGACCTTACCCTAGCCCTATCCCTAGCCCTAACCCTAACCCCAACACTATCCCTAGCCCTAACAAAACCCTAACTCCAACCCCAGCCCTAGTCCTAGCCCTAACACTCATTCTAACCATAGCACTAGCCCTAGACCTAACCCCGACCCTAACCCTAGCCCTAACACTAACCCTAACCCTAAACCTAAAACTAACCCTAGCCCTAATCCTAACGCTAACCCTAACCTACCCTAGACCAAGCATTAACCCTAAACATAACCCTAACAATACTCCTAACCCTAACCCTAACCCTAGCCCTAACACTAACCCTAACCCAAACCTTAGCCATAGCCCTAACACTAATCCTAACCCTAGCCCTAGAGCTAGCCCTAGCACTAACCCAAACCCTAGACCTAATTAAAACCTAGCCCTAAAGCTAACCCTAGCCCTAACTCAACCCTACCCTAAACCCAGCCCTACCCCTAACCCTAACCGTAAACCTAGCCCAAGTCCAAATGCTAAACCTAGCCATAGCCCTAGCACTAACCCTAACTATAACCCAATCCCTAGCCCTAACCCTAACCATAACCCTAGCCCTAGCACTAACCCTAACCATAACCCTAGCCCTAGCCCTAACCCTAATCCTAACCCTAGCCCGAGCCCTAACCCTAAACCTAACCCTAGCTATAGCCCTAGCCCTAACACTAACCCTAACCCTAACACTAGGCCTAGGCCTAACCCAAACCCTAGCCTATCCATAGGCCTAAACCTATCCCTAACCCTTAACCTAAACCTAAACCTAGTCCTAACCCTAACCCTAACCCTAGCCCTAACCCTAATAATATCACTAACCCTAACCCTAGCCATAGCCCTAGCCGTAACCCTAAACATAACCGTAGCCCTAGGCCTAGCCCTACCCTAAACCTAACCCTAACCCTAACCCTAGTTAACACTAACCCACACCCTAAACCTAACTCTAGACCTAGGCCTAGCCCTAAACCTAAAAATAAAGCTAGCCCTAGCCTTAACCCTAACCCTAGCCCTAATCTTAAACGTAAACCTAGCCCTAGCCCTAGCCCTGGCCTAGCCCTAGCGCTAGCCGTAGCCCTAACCCTAGACCTAACCATAACCCTAACCCTAAACCTAGACATAGCCATAGCCCTAATCCAAACCCTAACCCTCGACCTAGTGCAAGCCCTAGCCCTAACCCTAACCTAACCCTAACCCTAGCCCTAACCATTACCCTAGCTCTAACACTAAGCCTAACCCTAGCCCTAGCCAAACCCTAGCCCTAAACCTAAACCTAAAGCAAACCCTACCCCTAGCCCTAGCCCTAACGAAATCTAACCCTAGCACTAAACCTAACCCTAACCCCTAACTTAGCGCTAGGCCTAGCCATAGCACTAAACCTAACCCTAACCCTAATTTTAACTCTAGCCTAGCCCTAGACCTAACCCTAACACTAACCTTAACCCTAACCCTAGCCCTAGCCCTAACCCTAGATCTAGCCCTAAACCTACCCTAACCCAAGTCCTAGCCCTAGCACTAGACATAATCCTAACCATAATCCTAACCATATCTCTAACCCTAACACTATCTCTAAACCTAACCATGGCCCTAACCCTAACCCTAACCCTAGGCCTAGCCCTAGTCCTAGCCGTAAACCTAACCCTAGCCCTAGCCCTAGCACCAGCACAACGCCTAACCCTAACCCTAACCCTAACCCTAACCCTAGCACTAGCACCACGCCTAACCCTAACCCTAACCCTAGCCCTAGCCCTAACCCTAATCCTAACCCTAACCCTAGCCCTAGCCCTAGCCCTAGCCCTAACCGAAAAACTAACCCTAATCCTAACCCTAACTCTAGCCCTAGCACTGACCCTACTCCTAAAGATAACCCTAGCACTAACCCAAACCCTAGCCCTAGCCCTAGCCCTAACCTAACCCTAACCCTAACCCTAACCCTAACCCTAAACCTAAAACTAACCCGAACCCTAAACCTAAACCTATCCAAAACCCTAACACTAGACCTAACCCTAGACCTAGCAATAACCCTAACCCTAACCCTAACGCTAACCCTAGCCCTAACCCTAACCCTAACTCTAAACCTAACCCTAGCCATAGCACTAACCCTCAACCTAAATCTAGCCCTAGCCCAAAACATAAATCTAACCCTAGCCTTACCCCTAGCCCAAACCCTATACCTAACCCTAGAACTTACCGTAACACTAAACCTAGCCCTAACCCTAAAACTAACCCTAACCCTAACCCTAACCCTAACCCTAGCCCTAGCACTAGCCATAGAGCTAGCCCTAGCACTAACCCTAAAACTAACCCTAGCCCTAGCACTAGCACTAGCCCTAACACTAACCCTAACCCTAACACTAACCCTAACCCTAAACTTAACCCTAACTCTAGCCCTAGACCTAATTCTAGCCCTAACCCTAACCCTTACACTAACCCTAACCCTAAACCTAGCCCGAGCCCAAACACTAACACTAACCTAAACCTAACCCTATCCCTCATCCTAACAAAAACCATAACCCAATACCTAACCCTAACCATAAACCAAACCGTAGCCCTAACCCTAGTCTAACACTGACCCACACAAAACCTAACCTAGCAATATCCCTAAACCTAAACCTAAACCCAACCCTAGAACTAGCACTAACCCTAACCCTAGCCCTATACCTAACCCTAGACCTTACCCTAACCCAAACCTTAGCCCTCGCCCTAGCCCTAACCTAGCACTAACCCTAACACTAGCCCTAGCCCTAGGCGAAACCTAACCCGAACCCTAACACTAGCCCTAACAATAAAACTAACCGTAACCCTAACCCTAACCCTAGCCCTAACCCTAACCCTAAACCTAACCCTAGCCCTAGCCCTAGCCCTGGCCATAACCATAACCCTATGCCAAGCCCTAGCACTAGCCCTAGCCCTAACCCTCACCTAACCATAGTCCAAACCCTAGCTCTAACCCCAACCCTAACCATAGCCCTAAACCTAGCCCTAACCGTAACCCTAACCCTAGACCTAACACTAGCCCTAGAACTAACCATAACCCTAAACCTAACCATAGTCATAACCCTAGCCTTTTCCCTAGCCCTAAACCTATCCCCAACCCTAACCCTGGCCCTAACCCTAACCCTAACCCTAGACCTAACCCTAGCCCTAGCCCTAACCCTACCCTAATTCTAACCCTAAACCTAGCCCCAGCCCTAACCTTAGCCCTAATCCTAACCCTAATTCTAACCCTAAACCTAGCCCCAGCCCTAACCCTAACCTAGCCCTTGCCCTAACCCTAACCATAACCTCAACCCTAGCCCTTGTCCTAACCCTAACCCTAACGCTAACCCGAAACCTAAACCTAGCCCTAGACCAAGCACTAACCCTAAACCTAAACCTAACCCTACTCCTAACACTAACCCTAACCCTAGCCCTAACCCTAACCATAACTCTAAACCTAACCCTAGCCATAGCCCTAACCCTAAACCTAACCCTAGCTCTAGCCCGAACAAAAACCTAACCCTTACCCTAACTCAAACCCTAGCCCAAGCCCCAGCTCTAACCCTAACCCTAACCCTAACCCTAGCCCTAGGCCTAACACTAACACTATCCTAGCCCTAGTCCTAGACCTAGCCCTAACCCTAATCCAAACCCTAGCCCTAGCCCTTGCCCTAGCCAAACCCTAACCCTAACCCTAACCCTAACCCTAGTATAACACTAACCCACACCCTAAAACTAAACCTAGACCTAGCCCTAACTCTAACCCTAACCCTAAACCTAGCCCTATCCCTAGACCTAGTCCTAACCCTAAATCTAGCCCTAACCCTAACCCTAAACCTGGCACTAGCACTAACCCTAACCCTAACTCTAACCCTCACACTAACCGTAACCCTAACCCTAATCGTAGCCCTAACCCTAATCCTAGGCCCAGCCCTAACCCTAACTCTTACCGTAACACTAAACCTAACCACAATCCCAACCCCTACCCCAACCCCAACCCCAACCCTAACCCTAAACCTAGCCCTAACCATAACCAACACGCTAAACCTAAGAGTAATCCTAGCCCAAAACCCTAACCCTAACCCTAACCCTAAAATACCCTAACCATAGCCGTAGCCCTAACCCTATCCCTAACCTTAGCCCTAGCCCGAACTCTAACCCTAACCTTTACCCTGTCTCTAAACCTGATCTAACACTAACCCACACCCTAAACCTAAACCTAGCCCTAGTCCTAACCCTAACCCTAACCCTAAACCTAGAACTAGCCCTAACCCAAACCCTAACCCTAGCCCTATGGCTAGCCCTAGCACTAACCGTAACCCTAACCCTAGCCCTAATCCTAGCCCTAGCCCTAGCCCTCGCCCTAGCACTAATCAAAACCCTAGAACTAACCCTAACCGTATCACTAACCATAGCCCTAACCTAACCCTAGCCATAATCCTAACCCTAACCTAACCCTAGCTATAGCCCTGGCCCTAGCCCTAACCCTAGCCCCAAACCTAACCCTAAACCTAGCCCTAGCCCTAACCCGAACGCTAAACCTAACCCTAAACCTTGCCAGAGCACTAGGACTAACCCTAACCCTAAACCTAAACCTAGTATTAGCCCAAACCCTAAGCCTAACACTAGCACTAGCCCAAGCCTTTACCCTAACCCTATCCCTAACATTAGCACTAACCCTAAACCTAAACCTAACCCTAGCCCTAGGGCTAGCCCTAGCACTAACCCTAACCGTAGAACTAGACCTAACCAAAAGCTAACCCTAGCCCTAGAGCTACCCTAGCACTAACCCTAACACTAACCCTAGCCCTAACCCTAACCCTAACCCTAGCCCTAATCCTAACCCTAACCCTAATTCTAGCACTAGCCCTAGCCATTGCCATAGCACTAACGCTAACCGTAACCCTAGCGTTAGCCCTAGCCCTAGCCCTAACCCTAACCCTAACCCTAGCCCTAGCCCTAGCCCGAACCCTAAACCTAATCCTAACCCTAACCCTAGACCTAGTCCTAACACTAACGCTACCCCTAACCGTAACCCTAACACTAGCCCTAGCCCTAGTAACAACCCTAAAGCAAAACCTAACCCTAGTCCTAAACCTAACAGTAAAACTAACCCTAACCCTAGCCCTAGCCCTAACCCTAATCCTAGCCCTAGCCGGAGCCCTAGCCATAACCCTAAACCTAACCCCAACCCTAGCCATAACCCCAACACTAACCCTAGCCCTAACACTACCATAGCTTTAACCCTAACC
The DNA here is from genome assembly GCA_015711505.1 of Sylvilagus bachmani. Classification (NCBI taxonomy): domain Eukaryota; kingdom Metazoa; phylum Chordata; class Mammalia; order Lagomorpha; family Leporidae; genus Sylvilagus; species Sylvilagus bachmani. Next base: position 130,625,214 of record CM027407.1, read on the forward strand.
CTAGCCCTAACCCTCACCCTTGCCCTAAACCTAACTCTAGAACTAACGCTAACCCTTACCCTAGACTTAAACCTAGGCCAAGCCCTAACCCTAACCCTAAACCTAACCATAGTCCTAAACCTAGCCCTAGCCCAAACCCTAAAACCAACCCTAACCCTAGCCCTATTCCTAACCCTAACTCTAACCCTAACCCTAACACTAGCCCTAGCCCTAACCCTAACCATAGGCCTAGCCCTACCCCAGCCCTAACCCTAAACCTAGCCCTTGCACTAAACCTAACCCTAAACCTAACCCTAGCCCTAGCCCTAACCATAACTCTAACCCTAAACCTAGACATAGCCCTAGCCCTAACCCTAACCCTAACCTTTGCCCTAGGGAAGGCCTAGCCCTATCCCTAACCTAACACCACCCCTACCCCTAACCCTTACCCTAGCCCTAACACTAAGCCTAACCCTAACCCAAGCCAAACCCTAGCCCTAAACCTAATCCTAAACCTAGCCCTAAGATTAGCCCTAGCCCTAACTGTAATCCTATCCCTAGCCCTAACAATAACCCACATCCTAACCCTAAGCCTAACCCTAGCCCTAGCCCTAACCGAAATCTAACCCTAGCCCTAGCCCTAACCCTAACCCTAAACTTAGCGCTAGGCCTAGCCCTATCACTAAACCTAACCCTAACCCTAAGATTAACCCTAACCCTAACCCTAAACCTAGCCCTAGAACTAGCACTAACACTTCCCCTAAACCTAGCCCTAGCCCAGCCCTAGCCCTAACCGTAACCCTAACCCTGACCCTAGCACTAACCCTAAACCTAACTCTAAGCTTACCCTAGCCCTAGCCCTAACCTAAACCTAGGACTAGCCCTAGACTTAGCCCTAAACCTAACCCTAGCCCTAGCCCTAGCCCTAACCCTAATCAAAAACCTAGCCCTAGCCCTAACGCTAATACTAACCCTAACCCTAGAGCTAGCCCTAGCAGTAACCCTAACCCTAACCGTAACCCTAGCCCTAAGTTAACCCTAGCCCTAACATTAACCCTAACCCTAGCCCTAACTCTAAACCTAACCCCAAACCTAACCCTAACCAAAACCATAGCCCTAGCCCTAACCCTAAACCCTACCCTAACCCTAGCCCTAATCCTAACCCTAGCCCTAACCCTAAACTTAACCCTAGCCATAGCAATAACCCTAAACCTAACCCTAGCCCTAAGCCTAGCCCTAGCCCAACACTAACCCTACCTTAACCCTAGTCTAACACACTATGCCTAACCCTCGCCCTATCCCTAGCCCTAACCCTAACCCTAACTGTAGCCCTAGCCCTAACCCAAACCCTAACCCCAATCCCAACCCCAACCCCAACACCAAACCCAACCCTAACCCTAACCCTAGCCCTAACCCTAAGAAACATGCTAAACCTAACAATACTTCGAGCCCTAACCCTAAGCAAAAGCCTCACCCTAGCCCTGGCCCTAGCCCTAGCCATAACCCTAACCCTAAACCTAACACTAGCCCTAGCCCTAAACCTAACCCTAAAAATAACCCTAGCCCTAACCCTAAACATAACTCTACCCTAGCCCTAGGACTAGCCCTTATCCTACCCTAACCCAAAGACTAATCTTAACCCTAGCCCTAACCCTAGCCATAGCCCTAGCCATAACCCTAAACATAACCCTAACCTAGGCCTAGCCCTACCAAAACCCTAAGCCTAACCCTAACCCTAGTTAACATTAACCCACATCCTAAACCTAAACCTAGCCCTAGGCCTAGCCCTAAACCTAAACCTAATGCTAACCCTAGCCTTAACCCTAAACCTAGCCCTGGCCTTAACCCTAAACCTAACCCTACTCCTAGCCCTAGCACTAACCCTAGCACTAACCATAACTCTGACCATAAACCTAGACATAGACCTAGCCCTAACCCTAACCCAAACCCTCGCCCTAGGGCAAGCCCTAGCCCTAACCCTAACCTAAACCTAACCCTACACCTAACCCTAATCTTAACCCTAACCCTAGCCAAACCCTAGCTCTAAACCTAAACCTAAACCTAGCCCTAAGCCTAGCCCTAGCCCTAACTGTAATCCTAACCCTAGCCCTAAAACTAACCCACATCATAAACCTAACCCTAGCCCTAGCACTAGCCCTAAGGAAACCTAAGCATAGCCCTAGACCTAACTCTAACCCTAACCTTAGTGCTACGCCTAGCCCTTGCACTAAACCTAATTCTAACCCTAACCTTAACCCTAGCCTAGCCCTAGCCATAACCCTAACCCTAGCCCTAGCCCTAGCCCTACCCTAGCCCTAGCCCTAAACCTACCCTAAACCAAAGTCCTAGCCCTAGCCCTAGACATAACCCTAACCCTAACCCTAAGCCTATCTCTAACTCTAACATTAACTCTAACCCTAACCATTGCCCTAGCCCTAACCCTAACCCTAGGCCTAGCCCTAGACCTAGCCCTAACCATAACCCTAGCCCTAGCCCTAAACAAAACCCTAGCCCTAGCCCTAACCCTAACCCTAACCCTACCCCTAATCCTAACCCTAGCCCAAGCCATAGCCCTAACCTGAACCCTAACCCTAATCCTAACCCTAAACCTAACCCTAGCCCTAAACCTAATCCTAACGCTAAGATAACCCAAGTCTACGCTAACGCAAACACTAAACCTAACCATAGTCCTAGCCCTAGCCCTAACCGTAACTCTAACACTAAACATAGCACTAGCCCTAACCCTAACCCTAGCCCTAGCCCTAACCCTTATCCTAAAGCTAACACAAACCCTAACCCTAAAACTAGCCCTAGAACTAGCACTAACACTTCCCATAAACCTAGCCCTAGCCCAGCCCTAGCCCTAACCCTAACTCTAACTCTGACCCTAGCACTAACCCTAAACCTAACTCTAATCCTTACCCTAGCCCTAGCCTAACCTAAATCTAGGCCTTGCCCTAGCCCTAGCCCTAGCCCTAACCCTAACCCTAACCCTAGCCCTAGGCGTAGCTCTAGCGAAACCCTAACCCTAACATTAACCCTAGTCTAACACTAACCCACACCCTATGCCTAACCCTAGCCCTATCCCTAGCCCTAACCCTAACCCTAACCCTAACCCTAGCCATAACGCTAAGACACACGCTAAACCTAACACTAGTCCTAGCCCTAACCCTAACCCAAAGCAAAACCCTAGCCCTAACCCTAACCCTAGCCCTAAACCTAACCCTTACCCTACCCTAGCCCTAGGACTAGCCCTACACCTACGCTAACCCAAAGACTAATCCTAGCCCTAGCCCTAACACTAGCTGTAGCCAAAAACCTAATCCCAACGCTAACCCTAGCCTTAACCCTAACCCTAATCCTAACCCTACCCTCGCCCTAGCCCTAACCCTAAACCGAACCCTAGCCCAAGCCCTACACTAACAAAAACCCCAGCCCTAGCCCCAACCCTAACCCTACCCTAACCCCAAACCCAACCCCAACCGCTACACCAACCCCAACCCTAACCCTAACCCGGCCCTAGCCCTAGCGCTAACCGTAACTCTAACCTTAGCCCTAGCCCTAACCCTAATCCTAACCGTAGCCCTAGCCCTAACCCTAACAGTAAACCTAACCCTAGCCTTAGCCCTAACCCTAAAACTAAACCTAACGCTAGGTCTATGCCTAACCCTAACCCTACCCTAGTCCTAGGCCTAAACCTAGCCCTAACCCTAAACCTAACCCTAACCCTAGTCCTAACCCTAACCCTAACCCTATCCCTAACCCTAGACCTAACCCTAACACTAATCCTAACCCTAACACTAGCCATAGCCCGAGCCCTAACCCTAAACATAACACTAGCCCTAGGCCTAGCCCTAGCCAAACCCTAACCCTAACCCTAGTTAACACTAACCCACACCCTAAACCTAAACCTAGCCCTAGGCCTAGCCCTAACCCTAACCCTAGCCTTAACCCTAAACCTAGCCCTAGCCCTAGACCTAGCCCTAACTGTAGCCCTAACCATAACCCTAACGCTAAATCTGTAAATAGCCCTCTCCCCAAACCTAACCCTAACCCTCACCCTAGGGCAAGCCATAAGCCTAACCCTAACGTAAACTTAACCCTACCCATAACACTTACCCTAGCCATAACAATAACCCTAACTCTAACCCTAGCCCTAGCCCTAACCATAACCCTAACCCTAATCCTAACACTAGGCCTAGGCCTAACCATAACCCTACCCTAGCCCTAGGCCTAAACCTAGCCCTAACCTAATCCAGAGACTAATCTTAGTCCTAGCCCTAACACTAGCAATAGCCCAAAACCTAACACCAACCCTAACCCTAGCACTAACCGTAATCGTAACCCTAACCCTAAACCTTGCCCTAGCCCTAGACCTAACCGTAATCCTAACCTAGCCCTAGCCCTATACCTACTCCTAACCGTAGGCCTAGCCCTAACCTTAAACCTAACCCTAGCCCTAAACCTAAAACTAAACCTAACACTAGGCCTAGGCCTAACCCTAACCCTACCCTAGTCCTAGGCCTAAACCTAGCCCTAACCCTAAACCCAACCTTAACCCTAGTCCTAACCCTAATCCTAACCCTATCCCTAACCCTAGCCCTATCCCTAACACTAATCCTGACCCTAACACTAGCCATAGCCCAAGCCCTTACCCTAAACATAACCCTAGCCCTAGGCCTAGACCTAGCCAAACCCTAACTCTAACCCTAACCCTAGTTAACACTAACCCACACCCTAAACCTAAACCTACCCTAGGCCTAGACCTAACCCTAACCCTAACATTAGCCCTGGCCTAAACTCTAACTCTAGGCCTAGCCTTAACCCTAAACCTAGCCCTAGCCCTAGCCCTAGCCCTAACTCTAGCCCTAACCATAACCCTAACCCTAAACCTGTACATAGCTCTCTCCCCAACACTAACCCTAACCCTCACCCTAGGGCAAGCCCTAAACCTGGCCCTAACCTAACCCTAACCCTACCCCTAACCCATACCCTAGCCCTAACCATAACCCCTACCCTAACCCTAGCCAAACACAAGCCATAAACCTAAACCTAAACCAAATCCTAAGCCTAGCCCTAGCCCTAACCCTAACACTTTTCCTATCCCTAGCCCTAACACTAACACACACCCTAAGCATAAACCTAGCCCTAGCCGTAGCCCTAACCCTTAACCTAACCCTAAACATAGCCCTAAACCTAAAGCTAACACTAGCCCTAGGCCTAGCCCGAGCACTAAACATAACAATAACCCTAACACAGACCCCAGCCCTAACCCTAACCCTAACCCTAGCCCTAACGCTAACCCTAAACTAAACCTAAAACTAGCCGTAGCCCTAACCCTAATCCTAACCTAACTCTAGCCCTAACACTAGCCCTAGCCCTAGAACTAACCCTAATCCTAACCCTATCCCTAGACCTAACACTAACCCTAGCCCTAACCCTACCCCTAACCCTTACCTTAACTCTAGACCTAAGCCAAACCATAACCCAACCCTAGCCCTAACTTAACCCTAGACCTAACCCCAGCACTAACCCTAAGCCACACGCTAAACATAACACTAGTCCTAGCCCTAAACCTAATCCAAACACTAACCCCAGCCCTAGCAATAACCCTAGCCCTAGCCATAACCTTAACCCTAAACCTAACCCTAGCCCTAGCCCTACCCCTAGCCCTAAACCTACCCTAACCATAACCCTAACCCTAGCCTTAACACTAACCCTAACCCTACCCTAGCCCTAGGCCTAGCCCTACCCCTACCCTAACCCAAATACTAATCTTAGCCCTAACCCTAACCCTAGCCATAGCCCTAAACCTAACCCCAACCCTAACCCTACCCCTAACCCTAACCCTAAACCTAGCCCTAAGCCCTAGCCCTAACCCTAGCCATAGCCCTAAACCTATCACAAACCCTAACCCTAGCCCTAAAAATAACCCTAAAGCTAGCCCTAAACCCTAACCCTAACTCTAACCCTAACCCTAGCCCTAGCCGTAGTCCTAACCCTAAACAAAACCCTAGCCCAAGTCCAAACCCTAATCTTACCCCTAGCCCTATCCCTAACCCTAACCTAACCCTATCCCTAGCTCTAGCACTAACCCTAAATCTCACCCTAACCCTAGCACTAACCCTAACTCTAGCCCTAACCCTAACCAACTCTAACCCTAAGCCCAATCCTAACCTTATTCCTAGCCATAGCCCTAGCCCTAAACCTAAACCTAAACCTAGCCCTAGGCCTAGAACTAGCCAAACCCTAACCCTAACCCTAACCCTAGCCTAACACTAACCCACACCTAAACCTAACCCTAGCCCTAGGCCTAGCCCTAACCCTAACCCTAATGCTAGGCCTATCCTTAACCCTGACCCTAGCCCTAGCCCTAGCCTTAACACTGACCCTAGCCCTAGACCTAGCCCTAGCAATAGCCCTAACCTAAACCTAACTCTAGCCATTGCCCTAACCCTAACTCTAACCCTAACCCTAGCCCTAACCCTAACCCTAGCCCTAAACATAACCCTAAACGTAACACTAACATAGCACTAGCCCTAACCATAACCCTAAACCTAGACCTAGGACGAGCCCTAGCCCTAACCCTAACCTAAACCTAACCATAGCCCTAGCCCTAACCCTAACCCTAACCCTAACCCTAGCCCTAGCCCTAGCCATAGCCCTACCCTAACTCTAAACATAGCCCTAGCCGAAAACCTGACCCTAAACCTAGCCCTAGCCCTAGCCCTAACCCTAACCCTAAACCTAACCCTAACCCTAGCCCTAGCACTAGACCTAACCCTAACCCTAGACCTAATCCTAACCCTAACCCTAGCCCTAAGCCTAACACTAAACCTTAACCTAACCCTAGCCCTAGCCCTCACCATAATCCTAACCCTAAACCTAACCATAGCCCAGGCCTAACCCTAAACCGAACCCTAACCCTAGCTCTAATGCACACCCTAAACCAAACCTAGCCCTAGCCCTAGCCCTAGACCTAACCCTAACCCTAAAGCTAACCCTAACCCTAGCCCTCGTCCTAACCCCAACCCTAACCCGAGCCCTAGCCCTAGACGTAGCACTAACCCTAACCCTAGACATAGCCATAGCCCTAGAACTAATCCTAAACCTAACCATAGCCCTAGCCTCAACCCTAAACCTAACCCTAGCCCTAGGCCTAGCCCTACCCTAACCCTGACCTAACACTAACCCTAGCCCTAACCCTAACCCAAGCACTAAACCTAACCCTACCCTTAACCTAGCCATAACCCTACCGTAACCCTCTACGTAACCATTGCCCTAAGCCAAGCCCTAGCCCTAACTCTAAACCTAACCTAGCCCTAACACGAACCAACACCCTAAACCTAACCCTAACCCTAGGCCTAGTCCTAAACTTAACCCTAACCCTAGCCCTAGCCATAAACCTAACCCTATCATAGCCCTAGGGCTAGCCCTAGCACTAAACCTAACCCTAACCCTAACCCTAACCCTAGCCCTCAACCTAACCCTAACCCTAGTCCTAACCCTAACCCCAACCCTAATCCTAGCCTTATCCCTAGCCCTAACCCTATCCCTAACCCTAGTTCTAGCCCTAGCCCTACCCATAGCCCTAGACCTAAATCTAGCCCTAACGCTAAACCTAGCCCTAACCCTAACCCTAACCCTAAAGCTGCCCTAAACCTAACCCTTGCCCTAACCCTAACACTAAACCTAATCCTAGCCCTAGCCCTAGCCCTAAACCAAACCAAAACCCTAGACCTAGACCTAGCCCTAGACCTAACCCTAACACTTACCCTAGCTCTATTCTTAACCCTGACCCTACTCCTAAACCTAACCCTAACTCTCACTTTAAGCCTAACTCCAGCCCTAACCTTGCCCCTTCCCTAACCCTAGCCCCTTCCCTAACCCTAACCCTAACCCTAACCCAAGCCCTAGCCCTAACCCTAACCCTAACCATAGCCATAGCCCTAGCCCTAACCCTAAACCTAACCCTAGCCCTAGGCCTAGCCCTAGCCCTAACCCTAATCTAACACGAACCCTAGAACTAACCCTAACCATAGCCCTAACCATAAACATAACCGTAGCCATAGCGCTACCCCTAAACCAAACCCTAAACTAAACCTAAAACTAGCCCAAGCCCTAACCCTAGTCCTAACCTAGCCCTAGCCCTAACACTAGCCCTAGCCCTAACGCTAACCCTAACCCTAACCCTAACCCAAATACTAACCCTAGCCCTAGCACTAGACTTAGCCATAAACCTAACCCTAAACCTAACCCTAGCCCTAGCCAAAACCTAACCCTAATCCTAACCCTAAACCTAACCCTAGTCCTAGACCTAACCCTAACCCTACCAAAATCCTAGACCTAGCCCTAACCCTAAACCTAAACCTAACCCTAGCCCTAACCCTCACCCTAGCCCTAACCCTAAACCTAACCATAACCCTAGCCATAGCACTATCCGTAACCCTAAATGTAACCCTGGCCCTAGGTCTCTCCTAGCCAAACCCTAGCCCTAACCCTAACGCTAACCATAACCCTAGCCATAGCCCTATCCGTAACCCTAAATGTAACCCTGGCCCTAGGTCTAGTCCTAGCCAAACACTAGCCATAACCCTAATTCTAGTCTAACACTAACCCACACTCTAAACCTAACCATGGCCCTAGCCATAGCCCAAACCCTAAGTCTAACCCTAGCCCTAGCCTTAAACCTAACCCTAGCCCTAGCCCTAGACCTAGCCCTAACCTACCACTAGCCCTAGCCATAGCCCTAGCCCTAAACCTAACCTTAACCCCAGCCCTAGCCCTAGCCTTAACCTAACCCTAACCCTAGCCCTGACCCTAACCCTAACCCTAAACTTAACACAAGCCCTATCCCTAGGCCTAGACCTAAACCTAACCCTAGACCTAACCCTACCCTAGCCATAACCCTAACCCTAACCCTTACCTTAACCCGAGACCTAGGCTTAATGCTAACCCTAACCCTAGCCCTAACCCTAACCCTAACCCTAACCCCAAGCCTAAACCTAGTCCTGACCCTAACCCTAACCCTCGCCAGAGCCCTAGCAATAACCCTAAACCTAACCCTAGCCCTAGGCCTAGCTCTAGCCAAACCATAACCCTAAACGTAACCCTAGTTTAACACTAACCCACACCCTATGCCTAACCCTAGCCTTATTCCTAGCCCTAACCCTAACCCTAACTGTAGCCCTAGCCCTAACCCTAACCCTAATGCCAATCCCAACCCCTACCACAACACCAACCCCAACCCTAACCCTAATCCTAGCCCTAACTCTAAGCCACACGCTAAACCTAATATTAGTCCTAACCCTAAACCTACCACAAGCCTAAACCTAGCACTAGCCCTAGAAGTAGCCCTACCCATAACCATAACCTTAAACCTAACCCTAGCCCTAGCACTAACCCTAGAACTAGCCCAACCCCTAGCCCTAACCCTAACCCTAACCCTAGCCCTAACCCTAACCCTAACACTACCCTAACCCTAGGCCTAGCCCTACCCTACCCTAACGCAAAGACTAATCCTAGCCCTAGCCCTAACCATAAACCTAAACCTAACCCTAGTCCTAACACTAACCCTAACCCTAACACTAACCCTAACCCTAACACCAACCCTAACCCTAACCCTAGCCATAGCCCTAGCCCTAACCCTAAACATTACCCTAGCCCTAGGCCTAGCCCTACCCAAGCCCTAAACCTAACCCTAACCCTAGTTAATACTAACCCACACCCTAAACCTAACTCTAGAACTAGGCCTAGCCCTAAACCAAAATCTAATGCTAGCCCTAGCCTTAACCCTAACCCTAGCCCTAGCCTTAACCTAAACCTAGCTGTAGCCCTAACCCTAGCCCTAACCATAACCCTAACCCTAAAACTAGACATAGCCCTAGCCCTAACCCTAACCCTAACCCTAAAATAGACCTAACCCCAGCAGTAGAGCTAACCCTCACCATAACCTTAGCCCTAGCCCGAACCCTAACCCTAACCCTTACCCTAGCTCTAACCCTAGTCTAACACTAACCCACACCCTAAACCTAAACCTGGCCCTAACCCTAACTGTAACCCTAGAACTAACCCTAAACCTAACACTAACTCTAGCCCTATGGCTAGCCCTAGCACTAAATCTAACCGTAACCCTAACACTAGCCCTAACCCTAACCACAGCGCTAATCCTAACCCTAACCCTAGCCCTAATCCTAGCCCTAGCCCTAGCCCTAGCCCTCACCCTAGCACTAATCATAACCCTAAAACTAACCCTAACCATAACCCTAACCCTTGCCCTAACCTAGCCCTAGCCATAATCCTAACCCTAACCTAACCCAAGCTCTAGCCCTGGCCCTAGCCGTAACACTAGCCCTAACCCTAAACCTAGCCACAGCCCTAGCACTAATCCTAACCCTAACCCTAATCCTAGCCCTAAACCTAAACTAACCCTAGCCCTAAACCTAAACCTATCTCTAACCCTAACCCTAGCCCAAGTCCTAAACCTAAACCGTACCCTAACACTACCACTAACACTAACCCTAGCCCTAACAGTAACCCTAACCCTAGCCATAGCCCTAGCCCTAACCCTAAACCTAACCCTAGCAATTGACCTAGCCCTAGACAAACACTAACCCTAACCTTAACCCTAGTCTAACTCTAACCCACACACAAAACATAACCCTAGCACTAGCCCTAGCCCTAAACCTAAGGCTAACCCTGACAGTAGCTCTAACCCTAACCCTAACCCGACCCTAGCCCTAGGACTAGCCCTAACCCTACCCTAACCCAAAACCTAAACCTTGACCTAGCCCTAGCCCTAGTCCTAGTCCTAGCATTAACCTAACCCTAACCCTAGCCATAGCCCTAACCCTAATCCTAAACCTAGCCCTAGCCATAACCCTAACCCTAGCCCAAACCCTAGCCCTAACCCTAATCCTAACCCTAGCCCTAGCCATAACCCTAACCCTAACTATAACACTAACTCTAGCCATAGGCCTAGCCCTAATACTAACCCTAAACCTAGCCTTAGCCCTAACCCTAATCCTAACCCTAGATCTAAACCAACCCTAACCCTAGCCGAAACCCTAGACCTAACCCTAATCCTAACCCTACCCCTAGCCCTAACCCTAACCCTAACTATAACACTAACTCTAGCGCTAGGCCTAGCACTAACCCTAACCCTAAATCTAGCCCTAGCCCTAACCCTAAACCTAAACCTAGACCTAAACCAAACCCGAACACTAGCCCTAGCCCTAGCGCTAACCCTTAACCCTAACACTAGCACTATGGCTAGGCCTAAACCTAACCCTACCCTACCCCTAGGCCTAGACCTAGCCCTAACCCTAAACCTCACCCTAACCCTAGCACTAACCCTAACCCTAGCCCTAACCCTAAACCTAACCCTAACACTATTCCTAGCCATACCCCTAGCCCTAAACCTAAAGCTAATTCTAGCCCTAGGCCTAGCCCTAGCCAAACCCTAACCATAACACTAACTCTAACCCTAGTCTAACACTAACTCACCCCTAAACCTAAACCTAGGCCTAGGCCTAGCCATAACCGTAACCCTAACGCTAGCCCTAGCCTTAATCCTGACCTTAGACCTAGCCTTAAACCTGACCCTAGCCCTAGCCCTAGCCCTAGCCCTATTCCTAAACCTAACTCTAGCCATAACCCTAGCCCTAACTCTAACCCTAAACCTAGCCCTAACCTTAAACCTACCCCTAACCAAATCCTAACCCTAGCACTAACCCTAACCCTAGCCCTAGGGCAAGCCCTAGCCCTAACCCTAACCGAACCCTAACTCTAGCCCTATCCCTAGGCATAACACTAACCCTAAAACTAACCCTACCCTAGCCCTAATCCTAACCCTAACCCTAGACCTAGCTCTAGCCATAGCCCTACCCTAACTCTAAACCTAGCCCTAGCCGTAGCCCTAAACCTAGCCCTAGCACAACTCCTAACCCTAACCCTAACCCTAACACTAGCCCTAGCCCCAGACCTAAGCCTAAACCTAGAACTAATCCTAACCCTAGACCTAAGCCTAACCCTAAATCTAACCCTAACCTTAGCCCTAGGCCTAACCCTAACCCTACCCTAACCCTAGGCCTAGCCCTAGCCCTAACCCAAAACCGAACCCTAACCCTAGCCTTAACGCACACCCTAAACCAAACCCTAGCCCTAGTCCTAGCCCTAAACCTAACCCTAGGCCTAGACCTAGCCCTTGCCGTAACAATAACCCTAGCACTAGACCTAACAATAGACCTAACGCTCACCCTAAACCTAGCCCTAGTCCTAACCCCAACACTAACCCTAACCCTATACCTAGCCAAAGCACAGGCACTAACCCTAACCCTAACACTAATCCTATCCCTAAACCTAACCTAACCCTAGCCCTAAACCTAAACCTAACACTAACCCTAACCCTAGCTGAAAACCTAACCATAAACCCTACCCTAACCCTACCCCTAACACTAACCCTAGCCATAACAGTAACACTAACTCTAGCCATAGCCATAGCCCTAACGCTGAACCTAACCCTAGAATTAGGCCTAGCACTACACAAACCCTAACCCTAACCTTAACCCAAGTCTAACACTAACCCACACACTAAACCTAACCCTAGCCCTAGCCCTAGCCCTACCCCTAAACCTAACCCTAACCCTAGCCCTAGCCCTACCCCTAACCATAGACCTAGCCCTAACCCTAAACCTAGCCCTAGCCCTAAACCTAAACCTAACCCTAGCCCTAGCACTAGCCCTAACCATAACCCAAGACCTAAACCTAAACCTACCCTAACCCTAAAACTAGCCCTAGCCCTAGAACTAACCCTAACCCTAGCCCAAACACTAACCCTAGCCATAACCCTAACCCTAACCCTAACCCTAAACCTTGCCCTAACCATAGCCCTAACCCTAACCTAACCCTATCCCGAACACTAGCCCTAGCCCAACGCTAACCCTAAACCTAACCCTAGCCCTAACCCTAAGCCTAACCCTAACCCTAACCCTAACCCTAACCCTAACCCTAGCAATAGCCCTAAACCTAACCCTAACCCCAATCCGAACCACAACCCCAACCCCATCCGCAACCCTAACCCTAACCCTAGCCCTAACCCTAACCTACAGGCTAAACCTAACTATAGTCCTAGCCCTAACCCTAAGCCTAACCCTAACCCTAGCCCTAGCCCTAGCCCTAGCCCTAGCACTAGCCCTAGCCCTAGCCCTAGCACTAGCCCTAGCCCTAGCCCTAGCATTAGCACTAGCCCTAGCCATAACCCTAATCCTAAACCTAACCCTAGCCCTAGCCGTAGCCCTAAACCTAAGCCTAACCCTAACACTAGCTCTAACCCTAACCCTAACCCGACCCTAACCCTAGGACTAGCCCTAACCCTACCCGAAACCAAAACCTAAACCTAGCCCTAGTCCTAGTCATAGCCCTAAACCTAACCCTAACTATAGACCTAAACGTAACCCGAAACCTAGCCCTAACCCTAACCCTGAATCTAATCCTAACCAAAGCCCTAGCCCTAGCCCTAGCACTAACCCTAACCCTAACCCTAGCCCTAGCAGTAACCCTAATCCTAAACCTAGCCCTAGCAGTAACCCTAATCCTAAACCTAACCCTAGCCCTAGCCCTAATCCTAACCCTAACCCTAGCCCTAGCCCTAACCGTAGCCCTAGCCCAAAACCTAGACCTAACCCTAATCCTAACCCTAGCCCTAGCCCTAAACCTAACCCTAACTATAACACTAACTCTAGCCCTATGCCTAGCCCTAACCCTAAACCTAAACCTAGCCCTAGCCCTAAACCTAATCCAAACCCTAGACCAAAACCAAACCCTAACCCTAGCCCTAGCCCTAGGGCTAACCCTAACCCTAACACTAGCACTATGGCTAGGCCTAAACCTAACCCTACCATAGCCCTAGGCCTAGACCTAGCCCTAACCCTAAACCTCACCCTAGTCCAAGCACTAACTCTAACCATAGCCCTAACCCTAACCCTAATCCTAACCGTAACCCTAACCCTATTCCTAGCCATAGCCCTAGCCCTAAACCTAAAGCTAAACCTAGCCATAGGCCTAGCCCTAGCCAAACCCTAACCCTAACCCTAACCCTATTCTAACACTAACTCACCCCTAAACCTAACCCTAGCCCTAGGCCTAGCACTAACCCTAACCCTAACAATAGCTCTAGCATTAACCCTGACCCTAGCCCTAACCCTAGCCCTAGCCCTACCCCCAAACCTAACCCTAACCCTAACCCTAGCCCTAGCTCTAGCCCTAGCCCTAGCCCTAGCCCTAAACCTAAACCTAGCCCTAGCCCTATCCCTAGCCCTAGCCCTAAACCTAAACCTAACCCTAGACATAGACCTAGCCCTAGCCCTAACCATAACCCTAGACCTAGCCCTAAACCTACCCTAACCCTAACACTAGCCCTAGACCTAGACCTAACCCTAACCCTAGCCCTAACACTAACCCTAGCCATAACCCTAACCCTAAACCTAGCCTGAGCCATAGCCCTAACCCTAAACTAACCCTATCCGGAACCCTAGCCCTAGCCCAACGTTAACCCAAAACCTAAGCCTAGCCCTATTCCTAGCTGTAACCCTAAACCTAACACTAGCCCTAGCCCTAGCCCTAAACCTAACCCTAACCCCAATCCCAATCCCAAACCCAACCCCAACCCCAACCCCATCCCCAAACCTAACCCTAACCCTAGCCCTAACCCTAGGCCACACACTAAACATAACTATAGTCCTATCCCTAACCTTAACGCAAAGGCTAATCATAGACCTAGCCCTAGCCGTAGCCCTAGCCCTAGCCCTAGCCTTAACCCTAATCCTAAACCTAACCCTAGCCCTAGCCCTAGCCCGAAACCTAAGCCTAACCCTAACACTAGCTCTAACCCTAACCCTAACCCGACCCTAGCCCTAGGACTAGCCCTAACCCTACTCTAACCCAAAACCTAAACCTAGCCCTAGCCCTAGCCCTAGTCCGAGTCGTAGCCCTAAACCTAACCCTAAACATAGACCTAACCCTAACCCGAAACCTAGCCCTAACCCTAACTCTAAACCTAACCCTAGCCCTAGCCATAGCCCTAGCACTAACCCTAATCCTAACCTTAGCCCTAGACCTAACCCTAATCCTAAACCTAGCCCTAGTCCTAGCCCTAACCCTAATCCTAAACCTAGCCCTAGCCCTATCCCTAACACTAGCCCAAACCCTAGACCTAACCCTAATCTTAACTTTAGCCCTAGCCCTAACCCTAACCATAACTATAACACTAGCTCTAGCCCTAGGCCTAGCCATAACCCTAACCCTAAACCTAGCCCTAGCCCTAACCCTAATCCTAACCCTAGACCTAAACCAAACCCTAATCCTAGCCCTAGCCATAGCACTAACCCTAACCCTAACACTAACACTATGGCTAGGCCTAAACCTAACCCTACCTTAGCCCTAGGCCTAGACCTAGCCCTAACCCTAAACCTCACGCTAACCCTAAACCTAACCCTAACCCTATTCCTAGCCATAGTCCTACCACTAAAACTAAAGCTAAACCTAGCCCTAGGCCTAGCCCTAGCCAAACCCTAACCATAAACCTAACCCTAGTCTAACACTAACTCATCCCTAAACCTAACCCTAACCCTAGGCCCAGCACTAACCCTAACCCTAACAATAGCCCTAGCCTTAACCCTGACCCTAGCCCTAACCCTCGCTCTAGCCCTACCCCTAAACCTAACCCTAACCCTAACCCTAGCCCTAGCCCTAAACCTAAACCAAACTTGCCCTAGCCCTAACACTAGCCCTAGCCCTAGACCTAACCCTAACCCTAGCCCTAACACTAACCCTAGCCATTACCCTAACCCTAACCCTAAACCTAGCCTTAGCCATAACCCTAACCCTAACCTAACCCTATCCCGAACCCTAGCCCTAGCCCAACGCTAACCCTAAACCTAACCCTAGCCCTATACCTAGCCGTAAACCTTACCCTAACCCTACCCTAGCCCTAAACCTAACCCTAACCCCAATCCCAATCCCAAACCCAACCCCAACCCCATCCCCAACCCTAACCCTAGCCCTAGCCCTACCCCTAAACCTAACACTAACCCTAACCCTAGCACTAACCCTAAGCCACACGCTAAACCTAACTATAGTCGTATCCCTAACCTTAACCCAAAGGCTAACCCTAGCCCTAACCCTAGCCCTAGCCCTAGCCCTAAACCTAAGTCTAACCCTAACACCTGCTCTAACCCTAACCCTAATCTGACCCTAGCCCTAGGACAAGCCCTAACCCTACACTAACCAAAACCTAAACCTAGCCCTAGCCCTAGCGCTAGCCCTAGTCCTAGTCGTAGCCCTAAACCTAACACTAGCCCAAGCCCAAACCCTAACCCGAACCCTAGCCCTAACCCTAACCGTAACTCTAAACATAACCCTAGTCCTAGCCATAGCCCTAAACCTATCCCTAACCCTAACCCTAGCCCTAGCCCTAACCATAATCCTAAACCTAGCCCTAGCCCTAACCCTAACCCTAGCCCAAACCCTAGACCTAACCCTAAACCTAACACTAGCCCTAACCCTAACCTTAACTCTAACACTAACTCTAGCCCTAGCCCTAGCCCTAACCCTAACCCTAAACCTAGCCCTAGCCCTAACACTAATCCTAACCCTAGACCTAAACCAAACCCTAAACCTAGCCCTAGCCCAAGCGCTAACCCTAACACTAACACTAGCACTATGGCTAGGCCTAAACCTAACCCTACCCTAGACCTAGGCCTAGACCTAGCCCTAAACCTAAACCTCACCCTAACCCTAGCACTAACCCTAGACCTAGCCAAACCCTAACCCTAACCCTAACCCTAACCCTAACCCTAACCCTAACCCTAACCCTAACCCTATTCATAGCCATAGCCCTAACCCTAAACCTAAAGCTGAACCTAGCCCTAGGCCTAGCTCTAGCCAAACCCTAACCCTAACACTAACCCTAGTCAAACACTAACTCACCCCTAAACATAACCCTAGCCCTAGGTCTAGCACTAACCCTAACCCTAATGCTAGCTCTAGCTTTAACCCTGACCCTAGCCCTAGCCCTAACCCTAGCCCTAACCCTAACCCTAGCCCTAACCATAACCCTAACCCTAACCCTAGATATTCCTAGCCCTAACCCTAACCATAAACCTAGCCCGAGGGCAAGCCCTGGCCATAACCCTAACCTAACCCTAGCCCTAGCCCTAGCCATAGCCTACCCTAACTCTAAACCTAGCCCTAGTCCTAGCCCTAAGCCTAACCCTAAATCTAACACTAGCCCTAACCCTAACCCTAACCCTATCCCTAGCCCTAGCCCTAGTCCTAACCCTAACCCTAGACTTAATCTTAAACCTAGCCCTAAGCCTAAAACCTAAACCTTACCCTAACCCTAGCCCTAGGCCTAACCCTAACCCTACCCTAACCCTAGGCCTAGTCCTAGCCAAACCCTAGCCATAACCCTAATCCTAGTCTAACACTAACCCACACCCTAAACCAATCCATAGCCCCAGCCTAACCCAAGCCCTAGCCCTAACCCTAACCCTAAACCTAATCCTAACACGAACCCTAGCACTAGCCCGAACCCTAACCCTAACCGTAGCCCTAGCCCTAACCCAAATCTAGCCCTAGCCCTAGCCCTAAACCTAACCCTAACCCTAGCCCTAGCCCTAACCCTAATCCTAACCCTAGCCCTAGCCATAACCCTAATCCTAACCCTAGCCCGAGCCCTAACCCTAACCCTAAACCTAGCCCTAGCCCAAGCCCTAACCATAACCCTAACCCTAACCCTAACACTAGGCCTAGGCCTAACCCTAACCCTACAAGCACTAGGTCTAAACCTAGCCCTAACCCTAAACCTAACCCTAACCCTAGTCCTAACCCTAACCCTAGCTCTAACCCTAACACTAACCCTAAACTAACCCTAACCCTAACCCTAGCCATAGTCCTAGCCCTAACCCTAAACATATCCCTAGCCTTAGGCCTAGCCCTAGCCAAACCCTATCCCTTACCCTAACCCTATTTAACACTAACCCACACCCTAAACCTAACTCTAGCCCTAGGCCTAGCCCTAAACCTAAACCTAATGCTAGCCCTAGCCTTAACACTAACCTTAGCCCTAGCCTTAACCATAAACCTAGCCCTAGCCCTAGGCCTAGCCCTAAACCTAACACTAACTCTACCCCTAACCATTGCCTTAGACCTAACCCTAAACCTAACACTAACCCTAGCCTTAGCCCTAGCACGAGCGTCAGCCCTAACCCTAACACTAACCCTAATCCTAACCCTAACCCTAACTCTGGCCCTAGCCCTAAACTTAACCGTACTCCTAACGCTAACCCTAGCCCTAGACCTAACCCTAACCCTAACCCTAACCCTAAACCTACCCTAACCCGTGCCCTAACCCTAATCCTAACCCTAACCCTAACACTAGCCCTAGCCCTAACCCTAATGCTAACCCTAACACAAATTTAACACTAACGCACACCCTAAACCTAACCCTAGCCATTGCCTTAGCCCTAACCCTAAACCTAACCCTAAACCTAACCCTAGCCCTACCCCTAACCCTAATCCTAACCCTAACCCAAATGCTAACCCTAAACCTAGACCTAGAACTAGCACGAACCCTTCCCCTAAACCTAGCCCTAGCTCAGCCATAGCACTAAACCTAACCCTAACCCGGACCCGACACTAACCCTAAACCTAACTCTAATCCTAACCCTAGCCCTAGCCTAACCTAAACCTAGGCCAAGCCCTAGCTCTAAAACTAACCCTAACCCTAATCCAACCCTAGCCCTAGGACTAGCCCTAACCTACCCTAACCCAAAAACTAAACCTATCCCTGGCGCTAAACCTAGCTGTAGCCCAAAACTTAACCCCAACCCTACCCCTAGCCTTAACCCTAACCCTAACCCTAACCATAAACCTAGCCCTAGCCCTAGCCCTAAAACTAACCCTAACCCTAGCCCTATCCCTAACCCTAATCCTAAAACTATCCCTAGATCTAACCCTAAACCTAACCCTAGCCCTAGCCCTAGCCCTAACCCTAACCCTAACCCTTACACTAGGCCTAGGCCTAAACCTATCCCTACTCTAGCCCTAGGCCTAAACCTAGCCCTAACCAGAACCTAACCCTAAAAATAGTCCTAACCCAAACACTAGCCCAAACCCTAACACTAACCCTAACCCTAACACTAGCCATAGACCTAGCCCTAACCCTAAACATAACCCTAGCCCTATGCCTAGCACTAGCCAAACCCTAACCCTAACACTCACCCTAGTAAACACTAACCCACACCCTAAACCAAACTCTAGCCCTAGGCCTAGCCAAAAACCTAAACCTAAACCTAACCCTAGCGTTAACCTTAAGCCTAAACCTAGACCTAGCACTAGCCCTAGCCCTAGCCCTAACCCTATCCCTAACCAAAACCCTAACCCTAAACCTAGACATAGCCCTAGCCCTAACCCTAACCTAACCCTAAACCTACCCCTAACACTTACCTAGCCCTAACCCTAAGCCTAACCCTAACCATAGCCAAACCCTAGCCCTAAAACTAAACCTAAACTTCGCCCTAAGCCTAGCCCTAGCCCTAACTGTAATATACCAACCCAAGCCCTATCACTAACCCACAACCTAAACCTAACACTAGCCCTAACCCTAGCCCTAACCGAAATACAACCCTAACCCTAACCCTACCCTAACCTTAACCCTAGCCTAGTCCTAGCCCTAACCCTAACACTAACCCTAACCCTAAACCTGGCCCTAGCCTTAAACCTACCCTAACCCAAGTCCTAGCCCTAGCCCAAGACATAACACTAACCCTAACCCTAACCCCATTCCTAACCCTAACACTAACTCTAACCCTAACCATTGTCCTAGCCCTAAACCTAACCCTAGGCCTAGCCATAGTCCTAGCCCAAACCCTAACCCTAGCCATAGCCCTAGCACTAGCACTAGCCCTAACCCTAACCCTAACCCTAGCTAGCCCTAGCCCTAACCCTAAACCTAACCCTAACCCTAACCCTACCCTATCCCTAGGAGTGGCCCTAACCCTACCCTAACCCAAAGACTAATCCTAGCCCTAGCGCTAACCCTAGCTGAAGGCCAAAACTTAACCCCAACCCTAACCCTAGCAATAATCCTAACCCTAACCCTAGCCATAGCCCTAACCCTAATCCTAGCCCTAGCCCTAGCACTAGCCCTAGCAATAACCGAAATCTAACCCAAGCCCTAGCCCTAACACTAACCCTAATCTTAGTGTTAGGCCTAGCACTGGCACTAAACCTAACCCTAGCCCTAACCTGAACCTAGGCCTAACCCTAGCCCTAGCCCTAACCCTAACCCTAACCCGAACCCTAGACCTAGCCCTAGCCCTAGCCCTAGCCCTAGCACTGACCCTAACCCAAACCCTAGCCCTAGCCCTAACACTAATGCTAAACCTAGCCCTAGAGCTAGCCCTAGCTCTAACCCTAACGCTAACCCTAACACTTGCCCTAAATTAACCCTAGCCCTAACCTTAACCCTAACCCTACCCTAACTCTAAACCTAACCCCAAACCTAACCCTAACCCTAACTCTAACACTTAACCCTAGCCATAGCCCTAACCCTAAACCCTAACCTAACCCTAGCCCTAACCCTAACCCTAGCCCTAACCCTAACCTTAACCCTAGCGATACCCCTAGCACTAACCCTGAACATAACCCTAGCCCTAGGCCTAGCCCTAGCCAAACACTAACCCTAACCTTAACCCTAGTATAACACTTACCCACACCCTATGCCTAACCCTAGCCCTATCCCTAGCCATAACCCTAACCCTAACCCTAACCTTAGACCTAGCCCTAACCCTAACCTTAACCCCAGCTCCAAACGCAACTCCAACACCAACCCCAACCCTAACCCTAACCCTAGCCCTAACCCTAAGCCACACGCTAAACCTAACACTAGTTCTAGCCCAAACCCTAACCCAATTCCTAAACCTAGCCCTAGCCCTAGCCCTAGCCATAACCCTAAACCTAAACCTAACACTAGCCCTAGCCCTAGCCCTAAAACTAACCGTAACCCTAACCCTAGCCCCAACCCTTACCCTATCTCAACACTAGCCCTAGGAGTAGCCCTACAGCTACCCTAACCCTAAGACTAATCCTAGCCATAGCCCTAACCCTAGCCGTAGACCAAAACTTAACCCCAAACCTAACCCTAGCACTAAGACTAACCCTAACCTTAGTTCTAGCCCTAGCCCTAACCATAAACCTAAACCTAACCCTAAACCTAACCCTAACCCTAGACCTAATGCTAACCCTAATTCTAGCCCTAGCCCTAACCCTAATCCTAACCCTAACCCTAGCCCTAGCCCTAGCCCTAACCCTAACCCTAAAGCTAACACTAGGCCTAGGCCTAACCCTATCCCTACCCTAGCCCTAGGCGTAAACCTACCTAATTCTAAACCTAACCCTAACCCTAGTCCTAACCCTAAACCTTGCCCTAACCCTAACACTAACCCTAACCCTAACCCTAGCCATAGCCCTAGCCCTAACCCTAAACATAACCCTAGCCCTAGGCCTAGCCCTAGACAACCCTAACCCTAACCCTAACCCTAACCCTAACCCTAACCCTAACCCTAACCCTAGGTAACAATAACCCACACCCTAAACCTAACTAGCCCTAGGCCTAGCCCTAAACCTAAACCTAACGCTAGCTCTACCCTTAACCCTAACACTAGCCCTAGCCTTAACCCTAAACCTAGCCCTAGCCCTAAATCTAGCCCTAACCAAAACCCTAACACTAAACCTAGACATACCTCTAGCCCTAACCCTGACCCTAACCCTCGCCCTAGGAAAAGCCATAGCCCTAACCCTAAACTAACCCTAACCCTACCCCTAACACTTACCCTAGCCCTAAACCTAAACCTAAACATCGCCCTAAGCCTAGCCCTAGCCCTAACTGTAATCCTAACCCAAGCCCTAACACTAACCCACATCCTAAACCTAACCCTAGCCCTAGCCCTAGCCCTAATCGAAATCTAACCCTAACCCTAGCCATAACCCTAAACCAAAGCTTAACCCTAGCCCTAGCCCTAACACTAGCCCTAGTCCTAAACCTTCCCTAACCCAAGTCCTAGCCCTAGCCCTAAACATAAACCTAACACTAACCCTAACCCTAACCCTAACCCTATCCCTAACCCTAAAACTGACTGTAACCCTAAAAATTACCCTAGCCCTAACCCTAACCCTAGGCCTAGCCCTAGTCCTAGCCCTAAACCTAAACCTAGCCCTAGCACTAGCACTAGAAAATGCCGTAAACCTAACCCTAAACCTAGCCCTAGCCCTACCCTAACCCTACCACTAACCCTAACCCTAACCCTAGCCCTAGCCCTAGCAATAACCCTAACCCTAACCCTAACCCTAGCCCTAGCCTTAACCCTAATCCTAACCCTAACCCTAGCCCTAACCCTAATGCTAACGCTAACCCTAACCCAAGTCTAACACTAACGCACACCCTCAACCTAATCCTAGCACTAGCCCTAGTCCTAATCCTAGCCCTAACAATAACCATAATGCTATCCCTAGTGCTAACACTAATCCTAGCCCTAACGTTAACCCTAAAACTAAACATAACCCTAAAGATAACCCTAGCCCTAGCCCTAACCCTAACCATAACCCTAACAATAACCTAGCCCTAGAACTAGCACAAACCCTTCCCATAAACCTAGCCCTAGCCCAGCCCTAGCCCTAACCCTATCCCTAACCCTGACCCTAGCACTAACCCTAAACCTAACTCTAACACTAACCCTAGCCTTAGCCCTAACCTAAACCTAGGGCTAGCCCAAACCCTAGCCCTAACCCTAACACTAACCCTAACCCTAGCCAAAACCCTAACCAAAAACCTAGCCCTAGCCCTAACAATAATCCTAACCCTAGCCCAAGAGCTAACCCTAGCACTAACCCTGACCCTAACCCTAACCCTAACCCTAACTTAACCCTACCACTAAACCTAACCTTAACCCTAGCATTAAACCTAACCCTAACACCAAACATAACCCTAACACTAACTCTAACCCTAACCCTAGCCCTAGCCCTAACACTAAAGCATACCCTAACCCTAGCCCTAACCCTAACACTAACCCTAGCCCTAACCTTAACCCTTGCCATAGCCCTAGTAATAACCCTAACCTAATCCTAGCCCTAGGCCTAGCCCCAGACAAACCCTAACCCAAACCTTAACCCTAGTCTAACAATAACCCACACCCTATGGCTAACCCTAGCCCTATCTATAGCCCTAACCATAAACCTAACCCTAAACTTAGCCCTAACTCTAACTCTAACCCCAATCCCAACCCCAACCGCAACACCAACTGAACCCTAACCCTAACCCTAGCCCTAACCCTAAGCCACACGCTAAACCTAACACTAGTCCTAGCTCTAACCCTAACCCAAAGCCTAACCCTAGCCCTAACCCTAGCCATAGCCCTAAACCTAACTCCAACCCTAACCCTAGCCCTAACCCTAACCCTAACCCTAGCCCTAGCCATAGCCCTAACTGTAAACCTAACCTTGGCCCTAGCCCTAACCCCAGCCCTGGCCCTAGGCCTAACCCTAACCCTAATCCTAACTCTAGGCCTAGGCCTAACCGTAACCCTTCCCTAGCCCTAGGCCAAAACCTAGCCCTAACCATAAACCTAACCCTAAATCTAGTCCTAACCCTAAACCTTGCCAACCCTAACGCTAACACTAACCCTAACCCTATCCATAGCCCGAGCCCTAACCCTAAACATAACCCTTGCCCTAGGCCTAGCCCTAGCCAAACTCTAACACTAACCCTAACCTTAACCCTTGTTAACACTAACCCACACCCTAAACCTAACCCTAGCCCTAGCCATACCTCTAACCCCAACTCTAAACCTAGCCCTAACCCTAGCCAAACACTATCCCTAAACTTAAACCTAAACCAAACCTAAGCCTAGCCCTAGCCCTAACCCTAACGCTAATCCTAACCCTAGCCCTAAAACTAACACACACCCTAAGCCTAAAACTAGCCCTAGCCGTAGCACTAACCCTAACACTAACCCTAGCCCTAGCCTTAAACCTAAACCTAACCGAAGCCCTAGGCCTAGCCCGGGCACTAAAATTACAATAACCCTTACCCTGACCCAAGCCCTAACCCTAACCCTAAACCTAACCTTAGCCCTAACCCTAACCCTAAACCTAACCCTAGCCCTAACTCTAACCCTAAACTAAACCTAAAACTAGCCCTAACCCTAACAATAATCCTAACCTAACCCTAGCCCTAACACTAGTCCTAGCCCTAACGCTAATCCTAACCCTAACCCTAACCCTAACCCTAACCCTAGCACTAGCGCTAGCCTTAGCCATAAACCTAACCCTAAACCTAACCCTAGCCCTAGCCTTAACCCTAGCCCTAATCCTAACCATAATCCTAACATACCCTAGGCCTAACCCTAACCCTACCAAAACCCCAGACCTAACCCTAAACCTAGTGCTAACCCTAGCCCTAGCCCTAGTACTAAGGCTAAACCTAACTCTAGTTATAGCCCTAGCCCTAAGTCTAACCCTAAACCTAACCCTAGCCCTAGCCCTAACCATAAACCTAACCCTAGCCCTAGCCCTAACCCTAAACCTAACCCTAGCCCTAACCCTAACCCAACCCTAACCCTAACCCTAACCATAACCATAAGCATAGCCATAGCCCTAGCCCCAACCCTAAACCTAATGCAGGCCTTAGGCCTAGCCCTAGCCCTAACCCTAACCTAAACCTAACCCTACCCCTAACCCTAACCATAGCCCTAACCCTAACGCGAACCCTAGCCATAGCACTAGCCTGAACCCTAAAACTAACCCTAGCCCTAAGCCTAGCCCTAAACCTAATTCTAACCCTAACACTAGCTCTAGCCCTAACCTAAATCCAGGCCTAGCCCTAGACATGGCATTAGCAATAAACCAAACCCTAACCCTAGCCCAAACACTAAACGACATCCTAAACCTAACCCTAGCACTAGACCTAGCCCTAACCCAAATCTAACACTATCCCTAGCCCTAACACTAACCTTAACCCTAGCACTAGGCCTAGCCCTAGCACTAATCCTAACCCTAACCCTAACCCTAAACCTAACCCTAGCCCTAACCCTAACCCTAGCCCTAACCCTAACCCGAACCCTAGCCATAGCACTAGCCGGAACCCTAAAACTATCCATAGCCCTAGTCCTAACCCTAAACCTAACTCTAACCCTAACACTAGCCCTAACCCTAACCTAAACCCAGGCCTAGCCCTAGACATGGCATTAGCAATAACCCTAACCCTAGCCCTAGCCCTAGTCTGACCCTAACCCTAACCCTTGCACTAGCCCTAACACTAACACTAAACCTTGCCCTAGGGCTAGCCCTAGCACTAACCCTAAACCTAACCCTAACCCTAGCCCTAGCCTAAACCTAGCCCTCATCCTAACCCTGACCCTAAACCTAGTTCTAGCCATGACCGTAGCCCTAACCCTAGCCCTAGCTCTAGCCCTAGCCCTTGTCCTAGCTCTAGCCCTAGCCCTAGCCCTAGCCCTAGCCCTAGCCCTAGCCCTAGACCTAGCCCGAGACCTAACCCTCACCCTAACCCTAACCCTAGCCTAGAGCTAACCCTAACCCTAACCCTAGCTCTAGCCATAGGCCTAGCCCTTGCCCTAGCTCTAGCCCTAGCCCTATTCCTATCCCTGGTCCTAACCCTCACCCTAACCCTAACCCTAGCCTAGCCCTAACCCTAAACCTAACCCTTGCCCTGGCCCTAGCCCTAACCCTAACCTTAACACTAGCCCTAATCCTAACCATAGCCCTAACCCTAATCCTAACCCTAACCATAGCCGAAGCCCTAACCCTAACCCTAACACTAAACCTAGCCCTAAAACTAACCCGCACCCTAAATCTAATCATAGCCCCAGCCCTAGTCCTAAATCTAACCCTAACCCTAGCCCTAGCCCTAGCCCTAACCCTAGCTCTAACCCTAACACTAACACTAGCTCTAGCCCTAGCCTTAAACCTAACCCTAAACCTTACCTTAACCCTAGCCCTACACCTAACCCTAAACCGACCCTAGCCTTAAACCTAGCCCTAGCCCTAACTATAAACCGAACCCTCACCCTAGCCCTATCTCGCAACATAAACCTAACCCTAGCCCTAGTACTAACCTTACCCTAGGCCTAGCCCTAGCCCTAGCCATAACCCTAACCCTAGCCCTAGCCCTAACCATTGCACTATCTCTAACCCTAACCCTAGCCCTTTTCCTAACCCCAAGCCTAACACTAGCCCTAGGCCTATATGTAGCCCTAACCCTAACCCTAGCCCTAGCCATAGCCCTGGCCCTAACTCTAACCCTAGACAAAGACCTAGCACTAACCCTAAACCTAACCCTAGCCCTAGGCCTAGCCCTAGCCCTAACCCTAACCTAACCCTAACACTAGACCTAACGCTAACACTAGCCCTAACCCTAACCCTAACTTTAACCCTAGCCATAGCCCTACAGTAACCCTAAACATAACTCTAGCCCTAAACCAAGACCTAGCCCTAACTCTTACCCTATCCCTAGCTCTAACATTAACACACACCCTAAACCTAAACCTAGCCCTAGGCCTAGCCCTAAGCTTAACCCTAACCCTACCCCTAGCCCTACCCCAAACCCTACCATAGCCTTAGGCCTAGCCCTAGCACTAAAACTAACCCTAACCCTAGCACTAACCCTAAACCTAACACTAGCCCTAGCCCTAACCCTAAACCTAAATCTAACCCTATCCCTAGGCCTAGCCCTAACACTAACCCACACCTTAAACCTAACCCAGCCCTTGCCCTGGCCCTAGCCCTAAACCTAACCCCAGCCCTTGCCCTGGCCCTAGCCATAAACCTAACCCTAGGCCTAGCCCTAGCCCTAACCCTAACCCTAACCCTAACCCTAGCCCTAGCCCTAGCCCTAACCATAACCCTAACCTTAGCCCTAGTCCTAACACTAACCCAAACCCTTGCCCTAGGGCTACCCTAGCACTAACCCTAAACCTAACCCTAACCCTAGCCCTAACCTAAACCTAGTCCTAATCCTAACCCTAACCGTAACCCCAGCTCTAGCCATGGCCCTAGCCCTAACCCTAACCGTAGCCCTAGCCCTAGCCCTAGCCCTAACCCTCACCCTAACCCTAACCCTAGCCTAGACATAACCCTAACCCTAACCCTTACCCTAGCTCTAGCCCTGGCCTTAGACCTAGCCCTAACACTAGCTCTAGCCATACACCTAACCCTAGCCCTAGCCCTACACTAGCCCAAATCCTAACCCCAAACCAAGCCCTAACCCTAACCCTTGCCCTAACCCTAAACCTAGTCCTAACCCTAGCCCTAGCCCTAGTACTAAGGCTAATCCTAACTCTAGGTCTAGCCCTAGCCCTAAGTCTAACCCTAAAACCTAACCCTAGCCCTAGCCCTAACCCTAACCATAAACCTAACCCTAGCCCTAACCCTAAACCTAACCCTAGCCCTAACCCTAACCCAACCCTAACCCTAACCATAACCATAACCATAGCCATAGCCCTAGCCCTAACCCTAAACCTAATGCAGGCCTTAGGCCTAGCCCTAGCCCTAACCCTAACCTAAAACTAACCCTACCCCTAACCATAACCCTAGCCCTAACCCTAACCCGAACACTAGCCCTAACACTAAACCACATCCTAAACCTAACCCTAGCACTAGACCTAGCCCTAACCCAAATCTAACACTATCCCTAGCCCTAACACTAACCTTAATCCTAGCACTAGGCCTAGCCCTAGCACTAATCATAAACCTAACCCTAACCCTAACCCTAACCCTAGCCCTAACCCTAACCCAAACCCTAGCCATAGCACTAGCCTGAACCCTAAAACTATCCCTAGCCCTAGTCCTAACCCTAAACCTAACTCTAACCCTAACACTAGCCCTAGCCCTAACCTAAATCCAGGCCTAGCCCTAGACATGGCCTTAGCCCTAACTCTAACCCTAGCCTTAGCCCTAGTCTGACCCTAACCCTAACCCTAGAACTAGCACTAACACTAACCCTAAAAATTGCCCTAGGGCTAGCCTTAGCACTAACCCTAAACCTAACCCAAACCCTAACCCTAACCTAAACCTAGCCCTCATCCTAACCCTAACCCTAAACCTAGCTCTAGCCATGGGCGTAGACCTAACCGTAACCCTTGCCCTAGCTCTAGCCCTAGCCCTAGCCCTACACCTAACCCTCACCCTAACCCTAACCGTAGCCTGGACCTAACCCTAACCCTAACCCTAGCTCTAGCCCTGTCCCTAGCCCTAACCCTAACACTAGCCCTAGCCTAGCCCTAGCCCAGAACCTAACGCTAGCCCTAGCCCTAGCCCTAGCCCAAGGCCTAGCCATAGCCCTAACCCTAACCCTAAACCTTAACCCAGCCCTAACCCTAACCCTTGCCCTAACACTAACACTAGCCTAACCCTAGCACTAAGGCAAAACCTAAACCTAGTTCTAGCCCTAGACCAAACCCTAGCCCTAACCCTAACCCTAAACCTAACCCTAGTCCTAAACATAACCGTAATCCTAACCCTCACCCTAGCCCTCGCCCTAACCATATCCGAAGGCCTAGCCCTAAGCCTAGCCCTAACGCTAACCCTAGCCCTAGACCTAGACCTAACCCTAACCCTAAACCTAACCCTAGCCCTAGCCATAGCCCTAGCCCTGGCCCTAACCCTAATCCTAACCCTAACCCTAACCCTAATCCTAACCCTAGCCCTAACCCTAATCCTAACCCTAGCCATAGCAGTAGCCCTAACCCTAAACCTAAACCTAATCCTAGCCCTAGCCCTAACCCTAACCCTAACCCTAACCATAGCCCTGACCCTAACTCTAGCCCTAGCCCTAAATTAACCCTAGCCCTAACCCTAACCATAGCCCTAACCCTAATCCTAACCCTAACCATAGCCGAAGCCCTAACCGTAAACCTAAATCTAAACCTAGCCCTAACACTAACCCACACCCTAAACCTAACCCTAGCCCTAGCTCTAGCCTTAAATCTAACCCTAACCCTAGCCCTAGCCCTAGACCTAGCCCTAGCTCTAACCCTAACCCTAACACTAGCCCTAGCCCTAGACCTAAACCTAACCCTAGACCTAACACTAACATTAGCCCTAACCCTAACCCTAAACCTTAGTTAAACCAGCCCTAGACCTAACCCTAAACCTACCCTAGCCTTAAGCCTAGCCCTAGCCCTAACTATAAACCGAACCCTAAACCTAGCCCTAACCCGCAACATAAACCTAAACCTAGCCAAGTCCTAACCTTCACCATAGGACTAGCCCTAGCCCTAGCCATAACCCTAACCCTAGCCCTAGCCCGAACCGTAGCCCTATCTCTAAGCCTAACCCTAGCCTAGACCTAACCATAACCCTGACCCTTACCCTAGCTCTAGCCATGGCCCTAGACCTAGCCCTAACACTAGCTCTAGCCCTTGCCCTAGCCCTGACCCTAACCATAGCCCTAGCCCTAGCCCTAGACCTAGCCCTAGCCCAAAACCTAACCATAAACCTAGCCCTAACTCTAACCCTTGTTCTAAGCCTAAACCTAGCCCTAACCCTAGCCCTAGCCCTAGTACTAAGGCTAAACCTAACTCTAGTTCTAGCCCTAGCCCTAAGTCTAACCCTAACCCTAACCCTAGCCCTAGCCCTATCCCTAATCCTAACCCTAGCCTAACCCTAACCCAACCCTAACCCTACCCCTAATCCTAACCCTAGCCCTAACCCTAACCCAAACCTTAACTATAGCACTAGCCTGAACCCTAAAACTAACCCTAGCCCTAAGCCTAGCCCTAGCCCTAACCATAAACCTAACCCTAACCCTGGCCCTAACACTAACCCACATCCTAAACCTAACCCTAGCCCAAACACAAATCTAACACTATCTCTAGCCCTAACACTAACCTTAACCCTAGCACTAGGCCTAGCCCTAGCACTAATCCTAACCCTAACCCTAACCCTGACCCTAGCCCTACCCCTAGCCATAACACTAACCCTAACCCTAGCACTAACCCTAAACCTATCCCTAGCCCTAGTCCTAACCCTAAACCTAACTCTAACCCTAACACTAGCCCTAGCCCTAACCTAAACCCAGGCCTAGCCCCAGACCTAGCCCTAGCCCTAACCCTGACCCTAGCCCTAACCCTAGTCTGACCCTAACCCTAACCCTAGAACTAGCACTAACACTAACCCTAAACCTTATGCTAGGGCTAGCCCTAGCACTAACCCTAAACCTAACCCTAACCCTAGCCCTAACCTAAACCTAGCCCTCATCCTAACCCTAAACCTAAGCCTAGCTCTAGCCCAGGCCGTAGACCTAACCCTAACCCTAGCCCTAGCCCTACCCCTAGCCCTTGCCGTAGCTCTAGCCCTAGCCCTAGCCCTAGCCCTAGACCTAACCATCACCCTAACCCTGCCCCAAGCCTAGAACTAACCCTAACCCTATCCCTAGCTCTAGCCATAGGCCTAGCCCTTGCCCTAGCTCTAGCCATAGCCCTAGCCCTAGACCTAGACCTGACCCTAACCCTCACCCTAACCCTAACCCTAGCCTAGCCCTAACCCTAAACCTAACCCTAGCCCTGGCCCTAGCCCTAGCCCTAACCCTAACCGTAACCCTAGCCCTAATCCTAACCATAGCCCTAACCCTAATCCTAACGCTAACCATAGCTGAAGCCCTAACCCTAACCCTAACACTAAACCTAGCCCTAACACTAACCCACACCCTAAACCTAACCATAGCCCTAGACCTAGCCCTAAATCTAACCCTAACCCTAGCACTAGCCCTAGCCCTAACCCTAGCTCTCACCCTAACCCTAACACTAGCCCTAGCCCTAGCCTTAAACCTAACCCTAAACCTTACCTTAACCCTAGCCCTACACCTAACCCTAAACCTACCCTAGCCTTAAACCTAGCCCTAACCCTAACTATAAACTGAACCCTAAACCTAGCCCTAACTCGCAACATAAACCTAACCCTAGCCCTAGTACTAACCTTAACCCTAGGCCTAGTCCTAGCCCTAGCCATAACCATAACCATAACCCTAGCCCTAGCCCTAACCATAGCCCTATCTCTAACCCTAACCCTAGCCCTAGTCCTAACCCCAAGCCTAAACCTACCCCTAGGCTTAGACGTAGCCCTACCCTAACCCTAGCCCTAGCCATAGCCCTAGCCCTAACCCTAACCCTAGACAAAGACCTAGCACTAACCCTAAACCTAACCCTAGCCCTAGGCCTAGCCCTAGCCCTAACCCTAACCTAACCCTAACACTAGACCTAACGCTAACACTAGCCCTAACCCTAACCCTAACTTTAACCCTAGCCATAGCCCTACAGTAACCCTAAACATAACTCTAGCCCTAAGCCAAGACTCTAACCCTAACCCTAGCTCTAACATTAACACACATCCTAAACCTGAACCTAGCCCTAGGCCTAGCCCTAAGCTTAACCGTAACCCTAGCCCTAGCCCTACCCCAAACCCTACCATAGCCGTAGGCCTAGCCCTAGCACTAAAACTAACCCTAACCTTAGCACTAACCCTAAACCTAGCACTAGCCCTAGCCCTAACCCTAAACCTAACACTAACCCTATCCCTAGGCCTAACCCTAACCTAAACCCAAGCCTAGCCCTAGCCCTAGCCCAAGCCCTAACCCTAACCCTAACCCTAGCCCTAGCCCTAGCCCTAGCCCTAGCCCTAACCATAACCCTAACCTTAGCCCTAGTCCTAACACTAACCCTAACCCTTGCCCTAGGGCTACCCTAGCACTAACCCTAAACCTAACCCTAACCCTAGCCCTAAACTAAACCTAGTCCTAATCCTAAACCTAACCGCAAACCTAGCTCTAGACATGGCCCTAGCCCTAACCCTAACCCTAGCCCTAGCCCTAGCCCTATCCCTAACCCTCACCCTCACCCTAAACCTAACCCTAGCCTAGACGTCACCCTAACCCTAACCCTTACCCTAGCTCTAGCCCTGGCCCTAGACCTAGCACTAACACTAGCTCTAGCCCTTGACCTTGCCCTAGACATAACCCTAACCCTAGCCCTAGCCCTAGCCCTAGCCCTAGTACTAAGGCTAAACCAAACTCTAGTTCTAGCCCTAGCCCTAAGTCTAACCATAAACCTAACACTAGCCCTAGCCCTAACCATAAACCTAACCCTAGCCCTAGCCCTAACCCTAAACCTAACCCTAGCCCTAACCCTAACCCAACCCAAACCCTAACCCTAACCATAACCATAGCCATAGCCCTAGCCCTAACGCTAAACCTAACGCTAGCCTTAGGCCTAGCCCTAGCCCTAACCCTAACCTAACCCTAACCCTACCCCTAACCCTAACCCTAGCCCTAACCCTAACCCGAACCCTAGCCATACACTAGCCTGAACCCTAAAACTAACCCTAGCCCTAAGCCTAGCCCTAGCCCTAACCCTAACCCTAACCCTAGCCCTAACACTAACCCACATCCTAAACCTAACCCTAGCGCTAGACCTAGCCCTAACCCAAATCTAACACTATCCCTAGCCCTAACACTAACCTTAACCCTAGTACTAGGCCTAGCTCTAGCACTAATTCTAACCCTAACCCTAACCCTGACCCTAGCCCTACCCCTAGCCATAACACTAACCCTAACCCTAGCACTAACCCTAAACCTATCCCTAGCCCTAGTCCTAACCCTAAACCTAACTCTAACCCTAACACTAGCCCTAACCCTAACCTAAACCCAGGCCTAGCCCCAGACCTAGCCCTAGCCCTAAGCCTAACCCTAGCCCTAGCGCTAGTCTGACCCTAACCCTAACCCTAGCCCTAGCCCTAACACTAACCCTAAACCTTGCCCTAGGGCTAGCCCTAGCACTAACCCTAAACCTAACCCTAACCCTAGCCCTAACCTAAACCTAGCCCTCACCCTAACCCTAACCCTAGCCCTAGCCCTAGTCCTTGCCCTAGCTCTAGCCCTAGCCCTAGCCCTAGCCCTAGACCTAACCCTCACCCTAATCCTAACCCAAGCCTAGACCTAACCCTAACCCTAACCCTAGCTCTAGCCCTGGTCCTAGCCCCAACCCGAACACTAGCTTTAGCCCTGGCCCTAGCAACAAACTTAATGCTAGCCCTAGCCCTAGCCCTAGCCCTAGCCCTAGCCCAAACCCTAAACCTTAATCCAGCCATAACCCTAACCCTTGCCCTAACGCTAACACTAGACCTAACCCTAGCCCTAGGTCCAGCACTAAGGCAAACCCTAAAACTAGTTCTAGCCCTAGCCCTAGCCCTAACACTAACCCTAAACCTAACCCTAGTCCTAAACATAACCGTAATACTAACCCTCACCCTAGCACTCGCCCTAACCATATCCGAAGGCCTAGCCCTAGGCCTAGCCCTAATGCTAACCCTGGCCCTAGCCTTAGACCTAGCCCTAACCCTAAATCTAACCCTAGCCCTAGCCCTGGCCCTAACCCTAATACTAACCCAAACCCTAATCCTAACCCTAGCCATAGCCGTAGCCCTAACCCTAAACCTAAACCTAGCCCTAGGACAAGCCTAGCCATAGCCCTAGCCCTAACCCTAACCCTAGCCCTAACCCTAACCCTAGCCCTAGCCCTAGTCTGACCCTAACCCTAATCCTAGCCCTGGCACTAACACTAACCCTAAACCTTGCCCTAGGGCTAGCCCTAGCACTAACCCTAACCCTAAACCTAAACCTAGCCCTAACACTAACCCACACCCTAAACTAACCCTAGCCCTAGCCCTAGCCCTAAATCTAACCCTAACCCTAGCCCTAGCCCTAGCCCTAACCCTAGCTCTAACCCTAACCCTAACACTAGCCCTAGCCCTAGACCTAAACCTAACCCTAGACCTAACACTAACACTAGCCCTAACCCTAACCCTAAACCTTACCTTAACCCTTGCCCTACACCTAAACCTAAACCTACCCTAGCCTTAAGCCTAGCCCTAGCCCTAACGATAAACCGAACCCTAAACCTAGCCCTATCCCGCAACATAAACCTAACCCTAGCACTAGTACTAACCTTAACCCTAGGACTAGCCCTAGCCCTAGCCATAACCCTAACCCTAGCCCTAGCCCTAACCATAGACTTATCTCTAACCTTAACCCTAGCCCTAGTCCTAACCCCAAGCCTAACCCTAGCCCTAGGCCTAGATGTAGCCCTAACCCTAACCCTAGCCCTAGCCATAGCCCTAGCCCTAACCCTAACCCTAGCCATAGACCTAGCCCTAACCCTAAACCTAACCCTAGCCCTAGCCCTAACCCTAGCCCTAACCTAACCTAACCCTAATAGTAGACCTAACCCTAACACTAGCCCTAACCCTAACCCTAACCTTAACCCTAGCCATAGCCGTACCGTAACCCTAAACATAACTGTAGCCTTAAGCCAAGCCCTTGACCTAACTCTAACCCTAACCCTAGCTCTAACATTAACACACACCCTAAACCTAACCCTAGCCCTAGGCCTAGCCCTAAGCTTAACCATAACCCTAGCACTAGCCCTAACCCTAACCCTACCATAGCCCTAGGCCTAGCCCTAACACTAAAACTAACCCTAACCCTAAACCTAGCCCAACCCTAACCCTAACTTTAGACCTAACCATAACCCTAAACCTAAACCTAGCCCTAGCCCTAGCCCTAACCTTAACACTAAACGTGGCCCAGGTCCTAGCCCTAGCCCGAGCCCTAGACCTAAACTTAAACCTAATGCTAACAATAGCCCCAACCCTAGCCCTAATCCTAACCCTAACCCTAAGCATAACCATAGCCACAGCCCTAGCCCAAAACCTAATCCTAACACTAGCCCTAGCCATAAACCTAACCCAAAACCTAGACTTAGCTCTAGCCCTGGCCCTAGCCCTGACCCTAACCCTAGCCCTAATCCTAACCCTAGCCCTAACCTTAACCCTAAACCTAGCCCCAGTCCTACCCTTAGCCCTAGCCCTAGACCTAAATTGAAACCTAATGCTAACAATAGCCCCAACCCTAACCATAACCCTAAACCTAGCCCTAACCCTAACCATAGCCCTATCCCTAACCCTGACCCTCTCCCTAATCCTAACCCTAGCCTAGACCTAACCCTAACCCTAAACATAGCTCTAGACCTGGCCTTAGCCCTAACCCTAACCCTACCCCTAGCCCTAGCCCTAACCCTAACCCTAAACCTAGCCCTAATCCTAACCCTTGCCCTAACCCTAACACTGGAACTAACCCTAGCCTTAGCCCTAGCACTAAGGATAACCCTAACCCTAGTTCTAGCCCTAGACCTACCCCTAGCCCTAACCCTAACCCTAGCCATAACAATAAACCTAACCCTAAAATTAGCCCTAGCGCTAGCACTAACACTAACACTAAACTTAGATCTACACATAAACCTAACCCTAGCCATACCCTAACCCTAAAATAAACCTAAACCTAACCCTATTCCTAGCCCTAGCCCTAGCAATAACCCTAACCCTAATCCTAACGCTAACCCTATCAATAACCCTAACCCACTCTAACCCTAAACCTAGCCCTAGCCCTAATCCTAAACTTAGGCCTAGCCCTAGTCCTAGCCATAAGCCTAACACTACCCCTGGCCCTATCACTAGCCCTAGTCCTAAACCTAAACCTAACACTAGCCGTAACCCTAACCCTAACCCTTACCCTAGCCCTAGCCCAAGACCTAGCACTAACCCTAACCCTAACCCTAACCCTAACCCTAAACATAACCCTAGCCCTAGACCTAACCCTAGACCTAACCCTAAACCTAACCCTAGCCCTAACCCTAACCCCAGCCCTAACCTTAACCATAACCATAGCCATAGCCCCAGCCCTAACCCTAAACCTAACCCTAGACCTAGGCCTAGACCTATCCCTAACCTTAAACCTAACCCTAGCCCTACACCTAAACCTAACCCTAGCCCTAACCCTAACCCTAGCCCTAACCCTAACCCTAACCCTAGTCCTAGCCCTAGCTCTAGCCAAACCCTAAACCTAATCCTAACCCTAACCTTATCCCTAAGCCTAACCCACTATAACCCTAAACCTAGTCTAGCCCTAACCCTAACCCTAGGCCTAGCCCAAGTCTAGCCATAAGCCTAACCCTAGCCCTAGCCCTAGTCCTAACCCTAACACTAGCCCTAGCAGTAACCCTAACCATAACCCTAACCCTAGCCCTAGCCCTAACACTAACCCTAACCCTAACTCTAAACCTAAACCTAACCCTAGTCCTAGCACTAACCCTAATCCTAACACTAACCCTAACCCTAACCCCAAATGCAACCCCAAACCCAACAACAACCCCAACCCTAACCCTAACCCTAGACCTAACCCTAAGCCACGCGCTTAACCTAACACTAGTCCTAGCCCTAACCCTAACCTAAAGCCTAACCGTAGCCCTAGCCCTAGACCTAACCCTAACCCTAATCCTAGTCCTAGCCCTAGCCCTAGCCATAACCATAACACTAACCCTAATCCTAACACTATCCCTAACCCTAACCCTAACTCTAAACCTAACCCTAGCCCCAGCCCTATCCCTAACCCTAGGTCAAGCCCTAGTCCTAACCATAAGCCAAACCCTACCCTAGCCCTATTCTTAGCCCTAGTCCTAACCCTAACCCTAGCCCTAGCCGTAACACTAAACCTAACCCTAACCCTATCCCTAGTCCTAGCACTAGCACTAACCCTAACCCTAACACTAGCCCTAACCCTAACCCTAACTTAAACCTAACCCTAGTCTAACAATAACCCACACCCTAAACCTAAGCCTAGCCCTATACCTAGCCCTAACCCTAGCCCTAACCGTAACTGTAACGCTAACCCTAGCTCAAACCCTAACCCTAGCACTAACACTAACCCTAACCCTAACCCTAAAGCTAACCCTAGCCCTAGCCCTGACCCTAACCCTAACCCTTTCCCTAACCCTAACCCTAAACCTAACCCTAGCCCTAACCTAAACCTAGCCCTGGCCCTAGAACTAGCCCTAGCCCTAGCCATAACCCTCACCCTAACCCTAACCATAGCCTAGCCCTAACCCTAAACCTAACCCAAGTTCTAGCCTTGGACCTAGCCCTAACCCTAACACTAGCTCTAGCCCTGGCCCTAGCCCTAACCCTAACCCTAAACCTAGCACTAGCCCTAGCCCTAGCCCTACACCTAACACGAACCATAAACCTAGCCCTAACTGGAGCCCTATCTCTAACCCTAACCCTAGATCTAACCCTAGCCATAGCCCAAGCACTAAGGCTAAACCTAAACCTAGTTCTAGCCCTAGCCCTAGCCCTAGCCCTAACCCTAATCCTAAACCTAAACATAGTCCTGACCATAAACCTAACCCTGAACCTAGCCCTAACTGTAGCCCTATCTCTAACCCTAACACTAGACCTAGCCCTAACCCTAGCACTAAACCTAATCCAAACCCCAAACGCAACCCCAAACCCAACAACAACCCCAACCCTAACCCTAAACCTAGACCTAACCCTAAGCCACACGCTTAACCTAACACTAGTCCTAGCCCTAACCCTAACTCAAAGCCTAACCGTAGCCCTAGCCCTAGCCCTAGAACTAACCCTAACCATAACCCTAGTCCTAGCCCTAGCCCTAGCCATAACCATAACCCTAACCCTAAACCTAACCCTAACCCTAACCCTAACCCTATCCCTAACCCTAACCCTAACTCTAACCCTAACCCTAGCCATAGTCCTAACCCTAACCCTAGGCCTAGCCCTAGACCTAGCCGTAACCCTAACCCTAACCCTAACCATAAACCTAGCCCTAGCCCTAGCATAACCCTAACCCTAACACTAGCCCTAACCCTAACCCTAACACTAAACCTAACCCTAGTCTAACACTAACCCAAATCCTAAACCTAACCCTAGCCCTAGCCCTAGCCCTAAGCCTAGCCCTAATCGTAACTCTAACGCTAACCCTAGCCCATACCTAAGACTAGCCCTAACACTAACCCTAACCCTAACCCTAAAACTAACACTAGCCCTAACCCTAACACTAAACCTAACCCTTACCATAGGGCTAGCCCTAGCACTAACGCTAAACCTAAACCTAACGCTAACCCTAACCCTAGCCTAGCCCTAACACTAACCCTAAACCTAACTCTAGCCCTGGCCCTAGCCCTAACCCTAACACTAGCTCTAGCCCTGGCCCTAGACATAACCCAAACCCTAGACCTAACCCTAGCCCTAGCCCTAGTCCTAACACTAATCCTAAACTTAGACCTAACCGAAGCCCTATCTCTAAACCTAACCCTAGACCTAATCCTAGCCTTAGCCCTAGAACTAAGGATAACCATTCCCCTAATTCTAGCCCTAGACCTAGCCCTAACTCTAAACCTTCCCTAGCCCTACACCTAACCATAACCCTAGACCTAACCCTAACCCTAGCCATAATCCTAACACTAATCCTAACCCTAACCCTATCCCTAACCCTAACCCTAACTCTAACCCCAACCCTAGCCCTAGCCCTACCCTAACCCTTGGCCTAGCCCCAGTCCTAACCATAAGCCTAACCCTAGCCCTAGCCCTAACCCTAGCCCTAGTCCTAACGCTAACCCTAGCCCTAGCCGTAACCCTAACCCTAACCCTAACCCTAGCCCTAGCACTAACCCTAACACTAACACTAGCCCTAACCCCAACCCTAACGCTAAACCTAACCCTAGTCTAACACTAACCCACACCCTAAACCTAACCCTAGCCCTAGCCCTAGCCCTAACCCTAGCCCAAACCGTAAATCTAACGCTAACCCTAGCTCTAACCCTAACCCTAGCCCTAACACTAACCCTAACCCTAACCCTAAATCTAACCCTAGCCTTAGCCCTCATGCTAACCCTAACACTCGCCCTAAACCTAACGCGGAACCTAGCCCTAGCCGTAGCCCTAGCCCTAACCCTACCACTAGCTCTAACCCTAACCCTAGCCCTAGCCCTAACACTAACCCTAACCCTTTCCCTAGGGCTAGACATAGCACTAACCCAAAACCTAATACTAACCCTAGCCCTAACCTAAACTTAGCCCTAATTCTAACCCTAGCTCTAGCCATGGCCCTAACCCTAACCCTAAACCTAGCCCTATCAGGCACTAGCCTTAGCCCTAACCCTCACCTTAACCCTAACCGTAGCCTAGCCCTAACCCTAACCCTAACCCTAGCTCCTGACCTGGCCCTAGCCCTAACACTAACACTAGCTCTACCCTGGCCCGAGCCCTAACCCACACCCTAGCCTTAGCCCTAGCCCTAGCCCTAGCCCTACCCTTACCCTAACCCTTGCCCTAACCCTAACCCTAGACATAACCCTAGCCCTAGCCCTAGTACTAAGGCTAAACCTAACCCTAGTTCTAGCCCTAGACCTAGCCCTAGCTCTAACGCTAACTCTAGCCATAACACTAACCCTAACCCTAAAATTAGCCCTAGCCCAGCCCAAACCCTAACCCTAACCCTAGCCCTACACCTAACCCTAACCCTGGCCCAAACCCTAACCCTAGCCATAACCCTAACTCTAACCCTAAAAGTAGCCCTAGCCCTAGCCCTAACCCTAACCTAACTCTTGCCCTAACCCTAGCGCTAACCCTAACGCTAAACCTAAACCTAACCCTAGCACTAGCCCTAGCCCTAGCCCAAACCCTAACCCTAAACCTAAACCTAGTCTTGACCCTAACCCTAACCCTGACCAAGCCCTAACCGTAGCCCTATCTCTAACCCTAACAATAGCCCTAGCCCTAGCCCTAGAACTAACCCTAACCCTAACCCCAAACCCAATCCCAAACCCAAAAACAACCCCAACCCTAACCCTAACCCTAGACCTAACCCTAAACCACACGCTAAACATAACACTAGTCCTAGCCCTAAACCTAAACCAAAGCCTACCCGTAACCCTGGCCCTAGCCCTAGACCTAACCCTAACCCTAACCCAAACCCTAACCCTAGTCCTAGCCCTAGCCATAGCCATAACCATAACCCTAACCCAAAACCTAACCCTAACCCTATCCCTAACCCTAACCCTAACTATAACCCTAACCCTAGACCTAGTCCTAACCCTAACCCTAGGCCTAGCCCTAGTCCTAGTCATAAGCCTAACCCTAGCTCTAGCCCTATCCCTAGACCTAGTCCTAACCCTAACCATAGCCCTAGCCGTAACCCTAACCCTAACCCTAACCATAAAACTAGCCCTAGCATAGTAATAACACTAACCCTAACACTAGCCCTAGGCCTAACCCTAACGCTAAACCTAAACATAGTCTAACACTAACACAAATCCTAAACCTAACCCTACCCTAGATTTGCCGTAAGCCTAGATCTAACCGTAACTCTAACGCTAACCCTAGCTCTAACCCTAAACCTAGACCTAACCCTAACCCTAAACCGAACCCTAAATCTAACTCTAACCCTAGCACTAAGGCTAACCATAACCCTAAATCTAACTCTAGCCCTAACAATAACCCTAACCCTAACCCTAAAGATAACTCTAGCCCTAGCCCTAACCCTAACCCTAACCCTAACCCTCTCCCTAACCCTAAAAAAAAACCATCCCTAGCCCTAGCCCTAGCCCTAACCCTAACCCTAAAGGTAACCCTAACCCTAGCCCTAGCCCTAACCTAAACCTAGGCCTAGCCCTAGCCCTAACCCTAACCCTAACCCTAGCCCTAGCCCTAGACCTAACCCTAAACCTAACGCTAGCCCTAGCCCTAACACTAAACCTAACCCTTTCCCTAGGGCTAGCCCTAGCACTAACCCTAAACCTAAATCTAACGCTAGCCCAAACCTAAACGTAGCCCTAATCCTAATCCTAACCATAACCATAGCCATAGCCCCAGCCTTAACCCTAAACCTAGCACTAGCCTTAGCACTAGCCCTAGACCTAACCCTAACCCTAACCCTAACCCTAACCCTAACCCTAACCCTACCCTAGACCTAGCCCTAACCCTAACCCTAGCTCGAGCCCTGGCCCTAGCCCGAACCCTAACACTAGCTCTAGCCCTGGACCTAGCACGAACCCTAACCCTAGAACTAGCCCTAGCCCTAGACCTTGCCCTAGCCCTAGCCCTAGCCCTAACCCTAACCCTAAACGGAGCCCTAACTCTAACCCTTCCGTAACAATAAACCTAGACCTAACCCTAGCCCTAGCCCTAACCCTAACCCTAACCCTAACCCTAGCAATAGCCCTACACCTAACCCTAAGCCTAACGCTAGCCCTAGCCCTAACATTAAACCTAACCCTTTCCCTAGGGCTAGCCCTAGCATTAACCCTAAACCTAACCCTAACCCTAGCCCTAACCTAAACCTAGCCCTAATCCTAACCCTAAACCTAACCCTAGCTCTAGCCATGGCTCTAGCCCTAACCCTAAACCTTGCACTAGCCCTAGCACTAGCCCTAGCCCTAACCATCACCCTAGCTCTAGCCCTGGCCCTAGCACTAACCCTAACCCAAGACCTAGCCCTAAACCTAGCCCTAAACCTAGCCCCAGCCCTAGCCCTAACCCTAACACTAAACCTAGCCCTAACACTAACCCTTGCATAACCCTAATCCTAGACCTAATGCTAGCCCTAGCACTATCCATAGCCATAGCCCTAACCCTAAACCTAAACCTAGCCCTAGGCCTAGGCCTAGCACTAGCCCAAACCCTAACCCTAACCCTAGCCCTAAGCTAACCCTAGCCCTAACCCTAACCCTAACCCTAGCCCTAGCCCTAACCCTAACACTAACCTTAACCCTAGCGCAAGGCCTAGCCCAAGCACTAAACCTAACCCGAATCCTAACCCTAAACCTAACCCTAGCCCTAGCCGTAGCCAAAACCCTAGCCCTAGACCTAACCATAGCCCTAACCATAATCCTAACCCTAACCCTAGCCCTAGCCCTAGGCCTAGCCCTAGCCCTAACCCTAACCTAACCTTAGCCATAGCCCTAACCCTAACCCTACCATAGCCCTAGGCCTACCACTAGCACTAAAACTAACCCTAACCCTAAACCTAGCCCTAACCCTAACCCTAACCCTAGCCCTAAACCTAAACTTAATCCTAGCCCTAGTCCTAGCCTTAACCTTAACTCTAAATCTAGCCCCATCCCTAGCCCTAACCCTAGCCCTAGACCTAAACTTAAACCTAAAGCTAACATTAGCCCCAACCCTAACCCGAACCCTAGGCCTACACCTAACCATAACCATAGCCCTAACCTTAACACTAAACCTATTCCTAGCCCTAAACCTAGCTCTAACCTTAACCCTAAACCTAGCCCCAGCCCTAGCCCTAGCCCTAGCCCTAGCCCTAGACCTAAAGATAAACCTAACGCTAAACCTAGCCCCAACCCTAACCCTAACCCTCAACCTAGCCCTAAATCTAACCCTAGCCCTAAACCTAACACTAACCAGAGCC
>CM027407.1:130668095-130689478 GCA_015711505.1 Sylvilagus bachmani
TAACCCTAACCTATCCTTAGCCCTAGCCCTAATCCTAACCCTACCATTGCCTTAGGCCTAGCCCTAGCACTAAAACTAAGCCTAACCCTAAACATAGCCCTAACCCTAACCCTAACCTTAGTCCTAACACTAACCCTAAACTTAATCCTAGCCCTAGCCCTAGCCCTAACCTTAACCCTAAACCTAGCCCCAGCCCTAGCCCTAGCCCTAGACCTAGACCTAAACTTAAACCTAACGCTAAACCTAGCCCCAACCATAATCCTAACCCTAAACCTAGTGCTAATCCTAACCCTAGCCCTAGCCCTAACCCTAACCCTAAAATTAATGCTAGCCCTAGCCCTAGCCCTAACCAGAGCCCTAGCCTTAACCATAGCCCTAACCCTAACCCTAACCCTAACCCTAAAGCTAACCCTAGCCCTAACCCTAGCCCTAACCCTAACCTATCCTTAGCCCTAGCCCTAATCCTAACCCTACCATTGCCTTAGGCCTAGCCCTAGCACTAAAATTAAGCCTAACCCTAAACATAGCCCTAACCCTAACCCTAACCTTAGTCCTAACACTAACCCTAAACTTAATCCTAGCCCTAGCCCTAGCCCTAACCTTAACCCTAAACCTAGCCCCAGCCCTAGCCCTAGCCCTAGCCCTAGACCTAAACTTAAACCTAACGCTAAACCTAGCCCCAACCATAATCCTAACCCTAAACCTAGTGCTAATCCTAACCCTAGCCCTAACCCTAACACTAAACCTAATCCTAACACTAGTCCTAGCCCTAACACTAACCCGAACCCTGACCCTAGTCCCAGCCCTAGCCCTAGCCCTAGACCTAACCCTGAGCCTAGCCCTAACCCTAACATTGACCCTAGCCCTAACCCTAACTCTAACGATAAGCATAAATCCAGCCCTAACCCTAGCCCCTTTCATAACCCTAAAACTAACCCTAGCCCTAGCCCATACCCCAAACCTAACCCTAGACATAACCATAACCCTAGCACTAACCCTAACCCTAACGACTCTAAACCTAACCCTAGCCCTAGGGCAAGCACTAGCCCTAACCCAAACCTAACCCTAACCCTAGCCCTAAACCTAACCCTAGCCCTAATTCTAACCCAATCCCTAGCCATAGCACTATCCCTACCCTAAAACTAACCCTAGCCCTAAGCTTAGCCCTAGCTGTAACCCTAACCCTAACCATAACCCTAGCCCTAACTTTAACACACATCCTTAAGGTAACCCTAGCCCTAGCCCTAGCCCTAACCAAAATATAACCCTAGCGCTAGCCCTAACCCTAAGCCTAACCCTAGCACTAGGCCTAGCCCTAGCACTAACCCTAACCCTAACCCTAACCCTAACCCTAGCCCTAGCCCTAGGCCTAATGCTAAACCTAACCCTAGCACTAACCATAACCCTAGCCCTAGCCCTTACCTAAACACAGGCCAAGCCCTATCCCTAGCCCTAACCCAAACCCTAACCCTAGCCTAGTCTTAACCCTAACCCTAAACCTAGCTCTAGCCCTGGCCCTAGCACTAAACCTAACCCTAAACCTAACCCTAACCCTAGAAATAGCCCTAGTCCTAACCCTAAAGCTAACTGAAGTCCTAAGTCTAGCCCTAGCCCTAACCCTAACCCTAAACCTAAACCTAGCCCTAACACTAACCAACACCCTAAACCTAACCCTAGCATTAACCCTAACCCTAACACTAACCCTAACCAAAGCCCTAGCCCTAATCTTAACCCTAACCCTAACCCTAAACCTAGCGGAAGGCCTAGCCCTAGCACTAAACCTAACCCTAACCCTAACCCTAACCATAAACATAGTCCTAGCCATAGCCATAAC
The DNA here is from genome assembly GCA_015711505.1 of Sylvilagus bachmani. Taxonomy (NCBI): domain Eukaryota; kingdom Metazoa; phylum Chordata; class Mammalia; order Lagomorpha; family Leporidae; genus Sylvilagus; species Sylvilagus bachmani. The sequence continues at coordinate 130,669,930 of CM027407.1, forward strand.
CTCAGCACTAGCCCTAACAATAGCCCTAACTCTAAACCTAACCCTAAGCCGAACTCTAACCCTTGCCCTAGCCCTAGCCCTAAACCTAACCTAACCTTAGCCCTAGCCCTAGCACTAGCCCTAGCCCTAACCCTCACCCTAACCCTAACCCTAACCCAGACCAAACCCTAACCCTAGACATAGCCCTAGCCCTAGCCCTAGCACTAACACTAACCCTAAACCTAGCCCTAACCCTAACCTAACCCTAACCCTAGCTCTAGCCCTGGCCTTAGCCCTAACCCTAACACTAGCTCTAGCCCTGGCCTAGCCCTAACCCTAACCCTAGACCTAACCCTAGCCCTAGCCCTAGCCATACACAAAGCCCTAATCCTAAACCTAAACCTAAACCTAGCCCTAGGCCTAACCATAACCCTAGTACAAACCCTAAGCCTAACCATAGCCATAGCCCTAGCCCTAATCCAAAACCTAACCCAGCACTAAGTCTAGCCCTAGCCCTAACCCTAACCCTAAACCTAAACCTAGCATAACACTAACCCACACCCTAAACCTAACCCTAGCCCTAGCCCTAGCCCTAACTCTAACCCTAACCCTAATACTAGCCCTAGCCCTAGAACTAACACTAGCTCTAGCCCTAACCATAGCCCTAGTCCTAACCCTAACCCTAACACTAACCCTAACTCTTACCCTAGCCCGAGCCCTAGCCCTAGCCCTAACCCTAACCTATCCTTAGCCCTAGCCCTAATACTAACCCTACCATAGCCTTAGGCCTAGCCCTAGCACTAAAACTAAGCCTAACCCTAAACCTAGCCATAACCCTAACCCTAACCTTAGTCCGAAACCTAACACTAATCCTAATCCTAGCCCTAGCCCTAGCCCTAACCTTAACCCTAAACCTAGCCCCAGCCCTAGCCCTAGCCCTAGCCCTAGACCTAAACTCAAACCTAACGCTTAACCTAGCCCCAACCCTAACCCTAACCCTAAACTAGAACTAACCCTAGACCTAGTTCTAACCTTAACACTAAACCTAATCCTAACACTAGTCCTAGCCTTAACCCTAACCCTAACCCTATAACTAACCCTAGAACAAGCCCTAGAACTAACCCTGACCTAGACCTAACCCTAACACTGACCCTAGACCTAACCCTAACTCTAACCCTAAGCCTAAATCCAGCCCTAACCCTAGCCCCTTCCCTAACCCTAAACCTAACCCTGACCCTAGCCCTAACCCTAAAACTAACCCTGCCCTAACCCTAACCCTAGCCCTAACCCTAACCCTAACCATAATCATAGCCATAGCCCCAGCCCTAACTCTAACCCTAAACCTAGCCCTAGCACTAACCCTAACCCTAAACCTAACCTTAACCTAACTTTAGCCCTAAGCCTAGCCCTAGCCCTAGCTCTAACCCTAACGCTAACGCTAGTCCTAAGTCTAGCCCTAGCCCTAATACAAACCCTAAACCTAAACCTAGCCCTAACACTAACCCACACCCTAAACCTAACCCTAGCCCTAGCCCTAGCCCTAACCCTAACCCCAGCCCTAGCCCTAGCCCTAGCCCTAAACCTAACCCTCACCCTAACCCTAGCCCTAACCCTAGCCCTAAGCCAAAACCAAGCCCTAGCCCTAGCCCTAGCCCTAACCCTAACCCTAACCCTAACACTAACCCTAATCCTAACCCTAACCCTATCCCTAGCCCTAGCCCTAACCCTAACCTAACCTTAGCCTGAGACCTAACCCTAACCCTACCATACCCCTAGGCCTAGCCTTAGCACTAAACCTAAACCTAACCATAACCCTAGCCCTAATCCTAACCCTAACCCTAGTCTTAACCCTAAACCTAATACTAGCCCTAGCCCTAACCTTAACACTAAAACTAGCCCCAGCCCTAGCCCTAGCCCTAGACCTAGACCTAAACTTAAACCTAACGCTAACCCTAGACCTAACTCTAACCCTAACACCAAACCTAGACCTAACCCTAACCCTAGCCCTAACCCTAACACTAAACCTAATCGTAACACTAACCCTAACCATAAACCTAACCCTAACCCTAGACCTAACCCTAACACTAGCCCTAACCCTAACCCTAAACCTAACCCTAGTCCCAGCCCTAGCCCTAGCCCTAGACATAACCCTGAGCCTATCCCTAACCCTAACATTGACCCTAGACCTAACCCTAACTCCAACGATAAGCATATATCCAGCCCTAACCCTAGCCCCTTCCCTAGCCCTAAACCTAACCCTAGCCCTAATCCTAACCCTAACCCTAACGATAACCATAGCCATAACCCAAACCCTAAATCTAAACCAAACCCTTGCCCTACGCCTAGCCCTAGCCATAACCCAAACCTAACACTAACCCTAGCCCTAAACCTAACCATAGCCTAATCCTAACCCGAACCCTAGCCATAGCACTAGCCCTAACCCTAAAACTGACCCTAGCCCTAAGCTTAGCCCTAGCTGTAACACTAACACTAACCATAACCCAGCCATAACACTAACCCACATCCTTAAGGTAAACTTAGCCCTAGCCCTAGGCCTGACCCAAATCTAACCCTAGCGCTAGCCCTAACCCTAAGCCTAACACTAACCCTAGCCCTAGCCCTAGGCCTAATGCTAACCCTAACCCTAACCCTAACCCTAACCCTAGCCCTAGCCCTAGGACTAACTCTAACCCTAACCCTAGCACTAACCCTAAACCTAGCCATAGCCCTTACCTAAACTCAGGCCTAGCCCTATCCCTAGCCCTAACCCTAACCTAGTCCTAACCCTAACTCTAAACCTAGCTCTAGCCCTAGCACTAGCCCTAACCCTAACACTAGCTCTAGCCCTGGCCCTAGCCCTAGCCCTAACCCTAACCCTAGCCCTAGCCCTAGCCCTGGCCATAGCCCTAGCACTAGCCATAGCCCTAACCCTAACCCTAAACCTAGCACTAACCCTAACCCTTGCCCTAACCCTAAACCTAGACCTAACCCTAGCCCTAGCCCTAGCACTAAGGCTAACCCTAACCCTAGTTATAGCCCTAGACCTAGCCCTAGCCCTAACCCTAACCCTAACCCTAAACCTAGCCCTAGTCCTAAACATAACCGTAAGCCTAATCCTAACCCTAGACCTCGCCCTAACCCTATCCGAAGGCCTAGCCCTAGGCCCTGCCCCAACGCTAAACCTAGCCCTAGCCCTAGACCTAGCCCTAACCCTAAACCTAAACCAAGCCCTAGCCATAGTCCTATCCCTAACCCTAGCACTAATCCTAACCCTAACCATAGCTGTAGACCTAACCCTAACCCTAATCATAGAAATAGCCCTAGTCCTAACCCTAACCCTAACCCTAACCCCAGCCCTAGCCCTAACCCTAACCCTCACCCTAAACCTAACCCTAGCGCAAGGCCTAGCCCTAGCACTAAACCTAAGCCTAACCCTAACCCTAACCATAGCCCCAGCCCTAGCCCTAACCACAGCCCTAGCCCTAACCATAGCCCTAACTGTAAACCTAACACTAAGCATAACCCTAACCCTAGCCCTAGCCCTAGCCCTAGCCCTAACCCTATCCCTAGCACTAGCCTTAGCCCTAACCCTATCCCTATCCCTAGCCCTATCCCTAACACTAACCCTAGCTCTAGCCATGGCCCTAGCCCTAGCAATAGCAATAGCCCTAGCCCTAACCCACACCCTAACCCAAACCCTAGCCTAGATCTAACCCTAAACCTAACCCTAGCTCTACCCCTGGCCCTAGCCCTAAGCCTAACACTACCTCTAGCCCTGGTCCTAGCCCTAACCCTAACCCTACCCCTAGAACTAGCCCTAGCCCTAGCACTATAGCTAACCCTCACCCTAACCCTAACCCTAGCTTAGACCTAACCCTAACCCTAACCCTAGCTCTAGCTCTAGCCCTAGCCCTAACCCTAACCCTAGCTCTAGCCTTGGCCCTAGCCCTAACCCTAACCATAGCTCCAGCCCTAGCCCTAGCCCTATCATTAGACCTAAACTTAAACCTAATGCTAACCCTAGCCCCAACCCTCACCCTAACCATAAACCTAGACCTAACACTAACCCTAACCCTAATCCTAACACTAATCCTAATCCTAACATTAGCCCTAGCCATAACCCTAACCCTAACCCTAACCCTAGCCCTAGCCCTAGCCCTAACCCTAGCCCTAGCACTAACCCTCACCCTAACCCTAACACTAGCCTAGACCTAACCCTAATACTAAACCTAGCTCTAGCCCTGGCCCAAGCCCTAACTCTAAACCTAGCCATAGCCCTGGCCCTAACCCTAGGACTAACCCTAACCCTAGCCTAGACCTAACCCTAAACCTAACCCTAGCTATAGCCCTGGACCTAGCCTAACACTAACACTAGCTCTAGCCGTGACCCTAGCCCTAACCATAACCCTAGTCCTAGCCCTAGCCCTGGCCATAGCCCGAGCCCTAACCTTTGCCCTAACCCTAACCCTAAACCTAGGCCTAAGGATAACACTTGCCCTAACCATAACCCTAGACCTAAAACTAGCCCTAGACCTAACCTTAACCCTAACCCTAAACCTAGCCCTAATCCTAACCCTAGCCCTAACACTAATCCTAACCCTAGCCGAGCCGTAGCCCTAACCCTAAATCTAAACCTAGCCCTAGGACTAGGCCTAGTTCTAGCCCTAACCCTAACCCTAGCCCAAACCCTAACCCTAGCCCCAAACCTAACGCTAACCCTAACCATAGAAATAGCCCTAGTCCTAACCAAAACCTAACCCTAATCCTAAGAGTAGCCCTAGCCCTAACCCTAAACCTAAACCTAAACCTAGCCCTAACAGTAACCCACACCTAAAACTAACCCTAGCCCTAACCCTAAACCTAACCCTAGACCTAGCTCTAACGCTAAACCTAACCCTAAGCCTGGCGCAAGGCCTAGCCTTAGCACTAAAACTAAACCTAACCCTAAGCCTAACCCAACCCTAGCCCTAGCCCTAACCCTAACTCTAACCCTAATCCTAACCCTAGCCCTATCCCTAACCCTAGCCTTAACCCTAAACTAACCTTAGCCCTAGCCCTAACCCAAACCCTACCATAGCCCTAGGCCTAGCCCTAGCACTAAACCTAGACCTAACCATAACCCTAGCCCTAAACCTAAACCTAACCCGAGCCCTAAACATAAACTTAATCCTAGCACTAACCCTAGCACTAACCTTAACCCTAAACCTAGCCCCTGCCCTAGCCCTAGCCCTAGCCCCAGACCTAAACTTAAACCTAAAGCTAACCGTAGCCCCAACCCTAACCCTAACCCTAAACCTAGACCTAACCCTAACCCTACCCCTAAGCCTAACACTAAACCTAATCCTAACACTAGCCCTAGCCATAACCCTAACCCTTACCCTAGACCTAACCCTAGCACTAGCCCTAAATCTAACCCTAACCATAGTCCTAGCCCTAGATCTAACCCTAGACCTAACTCTGACCCTAGTGCTAATGCTAACACTGACCCTAGCCCTAACCCTAACTCTTACCCTAAGCCTAAATCCAGCCCTAACCCTAGCCCCTTTCCTAACCCTAAAACTAACCCTAGCCCTAAACCTAACCCTAGCCCTAACCGTAACCATAGCCATAACCCAGCCCTAACTCTAAACCTAACCCTAGCCCTAGGCCTAGCTCTAGCCCTAACCCAAACCTAACCCTAACCCTAGCCCTAAACCTAACCCTACCCCTAAGTCAAAACCTAACCCTAGCCATAGCACTAGCACTAACCCTAAAACTAAACCTAGCCTTAAATCAGCCCTAGCTCTAACCCTAACCAAAACCATAACCCTAGTCCTAACACTAACCCACATCCTAAACCCTACCCTAGCCCTAGGCTTATCCCTAACCACAATCTAACCCTAGCCCTAGCCCTAACCCTAACCCTAACCCTAACCCTAGCACTAGGCCTACCTTAGCACTAAACCTAACCCTAAACCTAACCCTAACCCTAGCCCTAGCCCTAGCCTTAACCCTAACCCTAACCCTAGCACTAACCGTAACCCTAGCCATAGCCCTTACCTAAACACAGGCCTAGACCTAGGCCTAGCCATAAACCTAACACTAGCCCTTACCCTAGCCCTAACCCTAAGCCTAACCCTAGCCCTAGCCCTAACACTAACCCTAAACCTTGCCCTAGGGCTAGCCCTAGCACTAACCCGAAACCTAACCCTAGCCATACCCCTAACCTAAACCTAGCCCCAATACTAAACCTAACCCTAACCCTAGCTCTAGCCATGGCCCTAGCCCTAACCCTAGCCCTAGCCCTAGCCCTAGCCCTAGCCCTAGTCCTAGCCCTACCCCAAAGCCTCACCCTAACCCTAACCCTAGCCTAGACCTGAACCTAACCCTAACCCTAGCTCTAGCCCTGGCCCTAGCCCTAAACCTAACCCTAGCTCTAGCCCTGGCCCTAGCCCTAACCCTAACACTTGCCCTAACCCTAAACCTAGACCTAGCCATGGCTATAGGCCTAGCCCTAGACCTAGCCCTAACCCTAACACTAAACCTGGCCCTAACCCTAACCCTTGCCCTAACCCTAACCCTAAACCTAACCCTAGTCCTAAACATAACCGTAATCCTAACAATAACCCTAGCCCTCGCCCTAACCCTCTCCGAAGGCCTAGCTCTAGGCCTAGGCTTAATGCTAACCCTAGCCCTAGCCCTAGCCCTAGCCCTAGACCTAGCCCTAACCCTAAACCTAACCCAAGCCCTAGCCCTAGCCCTAACTCTAATCCTAGCCCTAATCCTAACCCGAGACCTAACCCTAATCCTCACAATAGACATAGCCGTAGCCCTAACCCTAAACCTAAACCTAGCCTTAGGACTAGGCCTAGCTCTAGCCCTATCCCTAACCCTAACACTAACCGGAACCCTAACCCTAAACCTAAACCTAGCACTAGGCCTAGGCCTAGCCCTACCTAACCTAACCCTAGCACTAACCCTAACCCTAACCCTAACCATAGCCATAGCCCTAGCCCTAATCCTAAACCTAACCCTAGCACTAAGTCTAGCCATAGCCCTAACCCTAACCAGATCTCTAGCTCCAGCCCTAAACCTAACCCTAACCCTAACCCTAGCCCTAGCCCTAGCACTAAACCTAGCCCTAGCCCTAACCATAGCACTAACCCTAACCCTAACCCTAACCCTAAACTTAGCCCTAGCCCTAATCCTAACCATACCATAGTCCTAGGCCTAGCCCTAGCACTAAAACTAACATTAACCCTAAACCTACCCTTAACCCTAACCCTAACCTTAGTCCTAACCCAGACCCTAACATAATCCTAGCCCTAGCCCTAGCCCTAACCTAAACCCTAAACTTAGCCCCAGCCCTAACCATAGCAATAACCCTAGGCCTATACTAAAACTAACGCTAACCCTAGCCCCAACCCTAACCCTACCCTAAACCTAGCCCTAACCCTAATCCTAGCCCTAAACCTAACCCTAACCCTAACCATAGCCATAGCCGTAGCACTAATCCTAAACCTAACCCTAGCACTAAGTCTAGCCATAGCCCTAACCCTAATCAGAACCCTAGCTCTAGGCCTAACCGTAACCCTAGCCCTAGCCCTAGCCCTAACCATAGCACTAACCCTAACCCTGACCCTAACCCTAACCCTAACCCTTACCCTAGCACTAGCCCTAACCTTAAACAAACCATAGCCCTAGCCCTAATTCTAACCCTAACATAGTCCTAGGCCTAGCCCTAGCACTAAAATAAACACTAACCCTAAACCTAGCCCTAACGCTAACCTTAACCTTAGTCCTAACCCTAACCCTAAACCTAATCCTAGCCCTAGCCCTAGCCATAGCCCTAACCCTAACTCTAACCCTAAGCCTAAATCCAGCCCTAACACTAGCCCCTTCGCTAACCCTAGCCTTAGCCCTAACCCTAAACCTAACCCTAGCCGTAACCCTAACCTTAGCCCTAACCCTAACCCTAACCCAAACCATAGCCATAGCCCCAGCCCAAACCCTAAACCTAAGACTAGTCGTAGGCCTAGCCCTAGCCCTAACCCTAACATAACACTAACCCTAGCACTAAACCTAAACCTAGCCCTAAACCTAGACTAACCCTAAACCTAGCCCTAGCCCTAGCCATACCCCTAAACCTAACTCTAATCCTAACCCTAGCCCTAGCCCTAAACTAAACACAGGCCTAGCCCTAGCCCTAGCAATACCCCATCCATATCTCTAGCCCTAGCCCTCACCCTAACCCTAACCCTAGCCCTAACCGTAACCCTAACGCTAGCCCTAGCCCTAGCCCAGGCCATAGGCCTAGGCCTAACCCTAGCCCTAACCATAACCCTAAACCTATCCCTAACCCTAACCCTAAACCTAGCACAAGGCCTAGCCCTAGCACTAAACCTAAACCTAACCCTAACCCTAACCCTAGCCCTAGCCCTAGCCCTAACCATAGTCGTAACTCTAAACCTAACCCTAAGCCTAACCCTAACCCTAGACCTAGCCCTAGCCCTAATTAAGGCCTAGCCCTAACCATAGCCCTATCTGTAAACCTAACCCTAAGCCTAAACCTAACCCTAACCCTAGCCTAGCAGTAACCCTAACCCTAACCCTAGCTCTAGCCCTGACCCTAGCCCTAACCCTAACACTAGCTCTAGCCCAGGGCCTAGCCCTAACACTAACCTAGACATAGCCCTAGCCCTAGCCCTAGCCCGCACTTTACCCGTAGCCCTAACCCTAAACCTAGCCCTAACCCTAGCCATCGCCCTAGCCCTAATCCTAAACCTAACCCTAGCACTAAGTCTAGCCATAGCCCTAACCCTAACCAGAACCCTAGCTCTAGCCCTAACCCTAAACCTAACCATAACCCTAGGCCTAGCCCTAGCCCTAAACCTAGCCCTAGCCTAACCATAGCACTAACCCTAACCCTGACCCTAACACTAACCATAGCCCTAGCCCTAGCCTTAACCCTAACCTAACCTTAGCCCTAGCCCTAATCCTAACCCTACCTTAGTCCTAGGCCTAGCCCTAGCACTAAAACTAACCCTAACCCTAAACCGAGCCCTAACCCTAACCCTAACCTTAGTCCTAACGCTAACCCTAAACCTAATCCTAGCACTAGCCCTAGCCCAAAACTTAACCCTAAACCTAGCCCCAACCCTAGCCCTAGCCCTAACCCTAGGCCTATACTTAACCTAAGGCTAACCCTAGCCCCAACACTAACCTTAACCCTAACCCTAACCCTAACACTAGCCCTAGTCCTAGACCCAACACTAATCCTAGCCCTAACCCTAACCCTAGCCATAAACCTAAGACTCACCCACAAATTAGCCCTAGCCCTAGCCCTAACGCTAACCTAACCCTAGCCCTAACCCTAGCGCTAGACCAAACGCTAAACCTAAACCTAACTCTAGCCATAGCCCAGCCCTAGGATTAACCCTAACCCTAAACCTAAACCTAACCCTGACCCTAACACTAACCCTAAACCTAGCCCTAAAAGTAGCCCTATATCTACCCCTAAATCTAGCCCTAGCCCTAGCCCTAGCCCTAACACTAACCCTAACACTAGCCCTAGCACAAACCCTAACCATAACCCCAATCACAACCCCAAACCCAACAGCAACCCCAACACTAATCCTAACCCTAGCCCTAACCCTAAGCAACACGCCAAACCTAACATTAGTCCTAGCCCTAACCCTAACAAATAGCCAAACCCAGGCCCTAGCCTAGCCCTAGACCTAACCCTAACCCTAACCTTAACCCTAACCCTATCCATATCCTAACCCTAGGTTTAGCCCTAGTCCTAGCCATAAGCCTAACCCTAGCCCTAGCTCTAGCCCTAGCCATAACCATAAACCTAACGCTAACCCTAGCCCTAAACCTAACCCTAACTCTAAACCTAACCCTAGCCATAGCCCTAACCCTAACCCTAAACCTAGCCCTAGCCCGAAACCTAAACGTAACCATAGCCCTAGCTCTAGCCCTAAACCTATCCCTAACCCTAGAACTTGCCCTAACCCTAATCCTAACCCTAGACCTAGGGCTAGCCTAGTACTAACACTAACACTAACCCTAGACATAACACTAACCCTAGGCCTAACCCTAACCCTAGCACTAAACCTAACCCTAGCCCTAACCCTAACCCTAACCCTAAACCTAAACCTAACAGTAACACTAGCCCTAACCCTAACGCTAAACCTAACCCTAATGCTAAACTTAATCTAGTCTAACACTAACCCACACCCTAAACCTAAACCTAGCCCTAGCATTACCCCTAACCCTAGCCCTAACCGTAACTCTAATGCTAACCCTAGCTCTAACCCTAACCCTAGCCCTAACACTAACCCTAACCCCAACCCTAAAGCTAACCCTAGCCCTAGCCCTAACACTAACCCTAACCCCAACCCTAAAGCTAACCCTAGCCCTAGCCCTAACCCTAACCCTACCCCTAACCCTCTCCCTAACCCTAACCCTAAAACTAGCCTTAGCCCTACCCCCAACCATAATCCTAACTCTAACCCTAACCCTAGCCTTAGCCCTAACCTAAACCTAGAACTAGCCCTAGCCCTAGGCCAAACCCTAACCCTAGCCCTAACCCTAACCCTAACCCTAACCCTAGCCCTAGCCCTAAAACTAACCATAACACTTCTCTAGGGCTAGCCCTAGCACTAACCCAAAACCTAACCCTATCCCAAGGCCTAACCTAAACGTAGCCCTAACCCTAACCATAACCCTAACCCTAAACCTAGTTCTAGCCCTAACCTAGCCCTAGCCCTAACCCTAACCCTAAATCTAACACTAGTCCTAAACATAACCGTAATCCTGACCCTAACTCTGGCCATAGCCCTATTCCTAAACTAAAACTAACCATAGACCTAGGCCTAGCTCTAGCCTAACCCTAATCATAATCTTAACCCTAGTCTAACACTAACCCAAACCCTAATCCTAACCCTAGCCCTAACCCTAACCCTAACCCTAACCCTAGCCCTAGCCCTAGACCTAGACCTAAATCAAACCCTAGCCCTAAACCTAAACATAACCCTAGCCCTAGAACTATCCCTAACCCTAACCCTAACCCTAGACCTAGCACTAACCCTAACACTAACCCTAACCCTAACACTAGCCCTAGCCCTAGACCTAAACCTAACCCTAGCCCTAACATTAACCCTAGCCATAACCCTAAGCCTCACCCACAAATTAGCCCTAGCCCTAGCCCTAAACCTAACCTACCCCTAGCCCTAACCCTAGCGCTAGACCTAACGTTAAACCAAAACCTAACCCTAGCACTAGCCCTAGCCCTAGCCCTAGCCCTAACCATAACCCTAAACTTAAACCTAGTCCTGACCCTAAACCTAACCCTGAACCTAGCCCTAACCGTAGCACTATCTCTACCCCTAAATATAGCCCTAGCCCTAGCCCTAGCCCTAACCCTAAACCTAACCCTAACCCTAGCCCTAGCATTAACCCTAACCCTAACCCTAATCCCAACCCCAAAACCAACAACAACCCCAACACTAACCCTAACCATTGCCCTAACCCTAAGCCAAACGCTAAACCTAACACTAGTCCTAGCACTAACCCTAACCCAAGGCCTAACCCTAGCCCTAGCCCAGGCCTAGCACTAATACTAACCCTAACCCTAAACCTAACCCTAACCCTAAACCTAAACCTAACCCTAACCCTAATGCTAAACTTAACCTAGTCTAACACTAACCCACACCCTAAACCTAAACCTAGCCCTAGCCCTACCCCTAACCCTAGCCCTAACCGTAACTTTAATGCTAGCCCTAGATTTAACCCTAACCCTAGCCCTAACACTAACCCTAACCCTAACCCTAAAGCTAACCCTAGCGCTAGCCCTAACCCTAACCCTAACCCTAACCCTAACCCTCTCCCTAACCCTAACCCTAAAATTAGCCCTAGCCCTACCCCTAACCCTAATCCTAACTCTAACCATAACCCTAGCCCTAGCCCTAACCTAAAACTAGGCCTAGCCCTAGCAATAGCCCTAAACCTAACCCTAGCCTTAACCCTAGCCCTAACCCTAACCCTAACCCTAACCCTAGCCATAGCCCTAAAACTAACCCTAACCCTTTCTCTAGGGCTAGCCCTAGCACTAACCCAAAACCTAGCCTATCCCAAGCCCTAACCTAAACCTAGCCCTAATCCTAACACTAACCCTAACATTAGCTCTAGCCATGGCTCTAGCCCTAACCCTAAACCTAGCCCTAGACCTAGCACTAGCCCTAGCCCTAACCCTAGCCTAGCCCTACCCTAACACTAACCCTAGCTTTAGCCCTGGCCCAAGCCCTAACCCTAACCCTAACCCTAACCCTAACCCTAGCCCTAGCCCTTACCTAAACACAAGCCTAGCCCTAGCCCTAACCATAACCCTAACCCTAGCCCTAGCCCTAGACCTAAACCTAACCCTAACCCTAGTCCTAGCCCTAACACTAACCCTACACCTTGCCCTAGGGTAGCCCTAGAACTAACCCTAAACCTAAAACTAAACCTAGCCCTAATCCTAAACAAAACCCTAACCCTAGCTCTAGCCATGGCACTAGCCCTAACCCTAAACCTAGCCCTAGTCCTAGCCCTAGCCCTAGCCCTAACACTCACTCTAGCCCTAACCCTAGCCTTTACCTAACCCTAAACCTAACGCAAGCTCTAGCCCTGGACTTGCCCTAACCCTAAAAATAGCTCTAGCCCTGGCCCTAGAACAAACCCTAACCCTAGCCCTAGCCCTAGCCCTAGCCCTAGCCCTAGCCCTAGCCCTAGCCCTAGCCCTAGCCCTGGTGATAAGCCTATCCCTAGCCCTAGCCCTAACCCTAACCCTAACCCTAGCCCTAACCATAGCACTATTGCTAACCCTAACCCTAGCCCTAGCCCTAGCCCTAACCCTAACCCTAACGCCGTCCTAACACAAAACACAACAACAACCGCCACCCTAACGCTATCCCTACACCTAACCTAAGCCACACACTAAACCGAACACTAGTCCTACCCTAACCCTAACCCAAAGCCTTACCCTAGCCCTAGCCCAAGCCCTAGCCCTAACTCTAAACCTAACCCTAGACTTAGCTCTAGCCCTAGCCATAACCATAACCCTAATCCTAACCCTAAAACTATCCCTAACCCTAACCCTAACTCTAAACCTAACCCTAGCCCTAGACCTAACCCTAACCGTTGGCCTAGCTCTAGTCCTAGCCATAAGCCTCACCCTAGCCCTAGCCCTATCCCTTCCCTAGTCCTAACCCTAACCCTAGCACTAGCCGTAACCCTAACCCTAACCCTAGCACTAGCCGTAACCCTAACCCTAACCCTAGCCCTAGCCCTAGCCCTAGCACTAACCCTAACCCTAACCCTAACACTAACGCTAGTCTAAAACTAACCCACACCCTAAACCTAACTCTAGCCCTAGCCCAAGCCCTTTCCCTAGCCCTAACTGTAACTCTAACGCTAACCCTAGCTCTAAAACTAACCCTAGCCCTAACATTAACCCTAACCCTAACCCTATCGCTAAACCTAACCCTAGTCTAACACTAACTCACACTCTAAACCTAACTCTAGTGCTAGCCCAAGCACTAACCCTAGCCCTAACTGTAACTCTAACGCTTACCCTAGCACTAAACCTAACCCTAGCCCTAACACTAACCCTAACCCTAACCCTAAAGCTAACCCTAGCCTTAGCCATAACCCTAACCCTAACCCTTTTCCTAACTCTAACCCTAAACATATCCCTAGCCCTAGCCCTAGCCCTAAACCTAAACCTAACTCTAACTCTAACCCTAGCCCTAATCCTAACCCTAACCCTAGCACTAGCCCTAGACCTAGCCCTAGCCCTAAACCAAACCCTAGCCCTAGCCCTAGCCATAGCCCTAGCCCTAGATCTAACCCGAAAACTGACGCCAAACCTAGCCCTAACCCTAACACTAAACCTAATCCTAACCCTAGCCCTAACGCTAACCCTACACGTAACCCTAACCCTATCCATAGCCCTAGCCCTAAACTTAAACCTAACTCTAGCCCTAGGCCTAGCCCTAACCAAACCCTAACCCTAAACTTAACCCTAGTCTAACACTAACCCACACCCTAACCATAACTGTAGACCTAGCTCTACCCATAACCCAAACCCTAACCCTTGACCTAGCCCTAGACCTAGACCTAACCCTAAACCTAGCCCTAGCACTAGCCCTAATCCTAAACCTAACCCTAGCTCTAGACCTATCCCTAACCCTAAACCTAACCAAAACCCTAACCCTAACCCTAACCCTAGACCTAGCACTAACCCTAACCCTAACACTAGCCTTAGCCCTAGACCTAACCCTAACACTAGCCCTAACCCTAACCCTAGCCATAACCTTAACACTAACCCTGAAATTAGCCCTAGCCCTAGCCATAACCTGAAACCTAACCCTAGCCCTAGACCTAACCCTAAACCTAGAACTAACCCAACCCTAGCCATAACCCTAACCCTAACACTAAAATTAGCCCTAGCCGTAACCCTAACCCTAGCGCTAGCCCTAACGCTAAACCTAAACCTAACCCTAGCACTAGCCCTAACCCTAGCCCTAAGCCTAACCCTAAACCTAGCCCTAACCCTAACCCTGACCCTAAACCTAGTTCTAGCCCTAGACCTAGCCCTAGCCCTAACCCTAACCCTAAACCTAACACCAGTCCTAAACATAACCGTAATCCTAACCCTACCCAAGCCATAGCCCTATTCCTAAACTTAAACCTAACCCTAGCCCTAGGCCTAGCCCTAGCCTAACCCTAATCCTAATCTTAACCCTAGTCTAACACTAACCAAAAACCTAATCTTAACCCTAGCCCTGACCCTAACCCTAAACCTAACCCTAGCCCTAGCCCTAGCCCTAGACCTAAATCTAACCCTAGCCCTAAACCTAAACATAACCCTAGCCCTAGAACTATCCCTAACCCTAACCCTAACCCTAACCCTAAACCTAACCCTAACTTAGCACTAACCCTAACACTAACCCTAACCCTAACACTAGCCCTAGCCCTAGACCTAACCCTAACCCTAGACCTAACATTAACCCTAGCCATAACCCTAAGCCTCACCCACAAATTATCCCTAGCCCTAGTCCTAACCCTAACCTAACCCTAGCCCTAACCCTAGCGCTAGACCTAACGCTAAACCTAAACCTAACCCTAGCACTAGCCCTAGCCCTAGCCCTAACCATAACCATAACCTAAACCTAGTCCTGACCCTAACCCTAACCCTGAACCTAGCCCTAACCATAGCACTATCTCTACCCTAAATCTAGCCCTAGCCTAACCCTAGCCCTAACCCTAACCCTAACCCTAGCCCTAGCACTAACCCTAACCCTAACCCTAATCCCAACCCCAAAACCAACAAAAACCCCAACACTAATCCTAACCCTAGCCCTAACCCTAAGCAACACGCTAAACCTAACACT
The DNA here is from genome assembly GCA_015711505.1 of Sylvilagus bachmani. Lineage (NCBI taxonomy): Eukaryota > Metazoa > Chordata > Mammalia > Lagomorpha > Leporidae > Sylvilagus > Sylvilagus bachmani. The sequence continues at coordinate 130,685,328 of CM027407.1, forward strand.
AATCCTAGCCCTAACACTAACCCATAGCCTAACCCTAGCCCTAGCCCTAGTCCTAGACCTAAACCTAACCCTAAACTTAACCCTAACCCTATCCATACCCTAAACCTAGGTTGAGCCCTAGTCATAGCCATATGCCTAAGCCTAGCCCAAGCCCTATCCATAGCCGTAACACTAAACCTAACGCTAACCCTAGCACTAAACCTAACCCTAACTCTAAACCTAACCCTATCCATAGCCCTAAACCTAACCCTAAACCTAGCCCTAGCCCAAAACCTAAACGTAACCCTAGAACTAGATCTAGCCCTAACCTATCCCTAACTCTAGAACTTAGCCTAAACCTAATCCTAACCCTAGACCTAGGGCTAGCCCTAGCAGTAACCCTAACCCTAACCCTAGACCTAACACTAACCCTAGGCCTAACCATAACCCTAGCCCTAAACCAAACCCTAGCCCTAACCCTAACCCTAAACCTAACCCTAACCCTAGCCCTAACCCTAACCCTAACCCTAATGCTAAACCTAATCTAGTCTAACACTAACACACACCCTAAACCTAGCCCTAAACCTAACCCTAACCCTAGCACTAACCATAACTCTAATGATAAACCTAGCTCTAATCCTAACCCTAGCCCTAACCCTCTCCCTAACCCTAACCCTAAAACTAGCCCTAGCCCTACCCCTAACAATAATCCTAACTTTAACCCTAACGCTAGCCCTAGCCCTAACCTAAACCTAAGCCTAGACCGAGTCCTAGACCTAACCCTAAACCTAGCCTTAACGCTAGCCCTAACCCTAACCCTAAACCAAGCCCTAGCCCGAAAACTAACACTAAACCTTTCTCTAGGGCTAGCCCTAGCACTAACCCAAAACCTAACCCTATCCCAAGCCCTAACCAAAACATAGCCCTAAACCTAACCCAAACCCTAACCCTAGTTTAGCCATGGCCCTAGCCCTAACCCTAACCCTAACCCTAACCCTAGCCTAGACCTAACCCTAACCCTAACCCTAGCACTAACCCTAACCCTAGCCCTAGCTCTTACCTAAACACAAGCCTAGCCCTAGCCCTAGCAATAACCGTAACCCTAGCCCTAACCCTAGCCCTAGCCCTAACCCTAACCCTAGCCCTAGCCATAACACTAACCCTAAACCTTGCCCTAGGGCTAGCCCTAGCACTAACCCGAAACCTAACCCTAACGCTAGCCCTAACCTAAACCTAGCCCTAATCCTAAGCCTAAACCTAAACCTAGCTCTAGCCATGGCCCTAGCCCTAACCCTAACCCTAGCCCTAGCCATAGCCCTAGCCCTAGACCTAGACCTAGCGCTACCCCTAGCCCTAACACTCACCCTAACCCTAACCCTAGCCTAGACCTAACCCTAACCCTAACCCTAGCTCTAGACCTGGCCCTAGCCCTAAACTTAACCCTAGCACTAGCCCTAGCCCTAACCCTAACCCTAACCCTAGCCCTAGACCTAACCCTAACCCTAGACCTAACCCTAGCACAAGGCATAGCCCTAGCACTAAACCTAACCCTAACTCTAACCATAACCCTAGTCCTAGCCCTAGCCCAAACCCTAATCCTAACTCTAGCCCTTGTCCTAACCATAGCCCTAACCCTAACCCTAACACTAACCCTAACACTAAACCTAATCCTAACCCTAGCCCTAACCCTAAATCTAAACCTAGCCCTAGCGCTAACCCTAACCCTAACCCAGCTATAACCCAAGAACTAGCCCAAGCCCTAGCCCTAAGCCTAACCCTAACCCTAACCCTAACCCTAACTCTAGCCCTAGCCCTAGCCCTAGCCCTAGCTGTAAACCTAACACTAGCCCTAGCCCGAGCCCTAGCCCTAAATTTAACCCTAAACCTTGCCGTAGGCCTAGCCCTAAACTTAATCCTAATCATAACCATAACCATAGACCTAGCGCTGGCCCTAGGCCTAACCATAACCATAAACCTAACCCTAGCCCTAACCCTAAATCTAGCCCTAGCCCTAGCCATAACCTTAACCCTAACCCTTGCCCTAGGCCTAGCCCTAGCCTTAACCCTAACTCTAACCCTAATCCTAGCGCTAGATTTATCCGTAACCTAAATCCTCGCCCTAACCTTAACTCACTCCCTAAACCTAACCCTAGCCCTCACCCTAACACTAACCCTATGCCTAACCCTAACCCTAGCCCTAACACATCCCTAGCCCTAACCCTAAACCTAGCCCTAGCCCTAGCCCCAACCCTAACCCTAAATTAGCCCTAGCCCTAACCCTAACCTAACCCTAGCCGTAGACTTGACATAGCCCTAGCCCTAGCCCTAACCCTAACACTAACGCTTACCCTAGGCCTAGCCTTAGACCTAATGCTAACCCTAAACCTAACCGTAATCCTAGACATTGCCCTGCCCTATACCTAGCCCTACCCCTAAACCTAGCCCTAACCCTAGCCCTAGACCTAGCCCTAAACCTAACCCTAGCCCTAACCCTAACACTAACCCTAACCCTAGCTCTCGCCCAAGCCCAGCTCTAGCCAAAGCCCTAGCCGTAAACATATACCTAGACCTAGCCAAGCCCTAGGCCTAACCCTAACACTAACCCTAACCCTAGCTCTCGCCCAAGCCCAGCTCTAGCCAAAGCCCTAGCCGTAAACATATACCTAGACCTAGCCAAGCCCTAGGCCTAACCCTAACCCTAACCCTAGTCCTAGACTTGCCCTAGCCCAAGCCCTAACCCTAACCTTAACCCTAAACCTAGCCCTAACCCTAACACTAACCAGAGCCCTAGCCCTAACCATAACCCTAACCCTAACCCTAGGCCAGCCCTAGCCCTAGCCCTAGCCCTAGCTCTATCCCTAACCCTAGACCTAGCCCTAGCCCTAACCCTAACCCTAGTCCTAGCCCTAGCCCTAACCCTAACCCTAAACCTAACACTAACCCTAGCCCTAGCCCTAGCCCTAGACCTAGCCCTAACCCTAACCCTAAACCTAACACTAACCCTAGCCCTAGCCCTAGCCCTAACCTGAAACCTAACCCTTGCCCTAGGCCTAGCCTTAACCCTAACCCTAACCCTAAGCCTGACCTTAGCCCTAACGCTAGCCCAGGCCATAACACTGAACCTAACCCTAAACCTAACCCTAGGCCTAGCCCTAACCCTACCCTAGCCCTAGCCCTAGCCCTAGCCCTAACCCTAAAACTAACGCTCTCTCTAGCCCTAGCCCTAGTCCTAACTCTAACACTAGCCCTAGGCCTAACCCTAACCCTAACCCTAGCCCTAGCCCTAGCCCTAACCCTAAGCCTAAACCTAACACAAACCCGAGTGTTAGCACAAGTCCTAAGCCTAAACCTAACATTAGACCTAGCCCTAACCCTAACTTTAAACCTAACCATTGCCCTAGGCCTAGACCTAGCCCTAACCCTAACCTTAAACGTAGCCCTAGACCTGTCCCTAACCGTAACCCAAACCCTGACCCCAGCCCTAACCCTAATCCGAACACTAGCCCTAGCCCTAGCCCTAGCACTAACCCTAACCCTAATCCTAACCCTAGCACTAGCCTTAGCCCTAACCCTAAACCAAACCCTAGCCCTAGCCCTAGCCGTAACCCTAGCATTAACCCTAACCCTAAACCTAAACCTAACCCTAGCCCTAACCTAAATCTAGCCCTAATCCTAAACCTAACCCTAACCCTAACCCTAACCCTAGACCTAGCCCTAACCCTAAACCTAACCGCAGAACTAGACCTGGCCCTAGCCCTAAATCTAACCCTAGCCCTAGCCCTAACCCTAATCCTAACCCTAAGCCTAACACTAACCCTAGTCCTAGCCCTAGCCCTAACCCTAATGCTAAACCTAACCCTAGCCCTAGCCCTTGCCCTAACCCTAACCCTAACCTTAGCCCTAGTCCTAGCCCTACCCTAACCCTATCCCTAGCCCTAGCCCTAGCCCTAACCGGAAACCTAACCCTAGCCCTAGCACTAGCCGTAACACTAACCCTAGCCTAGCCGTAGCCCTAACCCTAACCCTAACCCTTAACCTAACCCTAGCCGTAGGTCTAGTTCTAGCCCTAGTCCTAGCCCTAACCCTAACCCTACCTTAGACCTTGCCATAGTTCTAGCCATAAAGCTAAACCTAACCCTAGCCCGAGCCCTAGCCCTAACCCTAACCCTAGC
>CM027407.1:130716170-130731464 GCA_015711505.1 Sylvilagus bachmani
CTAACCCTAGACCTAGCCCTAACCCTAACCCTAGCCCTAGCTCTAGCCCTAGCCCTAACCCTAACACTAACCATAACATTACCCCCAACCCTAACCCTGACCCTAACCCTAGCCCTAGCCCTAACCCTAACCTAAACCTAGCCCTAGCCCTAGCCCTAGCCCCAACCCCAATACTAACCCTTACCCTAGCTCTAGACCTATCCCTAAACCTAACCCTAGCCCTAGCCCTAGCCCTAACCCTAACCCTAACCCTAATCCTAACCCTACCCCTAGCCCTAGCCCTAAGCCTAACTCACACCCTAAAACTAACACTAGCCCCAGCCCTAAACCTAAACCAAACCCTAACACTAGCCCTGGTCCTAGCCAAAACCTAACACTACCCCTAACACTAGCCCTAGCCCTAAACTTAATCCTAACCCTAGCCGTAGCTCTAGCCCTAAGCCTAACTCACACCCTAAACCTAACACTAGCCCTAGCCCTAACCCAAAACCAAACCCTAGAACTGCACCTATTCCTAGACCTAATCCTAACCCTAGCCCTATCCCTAACCCTAACCTTAACCCTAACCATAGACCTAGCCCTGGCCCTAGACATAACCCTAAGCCTAAACCTAGCCCTAGCCTTACCCTAACCCTAACCCTACGCCTAACAATAGTCCTAGCCCTAGCACTAGCTCTAGACCTAGCCCTAACCATAACAATAACCCTAGTCCTAGCCCTAACCCTAACCGTAGCTCTAGCTCTAGCCATAAAGCTAAGCCTAACCCTAACCCTAGCCCAAGCCCTAACCCTAACCCTAACCCTAGATGCAGCTCTAGCCCTAGCCCTAGCCCTCACCATAAACCCTACCCTAACCCTAGCCCTATCCCTAACCCTAAACCTAGCCGTAGCCCTCGCCCGAGCCCTAACCCTAACCCTAGCACAAGACCTAGCCCTAGCCTTAACCATAACCTTAACCTTAACCCTAGCCCTAACCCTAACCCTAACCCTAGCCCTAGCCCTATCACTAAAGCTAACCCTAGGCCTTGCCCTACCCCTAGCCCTAACCCTAACCCTAACCCTAACCCTAGCCTTAGCTCTAGCCTTAACCTAAACCTAATCATAACCCTAGCCCTAGCCCTAGACCTAACCCTAACATTTACCCTAGCCCTAACCCCAGCCCTAGACCTAGCCCTGGCCCTAGACCTAACCCTAATACTAAACCTGACCCTAGCCCTAAATCTAACCCTAACCCTAACCCTACCCAAAACCCTAGACCTAGACCTAGCCCTACCCTAACCCTAAACCTAGCCCTACACCTAGCCCTAACCCTAACTCTAAACATAGCCCTTGCCCTGACCCTAAACCTAATCCTAACCCTAAAACTAGCCCTAGCTCTACCCTAACTCTAGCCCTAGACCTAACCCTAACGCTAAAACTAGCCTGAACACTAACCCTCACCATAGCCCTAGCCCTAACCCTAAACCTAGAACTAGCCCTAGCCCTATCCCTAACCCTAACCCCAAACCTAACCCTACCCCTAACATTAACCCAAACCCTAGCCCTAGCCCTAGGCCTAGCCCTAACCCTAAGCCTAACCCTAACCCAAGACCTGGCCCTGGCACTAGCCCTAACCCTATCCCTAACACTAACCCTAGTCCTAGCCTTAAACCTAGCCCTAGCCCTAGCTCTAGCCCTAGCCTTAACACTAACACTAACCATAACCGTAGCCCCAGCCCTAACCCTAACCCTAACCCTAGCCCTAGCCATAAGCCTAACCTAACCCTAGCCCTAGCCCTAGCCCCAACCACAATACTAACCCATACCCCAGCACTAAACCTAACTCACACCCTAAACCTAACGCTAGCCCTAGACTTAGCCTAGCCCTAAACCTAACCCTACCCCTAACCCTAACCCTAGCCTAACCATAGCCCTAGCCCTACGCCTAAACTTAAACCTAACCCTAGCCCTAGCCCTGGCCCTAAACCTAAACCTAACCCTTGACCTAGGCCTAGCCCTAGCCCTAACCATAACCCTAATCCTAGTCCTAACACTAACCCACACCCAAAACCTAACCCTAGACCTAGCCCTAACACTAACCCTAACCCTAGCCCGAGCCCTAGCCCTAGCACTAGACCTACCCCTAACGCTAACCCTAACCCTAACCCTAGACCTAGACATAGACCTAGCCCTAGCCCTAACCCTAACCCTAGCCCTAGACCTAGCCAGAACAATAACCCTGTCGCTAACCCTAACTCTAACGTTAACCCTAGCCGTAGCCCTGGCCTAAACCTAAACCTAACCCTAGACATAGTCCTAGCCCTAACCCTAAACCTATCTCATGCCCAAGGCCTAGCCCTAGACCTAACCATAACCCTAATCCTAGTCCTAACAATAAACCACACCCTAAAAATAACAATAGCCCTAGCCCTAATCCTAACCCTAATCATAACCCTAGAACTAGCCCTGGCCGTAGACTTAACCCTAACAATAAACCTAAACCAGCCCTAATTCTAACTCTAACCATTGTTGTAGCCCTAACCCTAAACCTAACTCTAGGCCTAGCCATAGCCCTAGACATAGACCTAGCACTAGCTCTAACCGTAACCCTAAACCTAAACCTAACTCTAACCCTAGCCCTCATCCTAAACCTAGCACTAGCCCTAGCCCTAGCCCTAGCCCTAACCCTAAATCTAACCCTAGCCATAGTCCTAGCCCTAGCCCTAGCCCTAAAACTGACCCTAGCCATAGCCATAGCCCTAGCCCTAACCCTAACATAAACCTAGCCCTACCCTAGCCCTAACCATAGCCCTAACCCTAACCCTACCCTAACCTCACCCTAACCCTAGCCCTAGACCTAGCCCTAGACCTAACCAAAACCCAAACCCTAGCCCCAGCCCTGACCCAAACCGTAACCCTAGCACTAGCCCTAACCCTAACCTAACCCTAGCCCCAGCCCTAACCCTATCCCCAACACAACGCTAACCCTTACCCTAGCCCTCACCCTAACTAACACCCTAATCCTAACACTAGCCGTAGCCCTAGCCCAAGCCCTAGCCCTAACTCTAACCCTAGCCCAAGACCTAGTCCTAGCCATTACCCTAAACCTAACCCTAGCTCTAGCCCTAGCCCTAACCCTAACACTAGCCCTAGCCATAGCCAGAACCCTACACCTAACCCTAACCTGAACCCTAACCCTAGCCCTAGCCCGAAGCATAACCCTAACCCTAAACCTAGCCATAGCCCTAGCCCTAACCCTATATCTAACCCTTGCCCTAGGCCTAGCCCTAGCCCAAATCCAAACACTAATCATAGTCCTAACACTAACCCACACCCTAAACATAACCCTAGCCCTAGCCCTAACCCTAAACCAAACCCTAGAACTACCCCTAACCCTAACCAAACCCTAACCATAGCACTAACACTAACACTAACACTAATCCAAAACCTAACATTACCCTTACCCCTAACCGAAACCCTAGACCTAGGCCTAGCCTAGCCCTGAACCTAACGCTAACACTAACCCTAACCCTAGCCCAGGCCCTAAGCCTAACCCTAACCAAGCCCTAGCCCTAACCCTAAGCCTAACCTAACCATAAACCTAGACCTAGTCGTGACCCTAGACCTAACCAGAACACTAACCCTAATGCTAGCCCTGGCCCTGACACTAGACCTAACCCTCTACCTAACCCTAAACCTAACCGTAGCCCTAGCCCTAACCCTAACCTAACCCTAACACTAACCCTATCCCTATCCCTATCCCTATCCCTAGTCCTAGCCCTAAGCCTAACCCTAACCCTAGATCCAGCCCTAACCCTAACCGTAACCCTAGCACTAGCCCTAAACCTAGCCCTATCCCCACCCCCAAACCTAACCCTTACCTAGCCCTATCCCTAACTCACACCCTAAACCTAACACTAGCCCTAGACCTAGACCTAGCCCTAACCCTAACCCTAGCCCTAGACCTAGCCCTAGTACTAACCTAATCCTAACCCTAGACCTAGTCCTAGCCCAGACCCTAACCCTAGACATAATCCTAGCCAGAACCCTAAACCTAACCCTAACCCTACCATTACCCTAGCCCTAGCCCGATGCCTAACCCTAAACCTAACCATAGCCCTACCCCTAACCCTATACTTAAACGATGACCTAGGCCTAGACCTAGCCCTAACCCTAACACTAAACCAAGTCCTAATGCTAACCCACAACCTTAACCTAAGCGTAGCCCTAGCCCTAACCCTAACCCTAACCCTAAACCGAGACCTAGCCCTGGCCCTAGACATAACCCTAGCCATAAACCTAACCCTAGCCCTAACTCTTAACTCTAACCCTAGCTCTACCCTAACACTAACCCTAAAACTAACAATAGCCCTAGCCCTAGCCCTAGTTCTAGCCTTAGCCCTAACACTAAACCTAACCCAAAGCCAAAGCCTAAGCCTAATCCTAACCCTAGCCCTAGCCCTAGCACTAGCACTAACCCTAAACGTAGCCTTAGAACTAGCCCTTACCGTAAACCTAACCCTAACCCTACCCCGAGGCCTAGCCCTAACGCTAAACCTAACCCTAGTCCTAGCCCTGACTCTACCCTAACACTAACGCTAACCCTAAACCTATCCCGAACGCGAACCCTAACACTAACCCTAATCCTACACCTAACTGTAAACATAGCCGTAGACTTACTCATAGTCCCAACTGTTAACACAACACTAGCCCTAAAGCTAACCCTAGCCATAACCATAACCCTAGCGCTAAGCCTAAGCATAGCCATAACACTGACCCTAATCCTAAACCTAACCCTAGCCCTACCACTAACCCAAACCCTAACCCTAACCCTAAACGTAGCCCTAGCTCTAGCCCTAACCATAACCCTAACCCTAACCCTAAACTTAAACCTAGCCCTAACATTAACACTAACCCTAGCCCTAGCCCTAGCCCTAGACCTAGCCGTAACACTAAGCCTAACCCTAACCGTAGCCCTGGCACTGGCACTAGCCCTAACCCTCTCCCTAACCCTAATAATAGACCTAGCTCTAATCCTAGCCCTAACACTAACCATAACAATAACGCTAGCCCTGGCCATGGCACTAGCCCTAACCCTTGACCTAACCCTAATCCTAACTGTAGCCCTAGCCCTAAACCTAACCTAACCCTAAGCCTAGCCCTAGCCCTAGCCATAACCCTAACTGTAGCCCCAAACCTAACCCTAACCGTAACCCTAGCCCTAGCCCTAACTCTAACCTAACCCTAGCCCTAGACCTAGCACTATCCCAAAACCCAACCCTAACCCTAACCCTAGCCCTAGTCCTAGGCCTAGTCCTAAACCTAACCCTAACCCTAACCCTAGCCCTAGCCCTAACCTTATCCCTAACCCTATGCCGAGCCCTAGCACTAACCCTATCCCTAACACTAAACCTAGCCCTAGTTCTAGCCCTAGTCCTAACCCTAACCCTAGCACTAGACCTAGACCTAACCATAAAAATAACCCTAGCCCTAGACCTAGCCAGGCCCTTACCCTAACACTAGCCCTAGACCTAGCCCTATCCATAACCCAATTCTAGCCCTAGCCCTAGCCCTAGCCTTAACCCTAAACCTAACCCTAGCACTAGACCTAGCCCTAGACCTAACCCTAACCCTAGCGCTAGCCGTAGTCCTAACCATAACAATAACCCTAGCCCTAGCCCTAGCCCTAACCATAACAATAACCATAACCCTATTCCTTGCCCTAGCCCTAGCTCTAGCCCTAGACCTAACCGTAACCCTAATCCTAAACCTACCCCGAACGCTAACCCTAACCCTAGCCCTAGCCCTAACCTTATCCCTAACCCTATGCCGAGCCCTAGCACTAACCCTATCCCTAACACTAAACCTAGCCCTAGTCCTAGCCCTACTCCTAACCCTAACCCTAACACTAGCCATAGCCCTAGTCCTAGCCCTAATCCTAAACCAAGCCCTAGCCCTAAACCTAAACCTAGCCCTAGACATAGCCCTAACCCTAACACTTGCCCTAGGCCTAGCCCTAGCACTAACCCTAGCCCTTACCCTAATCCTAGCCCTAACACTAACCCACACCCTAAGCCTAATCCTAACCCTATCCCTAACCCTAACCCTAACCCAACCCTAGACCTAGCCCTGGCCCCAGACCTAACCCTAACCCTAAACCTGACCCTAGTCCTAAACCTAAATCTCACCCAATCCCTAGCCTTAACCCTAAACATAAAACAAGCCCTAGCCCTAGCCCTAGATTTAGCCCTAGCCCTAAACTTAACCCTAACCCTAAACCTAGCCCTAACCTAACCCTAACCCTAGTTCTAGCCTTAACCCTAACACTAACCCTAACACTAAGCCTAGACGTAGCACTGGCCCTAACCTTAACCCTAAAACTACCCCTAGCCCTAACCCTAAATCTAACCATAGCCCTGGCCCTAACCCTAACCTAAGAATAACCCTAGCCCTAGACATGGCCCTAACACCAACCCCAACCCTAACCCTAACCCTAGCCCTAAACCTAACCCTAACCCTAACCCCAGCACTAGCACTAGCTCTAGCCCTACCCCTAACCTTAACCCTAGGCCTAGGCCTAGCTCTATCCCTAACACAAACCCTAACCCCAACCATCATCCAAGACCTAGCCCTGGCCCTATACCTACCTCTACCCATTAACCTAGTCCTAGCCCTAACCCTAACCCTAACCCTAACCGTAGCCATAACCCAATCCCTAAACCTAACCCTAGCACTAGCACTACCCTAGCCCTAAACCTAAACCTAACACTTCCCCTAGGCCAAGCCCTAGCCCTAACCCTAACACTAACCAGAGCCCTAGCGCTAACCCTAAAGCTAAGCCTAACCTTAGCCATAGCCCTAGCCCTAACCCTAACACTAGCCCTAACCCTAAGCCTAACCCTAGCCCTATACCTAGCCCTACCCTAGCACTAGCCCTAGCCCTACCCTAAACCTAACCCTACCCTAGCCCTAATCTAATCCTAACCCTATCCCTAAATCTAACCCTAGCCCTAGCCCTAACCCTAAACCTAACCCTATCCCTAGCCCTAACCGTAACCCTACCCTAACCCTAACCCTGGCCCTAACCTAACCCTAACCCTAGCCCTAGCCCTAACCATAACCCTAACCCTAGCCCTAGCGCTAGCCCTAACAAAAACCCTAACCTAACCCTAGCACCAGACCTAACCCTAACCCTAGCCCTAACACTAGCCCTAACCCTAATCCTAATCCTAGACCTAGCCCTAGCCCTAAGCCTAATTCACACCCTAAAACTAACACTAGCCCTAGCCCTAAACCTAACCAAAACCGTAGAACTACCACTAACACTAGACCTAACACTAAGTCTAGCCCTAACACTAACGCTAATCCGAAACCTAAACTTGGCCCTACACCTAACACAAACCCTAGACCTAGGCCTAGCCTAGCCCTAACCCTAACCGCAAACCTAACCCTAGCCCTAGCCCTAACCATAACCCAAGACCTAGCCCTGAAACTAGACCTAACCCTAACCCTAAACCTAACGCTAGCCCTAACCGTTATTTTAAGCCTAGCTCTAGCCCTAGCCCTAACCCTAACCCTAAACGTAGCCCTAGCCCTAATCCTAACCCTAGTCTAGCCCTAGTCCTAAACGTAACCCTAACCCTTTCAATAACTCTAGCACTAAACCTAACCCTATCCCTAGCCCTAGCCCTAGCCCTAAACCTAACCTTAGCCCTAGACCTAGCCCTAGCACTAGCCTTAGCCCTATCCCTAACCCTAACGCTAACCCTAGCCCTAGCCCTAAACCTAAACTTTACCCTAACCGTAGACCTAGCCCTGGCCCTAGACATAACCTTAATCCTAAACCTAGCCATAGCCCTAACCGTAACTGTAACCATAATCCTAACAATAGTCCTAGCCCTAGCCCTAGCTCTAGCCCTAGCCCTAACAGTAACAATAACCCTAGCCCTAGTCCTAGCACTAACCCTAATCCTAGCCCTAGCTCTTGCCCTAAACCTAAGCCTAACCCTAACCCTAGCCCTAGACCTATACTAAAAATAACCCTAACCCTAGCCCTAGCCCTAACCCTAACCCTAGCCCTAGCCCTAGACCTAGACCTAGCCCTAAACCTAACCCTAGCCCTAGCCCTAGCCCTAGTCCTCACCCTAACCATAATCCTAGACCTAGCCCTAGACCTAACCCTAACCCTAGCCCTAGCCCTAGCCCTAGACCTAGACCTAACCCTAACCCTAGCCCTACCCCTAACCCTAACGCTAACCCTAGACCAGGCCCTAGCCCTAACCCTAACATTTACCCTAGCCCTAACCCTAACACTAACCCTAGCCCTAGGCCTAGCCCTAGCCCTTAACCTAACCCTAGCCCTAGCCCTAGCGCTAGACCTAAACCTAAACCTAGTCCTAGCCCTAGCCCTAGCCCTAGCCCTAGCCCTAAACCTAACCCTAACCCTAGCCCTAGCCCAAGACCTAGACCTAGCCATAGCCCTAGCCCTAGCCCTAACACTAACCCTAACACTAACATTAGCACTAGACCTAGCCCTAAACCTAACCCTTGCCCTTGCCCTAGATCTAGCCCTAGCCTTATCCGTAACCCTAACCCTAAACCTAACCCTACCACTAACATTAACCCAAAACCTAGCCCTAGACCTAGACCTAGCCCTAGCCCTAAGCCTAACCCTAACCCTAGCACTGACCCTGGCACGAGCCCTAACCCTATCCCTAACCCTAAACCTAGCCCTAGCCCTAGCCATAACCCTAGCCATAACCCTAACCCTAACCCTATCCCTAACCCTAGACCTGGCCCTGGCAATAGCCCTAACCCTATCCCTAACACTAAACCTAACAGTAGCCCTAGCCCTAACCCTATCCTAAACCTAACCCTAGCCCTAGCCATAGCTCTAGCCCTAGCCCTAACCCTAACACTAACCATAACCGTAGCCCCAACCCTAACATAAACCATAACCCTAGTCTTAGCCCTAACCCTAACCTAACCCTAGGCCTAGCCCTAGCCCCAACCCCAATAATAATCTTAATCTAGCACTAATCCTAACTCACACCCCAAACCTAACGCAAGTCCTAGACTTAGCCCTAGACCTAAACATAACCCTAGCCCTAGTCCTAGCCCTAGCCCTAACACTAACCTAAACTTAGCCCTAGCACTAAGCCTAAACCTAGCCCTAGCCCTAACACTAACACTAGCCCTAGCCCTAGCCAGAACCCTAACCCTAACCCTAAACCTAACCCTTACCCTAGCCCTAACCCTAGGCCAAACCATAAACCTGACCCTAGCCATAGCCCTAGCCCTAATACTAAAGCTAACCCTTGCCCTAGGCCTAGCCATAGCCCTAACCCTAACTCTAATCCTAGTCCTAACACTAACCCACACCCTAAACATAACCCTAGACATAGCCCTAATCCTAACCCTAACCATAACCCTAGAACTAGCCCTGGCCGTAGACCTAACCCTAAACAATAAACCTATCCCAAGCCCTAACTCTATTTCTAAACATAGCTCTAGCCCTAACCCTAACCCTAACCCTACCCCTAGCCCGCACCCTAGCCCTAGCCCTACCCTAGTTCTAGCCCTATCCCTAACCCTAACACTAACACTAACCCTAGCCCATACCCTAACCCTACCCAAACACTATCCCTAGTTCTAGCCCTTGTTCTAGCCCTATCCCTAACCTTATCCCTAAACCTAACCTTAACCCTAACCCTAGCACTAGCCCTAGCCCCAGTTCTAGCCCTATCCCTAACCAAACCCTAACACTAATCCTAGCCCTAACTCTAACCAAACCCTAGCCCTAGCCCTAACCCTAACCCTAACCCTAACCCTAACCCTAGCCCTAGCCCTAATACGAACCCTAACACTAGCCCTAGCCATAGCCCTGGCCCTAAACCTAACCCTAAACCTAGACCTAGCCCTGGCCCTAGACGTAACCATAACAATAAACCTAAACCTAGCCCTAACTCTCACTCTAGCACTAGCTCTAGCCCTAACCATAACCCAAACCCTAACCCTAACCCTAGCCCTAGCCCTAGCCCCAGTTCTATCCCTATCCCTAACCCTAACCCTAACCCTAACACTAACCTAAACCTACCCCTAACCCTATTCCTAACCCTAAACCTAACCCTAGTCTAGCTCTGACCCTACCCTAACCCTAAACCTAACCCTAACTCTTTCCCGAACGTGAACCCTAACCCTAAACCTAAACCTAGCCCTAACATTAACCCTAACTCTAACCCTACCCTAGCCCTAGCTTTAGCCATAATGCTAAGCAAAACCCTAACCCTAATCCTGTCCCTGGCACTAGCTCTAAACCTATCCCTAACCCTAAACCTAGACCTAGCCCTAACCCTAGCCCTAACCCTAAACCTAACGCTAACGCTAGCCCTGGCCCTGGTACTAGCCCTAACCCTCTCCCTAAACCTAAACCTAACCGGAGCCCTAGCCCAAACCCTAACCTCACCCTAACCCTAGCCCTAGCCCTAGCCCTAGCCCTAGCCCTAGCCCTAGACCTAGCCCTAGCCCCAGCCCTAAACCTAACCCAAACCCTAGCCCAGCCTTAACCCTAACCGTAACCCTAGCACTAGCCCTAACCCTAACCTAACTCTAGCCCTAGACCTAGCCCTATCCCCAACCCCAACCCTAACCCTTAACCTAGCCCTAACCCTAACTAACACCCTAAAACTAACACTAGCCCTAGCCCAAGCCCTAGCCCTAACCCTAACCCTATCCCTTGACCTAGACCTAGCCCTTAACATAAACCTAACCTTAGCCGTAGAACTAGCCCTAGCACTAACCCTAAAACTAGCCCTAGCCCTAGCCAGTACCCAAAACCTAACCCTAAACATAACCCTACCCTAGACCTAGCCCAGGGCATAAACCTAACGCTAACACTAGCCATAGCCCTAGCCCTAGACCTAACCCTACACCTAACCCTTGCCGTAGGCCTAGTCCTAGCCCTAACCCAAACAATAATCCTAGTCCTAACACTAACCCACACCCTAAACCTAACCCTAGCCGTAGCCTTAACCCTAAACCAAACCATAGAACTACCCCTAACTCTAGACCTAACCCTAACCCTAGCCCTAACACTAACGCTAATCCTAAACCTAACCTTAGTCTTACCCCTAATCCAAACCCTAGACCTAGGCCTAGCCTAGCCCTGACCCTAACCCTAACCCTAAACCTAGCCCTAGCCCTAGCCCTAGCCCTAACACTAAGCATCACCCTAAACCTAGCCCTGACCCTACCCTAACCATAACCCTAACCCTAGCCCCAGCACTAACCCTAAACCTAACCCTGAACGTTGACCTAGCCCTGGCCCTGACACTAGCCCTAACCCTCTCCCTAACCCTAATCCAACCGTAGCCCTAGCCCTAACCCTAACCTTACCCTAACCCTAACCCTAGCCCTAGCCCTAGCCCTAGCCCTATCCTATCCCTAACCCTAAACCTAGCCCCCGCCCTAACCCTAACCGTAACCCTAGCCCTAGCCCTACCCTAACCTAAACCTAGCCCTAGCCCTAGCCATATCCCCAACCCCTACCCTAACCCTTACCCTAGCTCTAAGCGTAACTCAAACCCTAAACCTAACATTAGCCCTAGACCTAGCCTTAGCCCGAACTCTAACCCCAGCCCTAGACCTAGCCCTAGCACTAACACTAACACTAAACCTAGCCCTAGCCCTAGCCCTAGCCCTAACCGTAACCCTAGCACTAGTCCTAACCCTAACCTAACCCTAGCCCTAGCCCTAGCGCTATCCCCAACCCCTAACCTAACCCTTACCATAGCCCTAACCGTAACTCACACCGTAAACCTAACACTAGCACTAGACCTAGACCTAACACTTATCTCTAACCCAGGCCTAGCCCTAGTGCTAGAAATAGCCCTAACATTAAGCCTAGCCCTAGCCCTAGCCAGATCCCTAAACCTAACACTAAACCTAGTCCTAGCCCAAGGTCTAACCCTAAACCTAACCCTAGCCATACCCCTAGCCCTAACCCTAAACCTAAACCTTTCCATAGACCTAGCCCTAGCCTTAACCATAACACTAATCCTAGTCCTAACACTAACCCACACACTAAACCTAAACCTAGCCCTAGCCCTAGCCCTAGTTCTAGCCCTAGACCTAACACTAACACTAAACCTAAGCCTAAGCCTAACGCTAAACCTAGACCTAGCCCTAACCCTAACCCTAGTCCTAGCCCTAGCCCTAACTCTAAGCCTAACCCTCACCCTAGCCCTAACCCTAGTCCTAGCCCTAACCCTAAACCTAGCCCTAGCCCTAGCCACAGCCCTAGCCCTAAACCTAAGACTAAATTTAGCCCTAACCCTAGCCCTAGCCCTAACCCTAACCTAGCCCTAGCCGAGCCCTAACCATAACAATAACCCTAGCCCTAGCACTAGCCCTAGCCCTAGCCCTCACCCTAGCCCTAACCCTAGTCCTAGACCTAACCCTAAACCTAGCCCTAGCCCTAGCCACAGCCCTATCCCTAACCCTAAGCCTAAATTTAGCCCTAACCCTAGCCCTAGCCCTAACCCTAACCCTAGCCATAACCCTACCCTAGCCCTAACCCTAACCCTACCCCTAGCCCTAGCACTGGCCCTGGCACTATCCCTAAACCTATCCCTAACCCTAAACTTAACCGTAGCCCTAGCCCTAACCCTAACCTAAACCTAACACTAAACCTAGCCCTAGCCCTAGTTCTAGCCCTAGCCCTAACCATCACACTAGCCCTAGCCCTAGCCCTAACACTAAATCTAAACATAGCCCTAGCCCTAACCCTAACCCTAAGCATAATCCTAACCCTAACCCTAGCCCTAGCTTTAGACCTAGCCCTAAAACTAACCCTTACCCCAGCCCTAACACGAACCCTCACCGTAGCCCTAGCCCTGACCCTTACCCTAGCCCTAGACCTAGCCCTAACCGTAACCCTAATCCAAAACCTAACACTAGCCCTAACATTAAAAATAAACCTAGCACTAGCCCGAGACCTAGCCCTAAATCTAAGCCTAAACCTAAACCTAGCCCTGGCCCTGACACTAGCCCTAAGCCTATACCTAACCCTAAACCTAACCGTAGCCCTAGCCCTAACCCTAACCCTAACCCAAACCTAAACCTAAACCTAACCCTGGCCCTAGCCATAGCTCTAGCCATAGCCCTAATTCTAACCCTAACCCTAACCCTAGCTCCAGCCCTAACCCTAGCCCTAGCCCTAACCCTACCATAACACTAGCCCTAGACATAGCTCCAACCTGAAAGCTCACCCTTACCTTAGCCCTAACACTAACTCACACCCTAAACCTAACACTAGCCCTAGACCTAGCCCTAGCTCTAACCCTAACACTACCCCTAGCCCTAGCCCTACCTCTAGCCCTAACCCTAACTCTAACCCTAAACCTAGCCCTAATCCTAACCCTAGACCTAGACCTAGCCCTAACCCTAAACCTAGCCCTAGCTCTAGCCCTAGCCCTAACCCTAACACTAACCTTAGTCCTAGCCCTAAACCTAACACTAACCTTAGCCCTAGCCCTAACCAAAACCCTAACCCTAACCCTAACCCTAGCCCTAGCCCTAGCCCTAACGGTAACCCTAACCGTAACACTAGCCTGAGCCCTAGCCCTAAACCTAAGCTAGCCCTATCCCTAGCCCTAACCCTAACCCTAACCTAACCCTAACCCTAGGGCTAGAACTGGCTCTAGCACAAGCCCTAAACCTAACACTAGCCATAACTCTAGCTCAAGCCCTAACCCTAACCCTAACCATAGCCCTTGCCCTAACCCTGCACTAAAACTAGCCCTAGACATAGCCCCAACTCCAACCCTAACCCTTACCCTCTCCCTAACCCTAAATCACACCCTAAACCTTAAACTAGCCCTAGGCCTAGCCCTCGCTCTAACCCTAACCCTAACCCTAAACTAGCCCTGGCCCTAGACCTAACCCTAACCTAACCCTAGCCCTAGCCCTAACCCTAACCATAAACCTAACCCTAACCCGAACCCTAGACCTAGCCATGGCCCTAGACCTAAACCTAATCATAAATCTAACCCAAGCCCTAGGCCTAACTCTAACCCTAGCTCTAGCCCTAACCCTAACACTAACGCTAACCCTAACCCTAGTTCTAGCCCTAGCCCTAGCTCTAGCCCTATCCCTAAACATAACAATAACCCTAGACCGAGCCTGAGCCCTAGCCCTAACCAAACGCTAACCCTAGCCATGGCCTAACTCTAAGCCTAACCCTAACCCTAGCCCTGGCCCTGGAATAAGCAGTAAATCCTATCCCAAACCCTTACCCTAGCCCTAACCCTAGTCCTAGCCCTAACCCTAAACCTAGCCCTAGCCCTAGCCACAGCCTTATCCCTAACCCTAAGCCTAAACTTATCCCTAACCCTAACCCTAGCCCTAGCCCTAACCCTAACCCTAGCACCAGCCGAGCCCTAACCATAACAATAAACCTAACCCTAGCCCTAGCACTGGCCCTGGCACTAGCCCTAAGCCTATCCCTAACCCTAAACCTAACCATAGCCCTAGCCCTAACCCTAACCTAAACCGAAACCGAAACCTAAACCTAAACCTAGCCCTAGCCCTAGCTCTAGCCATAGCCCTAACCCTAAACCTAACCCTAAACCTAGCTCCAGCCCTAACCCTAGCCCTAGCCCTAACCCTACCATAACACTAGCCCTAGACATAGCTCCAACCCGAAAACTAACCCTTACTTTAGCACTAACACTAACTCACACCCTAAAATTAACACTAGCCCTAGACCTAGCCCTAGCTCTAACCCTAACACAAGCCCTAGCTCTAGACGTAGCTCTAGCCCAAGCCCTAACCCTAAAACTAAAAATAGCCCTAACCCTAACACTAGACCTAGCCCTGGACCTAACCAAAACCCTAGCCCTAACCCTAACCCTAACCCTAACACTAGCCCTAACTCTAAGCCTAAACCTAACCCTAGCCCTGGCCCTGGAATTAGCCCTAAACCTATCCCTAAACCTCACCCTAGCCCTAGCCCTAGCCCTAGCCATAGCCCTAGCCCTAACCCTAAACCTAACTCCAGCCCTAACCCTAGCACCAGCCCTAACCCTAACCCTAACCCTAGCCGAGCCCTAACCATAACAATAACCGAGACCTAGCCCTAGCCCTAGCCCTAAACCTAACCTTAATCCTAACCCTAGCCTTAGCCCTAGGCCTAACACTAACCCTAAAACTAGCCCTAGCACTCGCCTTAGACCTAACCGTAATAACCCTAGCCTTAGCCATAGCCTTAGCCCAAACCATAACCCTAACACTATCCCTAACCCTACCCTAGACCTAG